>CM063505.1:67076248-67083748 GCA_032207245.1 Pardosa pseudoannulata | reverse complement strand
GAAAGGCAGCTATAGAGATACATTTCTCGCCCTTTTTGATTCTTCAACTTTCCTATATTTATTGCATTTTAATAATCACAACAGAAATGTCACACTAAAGATTTCTTTTTAATCTCCCCCAATTTGTTCTTTTCAGAGTTTATATATGGAGCTTATTGAAAATGGGTATTGTTTGATCGTAAAATGCAATTTTTATAAACTTTTTGTTTGTACTTGTTTTTGTACTGGGTACTCAGATGTCAGTGAAATTACCTATTTTTATTATACGCGAATCCATTTTAACTAGTTTCTGCATTGTGTCTCTACGTACGTGCAAGGACAACGAAGATACTTTAAACATCTGTGTTAAGTATCCCTGAATTAATTTCGACTAGTTTCAGAGTATCCTCTATGCGTACATACAAAGAAATAGTTTTAACTAAGATACTTTAAACATCCAAGTTTACCATCCTTTAATTCTTTTTCGATTAGTTTTGACGTTGCCTTCGTACGTACGTACAATGAAACTTTAACAAAGATACTTTAAAATCCATGTTGACCATCCCTTAATTCATTTCGACTAGTTTCGATTTCACCTTTTTGCATACGTACAAGGAAACTTTAAGGAGATAGTTTTAACATCCATGTTGACAGTCTCTGAATTCTTTTCGACTAGTTTTAACCTTGCCTTCCTACATACATACAATGAAGTTTTAACGAAGATACTTTAAACATCCATGTTGGTCATTCCTTATTTCATTTCGACTAGTTGGGATTTTGCCTTCCTACATACAAAGGAAACTTTAACGAAGGTAGTTTGAACATCCGCGTTGAAATTCCCTGAATTCATTTCGACTAATTTCGAAGTTGCCTCTCTATGTACATACAATGGAACTTTAACAAAGATACTTTAAACATCCATGTCCACCATCTCTGAATTCATGCCAAGTAGTTTCGGCTTCTGTTTCCGTACATATATGATTATCTCTCATACCTCAAAACCGATTATCCGAACAATGTTGAAATTGTATATTTAGGACTGTTTAATACCTTGTAACGCCCCACCTACCCTGAAGGGTGTAAGAGGTTCGTTATTCTACGTGGCAAATATCACCTCAAATTTGATTATCCGTCGAAATGCGCCTGATATAAAAACTCTCTCTTACCTGCCAACTTTGCAGCGAAAAGAAATTCAAACTTGCAGATTTATCCTACACGTTCTTTAATTATACGAGGAGAAGTTCAGTACTAAAATCCCTATCTCAGATGAAAATAAAATATGAATAATCAATTTTCAAAATAAGAGTTACAAACATTTTAAGTTGTATAATAAGAATTACTACATGTACAATAAGAGTTACTACGTTAATTTGGCAACGAAGTAACTGCTAATCGAATTTAGTCTTATAGACATATAGCTATATTCACTTTTAAATTATAACTGACCTCTGTGAAATTCAGAAATAATAATTCATTCGATGTAACGAACTAGTTATATTTATTTTAAATTAGGAAATTTTAGTATATATTCCCCATAAATAAGGATGTAGGTGGATATTTTTCTGGATTATTCACTTGAACAATGCACTGAATGACTTAAGCTATAACAGTTCTTAAAACACACATAAATCTTATCTACCTTAACCTAAAGTTATAAATTTCAACCAGTTTTATCTACTTTGGCTCAAATTTTAACACTCAATTAAGCTCATTTGTATGATTAAAAGAATAATTAAAGTAATCCTGTGTAAAACTTTTGTTAGACTTAACCTTGCTTAAAGCCCTGAAAGCAGGTTAATATCTAATTCATAGGATGTACGGCTGATCAGCTTTGAAAGTTCTGGGGGAAAAACCATGGGTGTTGTAGAAATTGATGCAGACATAGCTACAATTATGAATTGTACAACTTATATAATGAACCTGACGTCATTAAATATACGAAAATCCAACGTTTAGAGTTTGTTGGCCAAATTTGGTAAATGGATCATCTTTTAAGATCTTCAATCACAAAGCATATTCCAAACTCAGGTGAAATGATTATTTGGATGAAGTTTCATTTGGTTTGGAATGCTACGGTCTATTTTTTTGCTAGACGAGGACTAACGAGGCCATCATCTTCGCCGTTTGACGGTAGTTCTTGGAGCACCTTACCCGGCAGGGCATATCTCCAGTAAGTAAGATAGATGGTTCTGAGAGGGAGCGGTTCATTCAGTTATGTATAAATATCAAGATGCCAGTTCAGAATGATAAATAAATGTATATAAAGATAAATGTAATAAGTTTAATATATATAATTTGCACATTAAGTTGAAAAAATGATTAAATGAGAATAAATGTGAATAAATACTGATTAAATAAGATTAAAATAAGATTAAATGCGATTATATGAGAGTAAATAAGAGTAAAAGTGGGAATAATAGCATTAAAAAACGTAAGAAAGCTTGCACAGGAACGTAAATCGGATCCTGGCAGCGACCAATTGAATTTCTCTGGTTACAGTGGGAGGAGCCTAAGACACCTCATTATTTTCACAAAATTAAGCTAAGTTTTCTTGTTCTGCTGTTTAGAATTTAAAAATTTTTATAAATTTCCTGCAGAGTAATATTATGAAGGGGAGGGGCCTAATATTCAGAGTACACAAAAATTTGGGGGGGCGTAAAAGCCACTATTGTAAAAATTAAGGACGTCCATATGACGTGTGACGATCGGAGACGGAGGGAAAGTCCCAACGCTCAGAGATGAAATGGATGGATAGACAATCGTATATAGCTTGAATATTAGTGTGTTTAAAGCACAGAAAAGCCGAATGACGTGTTAAATGAGTAGAAAAAATTGATTTAATAATTTAGAAGAGAGGCTCTCGGCCTGCGTCTGAACTCCGGATCTGCGAAATCGTAGTCCGGCAGTTCAGCAATTATTTCATTTGGAATACTGTTTATTTTAGTGAAAAAATTGTTGGAAATTTTAATAAAATGTTCCTTAAGAGTAGTTAAGTTAAGATCGCGACGTATGATATCATTACGAAGATAGCGCGGAGCTTTAACAATTCGCCTTAATATTTTATTTTGCGCTACTTCGAGAATTTTAATGTTTGAGGGAAATGCATAGGACCAGACTGGCGCGCCATAGCTCGCGCGTGGCAGTATTACTGTTTTGTAAAGAAGAGTCTTTAGCCGGACACTTAAATACGGTGAGTAAATTAAATATCTTAAGTCATGAAGATTCTGGATCATGAGATTTTCAATGTGCTTAATATGAGGCTTCCAGGTAAGCCGGCGATCAATGATGACGCCCAAGTATTTTACAGAGTTCTCCCAGTCAATAGGATCGTTGTAAAGATAAAGCCGTGGCGGAGTTTTATAGGAACGCGAAAAGTAGATTGCACGACATTTATTTGTATTAATTTTAATTTTCCATTTAGTGAGCCACGTTTCCAGAGCATCAAGATGATGTTGAATGTAGGCCGAAACAGAATTAATATGAGGAGCCTGTGTGTAGATGGCCGTGTCATCCGTGTATAGAGCTATAGTTGTAAGATCGGATTTTGGAATATCATTAATGTACAAATTAAATAAAGTGGGGCCAAGGATAGATCCTTGCTGAACCCCCGCCGTAATAGTTTTAAGAGAAGAAAGTTTGTTTTGGACACGGACCGTGAACCGACGATTGCTAAGATTGTTGTGTAGCAAGTGTATCAGTGCATCAGACAACTGGAGCTGAATAAGTTTGAAAATGAGTCCTTCGTGCGTGATGCGGTCGAAGGCTTTAGCAATGTCTAAAATTATGGCACCAGATGTCGTCCTCGTCTTCAGACCCTCGCTAGCGCAGTTCCACAACTAGAAGCAAACTGATGAATAGTGTTGTGCGAGCTTCTAAAGCCGAATTGCTCTGGGATCAGAATATTATTAGTGTTTAAAAAGAGTTCTAAGCGATTGCTTATAATGCGTTCAGTGATTTTACTGAGGCAAACTCAGTAAACTAATTGGGCGATAGTTCTCTGCAAATGCTAGATTGGCTGATGGTTTTGGAATTGGACATACAACCGCAGTCTTCCAGAAGTCTGGGAAGTATGTGAATTTTAGAATAGCGTTAATGATGGCCGTGAAGTAAATAATAACGTTTGGAGGTAAATTTTTAATAGCTTTATTAGTAACCGAATTAAGTCCTGGAGCTTTTGAGTTTTTAAGATTTTTAATGGCGGCCAAGACCTCAGCAACACTCGTTGGGGAGAGAGGAGTACTTGGCGCAAGCTCCAAGAAGCTCTGAACAGAGTCAGAAACCATAATGTCATGATCTTCATCTTCAATATCAATATTTGGGGAGAATTGTTCTTCATACACATCTGCAATTGCATCCGCTTTACTTTTTGCGTCGAAGGCGACACCATTTCTACCATGTATAGGTGGAAAAAATTTTACATTAGAGGATTTTAGCATTTTTCGAAATCTCCAAAGCGTGTTATCCTCGGGAGACAGGCTACTAATTAGCTCCTCCCATTCCTTATTACGATGTTTGCGAATCTCCTGTTTCACAATTTTACCGAGATTTAGAAATTCTTGCCGAGCATCAGAAGTGCAGTAGAGTTAGAAGAATTTACGTGCAGTGTTGCGTTTACGAATGAGCTCCTTAATATATTTAGGAAGCTTGTGCTTACGAGGAATTTTAAGATGAGTGGAAGAATTTTGTGCCGTAATAGTAATGCTCTCAGTGAGAGTCTTGACTGCACGTTCAATACAATTTTGAGATCGAATGAAGGGAAAAATTAAGTGGGACTCAGCAACTAACAAGGACAAGAATCCACTACTCGTACTTATAGGCGGTTCTGAAATCTATAAGCATCCATTCCAAAAGTAGGATCAGAACTCTCGAACTTTGCATGCTCTACCTATTCAATTTTAAACAGATGGAGACGCAACAAAACGTATTCATGAAATAGTGTCTTAATAGTTTTGAAATTTTGTAAATGTATGTATTTAACTATAAGTAAATTAATCACATAAAAATGTTTTCTTAAAATCAGATAATGGGTTTCGAAAATTAATTTTTCGTGTTTATTTTTGTTAGTTTTTAAAATGCCTCTTTACGGTTTAATTTTTCATGGATTCATACAAAAGGCTTACCAAATACTAATAATATGTATTAAAATTAATAATATATTATTCTCAGAAAATATCATAAAAAGAACGTAACAGGTACCAAATGCATGTGAGGCACGGCGGCTCAGTCGGCAAAGGCGTCGAGCTCATAACCGGAGTGTTGTGATATCGAGGCTCGAGCTGGGGCAAAGATACGATTTGCTCATTAATGGTGGTTGGAGCACTTAAAATATATTAAAACATCCTCTTAGTTACCAAACTATACCTATGGAGGTGGTAGGCCAAGTCTGAGAATCATCTGCTTGGTCCCTGCTTATAAATTATGAAAAATCACTTTAAATAAAAAGTCTTTCTTTCATCCTAATGATGCTTTTGAAATGAAAAGCTCAGCTCTTCGCCTTAATTCATGTATCTTTTGTCTCAGGTTCTTCGCTTGTCTAAATAACATTAAAAAACAACAACTTCATGCATATAATGTTTTCTGGTTTGTGCACACTTATTCCAAAGATAAAATACTAAACTCCTCGAAGCAATAGCCCAAGTTGAGGCAAGGACTATGGTGCTAATCTCCGTTTCCGAGACCAAAACCCTGGGGAACGAATCATATGTCCCAGTTAGGGGTCAACTTTAAGAGGAACCCCTAATGTTTAGTTTCCAAGCATGCTTGGTCCTCAATTTCTCTACCCACTGGAAGGATGAAAGGCGGAGCCAACATTGCTCAGCTAGGGGTTCAAACCTCGGACCTGTGTGAAGCGCGGAGAGCTACCCTCAACGACACTGGGGTTTAAAGATAATATATTAAATAACTATTAATGTAAAATGTAAAAATTTAAATCTCGGAAAAAATATTCAATAATAAAATTATGTACTAATCAATTTTAAAAAGTTTAACTAACAGATTAAAAAAGGATACATTTTAATAAACAATACAGGTGTAATAGATTTATATCTTAACATTTTTTTAAAATGCATATTCATAAAAAAAATTAATTAGTCTAACGTTTTATTCCTTTGTGAAGACTTCATTTTAGCACAAAAGAATCAAGCTGCTAAAAATAATCTTTCGGGTTCCTTACTCTCTAATTGGGCTTAATCAGACTCATTCTTACTTATTCTACTGAGACCTGGGCAATGACAGAAAAGTAAAAAATATCATTTCTGTTTTTGAAAGAAAAATTTTTAAAAGTATTTTTGGTGGCATAAAACATAATAATATCTGGATAAGAAGAACTAATACTGAAGTCTATAAGTCTTTTAAAGATCTAGATATAGTACAATATATTGAGATAATTAAATGGGCAGGACACCTGTGCAGAATGGACGAAGATCGTGTAACAAAAAAAATTTTCTCGGCCAGACCATTTGGCACCAGAAAAAGAGGGAGACCTAAACTTAGGTGGCTCGACTGTTTGGAATCAGACTTAAGACTTTTAAAAATTACTAACTGGATGTCCATGGCCAGGGACAGAAGAGCTTGGAATTCGATTCTGAGGAAGGCAAGGGCCCATCCTGGGCTGTCTGGCCATTGAAGAAAAATAATACTCTTTAATTGGCACTTTTATTCTGTAATAATATTGTACATATGACCTTGGAATGCAAAGTTTTTAGAGGGAAGTTACCTGTAAAATGTTTTAATTTAACCTTAAATATTTACTGATCTATTTTGCAATTTACTCGTAAACTGATTTACTGATATTAAGTCATATTGCCAGTAGAAAACGATAACAGTAAATGAAAATTGAATATGAACAGTTCTTCCGCATTTTAAATTGCATTATTTTTTAAGTTGATGTTAAATTTATTTAAACCCATTTATTATTTCTGAACATTGTTTTAATTTTTAAAATAAGTATAAAAGAAAATTAAAACAGTGCAGACATAATAAAAGTATTATTATCATTCTCCTTGCAGTTCTGAATTTCATTTTTATTTGTGATCAACAGTTTTCGTAAATTTCTTAGCTTTAATGTCACGTGACTACATACATTTGCTTCCTTTATTACTAAAAATTTTAAACGTGAAATTTTCACATTCTCATCGTCACGTTTTATCACTGAAAAAATTTGGAATTTTCTAACTTGCGTGATCTAAATTCCTAGCTCATCTGCCAGTGATTTAGGAGAAATATGTTTTTTACCAGAATGCAAGGGCGAGCCAAATTATAAAATATAAATGCAAGGCTTTTTAAATTGATTCATCTAAACTAAGTACCTTCAAATAGAAATGATAATTTATTCTTTTTTTATTATTATTTATGAGTCATCTCCGTTGAAAGTGGTGTAAGACCATTTTATATTACATGGAAATATATAAAGATTCGTAGATTCATCTTTGGATGGTTTGAAAATATAGCTATGAGCTCATTTTGTGTTTTTAAATGCTAAATTGATACAAATTTACAATGTGGTTGTTTTTAGAGTATTAG
>CM063505.1:67058748-67071248 GCA_032207245.1 Pardosa pseudoannulata | reverse complement strand
AGGCAAACATTTAAATTTTATTATATGTGCACTGAACTAATAATATGAAAAACAAAATACTTGAATATGATATTTATGTTACAAATATTCAGCAAAAAGATTTCTTGATGTAGATATATCAGTGATCACTTATATTGCGCACGTGCTCTCACCCCCTTCTCTGATGTCGGTAAAGGCAAAGAAGATTATCATGCATCGGGATATCGCGCAATTTCTCTTAAACCTTCTCGCGAATTCGGAAAAATTGATTTAATCATGTAGATAAATCGCCAATCAAGCTATTTCCAGTAATGCGTTGTTACAAGTCAAGAAATCGTAAAAACGATATTTGCATATCGGGACGTGACCTTTGGGAATGCTATATCGTACATGTTCAGTAACTGTTCGGATATCGTTTCACATCGGAAACCATCCAAGAAGCTTACATTGATGAACAGTGATACATTGCTGAACTGAAAATTTCAAAGTTGGTATCACGAAGCAGCACTTTCTATCGATATTTTGCGATATATCGATACATCGCCCTGTCATAATTCCGGTGTAGTTAGTACTACAGGTTCTTTATCAATATTTTCTGTTTCTCCATAAGAAGAGTTAATGTTTCCGTTCTTTCTCCGTACTTGGCTATCGTAAACATAAAAATGTATCGGAAGATTATTAAAGCCGTTTATGACGTTGCATGAAATCGCTCTATTAAGTTTTAAGGTTTATATTAAATATTTCGTTAAAGTCTACTCGCTGTAGTTATTTTATTTCCTATGGCAACAATCCGTGTTGAATACCTCTCGTTTCGACAATACTGAGAGTACAGGGAGATGTTTTGGGCGTCTGCCAGTGTTGGAACCTGGCATCCCAGAATTAAAACCCGCAAACTGATTTTTAGATTATTCCCGTACATATAATGCATTATTTGAGAGCTCGAAGCGCGGACTGGTTTCGTCTTGGCTCTACATATGTATGTTCTTATATAAAATGAAAACTCAAAATTGATTAGCCGTAGAACGTTGAAATTTTATATTTAAGATTGTAGGATACATCACAACGATCCGCCTACCTTAACGGGTGCAAGGTGTTTGCGATGCCACACTGGAGAATCTATCGAGTTTTGTTGGTGTTTAGGATCGAGAACTTTTGCTCCTGATTCTGTATCTCTTTCCTATCTGTCAATTTCTCAGTGATAAAACATCCATAGATTTCTCTGAATATACAGGGAGAAGTTTAATGAGTCTAACAGAATCGAACCCCATACCTCGGGATTCTAACTAAATACGCTGACCACAAAGCTATCTCGAGGACGTGTAATGCGACAGTTAATTTCAAACTGTGATCTTTAACCCCTCCGCGACCAACGTCTCGTATACGATGCAGCGATTTCACTCTTATCAGTCCAGCGTCGCCTTTACGCGATGATATATGATTGATATTGAGAGACCAGCGTCGCATATGTGTAATAGGAGATCTGAGAGTTTTATTTTAATTTTTAAATGCTAGATTTAATTACTACATAGCGTTAAATGGCAACGGTTTTCAAAACGGTAGACTCGTATAGCATTTACGTGTGGTTCTCCAGGGGTTAAGTTTTTTTATACTACGATGTTCTACAAGCTCAATGTGTAAGTTCCATATTTGTTAATCTTGTAGTCACCTATATTGTTTGGATGCCAGTGTTTTTAGCTTTAAATTTTTTTATTATTATAAGTTTTTTTGGTCAGTCAGATTTTATCCCTCGAGATATAATTACTCGTATATTTTAATAAGTAATTTAACTTTAATAAAACAGATTTGGGGGACATTGTAAGTTGAATTTTGTTAATTTTATAAAAGAATTATTTTTGTCAAAATGTGGTCATTTCAACTTTCACTTTATCTGAGATAGTTTATCTATGATTTAATTATGTAAAACAAAAGTCCGCTTACCTTCAATTCAAATGAATTATATTTTATTAATTGTGTGTTTTAGTCATTGTATTTCAGTGAATTTTGCTAGTCAATACAAATTATTTAGAATTATTACGATATAAATGTTAAGGATATTTTAATAGTATTTGGAAGCTACTGGCATGAATATTAATGCAATTTAATTAAGTAATTTATTCTTTAAGAATTAATGAAATAAATTTGGGGGATTTTGTAAATTGAATTTTTTTAATTTTCTAGGAGAAATATTTTTGTCAAAATATGGTCATTATTTCTTCCATTATGTCTAAGGTAATTTAACTGTGATTCATTTATGTTAAATAAACGTTAATTTCATTCCGAGTTATAATGGATTATATTTTATTGATTGTGTATCCTAGTGATTAAGCCCCGTGGCGTTGGGGTAGCGCTTCGCATTCGCAGGTCCTAGGTTCGATCCCCGGGCTGGGAAAGGTTGACTCAGCCTTTCATCCCTTCAGTGGGTAGAGAAATTGAGGACCAAGCATGCTTGGGAACTAAACACTGGGGGTTCCGCGTAAGGCTGACCATCTAACCGGAACATATCCTTCGCACCCAGGGCCCTTGGTCTAGGAAACGGAGATTGGCACCGTAGGCCCTGGCCTCCCAGGGGCTGTTTCCACGAGGAGTTTAGTTTTTAGTGTCCTAGTGATTGTATTTTACAAATCTCTGCAAGTTAATGAAATGAACAGGGTTATTGTAGTATAAATATTAAATAGGTAATTATTTTTAGTACTAGCATATGGCCCGTCATATGACGCGATCAGTAAAATTTTTAATTTTCCAGAATTGTAATGTACCCTATGAGGTAGATAAAAAAAATAGTTTGTTTTTCGGCTGGGATTTATGTGGTACACGCTCAATAATTTGTTTATCTTTATACTCCTCTAAACGTCTCCCGATACTGTGAATGCAGTGTAAAATCATGTTGAATAAAATTGCAGCGTAGAATCACGTGATAAAATTTCCATTGCAACAAAAAATAATCGATGATTAAATTTAAAATTATTCTACTCCTTTTCAACTCCTCGATAATCTTCTGACCCTTTTCCATTTTCACACTGTTCCTATCGTAAAATACAGTTGTAGCCCCATAAAACGGCATCGCGAGAAACGTGACATAACTGGGAAATGCCTTCGGTATTGAATCGTTTGATAGAGTGTACGTGCATTCAGTAAGTAATGCAAGGAGAAACTTCAGACAAAAGGAATATTATTTGATCGATTAAAGGGCATTCAGGAAGTAGTGAATCAGATCAGAAGACGAAAAAAAAAAATAATGTTTCAGCTCTTCGACAATTCCATCGATTTCGTGCGGTTGACAGCTCCTGACACGACACATTCCATTCATAACTTCTCTAGATTATGTATTTCGTTTCAGATAGAAGCACTTTGACAACGGACTTTTTTTTTCTTATTCTAAATAGAAGAAAGTACTTATAACAAGAATAAAGAAAAAAAATATGGTGTAATACATTTTCAGAGCTTAATTGATTAGAAAAATATTTCCATCTTTTTTCTTTTACCACTGTAGATATATTTGAAGGTAGTAATTTTCAGATTACGTATAGATTTAAACCAAAGGTAGTAGTTTATTTCTAGGTTATATTTAGCTGTAGTAACGCATGTAAACATAATTTCTCCATATGTAGTTTGTGGTATAAGCACTTGGGAACAAACAATTTTTTCTTATTATATACAAAAGAAAGTACTTATAATGAAAATGAGGAAGAAAAATTTGGTGTAATACATTTCTAGAGCTTAATTGATTAGAAAAATATTTCCAATTTTTTTTCTTTTACTCACTATAGATATGTTTGAAGATAGTATCTTTCAGATTGCGTATAGATGTAAACCAAAGGTAGTAGTTTATCTCTAGGTTATATTTAGCTATAGTAACGCATTTAAACATACTTTCTCTCTCCATATGTAGTTTGTGGTATGAACCCTTGGGAACAAACTTTTTTCTTATTCTAAATAGAAGAAAGTACTTATAACAAGAATAAAGAAGAAAAATTTGGTGTAATACATTTTCAGAGCTTAATTGATTAGAAAAATATTTCCATCTTTTTTCTTTTACCACTATAGATATATTTTAAGGTAGTAATTTTCAGATTACGTATAGATTTAAACCAAAGGTAGTAGTTTATTTCTAGGTTATATTTAGCTGTAGTAACGCATGTAAACATAATTTCTCCATATGTAGTTTGTGGTATAAGCACTTGGGAACAAACAATTTTTTCTTATTATATACAAAAGAAAGTACTTATAATGAAAATGAGGAAGAAAAATTTGGTGTAATACATTTCTAGAGCTTAATTGATTAGAAAAATATTTCCAAATTTTTTTTCTTTTACTCACTATAGATATGTTTGAAGATAGTATCTTTCAGATTGCGTATAGATGTAAACCAAAGGTAGTAGTTTATCTCTAGGTTATATTTAGCTATAGTAACGCATTTAAACATACTTTCTCTCTCCATATGTAGTTTGTGGTATGAACCCTTGGGAACAAACTTTTTTCTTATTCTAAATAGAAGAAAGTACTTATAACAAGAATAAAGAAGAAAAATTTGGTGTAATACATTTTCAGAGCTTAATTGATTAGAAAAATATTTCCATCTTTTTTCTTTTACCACTGTAGATATATTTGAAGGTAGTAATTTTCAGATTACGTATAGATTTAAACCAAAGGTAGTAGTTTATTTCTAGGTTATATTTAGCTGTAGTAACGCATGTAAACATAATTTCTCCATATGTAGTTTGTGGTATAAGCACTTGGGAACAAACAATTTTTTCTTATTATATACAAAAGAAAGTACTTATAATGAAAATGAGGAAGAAAAATTTGGTGTAATACATTTCTAGAGCTTAATTGATTAGAAAAATATTTCCAAATTTTTTTTCTTTTACTCACTATAGATATGTTTGAAGATAGTAGTATCTTTCAGATTGCGTATAGATGTAAACCAAAGGTAGTAGTTTATCTCTAGGTTATATTTAGCTATAGTAACGCATTTAAACATACTTTCTCTCTCCATATGTAGTTTGTGGTATGAACCCTTGGGAACAAACTTTTTTCTTATTCTAAATAGAAGAAAGTACTTATAACAAGAATAAAGAAGAAAAATTTGGTGTAATACATTTTCAGAGCTTAATTGATTAGAAAAATATTTCCATCTTTTTTCTTTTACCACTGTAGATATATTTGAAGGTAGTAATTTTCAGATTACGTATAGATTTAAACCAAAGGTAGTAGTTTATTTCTAGGTTATATTTAGCTGTAGTAACGCATGTAAACATAATTTCTCCATATGTAGTTTGTGGTATAAGCACTTGGGAACAAACAATTTTTTCTTATTATATACAAAAGAAAGTACTTATAATGAAAATGAGGAAGAAAAATTTGGTGTAATACATTTCTAGAGCTTAATTGATTAGAAAAATATTTCCAAATTTTTTTTCTTTTACTCACTATAGATATGTTTGAAGATAGTATCTTTCAGATTGCGTATAGATGTAAACCAAAGGTAGTAGTTTATCTCTAGGTTATATTTAGCTATAGTAACGCATTTAAACATACTTTCTCTCTCCATATGTAGTTTGTGGTATGAACCCTTGGGAACAAACTTTTTTCTTATTCTAAATAGAAGAAAGTACTTATAACAAGAATAAAGAAGAAAAATTTGGTGTAATACATTTTCAGAGCTTAATTGGTTAGAAAAATATTTCCAAATTTTTTCTTTTACTCACTGTAGATATATTTTAAGGTAGTATCTTTCAGACTGCGTATAGATGTAAACCAAAGGTAGTAGTTTTCTAGGTTATATTTAACTATAGTGACGCATGTAAACATAATTTCTCCCTCCATTTGTAGTTTGTGGTATGCGCACTTAGGAACAAACAATTTTTTCTTGTTATATATAAAAGAAAGTACTTCTAACAACAATAAGGAAGAAAAATATGGTGTAATACATTTTCAGAAGTAAATTGTTTTTCTTTTACTCATTATAGATATATTTTAAGGTACAAACTTTCAGATTGCTTATAGATGTAAACCAAAAGTAGTAGTTTATCTCTAGGTTATATTTAGCTATAGTAAAGCATGTAAACATAATTTCTCCATACGTAGTTTGTGATATAAGGACTTGGGAACAAACTTTTTTTCTTATTATATATAGAAGAAAGTACTTAAAACAACAATAAGGGAAAAAATTGTGTAATAAATTTCCAGAACTTTTCTTATAACTACTACAGAAAAGTTTGAAAAGAGTGGTTTTATATTACTTATAGATTCAAATCTAAGATGATAGTTTATCATCAGCTTCGATCTAGATATAGTATACTACTTAAATATAATTTCTATAGAATATGTAGTTCATTTCAGATATAAGCACTTTGACAACGGATTTTTTTTCTTATTCTAAATAGAAGAAAGTACTTATAACAAGAATAAAGAAGAAAAATATGGTGTAATACATTTTCAGAGCATAATTGATTAGAAAAATATTTCCAATTTTTTACTTTTACCCACTATAGATATATTTTAAGCTAGTAACTTTCAGATTGCGTATAGATGTAAACCAAAGGTAGTAGTTTATCTCTAGGCTATATTTAGCTATAGTAACGCATGTAAACACATTTTCTCCATATATAGTTTGTGGTATGACCACTTGAGGACAAACATTTTTTCTTACCATATATAGAAGAAAGTACTTATAACAACAATATGGAAGAAAAATTTAGTGTAATACATTTTCAGAGCTTAATTGATTTGAAAAATATTTCCAAATTTTTTTTTACCCACTATAGATATATTTTAAGATAGTAACTTTCAGATTGCTTTTAGATGTAAACCAAAGGTAGTAGTTTATATCTAGGTTATATTTAGCAATAGTAACGCATGTAAACATAACTTCTCCATATGTATTGTGGTATGAAAACTTGAGGACAAACATTTTTTCTTACCATATATAGAAGAAAGTACTTATAACAACAATATGGAAGAAAAATTTAGTGTAATACATTTTCAGAGCTTAATTGATTTGAAAAATATTTCCAAATTTTTTTTCACCTACCCACTATAGATATATTTTAAGATAGTAACTTTCAGATTGCTTATAGATGTAAACCAAAGGTAGTAGTTTATCTCTAGGTTATATTTAGCTATAGTAACGCGTATAAACATTTCTCCATATGTAGTTTGTGGTATGAGCACTTTCAGAACAATCTTTTTTCTTATTATGTATAGAAGAAAGTACTTATAACAACAATAAGGAAGAAAAATTTGGTGTAATACATTTTCAGAGCTTAATTTATTAGAAAAATATTTCTAAATATTTTTCTTTTACTCATTATAGATATATTTTAAGGTAGTAACTTTCATACTGCGTATAGATCTAAACCAAAGGTAGTAGTTTATCTCTAGGTTATATTTAGCTATAGTAACGAATGTAAACATAATTTCTCCGTATGTAGTTTGTGGTATGAACACTTTGAGAACAAACTTTTTTTCTTATTATATATAGAAGAAAGTACTTATAACAACAATAAGGAAGAAAAATCTGGGGCAATAAATTACCAGAACTTTTAATTGATTAGAAAAATATTTCCAATTTTTCTTTCTACACAGATATATTTGAAGGTAGTAATTTTCAGATTGCGTATAGATTTAAACCAAAGGTAGTAGTTTATCTCTAGGTTATATTTAGCCGTAGTAACGCATGTAAACATAATTTCTCCTTATGTAGTTTGTTATATGAGCACTTTTGACAACTTTTTTTTTTATTTAAATAGAAGAAAGTACTTATAACAAAATAAGGAAGAAAAATTTGGTGTAATACATTTTCAGAGCTTAATTTATTAGAAAAATATTTCTAAATATTTTTCTTTTACTCATTATAGATATATTTTAAGGTAGTAACTTTCATACTGCGTATAGATTTAAACCAAAGGTAGTAGTTTATCTCTAGGTTATATTTAGCCGTAGTAACGCATGTAAACATAATTTCTCCATATGTAGTTTGTTATATGAGCACTTTAAGAACAAACTTTTTTTCTTATTATATATAGAAGAAAGTACTTATAACAACAATAAGGAAGAAAAATCTGGGGCAATAAATTACCAGAACTTTTAATTGATTAGAAAAATATTTCCAATTTTTTTTCTTTTACCCACTATAGATATATTTGAAGGTAGTAATTTTCAGATTGCGTATAGATTTAAACCAAAGGTAGTAGTTTATCTCTAGGTTATATTTAGCCGTAGTAACGCATGTAAACATAATTTCTCCATATGTAGTTTGTTATATGAGTACTTGATAACAAACTTTTTTCTTATTCTAAATAGAAGAAAGTACTTATAACAAGAATAAGAAGAAAAATTTTGTAATACATTTTCAGAGCTTAATTGATTAAAAATATTTCCAAATTTTTTTTCTTTTACTTACTATAATATATTTTTTAAGTACTTTCAGATTGCTTAATATAAACCAAAGATAGTAGTTTATCTTTAGGTTATATTTAGCTATAGTAACGCATGTAAACATAATTTCTCCATGTTGTTGTGGTATGAGCACTTGAACAAACTTTTTTCTTATTATATATAGAAGAAAGTACTTATAACAACAATAAGGAAAAAATTGTGTAATAAATTCAAGAAAATATTAAGATAAAAAAATTTAACAACAAATAAAATAAACCAAACAAATAACAGAAAAAAGGAACAAAAAACAAAAATTAGAACAAAAAATATCTAAAATAGACAAATATCAATAAGAAACAAAATAAATAAAAAAAATAAAAAAATAAATAAAAAAAAATAAAAAATAAAAATAAAATAAAACAAATAGAAAAATAATAAAAATACAAATAAAAATAAAATAAAATTTAAAAAAAAAATAAAAAAAAAACAAAAAAACATCAAAAAAAAAATACAAACAAAAACAAACAAATAAACACTACAAAACAAAAATCACAAAAGAAAACTCCTCAAATATCAGCAAACAATAAAAGAAATAAAAACAAAAAAAAAATAAAACAGAACTTTTAATTGATTAGAAAAATATTTCCAAATTTTTTCTTTACCCTATAGATATATTAATAGTAATTATACTTCAGATTGCATATAGATTTAAACCAAAGGTAGTAGTTTATCTCTAGGTTATATTTAGCCGTAGTAACGCATGTAAACATAATTTCTCCTTATGTAGTTTGTTATATGAGCTTTTTAAGAACAAACTATTTTTCTTATTATATGTAGAAGAAAGTACTTATAACAATCTGTACAAACTTAAGACTTTTAAAAATTACTAATGGATTATAACAGAAGATTTAATTCGATTCTGAAAAAATCTTTCTAAGAAAAGAGAAGAAGTATTCAAATGTTTACAATATTTTATAAAATTACAATTTTTCGTTTAAGAAAAAATTTGTTATAATTTTTTTTATCTTTATGTTCTAATTTTTTTCTTATTTTTACATGTTTGTGATAATACATTATAACACGAGGAAAAATTCTTTAATTTTTATCTGTTAACATACAAAGGATTTAAATGGTTTAGAAAATTCTTTTATTTTTAAATTAATAACTGTCATGTTTTTAATTGATTTTATTATACATGAACATTCCATACAGGATATTTTAATTCTATACAAGGATATATAGGATTAAAACTAGAATAATTTTCATTTTTTTTTTTAGTTTAACAATACATCATAAATTAAAGCTACAAAAACCATAGATAAAAATTCGATTCGAAAATTTTCCTTTGAAAAGTATTTTGTCTTTATCTTAGAGACAATTTAAAATATTAAATTTTAATAATTATAGACAATAATTTTATTTTTAAAAAAACATTTTAAAGTAAAAATGTTTGTCCAATGATATGAGATTCTGGATTTCAGAAATAAATATCATTTTTGCGTTTACAAAATATGTAAGATAATTAAAATAAGTTTTACATATATGAGGGCCAATACATTCTGATTCAACTTTTCCTCAAATTTGCAAGAGTTTTTCAACTTCTCACACCAAAATAGTTTTGTCTTATTAATTCATTCGACAGAATGTAGTTTAGAGATCACTCTAATTTAATCATATAACATATTTTTTATTTATAAATTTTTAATTTAGTTATTCAGTTAAATCTCAATAGATCAAAAATTATTTAATTTTTAACCAACTTTTCGTATTTTATATTAAAATATATAAACAAATATATAAATAGAAATATCTAAATAACAATCATAAGATTTTTGTAAACTAAAAATATATCTTTTAGTGGATAAATTTATAATAGTATCGTAAATATGAAAAATCAAATAGAAATAGTAGTATATAGTTTTAATTTTTTCGAATTATGTTATATATAAACACTTTTACCTTATAAAAAAATGAAAAGAACAATCATAAAACCAATAATGTAAAAACTAGTTTTTATTTGTCTAATTTTTTTTAGAATCTATGTAGTAGACAAGAACATTCGGCTTTGTTTTCCTGCATATACCGTTATTTTTGTACCTACAAACAAACCATATTGTTACACTAATCCGTCTTAGTGCGTGACCCGCGCTCAAGTATCAATCGGCAGAAAACATACTAGTGCGTGACAAGAACTATACTTTAAATTAAGTTATCTTGTGGAATGTTATAAAACATATAACTTTTCCAATATTATCCTGTATTTTTTATTCTATATTCTTAATTCCATTAAGAAACGGATTTGGATTTTGCAAGAATTGAAACAGGTTTTTACTGTCTCTCAAATTTGTATATATTATTTTTCAGTATTTAAAGACTTATAAAGTTTATTGAAACAGAATCACTCTCATTATACATCAAGACTACTTAAGAAAATATGAATCCGGTACATAAAATAGGGCCATATCGAAATTTTTATTATGGTCTGCAAATATTTTTCTAATGTGTCTACACATATATGCAATATTTGAAGTATTCATCATCAATGTTTTAATATTATTTACATATATGATTTCATTAATAAAGTCTTTTTTTAACAACTGAAAACATTTAAGGCTTTTTTCCTTTAAGTTTGCTTTTTCTTGAATTACAAGTATAAAAATACTAAGGCTTTTATTGTACTTAATATACGTGCATTCATTTTTTATACAGGTTTTATATAATGTATAAAATGGAACTGTACACGGAATCAAATGTAAGTTTCTTATTTCTTTTCTTTATAGAAATATATACAAAAAGCTGGGGTGTTTCATGGCTTTTCACTTTAAGTGTCAGAACAAAATGTTTTGAATTACAATTTTAGAGCTATTTCAAAGCCCTTATACAGTCTTGTGTAAGTCTTTAATAGATCTAAAAATTGTAGAGAAAAATATTAATATTTGACAAAATTATGGGAATTTACAAAACATTTTTAAAAACTTTAATTAAATAATCTGTAGTTTAATCAGTTCATTCAATTGGATTTTACTTTCTCAATAACATTTATATTGGATTCTAAATTGCAAAATAATTACAACATTTAATGTAACGCTTGAAGGTCTTCATATTCAATATTTCAAAAGTTATTTACGCCTATGATTTCATTAATAGTAGTTTTTTCTTAACACATAAAAACTTATAAAACATTTTTTTCTCCAGATTCGATTATCTTTGAATTATAAGTATAAAAATAAGGCTTTTATTGTACTTAAAGTACGAATGTTAAACTTTTATATACGTTTTATATAAAGTATAAGATAAAACTGTACGTGGAATCATTTATGTTTCTTATTTATTTTATTGTACACGAATATACACAAAAACTGTAAAGTTTCAGGATTTTTCACTATAAGTGTAAAAAAATTTTTAAAAACTTTTAAATATCATTTCAGAGCTATCTAAAAATTCACATACAGCCCTCTGTGTAAATCTTTAATAGAATTTGTGGAGAAAAATGCTAATATTTGGCTAGGTTGGGAAAACTACAGTCTACATTTTTACTATAGTAGGGAAATGAGACCAAGATCTACTGCTTAAAGCCAATTCCGACGGCTATGGGGTTCATTTAAGGGTACAAGAGACCTTTGAAATGACAGATTTTGACAGAAATATGAAATGATTTTTTGTTCTGAATAAAATTTAAGTAAATGCTTCACTGTTAAAAAACACTTCTCGAATAACATGATCAATATACTTCACTAAGACCTGTTTTTTGTCATACACACTTATTTAAACCTTTAAAAATATTTTCCAGATCGATAAATTTGCCTGGAATTATTAACTTTATAATTTTAATGCATCTTTTTAAAGTATTTCTTAATCAAACTTTAGAGATTCTCTATTAATGTGTTTGTTCTTATAGTGGGTATGCTTTTGAAAATTCCAAGATATTTTCTCCAGTTACAGAGAATATTTTAACTTAAAACAGCTAAAATGGTTGCTAAAACATTGTATAATTTAAAATAATGTCTTATAGAAGTAGCATTTTCGTAAGCGAGAGCTGATACCCAGTTTTTTTTCTACAGTAAGTTCTAAAGATAAAAAAATTTTTAAGCAATTGGTTAACATGCTGTGTACAAGGAACATTTAGAAGTAACTTTGTTGGA
>CM063505.1:67011248-67053748 GCA_032207245.1 Pardosa pseudoannulata | reverse complement strand
CAATTTATATTTCCGAAACAATTCTGAGTATCCACGTGGGAGGGAAATATAATATTAAACATGAAAAAAAGGAATATTAATTATAAGGTGTTCTAGGTAAAAGGACACAGTAGATGTACTAGTGTTTCAGTATTCTTTTACATTGTAATGATGGAGTACGAGCAAAACAGCAAAGACCGAGAAAACCAACTTGTTCACATTCTTATGGATATCAAACAAGAGGAACTCACATACAGAATTTATTGGGAAAAAGTGTTGAAAGTAAGTCAAGTGCCGAATATTTAAAGTAAATATGTCAGAGAAAAGTGAAATTTGGGATTTAAAATTAAAGTATAATATTGGCTAATTAAACTTCTTTAAGCTAAATTGTCAAATGTAAACTTTAAAAAAATATATCAATTTTTTTTATTCAAAATTTATATGCTTGGAAGAGTTACATATTTTACGTATATAAAAAAAGTTAATGCGGGAACTAAAAATGGTAGTAAAAAGTTGATAGAAAATCACATTGTGAATAATCTTTAATGCACAAATTATTCATATGTGTAGTCTGGTGGGTTGTTTTTCTATAAGATGGAAAATGTGTATGAGTAATCAACTTTAAATCTAGGGTTAAATTGCCTCAGTACTTTTGATAGCCTCATGTTAATAGCAAAATTTAGTTGTTGTAAATTTCAACAGATGGCAGCAGCATCAAAAGGACGAAATTTAGAAGTAGTTTAGTAATACATATATGTGTTTGTTAAGTACTGTAATTTAATTTTTTTATAATTAATAATACTATGAATCATTTAAAATTAGTTATATATAATCTCAAGAAGTTAAATTTAACACTTTAATGATTGGCATGTAAATGATTGCACAGTGGAGAAAATTCAGGAAGCAACTTATTTTAAAACCCCTCCATACGATTTCTAAAACTAATTTTTTTCTATATTATAAAAACGAAAATTATAGAATTTCATTTATTTCAGTTTACTTGGGAGGAAATTTCACACATTAAAATTTCTGATATTTGTCAATACTGTAACTAACTCATAACGATACCTTTGTTTATTTGTCGCTAGATGGCAGCACTAAACTTTTAAATATAACTTTTTAATCAGTTACGAAATCAAGAAAGAACATTGTAATTCTCTATGTAATTTTCGTTGAGACAAGAAATAAATATAATACAATCTTTTAGAAATGTTCAATAATTTCGTTTAAAATATGTATGCATGCTTAATGTAAAATTCATTTAATTCAATTATAAGCTGAAGTTTTCCAATAAAAAAAATATATTATTACGTCATAAATATTTTCATTTACTTCAAAATAAATATTTTAAAGATTAAGATTTGACTTAAATATTTCAAGTATATTTTTTTAATGTAGTAAAGAGAGTTAAGACTCCGAATAAAGTATTAAGGAAAAAATCCTATTTTAAGTGCCTATTTTAATTTAGACCGAACCTTAGTCTCGTTCTCTATTACGGTCATCTCTATAATGTATTGTCTTATGCTATATTTTAAATAAACTTGGTAACTATGTACAATCTTTTATTAATAAAAAACTTAAACTGTTGAAAACTGAAAACTAGTCGAAAACAAATCTATGAAAGCAGCAAATGGTTTATTTTGAGTAACTAAATAACTCATGTTGTTGCAAATAGAACCAACAGCCGAATATTATACTATTGTAAAAAAAAACAATCTATAAGGGACAACAATAAAATACTACATTCAAGAAACCGTATGATATCGTTTTCATGAGACAAATTAAAGAGGTTATTGTTACAAAACACTATAACAATTGTTTAAAAAATACTTGGTTTGAAGACGTTAAAAACATTAAACCAGCATTGGGATCCCTTGAAAATCAAATCTATGAGACCTTGAAAACCACAGGCTTTGGCCAATCAGGTCTAATGTGGAAAAAGACCCTCGTTGGCGGCAGTAAAAATAAGGTTGTCGGGTGAGACCTAAAGTTTTTCAAATGGACAAATGTTATGATGTTAACAAGTCTGATGAGAACTACAAATTCCGAAAAACAGACGCCAACTTTAGGAGGTCTTTTTTGTTAGCTTTTGGTAGACAACTCACTGGAGCACTACGACCAAGCAGATAGTTATCATAAATCTTTTATTCTCATCTTAACGTCGGAGAACTGACAGACACGACTGAGACTGGCAAGAGACAATTGTGAGTTTGGTTTGGTTTGGTTTGGTTAAGAGCGCTACGGTCTACTGTTTTGCACACGAAGGCTAATGAGACCGCCACCTATTGCTTAAAGCCGATTCTGAACTGCTACGAACATCCATGCCTTAGTGGGATTCGAACCCACGAACTCCGGTACTGACGATCAGCTCCCTAACCGATCGGCCAGCGTTCAGCCATGACGTGTAAAAATGCTGTCATCGGGAGTAGAATAATCACCCGGATGATTTTCATATGAGAGTGACACTTAAGTCAGCTGCTCTTTTTTGGCTTATTAAAATATATGTAGTGGGAAAAGGTGTATACAATGGTAGAAAGGAAAGAAAAGGACATACGTAGAAGTTATTAATTCAGATTTTACTTTTGAGCAGTATGGAAGGAGTGCAAGATGAGTGAATCACGTCCTTGATTTTAATTTGGTTAACTGTGAAAGTAAAGATTAGAAAAATAGAATGTGAATTAGGAAAATTTGAATGATCTTTGGGGACAATAATTTTTTTCTTTATTGCATGTATATATATTTTAGATACATACATATATTATTATTATTATTATTATTATTATTATTATTATTATTATTATTATTAAAGCATATATATATAACTTCTATTATTTGAAAAGCAATTTTATAACAAGCTTTTTTATTTTCTCTATTATAAGGTAAAAGAAATAAGGAATGTAAAAAAAAAGCGATAAAGAAGCTTAAAATTAAAGCTGTTTTTCCCTCGCCACTTCACCACTGTCAAAACATGCTCAGAAATGTTTTTGTATTTATCTCTAAGTGCGACTAATTCTCTACCTCCATGATTTTCAACAGGGTGCCACGACACTCTGAGACCCTTTGGCAACTTAGAGTTTAGCTCAGTCTAGGGTATTGATTTTTTTTTACCCTTCGGCAATCTCGGGTGCGACGAGTGTATCCCAATGAGTCCTAAGCAAAAATAGTTTGAGAGCCGCTGACCGAAATATCTGCTGTGCTATCAGTAGAAAATATATTGGAATATAAAAGATTATTTTTTGGCATTATAAAAGATTCTAATATCCAATCAGGGTACCTAAGAATATTTTCTTAGTAAAGGTGCATTCTTTTTCAGATACATTGTACATAGGTGGCAAAAATACCAATTCAAAGGTAGTCTTAAAGATTTTTCAAATAATTTCTAAAAAGTTTTTTTCTGTTCATTTCTCGACTCGTTAATGCTAGTAAGACCCCCTGCAGATTTAAAATTAATTAATTTGGCTCATTAAAGTGGGGTTTTTTAATGTTGCTCCACTACTAAAAAAATTGTCCATCAATGTTTTAAGGAATGCTACGGACGTTGGTACCATTGTCCCCAATCAAAGGGGTCTTCGTTATTTGGAAGAAAGCACCAAACAGGAGATTCCACTTCAAAGTTATTTTACGTTCCCCAGCAACGTCAAGACGGTCTTTGTCCGCCTCCAACTTAGACTTCACAACCCTCTGGCTATGAGTTGATACCTCTTTACTTCCTTGAAGAAAGTACTATAATCGAGAAAAATTTCAGCGTTCTTATTTCAATGAAAATATACATTTTGACCATATATGAATCCCTTTTGAGAATTACAACTGCAGATACGTGCTAGAAATCCTTTAAATGTCCATTATGACTATCCCTGAATGAATTTTCAATAGTTCCGACTTGATGTTTGAAGGGCTTGGTTATAGCCTAGGACCACTCGACCCAGGCGTAGGTTCCCCAATACTAAATTAATGTTTTTAAAAAATTATTTAACTTCTTTTTAATCTGTTTCTCCTCTACCTTTTGCAAGAAGACACAAAAAAAACTATTTTAGTATATTTTGAATAAAATATCTTGATCAACTACTCATTAATTCCCTCACTTCTACATGTTTTTCAACAAATTAGAGTCTTGACATTCTCAAATTTGTTACGTTTACATAACGTTCAAGCATCAAGCTACTTAGTTTATTCAATATTGACTCCATGTCATTTAGAGTTGAGAGTGTTGATTACTAACACAGTGGCATTCAGCGTCCTGATATGAAGCGTGCATCCGCAATGAAATTGAGAGTAAGTATATTATTATGTAATTACTAAAAGAATTACACTAAATTTGAGAGAAATACTTTACGAAAGGTGTTGTTTTCCAATGAGAATTTAATGTAATAACATTTCAGTCTGACGTCTCTGCCGACTGAGCTACTAGTGAAAGTAAATATACTAGTTCAAGAATTTTGTGGAACAAGAAAAATGTGGAATATTTACAAAAATGAAAAAATTCACATTTTTAGTACAATTAAAATATAAAGAAATGGGAGGGGGTTAATGAAATAATGATCTTTAAAGCTAAATTAAAGATTATTGAATTTAAAAAAATGTTTTTTATCTGGCACTTACAAGGTGAATTCTAAACAATTAATCAAAAATTATCATCTGCCTTTAATCTTAAAACAGAGATACATAATTTCCAACTCAAACGATGCTTCTGAGTTTAGAGTCCACATTTGTGACAAGCACAGGCCTCGGGTTCTTTCAAGTGGATGACCATGGTTCCTTGTTGGCCGAAAATTCTTTTTCCGTCTTGAGTGTAGCAGTCTGTAAGCAAGATTTCCCGATGCCTCATCCATGTCTCACGGCAACACTGGCATTCCTGAAAATAATTAAAAAGGTATAAAAAAACATCTCCTTCAATGATACATAAAAACTGTTTATTCTTTTCCGTTCTATTGCTTTTTGATTATCACTAGATGTATTCTAGTGCTTTGTTGTGGTGATTCTGTGTTTATTGAGGTGTTTGAAAGAATCTCCTTTCATCCACTCAGAAAATATCACTAATTGTTTTTTAAATTCCTCACGGATTTTAATAATTGCCTATTTCAGTTTGATTTATTTAGATAATAATTAACATACTTTTATTTAAATGAGGATTAATAATAATACTTTACAGTAATTTTCTAGTTTTATTTCTAGGGCAAAAGTGCAAAGTCAAACTTTTACCCTAGAGTGTTCCAAGTACTTCGCACTTACAGAGGCTGGTCTTTCTTTCCTTGACCAAAAATAGTGCGTATATTTCTTTGGATTCCGCATCGACCGTCACACGGGTTAACAAGAGATGCATTCAGGGCTTAAGAAGAGGACCCAGATTGTAAAGTTTGCTACAGTCTCCGTCTAGAATTACGAGTGTCACACCTTTGAGAATAATGCAGTGTAATATCAACGAACTAAGTACCAGTGCAACAAGAGTAAAATTGGATCAAATTCAAGAATTGGCTGATCAACACAAAGTGAGAATGTGCTATTTAAAAAAAAAGCTTCTTGGTTTCTAGAGATACTAGGAACTTTCCTGTTTGCACTAAGTATAATATTGAAGAGGCCTCTACACAACACCCGATCAACTGCATTCACTTGGTTCGTGGAGATCTTTTAAGGAGACCTGCTTTCGTCTTGGATGTACTTAAAGCAAACAATCTCATTGATCGGATCGGATTCAGATCAGAGGGATAAGCAAGAAATTTTATTTCCTCTTTGACTTTTTCTCTTCAATTTTTTAATGTCTTGAGCCAACTAAAATCAGTGCCTTAACGTATCCGGCATATCTAATTACTACTGGGGATACAGACATTTAGCTCTTTGGTGCCGTGACAAAAGTTTCATTTTATGATTTGAAAAATAGAATTTTATTTGATTGATTATTATTGTTTGTATTTTAATTACGTAAATATAAGGGCATCAAAACTTAAAGGCTTAAAGCTTCAAATGTTCTTAATGCAATGGTGCATAAAAGACTTTAAGGTGGGTCTGTAACTACTATACTGGATTCCTCTCACTTATGTAAACCAATGGGAAAGATAAAACTTCCTCTGACCGGCTAAAAATTCAAGAATACTTAAAATATCTATACCACGAGACAGAGTAGCAAATTATCCAGGATACTATCTTTCGCTTTTTCAAAAAAATCTACAAAAATATAGTTAATTTTAAGTTATTTTTGATAAATTTTGGTATACTCTTTTTCTATACTCTTTATCAAACTAAAAATATTTAAGAGACATGCATTAAAAAAATTTAAAATATAACATCCTACAAAATTTGCTATTCTGTCACATGGTGTATATATAAATATCTATATATTTGTGTGCCACCAAAATACCAAAATTTCCCACAAATAATTTAAAACCAAATACATATTCCTCAACTTTAAAAAAAAAGGAATCACAGCATATTAGAGAATTTACTGCTCTTTCACGTATAATTTAAACAGAAAAATATTTAAATATGTGCCGGCCAGAGGAAATACTATTTTTCCTATAGATTAACTTTAAGCGAGAGGATCAACCTTACATAATAAGACCCAATGTTTTAGCCGTCGAGTAACATCGACCGAAAAACATTGCACCAGTCACGTAAATCCTTGCTCATAAAAATATATTCCATGGCTCTATGAAATTTACAAAACATTTTCTTTACCCCTTTTTGAACGCCACATGGTATTCTAGTTAAAATACTTAAGTGTACATTATAATAATATTAAATTATCACTTTTAAAAATAATAATTTTATAGTGAAACCTTCTATTCGGTAGCGTCTGTCTAAATGGAGCAAATATCCTGTACTTTTTGTTTAGGACTCTTAACTTCAGGATTACGTAATTTAAAGGTATTGGACTCAAACATAGAAAATAAAAACTAACACTTCACAATTTCCAAGTTTACCAAAATATTGTAATTCACTTACAGTCGTCACTTACAGAATGTTTTGAGAATCTCATCGTTAAAAATCACATGAAAAAGCGAAACAAATACCACTACTAATTTTTTTACTGTAAGATTTACGTTTTAAATTATTATGTATTAAAATATATTAAGAGTAAAACATTAGATAGCATTATTACTAACACTATAGTTAAGACGTTTGTTAGTTTTCTTCTTTATTTTTATGAACATAAAATTAACAGAAGTAAGTGTCACATATTTGTATCCTATTACCAACAAGGTAATCAGTTATTTCCAGTTTTACAAAATAAGTTTTAAACATATGAATGAACCTAGTCCATTTGGAAAAGTTTGCAGAAAATAGTCTTACAATATCTGAATAATGAATAATTAAAATTTAAATTGATTTTAGGAAATGTACAACTAAGGTATTTTCTAACACGTGTACATATATGCATTCTTTAAAATAACAAGATTTTAATCTTTAAACAATTTCATTTCGTAAAAAAAAAAATACACTCGTTTCACTGTGATTGTAAACACTTTATAGCTGTATTATTTTGTATTATGGTAATGGTATATTTAAGCAGTTTAAAAAAAAGAATACTAACTCTTAGGAAAGACTTGAGCCCTCTTAGCCCCCCTTCCCCTGCTGCTATTATATCAAATCTTTCACTAAAATATCATAATATCCTAAATTTAATGGAAAGTCCTGGGGTTCTTTTAAAAATTCTAACTGACGATGGCGTGAAAAGGTCCGAGAGAGATTTTATTTGAAATAGAATAATTCTGATACATTTTCATTTTTATTAAAGTTTATTAAATATCTGTAATTCGCATCCATTTATCGGCTGGTCACTTAAAACAAGACAATTTGCTTGCTAATTGTCAACACTTAACTGCTCTTTCTTCAGACTTCAAAGAAATATTTGGAGACATTCTTTACTTGGTTATCTCTAAATGGGTGTTGGACATTTTTGCCTTTAAACCTACAAACTCAGATGAATCTATACTGTTTGAGAAGAAACTTGATTAATTATCCATAAATGGAGAGCTAAAACAAATTTTTGATCAAGGATACCATAAATTCTGGTTTCAAAAACGGATACTAATCTATTCAAATTATCGCATATAAACACATTAGGTTCACCCATCCCATTATAGCACTGAAAAATGGCACTTCTATAATTTAAAACTGGGTATAAATACAGGTACACAGGTTATAAAACAGAGATTCGACAGATGTTATTTTTAAATCAAAATATTTTGGTTAATATCTTACTTTCACATTACTGTTATAAATACACAAAAATTAATATTCTAATTTTGTTGCTATGTAGTTATACAGAGTTACTTCAATCTGGAGTTCATAGTAAGGTTTTTGACATGAGGAGGGATCCGTGGACAGTGACGTAGTCAGAATGCTTTTTCGTATAGGGTCCAAAGTCTAAAACTAAAATATAGTAAACTTTCAATCTCATAAAAAATATCTATTACACACACACACGCACATATATGCATAAGTCTTATACATCCATCCTAGGTTTTGCATGCATACATAAATACATCATAAAACGGATTAGCAACACTGTCCTAATTTCATTAAGCTCTTGAAAATGTATAAGCAACCCTATTGTGTTTTTAATTTTTGCTGTAAGTTTTTACCTGATTTAAATTTGCCTGGCAAGTACTGAGACATATTTAAATTTTTTTAATTACTAGATAAATTTAAACAGAAAAACATATATGAATAACTAGGAAAACACAAAAAATAATGAGATAGAAATTATGACCTTTTCACTTTTCTTTTACAAAATGACATTCCTTAAATGACATCAAAATTCGAAAACATTATGGCATAATCAGTAATTAATAAACTGCCTTTTTATAATAGCAAATTAATTCTTCTAGCTTTTAAGGCCGGTTTGTTCAAACGTTTGTCTGCATTGAAAGTCATGCCTATATGCATCGGAAGTCAACATCTTGTGACCAGTTCAATTGCGAAGAATTTTTTTACTCTTTTTATGGTTGAAAATGATCTTTCAACACTTGTAGCGAAAACTAGTAATGTGCATAAATAAGTTTAAAAATTCTTGCAATGCATACTTTGAGAATATTTAAGGAGGAAGTCCAGACTCCCCTCCCCTACATAAAACATCCTTGTTTGACAAAAAAAAAGAGTTTGTGATCCACTGGGATAGATGGTACAATATTTCATAAAATTGTAATCCTTTGTTTCGAGAAATTCAGGCGCGAACTTACTTTGAGAAATCCTGTAGGTGTCACAACGCTAGGTTGAATCTGGGAGTTACAAGTTCCTTCGCATTTTGTCACTCCAATGGTTCCTTCACAAGATCGTACTACGTTTCCCAAATCATCGTACTCTTCTTTGGTCACTTGGATTGTTGAAGGCAGAGTTTCACAAGCGTCCTTCATCGTCACCGAAGCAGCCACTTCATTCACTTCGGCCACCTTCTGTTTTTGGCAGGGCAAGGGACTCAGTATTGTCAAGAGGAAAACAATGAAGAGGACGATATCTGGTATGGCTTTCATCTGAAAAATAATATTTTCTCGATAATATTTTTAAGGAAATTTTTTCTCTCGAAGAATCACAACTATCTTCGACATACTAGTAGCTTCTTCGGGGCACTTGGACTCTAAGCCAGTCTTGAATGGAGAGGATACTTTTTAAGTGTGTCTCATTACTTAATTAAAATATTTGTTATAAAATATGACAGTAATAAAAGTGAAGTCCTAAAATTAAAGGAAAATATTTACAGCCCTAGATAGCAATAATGCATAACAGAAAGTTAAAAAATTAAGATTAAAATTATATTTGCAATTATACTATTCGAAACATTAGAAAGAGAAAGAGAAAAAATATTTTTCGGGTAAAACACCCCTTTTATGAAATTTTATAAATTTTTAGGGTCTTGTTTTTATATATATTTTTTCTGCTTAAATTTTAGAAAAAGAACACTATAAACTAAAATATTAAAAATTAAATTAAAAAGAAGAAATACAAAATTAAAAGCTAACTTAAGACATTAGAGAGGAGCAGCAAGCTTCTTTAACTATCATCGAGATGTATTGACTCTCTTTATAAAATTTACTTATACTTATAAAATTTCGTAAAGCAATTCTACAAGAAGATCGCTTTATTAGCAATCTATTTTAAGTGCAAATGTTTTTTTCTTTCTTTTTTTATCAAACCCAATTGTGCTTTTATGTTATTAGTTATAACAGTCTTATGAATTTTAGAAAATATTTTTTAGTAGTTTTCCGTACAGTGACTAATTTTTTCGAATTATTATGCACAGATTCAAGATAGTGTTACTTCCTTTAAATGATTACTATAATTTAACTTACGCAGAAAATAAATCAACATTACTTTTAGAACTGATGGGAGAACAAACTAATAGAATCAATGCAATCAATGAACTTCTCCCTGATGACTTAAGAAGTAGCAAATAACAGTTGAAATTTTCAGCCAAAGTTGTTTAAGGTATTCTGAAACTACACAAATCTACTAAGTTGTATACCTCACAGAAACACTAATATACTGTTTTATGGCAGAGACGTTAGGAGAAGTTGTCCACAGGAGGGGGGATTCAACTCATATCTCCATACTAATATAGCAACTCTTGCATATATATACTACAGAAATCTTTACGGGGGGAGGAGAATTAACCCACACACACACTCTCCACTACTCCTCGTTCTATGGAATAATCGGATCGAAGCCACTGTACATAACAGTGGGCTTCTATTAATTGTTAACTGATAAGAAGTCATAGTGCAGTTTCTACCATATAGATCCAAACAGAGAAAGCGTAATAAAATTCTTAAAAATTAGCAGCCAAAGCATATAATTGTTTATACGACTACAAAGTGTCTAGATGATGGTGTACAGTCTCGCTACAGCAAATTCGGAATCGGCAATAAGACCAGGCTGTTACATGAAGCAGTTACTAAAAAGGGTAGACCATGTTAAATGATATTTGTGTTAAGAGGAATTTCTAAAACCTTTTCTCAACAGTAAAGTTTATCAAACTAAGGTATTGATTCTAATATTTAATGAAAGTTAAATTAGTTTTATTTGCGATAGCTGAAATAATTCACGACTTTCACTCGATGCTATATTGATTCAAAAGTGTTTTCTAAAAGTTGTAAGAATTTTGGTGTGTGTTATTTGATTAAAGCTTTTACAAATTTTCACTAATTACTCTTAAGCTTTTATTTAATGAATAATATGTGCATTTGAATAGTTTTGAAGACTGAAGAATAACACACAAATGTATGCTAAGTAACATTAAATTCAATAAAGAGTCAGCAATCAAATATAGGCTATATATACACTGTCTCAAGGGTTAATTTAAGTTAATTCAACATATAAAAAGTATAATCTATACATGTCCGTTTTAAAGATTTAAATTAAAAAATAACATATAAAATTTTCAAATTTAAAAATTTTTTAAACGCACCTTATTACAGTGGAATTCTATTTTGCAAACTCTTCCTTGATATCAAAAACATTTTACGAATATCTTCGTACAACTTTCAAATGGTAACCAATGGTACTGAATTGGTTTTATAGTTCTAACATATGTAACGTTAAGGGCAAATGCATAGGCGTAGCCAGCTGTTATCCTAGGATATGGGAGTGCCTAGATTAAATATGAAAGTAAACACATATATCGCATATACATGTTACTCAGGGTACTCTAGTCTCTTTAAAAAGTACTGTTAATTAGTTCATTATAATCAAATTATTAGTTTCAAACTTATTTTTTATTTATAATTGTAAGGAATTTTTTATTCAAAGAGGACGATAGCTGTATTTGGAGCTTAAATATAGTTAAATCAAAAGAGTTATATTATTATTATTCTTTTAACAAACTGCTTATGAGACTCAATAAAATTGTTCCAATGACTGAATAATTCAAAAAAAAAAATTTTTCGAAATTTATTATGAATTGTAACTATTAATGTTAATCATTCCGCTTGGCTTATATGTTAGCACATGATGCTTCCAAACTGAAAGATCTCAATTCTAAGAAAAGTGAAGGATTCCCTAATTACTCATTATCAGATTATCTAAATTTGGTGTATTATTAAACTTATATTGCAGAAATATTTTTGTTATTGCGCGTATCAGCTTTTTTTGTTTGTTAGTTTTTAATGAAGAATTCGTAGATTCTGCAGAGGGTATTCCCGGTTACCCAAGGCACCCTTGCCTATGCCTATGAAATATGACTGGAAATCAGAAACTAGAACCGCTAGTTCTCAGAGGAATAAAAACTCTAAAATGTTCTTTGGGGGTGTTCTTTAGAGACTTTAACAAAAAAAATTTGAGTAACATCATAAATGTGCTAAAAATGGGTTAAAAAATAGACAACGTATGATTTATCAGTATAATAAAATATCTTTTGTTTTAGACTATTGTCCAGTCCATCCGAAGAAAATCAGCTGAGCACTAAAAAAATGCCACATTTCTACTTTCCGTCTAACACTGCATCCAAACATCTGTCAAAGTATCAAAGAATAAACAAAAGTTTCAAAGTACAAGATCACAAAAGAGTAATACAAAAGTTATTACTCCTCTTGAAAACAATCAATCCATGCCAAAGATAAACTTACAGCGTATTAGAAATTTCCAAAGCAGGGAACTATGATGTCACACATCATATATTAGCGACAGTTTTGCCAAAGCTGGATTCTTCATCAGCAATGAGAATTCAGCAATTACGGAGGACGAAGACGATACTTCCTCGGGGAGAATTAAAAACGTGTGGATACAGCTTAGGTAAAAAGAAGAAACTAATAATGATGTGTACATTGATGATGTTTTCCCTTCGATTCTGATGTTGAAACCTCGGTAACATAAACTGAGTTGGATATTTAAGACCAATAAAAACAATACAGCAACAAGTTTTAAAGAAGAGGATTAAGATGCTAATTATTATAATGCAGAAATCAACAATTGGTCGTATGATGGAATGTAATAATCAGGAATAGTCCAACGAGAATTGCATTCGAAGAAAATAAGCCTGGGGGGATTTTTGGTGCATTGCAAAAAGGTGAGACTATTATGAGAGAAAAAGAAAAAAACTTTTTCAAACAAAAAAACTCATAAAATTAACAGACTTTATCGGTAATTATTAATTCAGGAGTAAGGACGAATGTAACACTTGGTAATGTATGCCTAAAATCAAAATTATTTCTTATAATAAATACAATAATGTCATTAAAATTAATTTTAATATAAATCTTTAATTGCAAATATAGTATATTCCCGGCTAATGTTTTACTTTGTTCTCCTAGTCCTTGCAGATTTCTTTTTGAGGGGCAAAATAAATAAACAAATATATATTAATTTATACAAAAAAACTTATTTTTAAATAATATTTAATATTTAGGACCTTAAATATGTGTTTAAAAAAAGTTAATCTGTATTGAATTAATTTTCCATGTAACGAACTTATTTAGGTATTTAGCAACTTCGTTAAAAGACTTTGATCCATATAACAATTAAGAGAAGTAGATTAGTTCACTAAGAAAAATTATCGTAGATCTGTTCTATTAAAATCTTGATGACAGTTTAATTATACAACCTCAAATCAGTAATTTAACTTTGACACATACCATGCATCAAAGTTATTTAACAGTCATTCGCAACAAAGTAACTATTTCCATATAAAAAAACGCTTTTTTATTTTTCATCGTACTATAACCTCAATTAAATTAAAATATTTTTAACTTTAAAGTTGAAAAAATATTAAGCGAATGTGAATTTAGCGGCAAAAGGTTATTTGCTTGTTTACCCAGCTAAAACATAGTACGTTGTTTCGCTAGAAGACTGGACTTTTAAAAATCTCCATGAATGCAACAATATTATTATTACTATGCATCATTTATTGCTGAACGTAAATGCTCTTGGAATCGATTCATTGAGAAAAACTTATTAAGTTCGATTAACAAACCTTTGAACAAATACTCACCATACTCCTAGCCGTGTAACAAAAATGTATGAGCTTCAAATGAAGAAAAAATTATGTTTAAATACTTCGACACTTGACAACCGCTACCAAGCAAGTTCGATAAATTTCTTCCAAACACCGTCCTAAACAAAAGTGGGAGGAGCTGCCAACCGATGACTGACAGGCTGGCCAAAGAAGGAGGTGGGAAATAATGCCTCAGCAGGATTTGTTGATGAAAAGTATGTTTTGTGATCTTGTTTTTTGAATTAAGTATCGTTCGAGGGTGCGTTAATAAAAGTCTCCAGTCTCCTTGACTGCAAAAACAGCATGCTCCTTTTAATTTAGTTAAAAAATTCAGGAAAGTAGTTAATACCAGTTAGATCAGCAACGAGATGCATTTCTTTAAAGGATTTTAAGAAACGTCTAGTGCAGTGTTTTCTGGGTCCGCTGTAGGCGCAGACAATATAGACATTTGTTCAGAAGAGCCAACATTCCCGGGCAGTAGTTTTGGCAAATTTATACATATCGATTTTTTTCTTTCGCTAAAATATCACAGTACGAAATTATATTCTTATTTATAAAAGCTGAAAACAGTACTTGATTATAGAGGATACAATTACAAAAATGTGGTATGTTTAACTCTCGTTGTAGTTTGTTCGGAGCGCCTAATCTGTAAGCTGCATCCCCCGTCATAAAGGTGATTAGATTCGTTCAAGGTGGGCATCAGGATTTGTCGGTTACATTAAAGGTTAAACAAATTTTTAATTTAATAAATTACATAAAGGTGAAAAACAAATTGGTCCTAGATAGCACTATTAAATAGTAAAATGTTTAACCCATATTGTACCACACCAACTAAATATTTCTGTAAATTACTAAAACTTAATCCATAACATTAATATGGTGTAACTAAGTATATAAAACCAAAATTTTGAAAAAATATTTTTAATTTTTTATGTAATTAGATGTCCTATAAATAGGACAACGGTTTATTACACTACTAAAACTTAACAAATATCCCTTACATTGCATTAGGCTGATTCACAGAGGAAATTTGTGGAAACAGTCAAAACAAAGTCCAACATTACATTTTAAGCATACTGTACTCCAGTAGGTTTTCTCTTGCAGTTATTGAACTGGCAGAAAGAGAGTAAGTTTATCTTGCAAAAAATCTCCAGTTTTCTGAATAGAATAGACATCTATTTACCCCTTGTTGTGTCCAGGTGTGTAAATAAGTGTTTGACCTGGTTTTCATTGAAAGATACGGAAGTGCGCTATCAATGAAACATCGAATTTATAGAAAAATAATCAGGATTGGACCGTCGTCTTAATTTTAGGGCACCTTTTTTATACTTACAAAATACATATGTAAAATGTATTTTTGAACAAAAACTTTCAGCTACATTATTAGCTTTATATTTAAACTAAAATTAATCTCCACAATGTTTAAAACATAATAATAATAAATATAAAATTAAAGATTAAAAAAGGACAATTTTTAAGAGGTTTCTGAAAATAAATTTTACAATACAATATAATTTGATTTTACAGTTTTTTTTGTTACTATGCTAAAGAGTGTCTATTTTAAAGGTGTTGAAATAAAATCCACTCTGAATATATTTATAACTTTATTATTAAATGGAATTTTATTTGCTGTCCTGTTTATAGGTCAGCGATCCAATATGGGTTAAAGTATTAAGGGAATTGATAAAGAGTAGGAAATTTTAAAAGGATAGAGAAATTTTATGCAGACGCAAGCATCAATTTTATAAAATTTTTATAATTTTTTTTTGGGGGGGGGATATTTTTTATTTATTTTATTTTTTATGTATTTATTTATTTATTTTACAAATAAAGATGATATACTTATGTATCATATACTTTTTACGAGAGAACGGAAAACCTCAACATTAATTTTAGATTGTGGTACCTCAATATTTAATTATCCCAATATCCCAATAAAAATAGTGATGGAAAATTAGTCAAGTCTTATGTAATTTCCCAACACTTCTAAATTTGCAGAGGCGTCAGAGGATTGATGAAGTATTCGGGTTTCATAACAAATCCACTTCGAATGCTTTTAATTAACATTTTATGAATAAAAATAATACATGGATTGACTTACTGCATAAAATAATACATGTAAATTAGACAATCTATTGAACAGCAGCATAAGTTAGAAGTGCCCCCAGCCAACAACGCTGAACACGTTTACATATATATATATATATATATATATATATATATATATATATATATATATATATATATACATACATACATACATACATACACATGCGGTAGGTAATTTACATATGGTTTTCAGTCATGGTTCAAAATCTGACTGAAAGTTAAATGTATCGGATGAATATCATTAACTTATAATGAGGTCATATTGTAAGGAAGAAATATATATATATTTTTTTTAATTTCCCAACAAATAATTATCCCAATATTAATTATTCCAGCGTATTAAGGATTGCAAGATGTTTCTTTTTGCTTTTTTGTTTTGTTTTGTAGTTCATTATATGTTTTTTATTTTTTGTTTTCAAGAACTACTCAAGTTTTATAGATTTGCATCTGCTAATACTTTATCTCTTTTTGGTTTGGTTTGAAGCATAAACACCTATATCTTCAGCCTACATCAGTCAAGATGTTTGTAAATGCTGAAAAAGGCATAGAAGATGAGAAAAAAATCCTGACAATCGCCCGGCTAAACAATGGACAAGGGGAACGAGCCACGCTTCACAGTATTTATCAAGTTTCACCAGAAGAGGTTTACATTGGTCAAAGACCATTACATACTAAAGTCTACAGCACATAAAAATAACAAAAGAGGTAAAAATAAGCTTTAAACAGTAAAATATGTGGCCAGAATTAAAAAACTAAATATTACACAGGTGTGAAACTCTTCCAATTAAAAATTTGCAACTGTTTAGTGTTGGTTTTTCTTAGCCTTATAATCTTTCTGAGCAGATTTAATCAATAAATATCTAAATTTAGGAAAATGGGCTGTTGTTCTTTATAACCACTTATCCGTGGGAAGCTATATTTTCTTCATATGTGATTTTAAAGAACATTTTAAGGAAATAATGAATCTTCGCACTATATATGCTAATTGATGTTCGAATACAACTTACATACAACAGTTAAACAGTTTAAAAAGAAAAAAAAAGAGAAAAGAGGTTATTCCTTTTATCATAAAAAACACCTTTACAACTCTTATGAAGAACATTAACCACACGGTTAAAAACATAATGTAATTTAATTCTAAATTTTATTTAACAAAACGTTCAAACGATCGTTTTAAAAACATTTACTTCAGTAAGGCAATCATAAAATTCCATGCCAAAAGTATGGCAAAACTTGCAAACATTTAAAAAACAAGTTTCATATGGTCTACTGTTTTCCAAGAGGAAGACTAATAAGACCGGTCCTTACTGCTTATAGCCAATTCCGAACGTCTTCGAACATCCGTGCCAGCAGTGGAATTCAAACCCACGAACTCTGGTACAGAAGAGCAACGGCCTACTCAATCGGCCATCTTCCAACTTATCTCTCTAGATAATAAATTCTATAATGCGAGAAGAGGGACACTTTTTACATTTTTATCTGGTGTGGCATAAACTAGAGCGTACCCTGAGTGTTTTTCCAATTTTTCTAATTTCTGAACCAGAGGTTATGTTACAAAGTTCACTAATCCCTGTATAGTTTTTGAATAACATACTCCTTCTTTGCTCTAATTTTCTTTAGATATTAGGTGAAGCAAATAACGATTAAATAATTATATGTTTATGGTTTAAACAGAAGGAAGAAGTATAAAATTCTCTATATAATGAATAATACTAATTTTAAAAATAAAGTTTTGATGTAAATTAAAAAATAAGTAATTGGAAGTTGTATTTGAACATCAATTCGCATATCTAGTGCGGAGACTTATTATTTCCTTAAAATGTTGTTTAAAGTCATATATGAAGAAAATATAGCTTCCCAGGGATAAGTGGTTCTAAAGAACAGCCCATTTTTTTCTAAATTTGGATGTTTATTAAATAAATCTGATCAGAAAGATTATAAAGCTAATAAAAACCAACACAAAACCCGCATTTAATTGGGTTAGTTTTAATTTCATCCTTAGAATTATGAATATTAGATTATGAATATAGAATACTTCCTTATATAAAATTAGTGAATTTACCACAGAAATCAAATTTTTTTTGTTGTAACCGTATAGTTTCTCAAAGCAGATGATCCCTTGCAACTTAAATTTTCGTACATAGCTAAGAGTGATTTGGGGAATATTTGCAAAACTAAATTTATTTCTTTTACATTATGAAAAACCGAAGTAGACTTGAAATTTAAATGCATTAAACTACCTAGACACTTCTCTTCTAAGTAATTCTGTTAATAAACGAGTTATTATCTACTAAAAAAACTTATGAAAATTGAAATGCCTTACTAGCATTTTTAGAAATATTAATGATGGAGCATTAGTTTCTGATATGAAGTAAAAGTAATTCTTTCTCATAAAAGAGAGGGTTAGAAAGAATTAAATTTTAAAAAATTCTAATAAGTTTCTCAATTGTTATTTTACTCTTAATTAATCCTATGCACTTGCATTTCATTTCATTGGTTCGAGCCATAAATGCATATTATCTGATCATTTTAAAAACACATTGTGTCTCCTCCAATGAATGGAAATAAATTAAAATAAGGAAATATTCTCCTTATAGTGTCAACAATTTCATTGCTAGCATTGATAGCATTTTCAAAAAGAATTCCATATTCATGCAAGAAAAATATTATTTCCTTAAATGAGAATGCGCTGGTTTATAATAGGACTTCATTCAATGTTTGTTTTGAAAATAAAATAAAATTGAGAAAAATTAATCCATTCAAAGACGACTACGTTGCTAATTTTGAAACTTTATTACATGAAATACTTATTCACGAATAAATATTCCAAATTCGAGACTAAAGATATATTCTCTCTAGTTCAATACTTGTGTACCGAGAGATAACCAAATGAGTAGGGCGCTGCTATTCGGTACAGGAGTTCGTGAGTTCAAATCCCACTGAGGGTATGGGTGTTCGGCTTTGAGCAGTAGGTACTGGCTTCATTAGCCCTCGTTTAGCAAAACAGTAGACAGTAGCGTTACTGACCAAACCAACTTGTACCCAATATTTGTGTTTTTCAAACCCTAACGGTACTCAGATTTGCTTCATTAGTTCTCCATTCGACGTTTATATGAGATTTTTAATACCAATCGGATATTCGGTAGAATCTGCGTGCTGTTAGAAAATACAGTTTAGACTGGAGTTGATAATGAAAACGATTTCTTGTTACATTCGTTGTTTTGAAAGAATTCGTAGCTAATTAAAACAGCGGCAGTGGTGAACCTAAGGGGTGCGGGGGGAGGTTTGCACTGAGTGGCACATGTTCTGGGCAGCCATATATTATTTATAAATATAAAATAATCTATAAATTATTTATAAATATAAAATAAATAAATATTTTCTCGTCTTTTTCTGTAAATCAAGAAGATGTATATGATTTATTTATCTCATAAAATAATATTTAGATAAATGTATTTAAAAAACACTGTTTAGTTGATTTAAAAAAGCATCAAAAGTTATAAGTACGTCACTGAATAGCGGCTTCAAGTCTCCAACAAACGTAATTTTTTTACTGTCAAGAAAAGAGCGATGTGGAGAAAGCTATCAATGTAATCAAATCAACAGTTGTATCGCAGACATGTGTCTCTGAGATTCATTCTACTAAATCAACTGTTTCAAGACAATTTAAAGTTTGTTAGAACCCCCCCCCCATCTCTCCCCGGACAGTACTCATAAGTATGCTCGGATGCATTGACAAGTTTGATGAGAACAAAAAGTAACTGAATGCGTTTTTCAACAAATAGTACTGGATGTTTTTGTCAATACTAAAACCTGGAAATTCAATAAACACATGAAAAAAATATTGAAAAATCACTGCCCTCACACGAAAATCAGACCTCTCAGCTTCTCATTAATGATATATTAATGATAAATTAATGATATATTAATTTAACAAAATCTTCAAACAATATTCCAATATAACTTTATAAAGTAATTTTTAAGCTATGTCCTTTTATAAAAAACATGATGTAGTATTCTTGACTTAATAGACAGGAATCTTCTAATTGCTGTTTGAAGAAGTAGAATACGAGCCTGAAATTAAAAAAAATATAAGCTAGAACATCGGCTGATTTCAAAAACAAAAGTGTTATTTTTTTTGGGGGGGGGGAGGTGTATGCTTTTGTTTGTTTATTTGTTTGTCTTTCCTCAAGAGGATTTATTGATTGGTATGAAGCGCTACAGTCTACTGTTTTGGTACAGGAGGGATAATGAGACTGGAACCTACTGTTTAAAGCCGATTCTGAAAGCTACTAACATCCATACCTGCAGTAGGATTCGAACCTTTGAACTCCGGTACTAGAAGAGCAGCACCTTACTCATTCGGCCATAGTCCCTGTCTCAAGAAGGGCAGTTTTTTTTCTGAAATGGCACTAGACGGTAAAGAAAAATTAAGAACCTCTAGCAGACTTTTCTGATTCAATTAAAATATATTTAAGATATGTTAAGATATTAAGATTGTCTTAAGATATTTTTCTCCTATACCGTGTTAAATCTCAATAAAAATAATTTTTAATGTTTCGAATTTAACTAACACTCGTATTCAATCAGTTTTAGTGCGTAGATTTCTGCCGCCTGGGGCAAAGTCAAATTTAACGCTGAGAATAAATGCCAAACTTGATACCCCCTTAGAAAATATTACATTATTTTAGAAATAAAACTTTATAGAGCAAGAAAAATATTAATTTGCAATTTTTTTTCTCCAAAATTAAAAATTCTTACAAATTAGGAAATAAAGTTTAATTTCAAATACACATTTTGAAATCTAATGTTATTAAATTATTGTATGAAAGCAATATTATTGCTTGAAGAATAATTTTTTTAATCGAAAATTATAATAAATTTTATTTATCTTTTGTAAGTGATTCATTATAGTAAACATAATTTTTTATTGAAGAAAACTATTTAAGGTAATCAGATAATTTATTTCTAATCGAGGATCAACTTTAAAAATAAAAGTTATTTATTTTAATACAAATCTCATTAATATTAATCCAATGATAGCGGTCTTTTAGTCTCTAGCAAAGTGCTTCCCGAAGGGGGTTCTTTGCCCCCCTCCCGTACGCTACACTACTGGGGTCAGTGCTTTTTATAAACGCAAGTTTTTAAAATGATTTTCACTTACTAATGACTCATAAGTAGGTCACCGCATTTATATACTATACTTTATTTTATGGTGGAGTTTTAAAGAATTATAATAGAATTTGAAACTTTGTTTTTTTAATATTTGTTTCAAAACTATCTTATATAACAGCCATTTGAACTGAATTAACCTTGTAATATAATTCCTGTTTGGAAATCTATCGCCTTAAAAAGTGTGTAACCCCGCCGCTTATGTTAAAAGTACTCTGACTCTGCGTGGGCTTTGTGTAACTCGATAAACCCATTATCCCTACAGTGAGAAAATCCAGCCTATCACACCCTTTGAATTCAATTCTCAGCAAGCGTTCGTTAAAATTATTAAGTGTGGCTAAAAAGCGAAAGCCTCCAGAATAGGCCTTTTTATTCTATAGTGTAGAGGGAGTAATTTTAGCATTTTAATGGTGGCAACAATAGACTTCGACTTTCTCATCGACACTTTCAGACTTGCGATTCTTTAGGAACACATCCCGGTAGGCTCTAAGGTAAGTAAATCTTAACAGGGGATCTGAATTCTCCACAACTCCTTACTATAACATAAATTACATTTCCAGATTTCTTTAGAAAAACCAAACCTAGAATTAAATAATATTTATATTCCCTGATTACACGACTGATATAGTAAAGACATATGTACTAAAATATTTTTTAAGTAGATTAATTTTGTCGTGTCTATAAATAAAAAAAACTAGACAGATATGAGATAGATTAATAATATCCAATACTTATTTTCTTTGGGGAGTTTTCCTCTATTCTTTTTTGAGGAATAAATAAATAAATTTTAAGCTTGCATTAGATGCTAAAGTTTTAAAAAAATTAAATTTTTTTAAAATTGTGTATCATATTATATATGTATATTTGTAGTAACTTAGTGAATTATACTCATTCTTGTATAAACAAAGAATACATTCATAGTCCTTTATTAAAATCTAATAAAATATATCCATCTATAGGTGATTTATTCCCCTTACCTTTTGGTTTTATATTATGTTATTCATGACAATTTCAGCATTTTTAGTAAATTTAAATTATAATTTTTATTAAAAGTTAAATGGTTAAATAATTGCTATAAAATGTTAAATTATAAAATTATCATTAACTATTTTATTTCCAAATCCAATGTTTAAAGTTCAAGTTCCATTATTCTATGAAATTCGTGCACATATATCTCTCTTTGTGTTTATATATATATATATATATATATATATATATATATATATATATATATATATATATATATATAATCATAAAGATAACAATTAGGAATAAATATATATTTCAAAATTTAGAATATATTAAGATTCTTAAACTCAGAAAACATTTCATATTTTATCGTAAAAAAATATAAAGTACTCTATTTATCTGCTGAGTTACAATAATTTTATATGTATTTATTTTATCAGAAATCGTGACATTTTGTTTTAAAATATGTTTTAAGTCATTTAACTGTAAGCATTTTATATCGCTCCTATGAGTAAAGATTATAATACTTACTTTCAAAACAATAATATTGCTTTATCTACATTTTAATTGTATTAATCTCCCATTTCTAATATATCTATTTCAAATCAATTTCATTCCTGTTTATACTTTGCACATAAAACTAGTTTGATCTGTCCCGTTTTAAGAATGATTTTTGATGCATGAAGTTTTCTGAATAATTTTTGTCTTATTTGTATTGAGTTTCTCTGTCAAACAGTTTTCGGAAGTAAAATGAGTTTTTTTTTTTAATTTTTTTTTTCTTTTTGTTTACGATGTTTTTTGTTATTGATTTTTATTATATAAAATACAGAATGGGTTCTACGATAATTGCCTGCGATAATCTTATTAGATTTTATCTTCATATATATATATATATATATATATATATATATATATATATATATATATATATATATATATATATATATATATATATATATATATATATATATATATATATATATATATATATATATATATATATATATATATATATATATGTATATATATATATATATATATATATATATATATATATATATATAAATATATATATATATATATATATATATATATATATATATATATATATATATATATATATATATATATATATATATATATATATATATATATATATATATATATATATATATATGTATATATATATATATATATATGTATATATATATATATGTATATATATATATATATATATATATATATGTATATATATATATATATATATATGTATATATATGTATATATATATATATATATGTATATATATATATATATATATATGTATATGTATATATATATATATATATATATATATATATGTATATATATATATATATATATATATATATATATATATGTATATATATATGTATATATATATATATATATATATATATATATATATATATATATATATATATATATATATATATATATATATATATATATATATATATATATATATATATATATATATATATATAAGTATATATATATATATTATATATACATATGTATATATATATATATATATATATATATTTATGTTATATATATATTCGATTTGTATATATATATGTGTATATATATATATATATATATATATGATATATATATATATATATATATATAGTCTGTGTCCATAAGAGCGTCATAACTTCAATTGTAGCAGCGCAGATACCGGATTAATTGCAAGTGTTCTTCAAACATAACGGAACGGACTAAAGCTTATGGTCAAAATTCGAATGATTGTTTTTCTGTGCATAATCAATAATTCCAAAATGAGTGCCGCGTATGCGAGCCGTTTTGAGGTACGAGTAGTGTTTCTGTGTAACCATCCAAAAGGACCAAAAATGTCTTGTGCAGCTGCAGACCGGTGCATGAGAAAGTCGGAGTCGTTAGTCCAGACTACCTACCGGAATTGAATAAACGCCGCACAACGTCAAAATCGAATGATAAAGTGATTCTTACATAATCGATAATAATGGGGACTGGACAACTTATTAGGTGAAATGCATTTTAGTTTAATATGTATACTACATGGTACAAATGTATTTTTAACTAATTCGTTTGTATTTTTAGAGAAATAGACGACACTCTTTTATGGAACAGACTGTATGTCACGTGCGAAATTTCTCTCACCTTTACAAAGTGAAATTAGCCCCTATTGTTTTTAATTGCACGTGCTTGCTTGGCAATGAGAAGACTTGCATAGTTTGCAGTCGCTGCATCTCATAAAAAAGAAGCAATTCCAACGTGGAACTATAAATTTATTTTAGAATAAGAAAAACATACTTATTTTCAAGGCCAACGATCAGCATTGAATTATACGTGAAATCACTTTACCATTACAAATTTCGTTCCACAGCAAGAGATGACCCGGAGATATTCCAATGAGAGAGTAACTTAGTCAGCGTTATTAACAGTTAGAAAGGAAATTAGATCATTGAAAAAGTGAACCATTTTTCTTAAGACAGCTGGAAAATGTGGCATATTTTATATGTATTTCGTTTCTTAGAAATCGTGACATTCTGTTTAAAATATTTAAGTCATTTAACTGTATGGATTTTATATCATTCCATATCAATAAAGATTATAATACTTACTTTCAAAACAATAATATCTCTTTATCTACATTTTAATTGGATTATTCTCCCATTTCTAATATATCTCATATTTCAAATCAATTTAATTCCTGTTTATAGTTTGCACATAAAACTAGTTTGATCTGTCTCGTTTTAAGAATGATTTTTGATGCATGAAGTTTTCAGAATAATTTAGTAAGGAAATTAGCCTTTATATCAGAGTGACCACTGGGAGACTGATTTGAAAGAATTTAAGTAGCAAACACTCCTTTAAGTAAGATATTATGCGACTGGTATAATATATATGAAAAACTGAAAAGGGGAAAAGGAGAATTTTATATAGATATTTTAAGTGCAAAAATTTTGATAAATTACATGCATTTATCATTTACATTAGTAAAAAGCAATTACCAGTTTATATAAATGTAAACAATTTGCTGAAACGTTCAAAATTTTAGGAATTTCGTACAGTAGTTATCGTTTTTTTTTAACCTTTACTTGTTCATTTTTCTAAATATTAATTTTATTTAATTTTTCTGTTATGTTCTATGCGTAAATCTAAAGTTAAATTTATTTAAAATTTTATACAAATAAGTCTTTTATCCATAGATATAAATAGTAGAAGAAGGGGGAAAATTTTCAATTGCAGAAGTTCTTTTACGGGTCTTTCTATTGATTGAAATTTTTGTATCTTAACACTAAAAATTGTATGAAAAGATTTTTTATACTTTTGACATAATAAATAGAGAAAACAGTAACCATAAGGGTTTTAGGGAATGAAACAGTTTAAAACTGGAAATAAATAATCTTGTGATAAAAAAAAACAAGAGAGACAAGAGAACTTGAATAATTTAAAGAAAATAAGATAATTTAGTCATTGTATTAAATTAATGCCTACAGAGGAATGAAAACCAGTTAAAATCAATCCATATTTAAATTAAAAAAGATAGCAATTATAAGTAGCAGTAATTTTAGAATTTTACAGTCACCACACGGAGCCTAAAATCTTAATTACATCCGTAATATTATCTTGTATAATATCAAGAAAAAATGACTTAGTATAATGTTTTAATTATGAGATCTAAATTACTTTAAACCAATATTGACCTATGATCTTTATAAAATTTGTTAAAAGTTGCGACTCTATGAGCGATTTAATATTCATGAAGTAATGCATTCCACAGCTAGATAGATAGAAATATATATAAAGCATGCGTAATTTTTTAAGTATATATGCATTTAAATACGAGAAAATCTGTACTCATTTGTCTAAGTAAAAGTTAGAAGAACAGTAGAGATTTTTGGTTTGGTTTAGTTTGGAGAGCTACGGTCTACTGTTTTGTTAAACTAAGGCTAAAAAACGGAGACATACAACTTAACCCATTAACTCCCAGCGTCCTCATTTGAGAACAGTCAAAAAATGGTTTGTAGAGTTTTTGTTTTCTTGACACGATTTTTCCTTTTTAATGAAAATAGATATTAATCTTATGAATAATCTCCCAAGTTTTCAAATATAATATTATCTATAATTTTGTCATTTCGATCGGCATTTTATAATTTTCAAGCTTAGAATAGGAACGTAATATGACCGGTATTCTGAACGTATACTGGTCTAAATCATGGCGAATAGCCATATCTGTAATAAGTCATCTCTATTCAGTATTTTTCTCATATATGATAGCAAACAAATCTCTTATCACGAAGTTTTCCTTTTTTTTTAAGACATCTTGTTATGTTTTAAAATGACACCTCACTAATGACTTGATGTCCTATTTAAAGGTGTTTAAATTTCATATTTTGTTTTACTTCCAGGTGTCTATAATAGCTTCTATGTTAGGTATTTACTAATATATAGTCATCAGAAATATCCGGGCGTTAATGGGTTAAAGCCGATTCCCAATGGCTACGAATACCCGTGCCACCAAAGGAATTCAAACCATCGAGCTCGAATGCTAAACAGCAACTCTCTAACCATTCAGCTATCGCTCATCACCACTGGTAGAGCGAAGTGAAGAAAGTATTCAACATAGTCAAACCAAAGTTGCCATTGTTTGCAATAAAAATTTTCATTCAGTTTTTGCTCTGTTTGGTACGCCGGGATTAAAATTTTACAACAATTAGGCTAATTAGACCAAGATCTACTGAATAAATCTGATTCCGATTGTCTTCTACAACCATCTCTACCAGAAGCGAGATTTAAACCTCCAAACTTCGAAACGCAGTTTATAGCTGTTCGACAATGGTCCAAACTTTTATCTTTTATGATTTCATCCCGTCTACTTTCATTAGAAAATCATTTTTCTGTGATTGCCTTTTACACCTTCTTCCCTTTCTAATAATTAATTCGTTTCAGATACCACATTTTAACTGATATTTTAATTTATTGCTTTCCCTGTTTTTCTAGTCTTCTTCAAAAGCGTGTAAGACATGGCCTCAAGCTCTTTAACTATTCACAGTCTGAATATTTTGCCCTTTCTCTCATTCGTCGTATGGAACCTAATGTTTATTTCTCCAGTCGTGGAAGCAGGCAGTGAGGAGTGTCACTTGCGACCAGTCATACACGTGCTGCAACAACCAGGGTGTATTCCTAAACCAATTCCGTCATTTGCATGTCAAGGTAGCTGTTCATCTTACGTCCAGGTATGATGTTTTCCGTTACAACAAGCATCAATGGTACTTAAAATTGCTAATTATTTGGAACATATCTAGTGGGCCAGATTAAAATCTCACAAAGTCATATTTCCGATTATAATGACACATACGTAATTTGAGCAGAGTTCTGACTTTACTATGGATGAGCATTGTAACTGTTATTCAGTAAATAACTTTGAATTTAATCAATCTTTTTTTACAGTTACATTAGCAAAAGATAGAGAACTTTGACAATGCTAAAGAGGGAAGTAATTACATTTTTTTTTCATTTAGATTAACTTGGAAATAATATTTCGGAAATATCTTGACTTGAATTTAACTTTATGCACATGCACACATAAATATGTGTGTGTGCATATATACTGACTTTATAGTAAAACTAAACTAAACTCACCACCTTTACAGCAAGTGAATACTTGGCCTATGGGGCCGATCTCCCTTTTCGAGACCAAAGATCTTAAAGTGTGAAGTATATGTCCCGGTTAGGTAGTCAACCTTACGCAGAACCCCTAGTGTTTAGCTCTCAAGCATACTTTGTCCTCAGTTTATCTACCTACTGATGGGATGAAAGGCTGAGTCAACCTTGCTTAGCCTCAGAATCAAACCTCGGACCTGTGACTTGGGAGAGCGAAGCACAAACCCAACTTCACTGGGATTCTCTGACTTTATGCTATATTTGATCATTTCAACTGCTATTTAATTAATGACTTCATTTAATCGTTTTTACGGCTACATTAGCAGATGATACAGAATTTTACCTATGGATGATAATAAATTACTTTTTTCTTATGTTAACCTAAAGACAATATTTCGGAAGCATCTTATCGTGTATTTATTTAACTTCCTACTTTATACATACACAAACGCACTCTCAAGCATATATGCATATAGCCGGATGATCTCCAATGTTTCTGAAAGAAATTCACTGCAAATCACTTCAAGACATGCAGAAAGAACAGTGGTTGAGTTTTAGTCTCATTAGTATGGGAAGAGTAAAATTCAAATATTCAATAAGTATTATTGAGGAAGATTTAATGTTTATTTACAGGTTTGTGTGTTTGTATGGGAAGAGTAAAATTCAAATATTCAATAAGAATTACTGAGGAGGATTTAATGTTTATTTACAGGTTTGTGTGTTTGTATGGGAAGAGTAAAATTCAAATATTCAATAAGAATTACTGAGGAGGATTTAATGTTTATTTACAGGTTTGTGTGTTTGTATGGGAAGAGTAAAATTTAAATATTCAATAAGAATTACTGAGGAGGATTTAATGTTTATTTACAGGTTTGTGTGTTTGTATGGGAAGAGTAAAATTCAAATATTCAATAACAATTACTGAGGAGTATTTAATGTTTATTTACAGGTTTGTGTGTTTCGTTATAGAAAATGTTGTTTCAATCAGTACAGATGGATCTCCGTATTTTCAATGGATCAAAATGTCCCTGGCATGACCCAAAATTTACTTGGGCTATACATTTCTGGTACATTATTCTAAATGACAATAACTTGCAGACATGATCGGGTAGAAACCATGAAGAATTTTTATCAAAGGTACTGAAGTTGAAACAAATACTTAACCTTTTGAAAGGGGCTCTCTGAAGAACTAAATAATCTGCGGGATATATACTGACCCAGCCCCTCTGAAAAGGTTAAACAGTATATATTGAATTTGGAACAATTAGGAAGTAAAAGGCTATATACCTGAGTAGGCTTCAAACAAAAATCCTTTATTAAGACGATCATATTGCTATCTGGTGAACAAAACCTATTCAAATTTTCAACACAGTGTAAAAGAATATTTTCTATGTGTTATCAGCAAACTGTGATCTAGAGTTCAAATGGCATACTCCACGTCATAAGAAGTGAAGAGAGATAATTACAGTAAATTTTAATTGCGTGTATCAAAACGGGTTTACTCCCACCACAATAGCTCACTTAATTACGATTTGTTTTCGTTCACTGTAACGTAACTTAAACATTTGAAACTTAAACTGAACGTGTAGATCAATCTCATTAATTGCATTCATCTTTGTATATTTAATTTTTGAATAACCCAAAAATCTGAAATCTTAAACCTATAAATTTAAGACCTTTCTAAATTGAATTCTGCTTCCTTATGAATCATAATTTGCTTTAATTCCCTTTACTTAATTTCTACAACCGCATCAGTTTACACTCTTTAATTAAATCATTAAATAACTGTAGAAGAACTGTAAACACTTCGTGCTTGGAAATTAGTCCTGTAAATAACAAAATGCTAAATTAAAAAAAAACATTAAGTTTCTTAAGAGCTTCTTTTAGTGTAAACCAATACAGTTTGTTCTATTCATTTTCCTTTTTTGAAGATGTGCAGAATCAATATCGCAGATGTAACATAAAACTGTAATTAATTTCAGATCGTTGTTAAGAACAAAAAAAAATCACGAAATATCGAATCTTGGTATAGAGTTGTAAACAATAAATGGAATAAATGTAAAATTACAGTTCTATTTACAAGGAAATCTCACTTTTACGAAGACGAGGGAGAATGGGGAATTCACTGTATAAATAAATGTTTCCTATAAAGGAATAGTAGTTGTTTCTTCCTATGGAAAAACGAAAATAATACTGTGCTGTTTCATAGGTTTCCATTAAACAAATATACAATCTGCCAAAAAACTTGCCAAGTCATCAAGCAAATTTAAAAACTCTAATTTTAAAAAAATAGAGCTATTTAAGATTTTTTTCTGTTGTTGTTGATCTTTGAAAAATATCTGAAAAATGATTAATAATTTTGATTATAATTAAATTTTAAATTCAACATTGTTTTGTTTTAATTAAATTGAAGACTTTTATTGATTAAATAAAATTTTAAATATTATTATTTCTAAAGGAAAAGTATAGTAGTCACTCAAAACAATATGTTTTCCTATAAAATTTACCTTTATAGAAACTTTAGATTCTGAAACTACTGTGTTTAAATAATATGTATTTTCTCTTCAGAATGAGTAAAATGTTTTTCTATAAATTTTTTTTCCTTTAGAGTGAATTCAATTTAATTAGCGAAGAACCATATTAAATTTAAAATTTAAAAATCATTAAAATTGTTAATGAAGTAATTTTTCAAAATGATATCAACAAAAAATTATGAAAATTTTCTCTAATTAAAAATTAAATTTATCTCTAAAAAACGCTAGATTTTCTAGCGAGATAATTTGGTAAGTTGTTCGGTAAGTTTAAAGGTAAAAAAAATTTATATTAATATCTGTAAACTATAACAACAAAATAATTTTCGTACACATAAATACAGCAAGTTTCTGTATTCACTAAACACGACCATAATTACATGCAACAAAGGCTTTTATAAAACACTTTTAAAATAAAATAATATTAAATGTTAAGCGAAACAGTGAACATGGATTAAAATTTCTCTCAACTGTTTGAAGAATAATACAAATAAAAGCACTGCAAGAAAATGCTATAGGGAGATATAATGGGCACAGTACTTATATAAATGAAATCATAGATTAACGAATCTGAAAATTACTTATTTTAGTCTTGAAAACAACTTCAATTTACTTCAATGATCTATTAGCTACATGATACAGGCTTGCAATTCCGTCACTTTTTTTACAATTGATCACTTTTAGTCATTTTTTAAGTAAACAGTCACTTTAAGTCACTTTTTTCATGGTGTATCACAGCAAAAGTGTGTTGTTGAAAAAAAGAAAATCTGAATTAATAACAAAATATTTTAATAAATGACCAAAAATGTGATGCTCTAATCTTATTTTTCTTATTAAAATGTAATTAGTGATACGGTTTCCAGAATTTAGTGATTTTAAAAAGTCGCAAAGAAATTCCTGAAATTTACATTTGACTGAAATGTACATTTAATACATTAAAGTAATTTACGTCAAAGCACCCATTTCTCTTTTTCTTTTTCTTCACAATTTTTGTTTAGACACTCTAATCTAGCTATGTACATATTTCAAAACATCATTAAAAATGCAGAAAATTGTGATTATAAAATTAATGTATTGTATGTATTCAAATCTAATTTATAGATTTTCTTGAATAAAAAGCAATGTTGAGTTGTGTTAAACAAAATTTTTAACCTTTTTTGTATATGACGCTAAAATCATGTCTTGCATGAATCCTTTGATTTAGAGTTAAAATAAATAGGAAAATCTTAATAATAGTATCATCAAGAGGAGAAAAATCGCTTTTTTCAATGTTTAGTCACTTTTTAGTCACTCATTCTATATTATTTGTCCCTTTTCTCACCTTGTTGAAAGTACCTCAGCAGTTGGCAGTCTGATGATATATAATTTACTTTCAAAGAAAGTATCCAACTCGTATTCGATGACGTCTTTAGAATCGATGAAGCATTTTAAAACCTCAAATGCAACAATTCTTAGGACAGAGATTAGCGGTTAGTAAAATTTGATATCAAAGACGATCAAAAATAACATTAAAAGAAAACAACTATAACAATGAAAAGATACCTTTTTCTGCACAAAATATTATATTCTTTATTATTTATTCTAATAATTATTTGAGAACATAATCAACCTATAATAGTCGGAGAAAATGTGAGCGAAAAATTCTAATTCCTTTTTATAAATGAATAAAATTTAAGTTCGAAAAATTTACGTACAGAATTGAGCATACTTCCCATAAGTGAATATTTCGTATAACGGAACATTCGTAAAGGTTAATACTTATTGCGTAGGCCTAATTAGTTTTACCGACGAAAGAGAAGTACTTCGTAGAACTGAATATTTCTTCTAAATGAGTTTCGTATAAATAAGTTTCCTCTGAATTTTCCAACAATTTTAGTAAAATAAATTAATTTGGCTTGTGGGTATTCTAAAACATAAATATCCAAAAGGCGTTTTCTTCACGTTTAGGGGTAGTTAGTTATACTCCTAGCTCACCTGAGCCTCATATGAGGCTCATTAATTTAAGTTAGAAAAGATAGTTTGAAATAGGTTTTCATCAAACTTTTATCTTCAATGACATCACTTATTCATCTTGGCCTCATGTGAGCCTCATGTGCTAAGTTTATCTAGCCCTAAATCAAATATCAAATCCTGTATAAGATCATGGTAAATAAGAAACGCAATTAAAAGTTTTTGAAAAGCTGTTTCAAACTATTTTTATTACTCAAATTATGAGCCACATTTGAGTTTCATGCTAATTTAGTTTGCACTCCCCCCCCTCCTCTACTTTGAGCCGTTAAAGCCTTTAAAGTTAGGTTGCCAGATGAGGCGGTACCAGCCGCTAATGGGCTCTGAAGCCTTCCATAGAGGCAAATGAAGGGCATTAAGACAGTCAAGGGGGCTTCCAGTAGATATAATATCCATAAAAATAATCAATAGATCAATTGAATAATATTTTATTTAACATCATAAATGCACTATCTTTTTACTTATAAATTTCGAGTATTTCAATATAGGCCATCTTTTTGCCATCCCTGGGGTAGATTACACAAATTATAATTGCATTCCTTCATAGCATTTAGCTAAAAGAAGGCTAAGTGCAGTAGCTAGTTGACTGTGTGAAATAAGGGATATCACTGATCATGAATATTTATAAATGTTGTTGACGAAATCGAAACTGAACATTAACAAATAGCTAAAACTGCACCAGCCACAACAATCTCAATAAGGCAGCTTTATCTAATTTCTACTTTGGGATTCTTAAAACAGTGATAAGTAGGTTAAATAGATACAGGTAATGTTAACAATATCTTAATATTTGATATAATTAGTTATCATGAAAGAAGAGGTGTTCAAATATTTTTATCTTGCCAAAGAGGCAATAGTCCAGAAAAATTTGGAAACCTTTGTATTAAAGCCTCATAAAAATCTCCTTGAATTTTTCTTAATTGGTTCGTGCTAAACAAAGTATGCTTTCTATATAATCTAAAATATCATTTAGTATTACAATTTACAAAACAGCTTTTTTATTTTTATGCAATAAATGAGGGAATTAACGAATAGAAATTTTTAAGGTATGGCAAATTACATTATAAAACATTGAAGAATATTAAAATTAAAATATACAAGATTTTTGTTAAAACTACTAAAATTTGAAAAAAGAAGTATTTTTTGTCTTTACGAAAAATTCCTAACTAAAAAATGAGTAATACATGTGTTATTTTACTCCCATAAATGTAGATAAATGTTCCAATCCAAAATACTTTGTAAGCTGCAGTGTAAATAGATAGATTTTTTATTATTATTCATAAATTAATAATAGATCAATAAAATATTTATAGCAATATATAAATTATTATAACAAAAGTAGTCAATAAAACTATAGAATAATATTATGTTTTCTATTATCAAGGTGATATTTGATTCAGTTAAATTCTTCTAATTCCACCAACGACCACAAAATTTTATGGGGTTGGCTTCAGTTTGGTCACCCTTGTTTTAAAGTAAAATGAGTCTAAATTGCAGGTATTTTAAAGTATAAGTGACTTTTTGACCTAATGGCTTAATTATAGAAAAAATAAAAGCCTCTCTAAATGAATATATTTAAAACTATTTAGTCTATGCATATATAGAGTCTTTTCAAACCTTAAGTTAAATTCTTAAAATTATTAAAACAAACATGACCGTTATCGTATTGTAGTGTTACAGAAAATAAAGTTAAATTCAATTTAAAATTATGAGTTCCTTAAAAAATCGAAAAAAATACTGATGTATTAGGCGATCTACCACTCTAGATATACTTTTTAGACGCTGCTACTAAAATATGTAGTTCTTTTGCATGCTGCTAAAGTCAGTAAATTTATTAACAACGTGTATTGTCAAGTAACCGCGGTTTTCTTATATCTTTTTTATACTTCGTTGGTATATCCTCTGCGTAATGGTACCAAATAGAGAAAATGAGAAGATTAAAAAAGACACCATTTCATACGATACTTCATACATATATTTAAATTTCTGACTTATTAGAAATTTTTTATTAATTTTAAGTTGTTTAGAAAAGTAAATTTTCCAAACTGTACTGCTTTTAATTATTTTTTATTGCTTTATCCTAATAAAAATTTTTTGATAAATGTTATGCATACTTGTGTATAGCATTTATTACTATTTATAGTTATGTAAACCGAATAAATTAAATGAAAGATACTGAAAAATATATATTATATACCCACTTACTTACTGTTTTTTGGACATTACTTATCCCATTCCTTCTGATATATTTTATATGAACACAAGAATGCCTAACATTCATTTTCAGTTGGAGCAACTATTCATCAACATACGAAGTTCAAACTGACGTTCAAATATATAAGACAAGGATTCCTTATATCCAATTATAGTAGTGATTCATCACCCCACGAAGTTTAAATTGATATTCAAATATATAATATAAGAATGCCTAACATTGAATTGTACTTGGAGTAATAGTTCGTCAATATACAAAGTTCAAATTGACATTCCAATATGTAATACAAGGAGGCTTAACATTCAATTGTAATTCGAGTAATGATTCGTCAATATATGAAGTTCAAATTCACATTCTAATATATATATATATATATATATATATATATATATATATATATATATATATATATATATATATATATATATATATATATATATATATATAGATATTATATATATATATATATATATATATATATATATATATATATATATTATAGATATTATATATATATATATAATACAAGGATGCCAAACATTCAATATATATTTCGATATACGAAGCTCAAATTGAAGAATTGCATTTATTGCATATCTGTCCCAAAGACTTTACTTTCTCGTATATATTGTTTTTTGTTTGTTACAAATATTTTTCTCTCATAGGTGTCTGGATCTAAATTTTGGCAAGTAGAACGTTCTTGTATGTGCTGCCAGGAAATGGGCGAACGGGAAGCCAGCATCGGAATTTTTTGTCCCAAAGCAACACCCCGTTTCAGGAAAATCGTTACACGAGCCCCAGTGGAATGCATGTGCCGACCGTGCACAGCAGTTGACGAGTCTACCATCAAGCCACAGGAAGTAGCAATGATGGTAGCAGCAGCCGAGTCGGAACTCATGAAAGATATGCCAGTCTTAGAAGATTTCCATTTAGTCAATGAAATGCAAACAAATGGAAAAGACATACCAGTAGTGTAACCCACATGTGAAAGCCTTTACTTATATGTAACTTTGCTTGCAGTTAATAAATGCTTTAGGGCAAATCTTTCTTTTTAGTTAAAGAAACACTTGCAATATCTAAGACTTGCTCTTAGACTTGCAATATCGTGTAAGTCTAAGAGCTGTTACCATATTTTAGTAGAACTCAACAACTTAAAAAAATTACCTTACCCAGATGTTTGATTTCAAACTTTTACTATTAAAGCCTATTTTTATTTGCTATATTTTATATATGCCATATTTTAGTACAACTCAACATCTTAGAAAAATTACCTTACCCAGATGTTTAATTTCAAACTTTTACTATTAAAACCTATTTTTATTTGCTATATTTTATATATGCCATATTTTAGTACAACTCAACATCTTAGAAACATTACCTTACCCAGATGTTTAATTTCAAACTTTTACTATTAAAACCTATTTTTATTTGCTTTATTTTATATATGCCATATTTTAGTACAACTCAACATCTTAGAAAAATTACCTTACCCAGATGTTTAATTTCAAACTTTTACTATTAACCCTTCGAGTGGAACACACCGATTAATAAAAAACTCCAAAGACACGCTAAAGGTTTATTGTGTCTATGGCCAAGCGTTCTATGATTTTTTGATTTCAAACTTTTACTATTAAAACCTATTTTTATTTGCTTTATTTTATATATGCCATATTTTAGTACAACTCAACATCTTAGAAAAATTACCTTACCCAGATGTTTAATTTCAAACTTTTACTATTGAAACCTATTTTTATTTCCTTTATTTTATATATGCCATATTTTAGTACAACTCAACATCTTAGAAAAATTACCTTACCCAGATGTTTGATTTCAAACTTTTACTATTGAAACCTATTTTTATTTGCTTTATTTTATATATGCCATATTTTAGTACAACTCAACATCTTAGAAAAATTACCTTACCCAGATGTTTGATTTCAAACTTTTACTATTAAAACCTATTTTATATTTGCTTTATTTTATATATGCCATGTTTTAGTACAACTCAACAACTTCGAAAGATTACCTTACCCAGATGTTTGATTTCAAACTTTTACTAATAAAACCTATTCTTTATTTGCTTTATTTTATATATGCCATATTTTATATTGCCATATTTTAGTACAACTCAACAACTTAGAAAAATTACCTTACCCAGATATTTGATTTCAAACTTTTACTGTTAAAACCTATTTTTTATTTGCTTTATTTATATATGCTGCACTTTTGATTGAGGTTTGGCTTTTAATAATGAAAGATAAAAAGAAATTACCTTGCACCAAACCCATCTTTGCTAATCCATTCTCAGGTAATTCGAGAACTAAGACCATTTTCTACTGAATTCTGTAATGTAGCATTCTAATGGTGGATCAGAGTTAGAATGATATTTCCGTTTTTACTATTTTCCATTCTAAATTTATGCATCTCCAAAAAAGTGTTGCATTGATATATAGACTTCATAAACAATAGAATATTTTATGTAATTTTTATACGATACACTCATATATGCATGCAAACACACACATGTACACACACACACACACACACACACACACATATATATATATATATATATATATATATATATATATATATATATATATATATATATATGTGTGTGTGTGTGTGTGTGTATTGTGTATATATATATATATATATATATATATATATATATATATATATATATATATGTATGTATGTATGTATGTATGTATGTATGTATACATGTATGTGTGTGTACGTTGATATTTTTGTTTAAATGAATACATAGACTTTGTGAAAGTAATTCATTTTTAATTCACAATCATTATTTTAGGTTATTAAAGGTAAAGATTGTATAGTATTCTCACTACATGAGTAAATACAAAGCAAATGAGTTTATATGCATATAAGATCACATATAATTATCAAGAAGGCTAATTAAAACTTTCCTTTATTAATGGGGATTTTAAATTCAATACAAATTGAAAGTCTCAAAATGAATAACAATCTGGTATTCCATTAAAAAAATATTTAGGATCTACAAATTATAACTTTAACTAAAAAACTATATTTATAAACATCATAACTGATATTTCTCTGTAAGTTATAATCACAAAATTTTTTTCTAAACTTGTTCTTCACAATTTTTAAACATAATATACTTCGAAAATATCCACAAAATTGTGTTTCATTCAAAACATACAAAATATTATAAAAAAATGGGTGTTAATAATACTGGGATAAAGAAGGCTAGAAAAAAGATATTCAGATAATTTTCATGTGTCTTTGTTATAGTTTATGTGAGTTTGTGGCATCAGTAATTTGTATTATGATAGCTGAATAAGTAATAAACTTTTTGAATAAAATATTTCAAAACTGTAAAACAAAAATCATTGATATCTCAAGAAGTAAATTAGTACGTTATCCCACATTATCCAACAAAGGAAGAAAACATTTCTTTATATAGATACAATAATGATAGCAATATTAAATGTGATTGCAGCTTTCAATAATTTTAAGAACTATACTAACTGAAGTTTCATGGATGATAGACAAGATTTTCCCTTTTTATATCCTTCACAATGTAACACAGAGGAACAAAACATAAAATAATAGACCTTTCCCACAGTGTGAACTTTAAATTTTAAACTTCGTTCAATGTGAGTTAAAGAAAAGAAATTTTCATGTATCCAAATGCTGAAAAAATCACTAAAAAACTATTACAAACAGTGCGTGTAAAATGGGCTTTACTAATAAGTACATATTTTAAATGCACTAATATGAGAAAGATAATTTATAATATGATTAAAATCTCCATATTAGTAACAAAAAAATCGTAACCATATATATATATATATATATATATATATATATATATATATATATATATATATATATATATATATATATATATATATATATATATATATATATATATATGTATGTATGTATGTATGTATGTAATCTTTTATATGATATTACCAATTAATACGCCTTGTTTTATAAAAAGAAATATCCAATATATTGTGGGCGATATTACCCCCGCTAATTCTACAATTATTTACACGTCATATGATATTCATACGATAATGTCAATTATTACAACGAATGACATATAAAATTAATGAATTGTAATGTTTTAGTTTTCGGTTTTAAAATATATAAAGGGCAATTAAATCGTCATCAGAAAAGAAAGATCATTAATTCGTCATCAAAAAGGTAACCTTTCGAACTAAATTAAAATAAAAGATAAGACTTAGCTATGAAAAAGATTTAAGAATGTAACTATAAGATATTAAAATTAGTCAGAAATTTTTCTCGCATAAATAATTCGAAGCAGCCTGTTTCTATTTAGACAATTTTACTGGTAAAACTAAAGGATTATTTCCGTTAGAACATGTAGAAAACACCTTTAAATCAATTCATTTATTACACATTTACAAATGTTGAGTAGGGATTATTTTACTTTGAGTAAAGGGGGGAAAGCAAGTATGTACCTGAAAATCAAATTCGGTGGGAATATTTAGAGGTTACATGGTTCGTTTAAAATCGCATTGGAGGCACCGGAAACAAATTATCAAAAATCGCACAAAAGATTTTTAACATTATAAGTAAACTTTTATCCCTTAATACGTTATAAGTAATTATAAGTAAACTATTATCCCTTGAAATTTTTATCCCTTTTTATCCTTTAAATTTATGGGGCTGTAAATTTATCAAGCCCTATTTAAAGATAAAAGTCACATACTCACACATATATACATATATATACATATACATATACATATACATATACATATATATATATACACATATATATATATACACATATATATACATATATATACATATATACATATATATACATATACATATATATACATATATATACACATATATACACTCATGTCCATAAATTAAGGATAATTCAGAATCACACAGAAATTGAGCTCTAAAATAAAAATTTCACCTGTAGAATTATCACACACATCTTGAAGAATATGCAAATTGCAGGAAACCACCAGATGGCGCGGATAGTGCGTCACAATGACGAGAGTGTATGAAAGGGGTATATAAGGAATGGTAGCAAAGAAGTAAAATTGTTCACAAGCGCAAGGTAGAATTATCGGACGACTGGAATGTGGACGTACCCAGCTGGAAGTATCCGAGGAACTTGTAATCGCTGAGAGTGTCATCTCCAGGCTTTGGCAACGATTCAAACATGATGGTAATGTGAGTAGATGTTACAGCACAGGTCGCCCCCGAGTTACTACGCCGAATGATGACCGGTATTTGGCAGTTACTGCCAAAAGAAACAGATGGAGCACAGCATCAGACCTGTCTCGTCAGCTCTCTTCAACTACCGGTACGACAGTTTCAAGGCAGACCGTGTACAGACGCTTAGGGAACATTGGTCTATATGCTTGTAGGCCTGTCAGATGTGTTCCCCTTACCGCAACTCACTGTCGCCTGCGATTATGCTGGACTAGAGAGCATGCATTGTGGACATCGCAACAGTGGTCTTGTGTGATGTTTTCCGACAAGTCCAGGTTCAGTTTACATTCTGATTCTCGCCGAACTTTCATAGGGAGAGCGCCAGGTACCCGTTACCACCAAGAGAACACCATTGAACGACACCGTTACAGTGGTGCAGGATGACTCGTTTGGGAGGAATTATTCTTGGTTCCAGAACTGACCTGCATGTTCAGAGTGTAACGATGACAGGCCACATCTATCGGGATGTCATTCTGGAACAACATGTAAGTTTGTTTCGGGGCTCCATGGGTCCTGAATTTCTGTATATGGATGACAACGCCCGACCTCACCGTGCAAACATTGTAGACGAATGCCTTCAATCGGAGGATATCACCCGTATGGATTGGCCAGCATACTCACTGGACTTGAATCCAATAGAGCATGTGTGGGACATGCTTGGCCGACGAATTGCAGCCCGTCAACCCCCTCTCAACTGTCTATCGGAACTTCGGAGGGCATTGCTTGATGAGTGGTGTAATTTTCCCCAAGATCAGATTGATAATCTGATACTCAGCATGCGTAAGCGTTGTAACGCTTGTATTGCATCGTCCGGGAGACATACTCCGTATTAACCATCATACTAACCATGTTATACTGTTTTTTGTAAATAGGTTCTTTTTTAAAATTTGCTCCAGGGAGTAAAAATCGCAATTTTTATTAATTATGTCAAACATATAGCATCTTTTTTGCTCTTTACCTTTTGTTTAATAAATAGACTTTACAAATAAGTCAAATTTGTTTTGCTTTTGTCTCTTTCATTGCCTGAACTTCATTATCCTTAATTTATGGACATGAGTGTATATATTTATTTATATATATATACATATATATATATACATATACATATATATATATTTATATATATATATGTATATATATATATATATATATATATATATATATATATATATATTAATATATATATTTATTTACATATATATATATATATATATATATATATACATATATACACATATATATACATGAATATACATATATATATACATTTACATATATAATTTTCCGAATTTAGACTAGACTTTACTTAAATGATATTTAGTCATACAACTTAATGTCACATAACTAACTAGTCATATAACTTAATTACTAATGTTTCATAAGAACAGGGTACTTCTTGGTATTTTAGCTACTACTAAAATACAATTAGGAACAAATAAATAACCGAAAAGAATTACAAATTGGGCATTCATATTCATAGTCAATTAAACTCTCAATAGCAAACATTCCCAGTAGTTCCAAATTAATAAAAAAAATAATCCATAGTAAACCATTGAGAAATGGGACAGCAAACTAGAAAAAAAATAGGATCTGATTGAAAATGATAGATTACGAGTTTAATCGGTTTAAATTTTAGGTAAAATCTCCGTTGGTAACCGAAGCCACTCAATTTAATTTCCCAAAATTAAAAACTTATAATAATTAGGCGCATTTAATACTTAACAAAAGGCTAATACAGGAAAAGCCAGATACCAAAATAATATAAATCAAACTACAGACACGACGACAGCAGAAAAATAAAGTACGTTGTCATACTTCGTTCTTTATCGCCTAGATGACAGGAGTATTCTGTTCTAATGTCAAACCAAATTACTTTGAAATAGAACTGTTATCATAGTAGAATTAGATTTGTTCCTAGTATTATTTATACAAATAGCAGTTTGTTAAACACTTAAGTCATTTCTCTGTTACTTGCTTCCCAGTATTTAAACACAATACAATCAAACCGTTAAAAGCAGGGTTGTAAAACCTACGATTCACTTCCCCCTTGCTAAAATATTCGCATTTTGACTCTCGACCAGTACAAACAAAAGATATATTTGTATATCGTGGTTTTATTTTGTGCGTATATACGCAAAAAATAAACTGAAGGATGCGATTGATATTAACAAATCATTTAATATACAGTTAAATGCAGATATATCATTACAGTTTTACATATACATTACATTAGTACATACATACATTACATATACATACATACATTCCATACATACATACATACATATATATACATATATACATTACATATACATATATTACATATACATACATACATACATTACATACATTACAATCATACATTATAGTTTGTTTCACACGATTAGAAAAAACAGAAGCAATTGAACAAAAATAGATTATAAATTATTTCACTTATATTCGGAAAAAGACGTTAAAAATTTTGAATTAATAACATTTTGCATTTTTACAAACAATATTTAAAAATTATTAGTGGTGAGAGACAATAACCAAAAACAATTTTTCTTTCTTGTATTTATTTATTCAACAAATCTAAGACATGAAGCTCACAATCCTATGCTACTAATTGTTATCAAGAACAAAATATAATTTTAATCTACATATGACGCCT
>CM063505.1:66988748-67006248 GCA_032207245.1 Pardosa pseudoannulata | reverse complement strand
TTCCTGCATCTGCACAAGTTGACAGTGATCAGGTGAGTGATTGTTTTAACTTTTTTTACGGAGTTTCGTATTGAACTGAAGTTACTGAAAGTTTTCATTTAAAGATAAAAACTAGAAAAAATAGCTAGAAAAAGTATTCAGTATGAAATAGCTGCATTTAATAACGTAACGAATTCCGATTAAACGATTTTTGTTTTACTGTTTTCTATTGCATTGAAGTTACTGAAAGTTTTCAGTTAAAGATAAACGACTAGAAAAAGTATTCAGTATGAAATAGCGGCATTTAATAGCATAATACATATACTAACAAAACTTTAAAAAATAATTAAATCGTGAGATACATATAATTCTGATTTCACGATTTTTGTTTTACTGTTTTCTATTGCATTGAAGTTACTGAAAGTTTTCAGTTAAAGATAAACGACTAGAAAAAATAGCTAGAAAAATTATTCAGTATAAATTGCTGCATTTAATAGCGTAATACATATACTAACAAAACTCTTAAGGATAACCTAAATCGTGAGATAAATATAATTCTGATTTAACGATTTTTGTTTTTCTGTTTTCTATTGCATTGAAGGTACTAAAAGTTTTCAGTCAAAGATAAATGACTAGAAAAAAATAGCTAGAAAAAGTATTCAGTATGAAATAGCTGCATTTAATAACGTAAGTGAGACGAATTCCGATTTAACGATTTTTGTTTTTCTGTTTTCTATTGCATTGAAGGTACTAAAAGTTTTCAGTCAAAGATAAATGACTAGAAAAAAATAGATAGAAAAAGTATTCAGTATGAAATAGCTGCATTTAATAGTGTAATACATATACTAACAAAACTTAAAAGGATAACCTAAATCGTGAGATACCTATAATTCTGATTTAACGATTTTTGTTTTACTGTTTTCTATTGCATTGAAGTTACTGAAAGTTTTCAGTTAATGATAAACGACTAGAAAAAGTATTCAGTATGAAATAGCTGCATTTAATAGTGTAATACATATACTAACAAAACTTTAAAAAATAATTAAATCGTGAGATACATGTAATTCTGATTTAACGATTTTTGTTTTACTGCTTTCTATTGTATTGAAGTTACTAAAATTTTTCAGTCAAAGATAAATGACTAGAAAAAAATAGATAGAAAAAGTATTCAGTATGAAATAGCTGCATTTAATAGCGTAATACATATACTAACAAAACTTAAAAGGATAACCTAAATCGTGAGATACCTATAATTCTGATTTAACGATTTTTGTTTTACTGTTTTCTATTGCATTGAAGTTACTGAAAGTTTTCAGTTAAAGATAAATGAGTAGAAAAAGTATTCAGTATGGAATAGCTGCATTTAATAGCGTAATACATATACTAACAAAATTCTTAAGGATAACCTAAATCGTGAGATAAATATAATTCTGATTTAACGATTTTTGTTTTACTGTTTTCTATTGCATTGAAGTTACTGAAAGTTTTCAGTTAAAGATAAACGACTAGAAAAAAAAAGCCAGAAAAAGTATTCAGTATGAAATAGCTGCATTTAATTGCGTAATACATATACTAACAAAGCTTAAAAGGATAACCCAAGTCGTGAGATAAATATAATTCTGATTTAACGATTTTTGTTTCAATTGTTTTTCAATTACATTGAAATTACTGAAAGTTTTCAGTTTAAGATAAAGGACTAGCAAAAATAGATAGAAAAAGTATTCCTTCGGCACAAAATAGCATCATTTAATATCGTAATACATCTACTAAAAATATAAAATAACATAAACTAAGAGATAAACGTAAAATAAATAATTGCTGTTATTATGGTTAATTTAAATACTGAAGAAAATTTGTAATGAAACCATAACAAATTCTCAAATTATCTTTCAGCTTAAGTATCACAATCCTCTAAGAAAAGCTTACTTTTTTCTAAACTTAACTGATTTTAGATGATAAGGAATTTTTATTGAATATTAAGCTGGTTGCATATTTAAGCAGTTTTAATTGTTTTAATATAAGAGTTTGTTTATCAGTTACAATCAGTATTTAAAGTATCTATACCTATTTTCACAACATCATTAACTTTAAATTTATCATCTTTAGATTTCAGAACTACTAAATTTTCAAGATTTTCAATTTTTTAATATCTTTGTATATCGGTTTGAATACATTTCAGAATATTTCAATACTACTATTTTCCCATATCTCTCACGGAATAAAAATTATCGCTAATTAAATCATTTGAGTCATCTATCACGCTGATGTATAACTTAAACTTTGTTTTTTTCTTAGATTTAATATCATTTAAATAGTGTACATGATAATTTACTATTACTTATAATTTCATGAATTTTATGTATTGATGTAAGTATATATATATATATATATATATATATATATATATATATATATATATATATATATATATATATATATATATATATATATATATATATATATATATATATATATATATATATATATATATATAATATATATATATATATATATATATATGTTATAAATTTTACATAAAATAATTTAATAATTGCCATTTTGTATTAAATTTTTAATTTTTAGTAAAACAAAATTACGTTAGTTACACATATTTTAATTACCGACATTATTTACAAATAACTGATTTATACTTAGATTTTACATGACGTATAATGTAAAACCATGTTTTATCAATTACAATTGTTCAGAAATTTTTATTTCGAATATACATTATTATCCGATATCTTGTGCACTAGATTTTTATCTAATTTTTGCATGATAACGCAAATAATTACATCATTGTGCCATCTGTCATTATAATATATAACTTAAACTTTTTCGTGTTTTTTTCTAAGATTTAATATCTTTTAGATTGTGCACATGATAAATTACTATTACTAATAACTTCATGAAATTTTATGTATTGGTGTAAGTATGCATATATATTACGATTTGTACAAAAAATATTTTGATAATTCATTTTATTATCCATTTTATTTTCAAATTTTTAATTTTTAGTAATAAAAGGTTAATTATGCATTTTTATGTATAAGGCTAATTATACATTTTTATGTAAAAGGCTAATTATACATTTTTATGATTTCCAGAAATACTTACAAATAAATAATTTATGTGTGGATTTTACGTGATGTATAATGCAAAGATATCTTATCAGTTACATTTGAATAGGAATTTTGATTACGGATGTAAAATTTTGTCCGATATCTTATACGCAAAAATTTTCTCTAGTTTTTCATTATAATACAGAGGATAAAAAATTGATCATTTTAAAAGTATTTAATTAAATAATGTACATTTTTAATGAAAATTATCTCAAGTGACAGATATAAGTGGCAAAAATACCAAATGAAAAGTTGTCTTAATTTATTTTTAAGTTTATTTATCTTCCTTTTTTTTTTACTCATCAATACCTTCTAAAAGAGTCTTAGTGCACACTGAAAATATTTCTGTTTTTATTGATCATAAGTAAATAAGAACTTAATTATATAAAATTCGTAATAAATATAAGATCTGTTTCAACTTTCTTTTAAAATTATGAAATTATCCTTTTTAACTGATTACAATAAAATTAACAATTTTACATGAAGGCAAAATAAAGATAAACAAAATAATACAAAGATATGTGTACAAAATAATATTAAAAAAATAAAATCGAACAAAATACAAAGATATGTGTTATTAGTTATATTTTTAGAATTTTTATTGTGAATGTAAAATATTATCCAACAACTTGTGAGAAAATATTTTTCTTAATTTTTGCATTCTAATACAGAGGGGGAAAACTATTCATTCTAAAACTATTTTATTAAATTATGAACCCTACAAATTATTTTAAGGAAAACTATCTGAATATGAATTGCAAAATTATCATTTAAAAAGTTATCTTAAAGGGGTTTTTTAAATTTTGAAAACGTTCATTTTGTCCATTTTTTTTACTCATTAATACCATTTAAAGTCTTGGTGCAAGCTAAAATATCATAAGTTTTTAAGTATTTTTAATACAATTATATAAAATTTGTAACATATATAAGACCTATTTTAACTCTTCAAAATACGTCTGTTTTGACCGATAATAAGTTTTTGAGTATATAATATAGTATATATACAAAAATTAAAGCATATTTTCACTTGTTTTACCTCTTTTGAAATTATGAAATAATCCTTCTTAATTTATTACAGTAAAAATATAGAAAAATTAATACAAAAGAATTTAAAGTTGTAAGTTTGATTATTATCCACAAGATTTAAAATATTCTTACCAATACATACGCCTGATTTTCGTTTTGTGTATGTATAGTTGTAACATCTAATTAATGAATTAATAGTATTCAAATAATTTACATTCTGATTTTTTTTAGTGACTAATTAATTATAATGTTATTCTACTTAGATTTTTCTTCGAATTTTCGTTAGTTTTTTTACTTTTTGTAATAAAAGTATTTCTATATTATTAATTCCTTTTGTGAAATGTAGTTTTGAGTTCACACTACTTTAAGTTGTAGGCTATTACTTATATTCTAAACTAAATTATCTTGTGGAACCTCATTATAGTATATTTTATTTCAAAATTATTCTGTATTAATTGATTAGTATTTCTCATTATAAACAATTATCATGGATTGTTTCGGAATATTATAAGAATTGAAATAGGTTTTTAATTTTTCACATATTTATGCTTAATTAAATATTTTGTAGACTTGAATCTCTCGAAAAATTTTTAGCAAGCACAAAAAGTTCTTTATAATATATGAGATTCCTTAAAAAGGAAAATGAGAGTTTTGTTACACTTTTGTTTTTACCCATAAATTTCTCTAAATAAAACGTAAAAGTATTATTTCATAAATTAATAATAAAATTAAATGGCACTTTTAAACGATATTTTAAAAGCTATTTGGGAAGAAAGTTGAGACATAAAATTCATCCTATTTCTGTATTTATATGAATTGTGTATTTTATACATATATGTATGGCTGTATTCCATAGTTACGGGTATAACACATCTATACGATTGTTATCCCTTTTCTATAAAGTATTTAATATTTCCAATATATATTTTTTATGAAACAAATACATCATCCAAGGAAGCATTTTGAAAAAAATTAAAGAATTTCCGGTTCTTCTTTACTTGTTTAAAAAATTATAAACATGTTGTCGCGGGTGTGAAAGTTATTTTACCAGGTATTATATATAGGTTTACAATTATTAATTTTACATCTAATAGGTAATATTAATGAGTCATTAAAATATTTTATGAAAAAGACGGTTACATGTTTAATACTATGTGTCATTTGTAAATTTTCAACGACAAATATAATTACCAGATTTATTTTCAAAAAATGTGTTACTTGTGTGACGAAATATAACGGGTGTGACTCAGTTCAGAATACTTTTGAAAAATCTTACATTAAATGTATGGATTTCAACAATAAATGAATAAACCAAGCCATACATGTTTGTAAGTGTTAAATTAATTTATTTGTTCTAACTTTTCCCAATAAAATTAAATTAGGCTTCTGTTGTTTATGAGAATTTTGAGGCTTTACTTTAAGAATGGTTTCTATGCTTCAGATGACGTTTCTTTTTCTTCTAACTAGATCTAGTATCTTCCAACTTTTTCATGTAACTCAATGTTACTTCTGACCTTCCTGGGAAAGCTTCACAAACCTAAAAAAAAACATTCATATTTTTTTAATCTACCACTTGCAAAAGGTAAGAAATCAGAAGCAGCAATTGAAAATCCCTGATTCTTATACGGTATTCCTGAGATGTTGGGATTTATGTTCACATTCTGCTTTAACTTTCCTTAATGCTTTACTATATGTCCGTTTATAACGATAAAAACCAAATGGGCTGTTTTATTGATTTGATTTGTTTTACTGATTTTATCGACTAGAATTCTTTATTTTGTGTTTTCTTCTCATAAAATAATTTTTCTTTCTTACAACATAACACTTCCTTTTTTTTCACTCAATAGCTTCCTTCTATTACTAGTTTATGCATTCTCTATTTTTTATTTGTCTTCTTTTTCTATCACATCTTTCTTTTTAAAGATATTCATGCACTTAAATAGACTCACTTCTTTGGCTTTTCCTATGTTTCGCTACTCTAGTTTTAAGTACTATCATGACCGGAACAAGAAAATTAATGGATTTAGTGAAACTTTATATAGAAGAAATCAAAAAAATAATTTAAAATCACAAATTTAAACTTGCATAACAAAACCATATTTTCAATAGTATTTGAAAATAAAATTATTAGATATGCTAAGAACTAAAAAAGAGGTTTATGTATGCAGTGTCACATGTTTTACATTAATTAACACAATATAAAATATTCATTTATTAAATTTAACCATCGAACCGTAAGTCTGAGAACAAGTTTTAACCAGGAAATCCAAAACAACAAGAGATACAGGACAACAAGTATACAGGATTAATAAAATTGTTCTCACATAGCGTTACGAGTGTGACACTGCTTATGTCTAATTAACATATTAAAAAATATCCATTTATGAAATATAGCTATTAGATATGCTTGAGAGCATGTTTTATAAAGTGAATCCAAAAGATCAAGATCCTAGGCCCAACAGCTTTTTCTTAAAAAGAACTTATTTATCTTTATGTTACGGGTGTGGCATCAAATTGATGAATTAAAACCATTTAACAGAAAATAATAATCTTACCTTGGTGTATATTTCCTTCAACGCCTCAAAAAACAGGATTTGTATGAATCTGAAATGACAGTAAACAAAAGTGTGCACCTACAAATGTGGATGCAATTAGTATTGTAAAATTATCATCTAGAAGTGTGGATTATTCAATAAAAATTTAATCGGATTTAGTGTAACTTTTTTATTTATTTTACTCATTAGGAAATACAAATAACTGCATATTTGTAACCAGTGAACTTCTAGCAGCAATTTGATATATGACACCTGTGACTGGAACTAGTTTTCCTTGAGTAACTGTTGACATGGAATGGCCGAATATATATATATATATATATATATATATATGTGTGTGTGTGTGTGTGTGTGTGTGTGTGTGTCTGTATGTATATATATGTATATGTATATATATATATATATATATATATATATATATATATATATATATATATATATATATATATATATATATATATATATATATATATATATATGTATATATGTATATATATGTATATATATGTATGTATATATATATATATATATATATATATATATATATATATATATATATATGTAAGGAAAATTCTCAGGGGTTTTCGAAACAAATCAAGGGCTAAAATTCCCCGTCATTTTTCATTACCCTTTTTAACCCCTAACCTAAATTGACCCCTGGGGCTACAGTTTACGCCCTCAGAGAAGGGACCTGACCAATTATAATCCTACATCGCCCTAGTGGATGGTTTAGGAAATTTCCAAATAAAAAGGAGATACAAGCTAGCGGAGACAGATTTTTCTAGAGATATTTTCCCACAGATGTTGACCCAGGTGTTACGTGTCTTGTATATAGAACTTCATGCTAGCTGACCCTTCAGTTTGTCCTGTCCCTACGATGAAGTGGGAACCCGTCTTTCAAAGTTATCTTAATAAAGGTCTTTAGCTAAAACGGTATCATTTTTCTAGCCATGACTGCAACCACCCATCGAGAAGTCCGTCTCATTACATATATATATATATGTGTGTGTGTGTGTGTGTGTGTGTGTGTGTGTCAGGTTTAAAAATGGGGGTTGAGAATGAAGCAAGTTATAATTAAAAATACCTAGAACTCATTCACGATAACGTTATAGGAGAAAGACACACCCTCGAGCAGAACTATACAGAGTGAAGAAGCTGACGCAGAAGTAGACATAGGAGCATTTTATAATTTATTTAAAAACATTTTACAATTTTTGAATTTAAAAAGTTAAAACAGGACAACGTCTGCCGGTTCGTCTAGTATATATACATATATATATATGCTTATTTTCCTTAAAAATCATACAGCGTTCAATATTTGAATAAGTATTTTTATTAGGAGCTTTTTACTTACTCTCTGCATTAGAATGCTAAAAGTGGAGAAACTCTTGCGGGCAAGTTATCAGAAATTATTTTACATCCACAATACAAATTCTTTCACTAGTATAATTTAAAACACTGCATTTTAACATCATACTTCCTGTAATATCCCTACATAAGTTAGTTATATGTAAATGATGCTGAAAAATTATCTGAAAATAGCTGAATTTGTAATTCTAAAAATTAAAAATGAAATTATAATAATTTAATTATGTATGGTATAATATCTCTAAATTTACACCGGTACGAGAAATTTCATAACGCTTTTAGGAATAATTCGTAAAATATCGTACACACAAAGTAAAAAGTTAGAGATCTGATGAAAAAATAAAGTTTCATTTATTTGTGAATGTGGCAGAAGTTTAAATAATTTAAGATCGCTATAAATTTAGTTCTGTTTAAGATGTAATAAAAGTAATAGTACCAAAACGGGTAAAAATAATTACAATTTAATATGAAAACAAATTTTTAAAAAATCGGGAGTAGCTTTCCCTTGACTTTCTCATATGCTTGATAGAAAAGAAAAATAACTATTTTCCATAATCATGTTTTTGTTCCTACTTTTCTTACTTATTCTTACTTCATATGAACATTGTCATTTGAACATTATGTATTTTTCAGCTATCTAAACATGTCCTTTTTTTCAACTTAACACATTGTCTGCGGTTACATTTCGCAGCGGAATTGTACTGGGAACTGGAGTTTTGAGCGTAAATTTAGTTATTCAGTTAAATCTCAATAGATCGAAAATTATTTAATTTTTTAACCAACTTTTCGTATTTTATATTGAAATGTGTAAACAAATATATAAATAGAAATATATAAATAACGACTATAATATTTTTGTAAACAAAAAATATATATTTTAGTGGATAAATTTATAATAGTATCATAAATATGAAAAATCAAATAGAAATAGTAGTATATAGTTTTAATTTTTTCGAATTATGTTATATATAAACATTTTTATATTATAAAAAAATGAAAGACAAGAACATTCGGCTTCGTTTTCCTGTATATACCGTTATTTTTGTACCCACAAACAAACTATGTTGTTACACTAACCCGTACTAGTACGTGACCCGCACTCAAGTATCAATCGTCAGAAAACGTACTAGTACGTGTCCCGCTCTCAAGTATCAATCGTCAGAAAACGTACTAGTACGTGTCCCGCTCTCAAGTATCAATCGTCAGAAAACTAACTAGTACGCGTCCCGCATACAATGTGTTAAGATGGGTCTGTACCTGCTACGTTGGATTCCTCTCAATCAGTGTTAATCTGTATATAAAAAATCCCTCTAGCCGTCTCATATTTTTAAAAATTTTGTTTCTAGAACTTATACCACGTGATAGAACAGCAAATTTTCTAGGTTGCTATCTTTTACTTTTTTTAATAACACCTATAAAAATACATTTAATTTTACTGTTCATATTTGTGTGTGAAAAAGAGTATGATCTCTTAAATAATTTAAAAATAAATATTTTTATATCTCTATGTTTTTAAAAAAGGAGGAAATAGCATCCTAAACAATTTTCTGTTCTATCCCATGTTGTTATTGTTCAAAGAATTCTTTAAATGTGTGGCAGCCAGAAGGAATTTTATTTTTCCCATATGTTAACATTGAGTGAGGTTTGGTTTGATTTGCTACAGTCTTGCTCACGATGGATAATGAGACTAGGACCTACTTCTTAAAGCCTATTCTGAACAGTTACAGACATCTATGCCAGTAACAGGATTCGAATCCGCGTTCTCCGGTACCAAAGAGCAGCGCTCTACACCACCGTCCGGTTAGCATTGAGCAAGAGGAATCTGTTTGGACAGTAACGATCAGCAAGTTTCCACTGATGTTTAGCACAGTAGCATGGCTTAACTGAAGACTGAGTTTCTTTAAAGAAGTTACACAAAAATATAAAAACATCAATATTTATTTATTCTTTCTCAAAACAACGTAAATGAAAAAAAGAGTTAAACAGAATATCCAAAACAGTTGGCCGATAATACAAAACTAAGTTGCAAATTAAACATTCTGGCAAGTGACTAATTTATGTAATTTACCTTTGGAAGAAAACTATATCGACGAAGCAAAAACACGACAAACAACAGACATCACCAGGCAACAACAGGCAAAAGCCAAACGTAAAGTGCCCCCTTTTATACTCCTTGATTTCGTAAACTTTACAATTATTCACATGCTGAAGAAAAAAAAGACCACGAAGCATACAAAAAAACGATTTCCAAATTACTAACTAAGCTGCTCTCACATGGGCTTCAGGCATGAAAAATAAAACGAGATCAAGTAACCAAGATTAAAAATAGAGTTAAATTCCCGTGATTTATGTTAATGTTTATCATATTGAAATTTAATAGAAACCAACTTAAACACACTTGCTTAGTGTCAAAAAGATTAAATTAAGACTAAAATATTGGTGAATTACAAGGAATGGCATCCGTGTATTTGGTAACAGAATCAAATATGTGAAGTACAATCCACCTTAAATAAAAATGCGCATAGTCTGAGAATCTCGTAAGTAACGAGTAAACTGAAAGCAGATCTCAGGTAAACCGGAAGAAGCATTTTACACACTACTTGCAGTTGGCATAAGTGTAAACCATTAGTTAAAAGAAAACTGTAATTTTGCTATAATGTACGTATTTAAAATTTGGTTTCTCGGAGTCAAAAAAGTCATTTATTCCAAATCAGAGATACAAAACGTAAAGATCGAAAGAAAAATCTCATGGTCGAATCTTTAAATGATTACTACATATATTACGCATACGAGAAAGGAAAATTCGAAAACTTTGAAGATTCAACAGTCCTAAGACCTTATTGAAGATTTAGTTCGCTTAGAGTTATTAGCAGTCTATAAACAAATTAATTTATTAATTTGCTTGCTATTGATTAAGGGATGACAAATATTTTAAACTAAAATGTATCAAAAATATCAAAATTTTGAGAAATTTACCATAATCCGAGTTATATGCATTAAACCGCATAACAGTTTATATCTACACGTTTAACTAAGATGCAAAATAATAAAAACTCTTACTACTAAAAACTTGTAATTGCAGTTCATGATAGCACTACTATGAGAAAAGGAAAGTATCTTTAAAGAAAGAAAAGATGAAAATCGTAAAATGTATCATGCAACGAAACAGTAATTTTATCCCGGCTTCTTTGAACATTTTATTAATATCAAACTGGTGTTTTTAATAGGTAAGAAAAATGCATTTCGTAATATGCCTACGATGCAAAACTGTATACTAATTCTTTACTCAAAAGACCTATAATTTCACTTTATTCAAAGATAGAATGGAATCTTCAATGCCTTTTTTTTAATTTATTTTATTTAAACCAGTGATATAATAGTTTAAAAAACTACAACACATATATTTGCATATAGTATAGCTAACTCTGTTCTAATTAAAAAATTATTTTTCAAAAATATTAAATGAATCTTCGAGAAAATTCACAATTTAAACCTTTATGTAAGACGCTGCCTGTTTAAACAAAATGGTGCATTGAATTTCACGTAAAAGAACACAAATTAAGGAAAACGATTTTTAGTTTTAATATAACCTTTACCGATATCGCAGAGGGAAATATCTAGTAACAATCTGTAATGTCATAACAAAAATGTTTCTCATTTTATAAAAAAAAAATTACATTTTCATGACAGATATACACTAAACATTCAAAAAATTTTGGGGAGAATTCAGCTTTGCACTTGAAACATTTCAAAGTAAGGGAAACTACACATTTTTTAAACTGAAGTAAGTAAGGATGTTTACAGTAACTTTATACAACCCTTTAAAAAAGTATAAAATGCTGAAAAGTTATATAACAAAAGATACAACAGGTTAAGTTGTATATAAAAGTTTATATTGCTTTATTGGGTAAGGCAATACTTTGTCAATGTCAATGATTTGGGAATATCTAAGATATCTTCTGTGGTGTTTGAAGTACGAATACATTTCTTTTATGCTTTAATAATCGGGGGGGGGCTACATTATGTTACATTTTCATATTTAAAAATTTCTTTTTCTCATAATAAAATTTTGGATTTTTTATCAAATTTAAAATATTGTATTTGATATTTTATGCGTATATTTGTTGAAATCTTCTTTCGAATGCAACTGGTTATACAGACATATACTCTTCGCTTATACAGACATATAATCTTCAAACACACAGACATATATTTTTATGCAAAAAAAGCTGTTACTCGTTTAGCATCACCCGAGAAGCACTTGTATATAAATCAATGAATGCTACGGATACAGGTAATATTGCCCCCCGCTGTGTTCTCATAATTTAGATTCAGGGACCAAGCTATAGACCCCAGGCTTGAATTGCGACCTTGGATTTGAACTTGGGGAGACATTGTGACTATGAACCTATTTACGTACCCCATATGCCATCAATGAACACGGCGGATATTTACTGGTGTGAGCCTCGAACTCACAAACCTCCAGTTATGAGATAGACGCCTTTGTTGGCTTATATACCGCGGCTCACTTATTTAATTCTTATATCATTTTTCAGCTGCATCTTCATACATTTTTTTATTTCCAATATTCTATTTTAGTGGTACTTCCTGTTCTTTTGGATTAAAATAATTCAGTTTTTTAATATTAAGAACAAGAAATAAAATAAAATCCAGGCACGTTATTTTTTCTCAGTTTAACATAAGTGGTAATAAGAAGTGAAACAAGATTCTACAAAGAAAATCAAAAAATGTGTAACAAAATCGATTAACTTTTACACTTACCCTACAGATTCGAAACTCTGTTACTCAGTATCCCGTGGTGTCTATAAAGCCTTGCAGTTTATTTTAACTCGTATCAAAATATAAATAAGAATACATTGAAAAATAATGGGGAAAATAATGTAATCTCACAATCTATAAGAAGGGGAAAACAGAAAAAGTAGTTCCCAAATCTATCAAAATTTCCATTAACTTCACAGTATGAATGCTGCAGGGTATCACAGTTTTAAGGGGTGTCTAACTCATACCATTTACCATTGTCGTTTACACGTCATTGTGTTAGCATGTAATGGATAAATATCCTACTTCATTCTAGATACTCAATCATTAAGGGAGTGGACTTATACACACTTATACGTTGATATTAATAACCCTACTTAGACAAATAAGTTTAAAAATAGTGTAGGTCCATTCTTGACAAAAAGTGTATAATAACAATGAATGCAGTATTCTATGAGCTTTTTATTTATAACACTTCTCGAAATAATCCTTTAAGGTATCCGTCTACATTCGGAGAACTTTTTTCTTTAAACGGAGAAACTAGTTCATGTTTTTATATTTTTAGGTTTATTTTTTATATTATCATAGAGAATTGCACTTAAAAAATTTAGTCCTGGAGAAGTTTTTATAAAACTTCTAATAAATGAAGAAAATTTAGTAAAAAAATTGGGTTTTTTCAAATAGTCTAATTTTTTAATAAATTAAATTATTTGAATATTTTTTGATGCAACACATTTCTTATACACTGGACTAGTGAATCACCTAAAATCTTTGCTTAATTTACATTTGGTAAAAAATTTTGGTCCTTCAAAATCATACACATTGAATTTTTAACGAATTTTCATTACCTTTATATCTAACTATGAGTGTAACATCATTAAAAATTATCCAAATTTAAAGCTTTTAGGTCATTCACTAGTAAATACTATCAAAAGCATTAATAATAATTTTCAACAAAATATTTTAAGAACTTTTTGAGAAATTATATTTTAAGTTTCAACATTTTATTAAAAATACCGTTCTGAGAAAAACGCATTTGAAGTTTATGAAAGCAACTTTAACTGTTAAAAAATTAAAATACATGTTTAAAATTCCCCACATTTTCTTGCTTCAAAACTTTCTAATTGCCAAGTTGCTAATTATTAAAAATAGTAGAAAAATGTTTAAACTAATCTTCATGAAAATTTAAAAAGTTTTGTCCAAAAAAATGCTCTTTAAAAGACTTCAAATTCACAACTTCCGATTCCAAAGTCGCTACTTCCGTTTTGTTTTGACAGCTGTCACTGATGTTTAACAACTGTAACTTTTCTTTAAAATGCCGTAGAGACAAAACAAAAATAGATTTAAAAGCCTAAAATTTGAAATTTTACAATAGAGAAATAAAATGACGTTTTGAACGTAGACGGATACCTTGAGGTTTTAATCAATTTGTCGATATTAATTTACATATTTAAGGAAATTACAAATATAATTACTGTAAAAATGATGTAGGACCACTTTCCACTAAGACATAGTATTTATTTCAAAAATCATACAGCATAATTGTACTACATTCTTTTATCTCGCACTTTAAAAGCTGAACATGGCAGAATGGGTAGGAAGGTGCTCTTCAGTACCGGAATTCCAGAGCTTAAATTCCGTAGCTGGCATGGATGTTCGTAGCCTTTCGTAATTAATTTTAAACAGTAAGTTCCGGTACCATTAGCTGTCATGTAGAAAAAAAAAAAGTTGACCTTAGCCCTCCAAACCAAACCTAATACTTTAAAAAAGATGGCATTATAAAAAAATCAGTTTAATACTTGAATAAACATAAGATTGACAAATTAATATGTACCACAGACCTTCAAAATACAAGCCATTGCATATATCCATATAATATAAAAATGACTTACACCACTTTCAAAGAAAACAACTGAAATAGATAATTTGTATGAATAAAAATAGAATCTTTCTTTTAAAATAAGTAACACCTACGAATCTACTTGAAGATAAGTTTTAAAAATAAATAACTTTTATTAGTTAAAGCAATAACAGATTATTATTCATTTTAAAGTATATTACTTTTGCTTCCATCTTTTAAGAAAAAAATAAATAAATGTGTCAGAAAAGGAGAAAATTTTAACGATTTTTTTCTGAACAATGTCAGTTTTTAAAAAATGTACATTTTACTGACATTTCAAATTATTGTTAATTATTCAACTGTGTTAAATTTTTACTTTTCGGGTGAATTGCGATATTAGCTTTTGTTTCTTAGCAGAAACACTCAAATGAAGGAAAAACAACCTTTACAGGTAAAGAGAAAAATTCTCCTAATATTATCAAGACGTGCAATGTAACTCGAATAGAATGACAGTACAATATAATCTGGAAGGTTTTCCCAAAAGAATATAAACACCGTAAACTTTAAACTTATTTGAAGAATAAAATATTATAACAAATATATCCCACTTTTTTACTTAAGATTTGAAGATCTTCAGTTGCATTAACAAACATAATATTGAGCCAAAATCTAACTTTAAAACATATTTCAGAAGTTTCATAAATTAAATATAAATTAATATTAATTTTGTTTTAAAAAATACAATTATGAATGAAATTAATTTTAAAAGATATATTATTATTATGATACATTCTTAGATATAAACTTACTTATGTAAGGAAAGTAAGAATATAAATTATGAATATTTTTCTTTACATTTTACAAGAACTCAAAATGAAAATTTCTGAATTTAATTCTATAAAATATTTTTAACACTTTGTTATAACTAACTGAGGTAAATAATAAATAATTACAGAGATAATAATATTATTATGCACAAAATGCAAACGATTTTTACCATTTATAAATGATGGAGGCTTGATTAGCCCATCCTTTCTTATATCAAAATACAGTTGTGATCGAAATTAATTAGAAAGAATATATTATTATTATGATACATTCTTAGATATAAATTTACCTATTTAAGGAAAGTAGGAATATAAATTACGAATATTTTTCTTTACATTTTACGAGAACTCAAAATGAAAATTTCTGAATTTAATTCTATAAAATATTTTTAACACTTTGAAAGAACTGACTGAAGTAACAAATAAATAATTAAAAAAGATAATATTATCGTTATGCACTAAAGGCAAAGGATTTTTACCATTTCTAAATGTTGGAGGCATGATTTCCTATATCAAGCTTTCAGCTAACGTAAAATTACTACACCCTGCTGGTGAAAATTTTTTCCAAACATATTTTTGTTTGAAACGTAAAAGAAATAAAATATATCCTGCTTGCACAGGAAAAAGGGGAATCTCTCTAAAGGGGAAGGGAAAATATATTTTATAAAATACAATACTTAAAAATAGTTTTTAGATTAGATGTAACATATGAACGTCTTATATATTCGCATTATTATGATAAAGATTTGACTATTGAAGTTACTGTTCATTCATAAGTTACAAACGTAAACCGTTACAATGTAACAGAACTTTCAATTGAATTTCAAAATAGAATTTGCAAATCTAATGTTATAATAAATGAATCCACTTAAACAAGTAGTAAAGTAGCTTGTAATAGCTTTAGCAATTACTATTATTAAATCTTTCAAAAAATACTAATTTTCTTCCTACTTTTATGCAAAAAACAAAAGTAACAAGAAAAAGAGAACTTTCCAATTATTTGTTTTTTACTGAAAAACTTCAGTTCAATGAAAATGACACTGATATTTCAAATTATTATTAATTATTCAAATATAATAATTTATTATTTCCTATGGGGATTAATCAAGACTTTAGTTTTGTTTCTCAGTAGAAATACCCATAAAAAGGAAAAACCTGTTTTACAGGCAGAAGTATTAGCAAGTTGGATAATAACTAATATAGAATTATAGTTTCAATGATTTCACCAATCGTGAACAATCATGTACATTTTAACTAACCTAAAGTTCAGAGCATAAAGTATATGTACCTTTAAATTTGATGAGAAGCATTAAATTTAAAATGACATAACATTAAATTATATGAATTTAATTATATTACAATTTAATTTTTTCCTCTTTTTGTTGAAGCGAACTTTGTCTAGTATGATTTTGCCTTTAACAATAAATAAAATTCATACCATTCAATAAATATGTTTAATACTTTAGTTATTTTATTACATAGAAACTAAAAGCTTTTTTTTTTTTTTTTTTGGCTATCCTTTATTATTTTTCTTCACATTTTGAACTTTAATTATAGGGGCTTTTCGCTTGGAGATGGAATGTTTTTAATTTCTTTCGAAATACATTTTTTAAATTTCAACACTTTTTTATCAGTCAGTTATAAAGGAATAGACTATAATCAAAATTAGATAAAAATTTTCTAATCTCAAACCTTTTTTATGAACTAAAAATAAGCCAATATTTATGAAGATATTTTTTAGATTTAAAACCTTATCTTGATGACATATTAAATATATTTAGAAGTCAAAATTATATATTTCTACCCTTCAATTACCATTTTTATTCACTAAATCATAATTAATCAACTAAAACTTTGAACTATTTAATGATATAGTACTTCTGATAAATGAAATACTGTTTTGCTTTAGTAGTTGCATTTAAATTAAAGTTATTATTGTCCCCGTCGTTTGTTGTGTTTTGACCTATAATTTGAGATTTCCAGAGTCAAGATCTTTTGTTTTTC
>CM063505.1:66871248-66986248 GCA_032207245.1 Pardosa pseudoannulata | reverse complement strand
TAGTTTTCTGGGAAAGTTCTTTCTTATTTAGTGCCAGGGAGAAATCTAATGCACTATAATTCAAAAGTCAACTTAGCTGTTTTTATCAAATTTTGATGCTTTCAAGAGTCTCATTAATTAAAGATATTTTAAAACTACATGAAAAATTTTTTAATTTTATCAATTTTCTTCAAATAGTAAATAGTCATAGAAATAGATAGTCATAAATACAATTTATTTCTTTTAAAATAGAGAATATAACAAAAGAAATGTTCATCAGAACAAAGATACTCATTTATACACTATTACTAAACCTAGTTCCCCTTCCCTAAAAAAAGCTTGAAAGTATTAATCATTGGTGATAATCCCAAGAAGGAGGTTAACAGAATAAATAAAAAAGCTCATTTTTCTACCGGACCTACTTAAAACATAAAATTACTAAACTTTTGTCATAGTGATAAGTCCTACTTTTTCATATTTCCTTTAAACATTGCCTTTACTCCATCAACGTTTCAGTAGTTATATAAAAATTTCTAAACCTAAAGAAAGAAATCAAAATATTAAATATTACATCTTTTGATTTTATTTATATTTTTAAATCATTCGAAGAAATTTGTTTAATTCCTTGACATACAATGAGAAGTTAGGATCGTCATTCCTGTATGTGCCAGTGTAGACTCTAACGAGTCTACCTCGTCAACAGCTGTTTTCAGCGGCCGCCATGCACTGTATATTATTAGATTATTAAAATTGAACCATGATTCGTCTCTCCAAAGAACCCATTTCTACTGAACTACGGTCCAATTTCGATGTACTTTGCACCATATTAACCGAGCAGCGCGGTTGGACTTTGTGATCAAAGGCTTATGGGCAGCAGCACGATCATGAAAACCAAGCAGATGTGCTCCCTTACGGATGGTATTTATTGAAACAATACTCCCGGATGCTTGTTGAAACTCCTCGCAGATGAGGGCCATCGGTTAGGTGCGGTTCTTCCGAATTTCTCTGGACAGCACATGTCAGTCTCCCAGTTTAGTTAGTCTGACGACTTGGGGCACATTCCGACAATCCCTGCTCATCTTCCACTTCTTAATTACATAGGCCACTGTCGATTTCGGGTACTTCAGATCGCTAGATATGTCCTTTAAGTTTAGGCCACATTTGTGATACCCGATAATTATACCTTTCTCGAAATCAGAGAGCTCCGAACTGCGTGGCATCTTGAATGCAACTAATGCCGATGCTGTTTCCTACACGATGTATACCGGCGGAGGCCGTGACGTACCTCAGGACCGCAGATATCATCATTTGCATAGGTATCCAAATACTTATTGGTAGACATTGTGTTGGAATCTGATAGATTAAAAAATATTATGACATATAGCTGAAATGGTAATGTTTGTGACAATTTCAATAGCAATCCAAATTTCAGAGTAAAATGTTCTCTTTTCAACTTGTTCATAACTGTTCAGTTCTACCAGATTAAATAATATTTTCGGAAGCATCAAATTCCACTTTATTTGCATTTCAAAGGATTAAGAAAACACAAAAGAAGAATGTCTTCCTCGTTCTACATTACTATAATATTTTGTTCATAAAATATCTAGACCCTTTACTAGTCTTGAAAAAATTGTCATTATTATCTGGACTTATTAATTATAGGTTTTAACTTCATTGGTAAAAGAAGTTGATTTCACGGAACAGAGCATATTTTAACTTATAACGATTCTGGCTTTCGTTTCAACTAGAAGGGCAGCTTATTGTTTTCCTATAAGGCAATTTGTCACAACGTCACGAACTACTATATTGCCCTTCCCATTCATTTTCATGTTCACAACAGCCAATAGACAAACAATAAACTCCCCTTCCGTTTGAAACTAAAGCCAGAATTGTCATAATTTAAGAATTTGCCCTACTGCGTGAAATAGCCTTACTGGCTGTCGTAAACAAGAAAATGAATGGGGATGGCTTTAAAGTAGTTCGTGACGTCAAGTAAAATTGCTCTATTGTATAAAGTCATTTTTGACAGTTAATTCAATAAGATGGCTTTTACTTTTAACTCTGTCAACTAAGCGTACTACCATATTGTGGTCGAGATATATCACAGGCAACTTATATGTTCTAATGAGGTCAGAAGTCGCCAGAGATGGGAATCTAGCACCATAAATTCTCCTCTCTGCAGCATCATAATCACGATTTCTGACATCATTGTGACACAGATGTCACCTGTAATATATCTCGACTGCAATATGGTAGTATAGAGCGATTTCATGCAACGTCATGAACGGCTTTAATGCCCTTCCCATTCATTTTCATGTTTAAGATAGCCAATAAGCAACCACTAAACTGCCCTTCCGTTTGAAATTAAAGCAAAAATTACCATAAGTTTAGATCACTGCTGCGTGAAATTGCCTTATACTCAGAAAACTTTTAAACTTTTATAAAATGAAATATCTGTCAGTGAAAATAATATTTTAAGATATTTTTGACGAATTTAACATAAAATAATTTTCCAATCATAATATAACTATAAATTTTTAAGTATATTTAAACATTTTAATTGTGTCTCTCCGAAGAATTAATATTGATTAGTTCTGAAAGATTATGTCAAATTTTGTTACGTAAGAAACAGTTTAACTGTAATCTACGACTAGTGTCCAGTATCCAATCAATTCTGGAAGTATAAAATACCCAACCTAACAGTAAAATTTGAACCCATAAGCTTCTTAAACAAGAGGTACCTGTTTGGCAATCTCCAGATAGCACTTAAGAAAATTAAGCCAAAAGAGGTAGGTATCTTTTAGAAGCTTTGAGACCATTATATGATTGATGTAAAGTTACATACTATTTATGCTGTTATTTAGCTATGTAGGGCACTAAATTTCCACTTGCTAACTCGCTATTGGATACCAAATATTTTATGCTAGCGGATAAGTTTCATATTTTAAAAAGTTGTGCTTTAACTCAAACTATATACGTTCCGATTATCGTGACTCAATCCAATAGCTCGGGGAAGTGTTCTGAAATCAAATAACGCCATTTATCTTCCATTTATAACTAAAAAGGCTTTTAATGGTCCCAACCTAACAGAGAGTGACCCTTTAGTTAAGATTGAAAAGTTGTATTTCAGAACAGAATTGAAACACAAGCATGAAGTGCTATGGCACAGGAATTTTTCCTTGCGTGACTTTTCAGTAGTATATAGCAGTTTCTGGAACATTCAAAACCGCATGGCATCATTTAGTAAATATGATTTATAAAGTTAACATTATTCGTTTATTTAATTTTTTTTCAATAAATATGTTTCAATTTTTAAATTTCTGCATACGTTTATAGATCCGGGAACTAAAATGTTCTGTATATTATATTTATAAGCAATTTAAAAATTGTTCATATTTTTCACGAATGTGAAATATTGACGAGGAAAAATTTTGCTTCACTAGTACCTCTAGAACTGACATTTCATGCCCTAATCTACTGTCTAGATTATTATAGGGAGAGGACCAAACATAAATTTGGGATTATAATTATACTTATATGTATTATAAATTTGTGATTTTAATTATAATTAAATACTTATCCCTCAACAGTTGAAACCACAAAATGGCCGAATGGTAGGCTGTTTCTTTTCGGTACCGGAGTTCGCAGGTTCGAGTCTCGACCAATGGATGTTAGTAGCCATTAAAAATTTTCTTTAAACAGTAGGTCTTATTCTAATTAGCCCTCGTGGAACTCAAATATTATAGCGATCCAAACCATACATTCAACTTATGGTTGACAGACGATCAATATATTGAGCTACTTGCTCTTTCATACAGTACCGGAATATTCTAAAGCATTGTTCCAGTAGAATAGATAACGTTCTAGTAACTTCTAGAAGTAACATAAAATCAAATGTAATTAAAATAAATTAAGATTTCTCAAAGCCTATGTACGATTCGAATTAAAGACCTGTTGCATTCACACCCAACGCTTTACCCACATTTATTTAAAACAAATTTAAATAAATAAGTTTTAAATCTATAAATAATATCAACTAGAGGTGGCCATAGCGTTTCAAAGATTCCAGAATTTGTAGCATACTACTAAAAAGGCATGAAAGGAAAAGTTTCTTGCCTTAGCACTTCAAGCTTCTGTAGCACTAGAACTATTACATTCTAAGCTGAAATACCATTTCTCAATCGCAGCTGAAGGATCAATCTCTGTTAGGTTGATAGCATTAGTAGCACTTTTGGTTCACCAGAGAAGTTTCAATGGTTTATATCATTATCGAATGAAAAGCAAACAAGATTTAAATTATTGACTCTTAAACAATTTCTTCCAAGGTTGTTGGTGATAGCCCTCATGCCGATAATTATTAGCTTTTCCCCTCAAGTCTGAATTCAACTCCAGTTTACCAGTGTTTACATGAGATTTGAATAACTTAATCATTAAAAATCTGAAATTGTTAAGTGTATTGATAACCTTTGTACACTGATTAAGAATCAAAAAAAGATGCGGTAAGGCCTTATATCACACACTTCAGCATGTACGTGTTGAAAAGGCAGCTGGTTCCAGTTAATAATTTCTTTTCTGGTTGGAGAATATGTGAATTTCTTCTGTTACAGAGTTAAATTTTCAACAGATTTATTTTATTTCAGGTTGACTTGCGATTAGACCTCTAAAAGGTTAAAAAAGTTTTGATGTCATACGAGAAATCCGCTTTCTTCAACAGGTAAAAAAATCCTGAATTGAATCTGTTGCTTTTCCAACGTGTAGATGTTGACGTGTGATAAAGCTTTGGTTGCAATTTTTCTTCACAATTCAAAACATTTCAGGGTAATTGAACAGTTCTATATATTCTCTCTCGACTTCAAGTTTAAGCACACCATATTTAATTAGCGTCACTGGGACAACAAACGGTATAAAACAAAATTTTGTAGCATTATAATCTACTAGAGTGAATAACAAAATAAAATGTTTTCTGAAGGGAAATTGCATTTCTACAAAAGGAAACAAAATATTAAAAAAACTGTATCTGGTGTCGCTATTTCGATTGCATTAAAAATCTAATACCAAAAGAGAAAAGCGATGCGTCTCGTTCTGAACTTCAAACACTTAACTGTCGGTTGAAATTTTATTCCATTTTCATCCAAATCAAATTCGTTTCCACCCAGTTCTCTGATTTTACAAATTCTCATTTTTCAGTTCGAGGAATGTACGATACTTTTTAATCTTTCTCACAATATGAAGCGATTTTTAAAAACAAAAATTTTAGCAAGCCATCTTTTTTGCTACCATAATCTTTTTTTTTATCCTTTTGATATTACAAACCCTAGTCAATATTAGAATTCCAAAAAAAAAAAAAAAAAAAAAATTATACAAGAAAAGTTCGGGATTTATGTAGTAGAAATATATTCAAAAACTAAAACAAATACACTGATATTTGATTTTATTTAACGGAGAGCTGTATATCTTAGTCAAGTGGATAAAGAAAACTAAGAAACTAGAATATATAAGAATAATCTCATAGTGTATACATTTTAACTACATTTTCTTGAAATTTTAATTTATAGCTTGATCATGATCTAACCTGAAGTTAATTCCTTAACAACTATTTTTATCCTGCATGGGGTCTAACAATGGCCGAATGGTTAGGGTGCTGACCTTCGGAACCGGAATTCGTGGATTCGAATCCCACTATGGCATGGATGTTCCCAGCCGTTCGGAATCGGCTTAAAGAAGTAGGTCCCAGTCTCATTAGCCCTCGTGTTGCAAAAAGTAGACCGTAGCACTCCAAACCAAACCAAAACCAAAACCAAACCATCCTGCATGGGCTAAAACAATCTTCTCTGTACGAAGGGTATCGTAAAATTTTATTTATCACTAAAAAAAATAATCCAGATAGAAAATTAACTTTCATACCATAAGATTGCTCTACATAGTCACCATCTAGTCTGGACCGTAGCCAGAATGTGAAATTTACTGTATTACATTTTAAAATTCAAATTAAAGTACATTTTGAAGTATATTTTTTTTCAACAACATACTTAATCAAGCTTTAACTTTTAAATAAATATTTAATATCTTTAAATTTATATACCCTTTTTCAATATTATATTTTTGTTCTAAATTACATTATACATTTACTGAAAAATATTACACCAATTTCTACATGGCATTTAAAATATATACATAGTATTAAATTTTGTATAATTTTTGCGCAATTATTAACATAAGATATTAATGTTAAATTTATATAATTTTTTACTGAATTATATATTTTTTAAATTAAAAATAGTGAAACTTCGGGGAGGCTCAGTTTGATTTTCCCTTCCCTCCCCCCAGAAACTAAATTATGGCTACGGACATGAATCCGGTATTGTACGTTTATTCCAGCGTTCTTTAACATTGAGATTTTGTAATTGCATAATTCCAAAGCATTCCACTATCTGCTTCATACTGCGGGTTTATTGTTTCCAACTTTCTTGAAATCAATCAAATCAACATGAATAGCTGTAATGTGCAACATTGAGTGCATAGGGATCAATAAATACACAGATTAACCTTTATCCAAATATCTAGGTGTTTTCTCAGTAATAATGAAATCTTCATGTTACACCTACGTATTGGGGAAGCATTTGACTTTTTTTACTTATTTACTTATTTTATTGTTTGTTTCTGTAATGAAAAGAAATGTATAGTAAAGAACCATGTATACCAGGGATTCCCAAACTTTTTCAGTAAGCCGTCGATAATCCTGGGAACAACAAGTATCAATGTACCGGTCATTCTAGTATTAAATACAAATTAAAAGTCAATGAAAATCAATGCTTTGTGGGATCTTGTTAACCAGCACACATTTCTAAAAATCACACAAAATGTTTATTAAGATGAGATATAGGTACACTCCTCTTTTGCACCTAATACAGCTTTGCATAGATAGAACGTCGGAAAAAAAGCTGGAGTTTGATTCAGTTTCAAAACCATTTTAAATATGAGCAATCAAATTTTGTTTTTAAGCTAAGACAGCCTGCATGGATAGAATGCCGGGAAAAAAGCTGGAGTTTGATTAAGTACAGAGAATGTGCATGTGACAGCATGGCAGCAAGACTTACTGCCATGCAAGACTTACTGCCAAACTTAAGAAAAATTTATGTCATTATACTGAATTCCAATTTATTGCAAAAATTACTTTGTCTAAACCATTGGTTCTCAACGAGGGCAATGCCGCCCGAAGGGGGCGGTAGAACGATGCTAATGGGTAATGTACTTGTTTCAGGCGGTAGGGAGCGATGTGAGCATCTTGTGAATTTCAAACTTAATTTTAAAAATACCAAATAAGTTTATTACACTAATTATGTAATTTACACAATTTTTATCAGTAATAAAACGAGCTTACTTGACGATACCATAATCAGCAATTTTCACCTGCTACGTTCTCAAGAGTGAAATAGGGCCGACATTCAGAAAAATATATTTAATCAACAGCGTTTGAAGGTTGCTTAAAGCGTGTGTCAGTAACTATAATTTAATGTATAACTCATTGAAGAAAATTACTTTAACATTTTGCCTCTTAATGAATACTTTTCAGGCCCTATTCTTTAAATTACTAGATTTTTACAAGGGGGGGGGGTAAATCATTTTGACTCCTTAGGGGCATCGGCAGCTTAAAAAAGGTTGAGAACAACTGGTCTAACCATTGGTTCATAAAACTGAAGCTAAATAAAAAATAAATTATCCTCCAATTAATGATTTTTTCAGAAGTTCAGATCGACTAATTTTTTTATGGCCTCTAATATTACTTTAGTGTTAATTAAATTATGTACGAAAATTAAAAAATAAACTAAAAATACGATGGCTATGACACCCATGACAATGCTATAGCCAACACATCATATATACATATGGAGCAAAAGCATTAGAAATGACTTTATTTAAAACAGCAGGCATCACCTTCCTCTACTGATGCAATGCTTTAAAAATATGCCGAAACTATGCAACTGTCACTAAATTTCCAGCCTTCGACAGAATAAAAGTGACGGAATAGTATAAAAATTCCAATTAATGGTATACTTTTACAATAAATCGGTGCATCTAATAGATGTTTACTTTGAATATAAAATATATGCAATTATCAGCATCAATTAATAATTAGACCGGAAAAATCTACATTATTTGAAAGAGAACAAAGAAAGATACAAAATAATTCTGAAAGGAAAAATACTTTATTGGAAAAATTACATCAAAATTGGTTGACAATATGCTTCATAACATGACCCTTTAGATGTTCTTTTTGTCTAAATCTTTTACCGCATGTTGAACACTGATACGGTCTTTCTCCAGTGTGTATTAGCACATGTCGTCTGATATTGGTAAGAATTGAAGTAGAATACTGGCACAGACGACAATGGTGCTTTGGCATAGGATTGTCTCCATATTTTCGTGTAACAAATAAAGCAACTGAAGAATCGCCGTTCGTGGGACCTAATACAGAAAAAAGACATCAAAATATGTTAATAGTTTAAGTGAATGTGCACCATTTTCTACTAACAATAAATGCCAATAAATTTTCTTCTTTTCCCCGTTGGTCATGTAAGCTCGTTACTGACATTAACTCTAATCTAAAACTATAAGGGACGCCCAAATGAAAAGGGTACAACAGTTGGTATGATAAATAGTTTGATGGTATTGCTGCAAGTTAGTATACAAAAAAAAAAGTAATAGATATGGAACATATAAGCTAGACATGGGTGTCTTAGAGGTTGAAATAGGTGTCCCAGAGGTCTACGAAATTATGGATACCCTGGTTAAAGAAACTCCGAGGTTGGCTGTGGAACAAGTTTTCAACGGCAGCTTGGACCTAGATTTGCAGACATCACTGTCTGCCAATCGCTGTCCCTTAGAGCTTTCTTGACCTTTCCAAAGACATGGTAGTCACAAGGTGAGAGGTCAAGGCTGTAGGGGGTTTATGTACTCAAATTTTTCAACTTTAACAATAGCACAACCGCACGTTGACAACGTTTAGAGATACATACAACGTTTAGAGAATGACAACGTTTAGAGAATGATACAATCCATGATATGAATGATACCGTTGAACTTGATCTTGCATTATCGCACAAGCATCTATGGTAATTCGACGAAATGGTATGCGTCCCCAGTGCCCAGAGCTCTCTATAGGGATATACGTAGTCTACTGTACCAGAGCTCTCTATAGGAATATGGGTAGTCTATTGAAACTTAACACCGTGGCGAAATCACGGCAATGCCACTTTTGATTGGGCGACCTTTATACTTTTTCCATGAGAAAACTACATAATAATCGCCTTTCAAACGCAAATGAAAAAATTCATGATAGCATTTCAACTTGCTGCATTCATGATTTCCTGTCTGAACTTTCAGAACGTTTGCTTAAATTTCAATTCCTAGTATTCCCCGAGATTAAGCACGCTCGATATCAAAAAGCTGATGATTTCCAGTATTTATGTCGAGTTACTTGAAACAACAGTAAACAATTAGAAAGGCGAAAATTGAACAAAAATTCGATATTTCAGTCTTACTGAACTGTGAAATTTAACTAAGGAAAAAAACCAAAACAGATTTTATAGTATCAACTGATAATGCTTATAATTATTACTACAAGACATATAATTAATACTAAAAGCGAATTTTTTTTTTGCTTATTAATGAATACCTTTAACACCATAGGTGCATTTCTAACTGTTGTACCTTTTTTAAACGAACCGACAAAAATCGTATAAAATAAACATGATGACCACAAAATCCAAGGAATGCGTATATCCCTTTGCACCCGCTCTGGATATTGCTTAAATATTTATTCACACATTAGAAATAAAAAAGTTAAAATACAACATTAAATAGAGCCATTGATTGAATGTTATATTGCAATGGTTACAGGGTAAAAAGATTTTTTTAAAAATGACAGCTTAAAACAGAGGTACTAATCAACAAAATCTAATGATAATAAATAGCATATGACTAGCATATGAGAAAACTACATAATAATCACCTTTCAAACGTAAATGAAAAAATTCATAATAGTATTTCAACTTGTACTGCATTCATCATTTCCTGTCTGAACTTTCAAAACGTTTGCCTGAATTTAAATTCCTAGTATTCCCCGAGATTAAGCACGCTCGATATCAAAAAGCTGATGATTTCCAACATTTATGTTGAGTTACTTGAAGTTTTTCCTTTCAAATGAAAGAAAAAAACTTTAGATGCATAAGGCTTGTAGACATCAAGATGTGTAAAAAGGAATATCTGCTTTTACTGCCTAAAATAAATTGATAAAAAATATTGCAATACCTACTTCTTAAAACAATATTGGATATTTATGCAAAGATAATACTTCATAGTTGTAAAACAACAATAAAATTCATGAATATGAAAAAGTATACAATACATAATATATTGACACACCAAGTAATTTAGCTTATGGAAAATGATTTACCCAGTATTTGGTGGTCTTAATAAATAAAATATTTCCTAAAATAGCTTTAAAAACTTCAATTATTCCAATACAACAAACAAAAAATTGATACAATGAAAATATCTTTCTATGAATGAATTTATTACAACAGATGTGGTGCCTTCTCTCTCCACAACCAAAGAAAAAGGAGAAATAGAAAGTTGCAGGTTTTAAAATTAGTGTCAAGATGAATAAGGTAATGGTTGAATTATGATATGGGAACAAAATGTAATATGAAATAAATTCAAAGTACATACCTGAAACTCCATATTCAAAGAAATTATATTTCTAGGTAAAACACACACAAAAAAATAAAGGCACACTCTGTGTATTTAAAAGGGATAAGGTCTTTGATTTTCTCCCTATAACAAGTGCAAATAATGTTAACAGTTGACAAATGATTTCCCTTTTCATTTCCCATTCTTATTTTCTTAAGGAATCAAACAAGATCGAAAAATAATTTTTGTATTCTATGGCTTGTTTTAGCTCCCAAAAATATAAATTATTGGTATAAAATATTAAACAAATTAAAAGTAATATGTATAAATATATGTACTAACTTTAATAATAGTGAAAAAATACAATTTTTGCATTATTAATTCAAAGAATATTTCAGTTTTTTAAATACATTATTGAATAATCCCCAAATGAATAAAATATGAAGGATAAATATGAATGAAGTATAATGAAAAGTAGTTATTCCTTTTTAAAGTTCTAATTATGATTGAAACATTTTTAATTATAAGTCAAAAACAACAAACATAACATATTTTGAAAGGATTAGTCCATCTGAAACTAAAATATATTGACTCCCTCTATGTTTAAAAATAGATAATAAATTTGATGAGTCAAGTAAATATATATGATATATATAAATATTATAGAATACTTTCTAACATTAGTAGTAAACATAAGAAAAATAGTTGCAGGAAATAAAGGTTATAACTAAAAAAATGCACTGAAAGATCAAAAGCAAGTAAAAATATTACATAAGTGCAGCAGGGGTACTTAGAACAAAGAAACAGAATAAAGTCCATGAGCAAAATAATCCAATTCTCAACTGAAGTGTTAAAAATAAATGCACCTGCATTCCTAGTTACCATCATAGTAACTAATGACAAAGGAACCAAGGATGTATGACCTTGAAGTGCATATTCTAAATACAGACTAAGTTTGGTTTATAAGAAATATCAAAATTCATCTGTCACATTAAATAGTAATTAATATCTCAAGATTCCCTGAATTAAAGATTAAAATCTCAAATAAGAATTGCATATGCTTGTGACATACACCTCACCCAGCTTCACCCTAACAGAAAGCAATGTTTAGAGGTTCATAATTAAATTATCAACAAGTCAAATATAAAAATGGACAAATATTAAAATTCAAAACGCCAGCTGCATTCATGAAAAATAAACTCTCCAAAGTAAAGATAAAAATATATAACCATACAAACCAAACATTTTCTTTACACATATTTTCATAATAACTATACTGCATGCTTTCATTTTATATATACATGCAGTTAAACCCCGATAGAGCACCACCTTGATATACTGGCACCCCATTCTAGTGCCATTTATCTGTGTGAGCAAATCTTCTATATAAAAGACTTACAATGTTATAAATCAATTGAAGTGCCAACTTGGTACAATGCAAGGTACAGCAAAACTAATGTGGAAATTTGTGATTTTTTACTGACACCTCCATTTGCAATTTTCTTTTAAATTTTTCTGCCTCAATAGTATACTACTTTTATTTTATGCACTTAATTATGAATAAAGATGAGTCAAATTCAGCATACCTGAATGGCACTTCTTTGAAGTCCAAGAAATAGAGGTCCAAAACTAATTAATATTGTGTGAATGTTTTTTTTTAATGTGGCTATATCTGCTATTATCATCAATAGAGATCCTGTTTACACTGATAATATAAAAACCATATTGATTTATAATTTTGTACTATAGTCCAGGGAGGGGATTACATAAGTAATGTCAGTTTTCTTATAGACAAAGATCCATAATTTGATACACTTGCTAAAAACTAAAATGTGACAGATAGTGACACTATGACAGGGTTTGACCATCTATAGTTAAATTTTACAATTCATAAAGTAAAAAATAAAAATAATTTAAAGTAATTTACTTATATATGAACCCTATGTTTTCATAACTAGCCACTGCTTTTAAATTTAAATCTTACAAAAAAAAATTGACTTTTAATGTATACATTTTTTAATTCTTAGTATCTCAAAAACCCTGCATTAACCTTTTGAAAGGAGCTGGGACATATACTGTCCAGCTTCTAACTTAGTTCTTCTGAGGAGCACGAGATAGTTTTGGACTACATTGAGGGGAAAAGTTCATTTGACCACCTTATCAATGGAGGGTGGGGAAAAGTATTGTAAATCTGTCTTGGGTAGATGAGTAATGACCAGTAGCAGCACAAAAGTAGATTTCCTCTGAGTTTAGTCATACAACAGTTAGGGTTGACTAATCTTTGCATTTTGATATTCCCCCATGTGCTCATTTTTACTACTTGCTATCATTCAAGTATTCATATTTTAAATTTTTATAAAATCCTTTTCTTTTTATTTAAAATGCACAAATCCCCCGGCTTAATTAGACCTTACGTTGGGAAGTAATCTAAACTAAATAAAAAGTAACATATTACTAACAAGTTTTATGGATTTATAGGAAGTCTGCAGGACGTGAAATAAGTTTTATAATAATCAACTCTTGATTTCTACAACCAATATTGCAGCTTTATATCTTGATCCTTAAAATGCTATTTTTGAAATTATTCCAAATAATGCATTAAAAAGTTAAGTATAATATCTAAAATAATTCTGTAGTAAAATATCTAAAAATTTTAATTCTCAATTGTAATCATTAACCCTTTCGTGGGCTGTGGGAAGATTACTTCCCACCTACACGATCTTACTAAACACACCTGTGGGAAATGCAAAACCCATTCTAGTATTGGAATGCTTGGGCAACCCATTCTTGCTATTGGAATGACGGGAAGACTAATTCCCGCTTCAGTTTTTCGCTGTCATCTATTGTTCGATCAATTGAATAAAATTAGCAGTTCTGTCTTGAAAGTTTGGAAATGTGGAGTGAGAAATAAATGGTCCATGAAAGGGTTAAGCGTATGTCAAGTGATGTAATAAATTTCTATTGCAACAAAAGTAGAAATTTTGTTGAAAAATATGTAGAAAAAGGTTTGCAGTAATGTAACAGGTGTTCATAGTAATAATTAAAAACATCCGACTTTCAAGTAAAATAGTGTCAATAAAAATTTACTTATTATATATAGTTTTCAAAATTTTCACTTCACTAATAATCGAATAATTTTCATTTACATAATAACAATCATTTTGTAATAAAAGTTTGATCAAAATATCTTAAATATTCACAAAAAAAAAGAAGACATATAAAAAAGTATCTTTATAAAAGGCAAACAATGCACATTGTTGCCTTCCAACAGGGCCCAACTAAGATATTTCTTGTCCAGAACGCAATCAATTTTCTGTGCTCTGAATGAAAAGAAAGCTAACAGAATAACTACATTCATATAAAAATTATTTTTAATTAGGGCACATTCCACCATTATTTTATTTTTCATCCCTATTTACAAATATAAAACTACTGAATTAGAATCCAAAAATGAATTACGAATATATAACTAGTATCATCCATCGACCACTCCCCCTCTCTTAAAACTGTTAGAAGAGTTTGCGAAGAAAAGATAATCATGCAAGAAGACCAATTAAAAAAATTACATTTGTAGATTCATATATTTTATGTTATCTATATGAACACAAGCTTCCATATTTTCTTGTATTTTCCCTAAGTCCCCTATTATCCTCTTGTATTTTCCATATTTTCTCTAAGTGCTGATTCAACAACAAAAATTCTTAAAGTATAAAAAAAAAGTATTTTTGATTTTAAGAGCATTTTTAATTCTTTTAAAGTGATTTAAATATTTCACATCAAGATGATATAAATCAAGGAAATCTGATAAAATATTTATTTCAATAAAATAAGATGCTAATTGTTAGAATACTCCATACTACTTATTGTACACATATAAAACAAGATCATACTGTATAAAGTTTTGTAACTCAAAGTTTTCATGCTCAGGGTATTTGTCTCATGACTTGCTATGCTCTAAAGAAACTTTATATGCAAAACATTCCTTTTCATTAATTTCTGCAAAAAAATTTGTTTGATGAATTTAATCTACATTCTGGTTTTCTTTTCTCACTTTCAAAACTATTCAAGAATAATTCAACAAAACCCTGAACACAGGTGGGGAAATCTATTGCTTCACAAACATAACAAAAGGGAAGTAGGGCTTCGACCACTGAAGAACTTCCCACAGGTAGTAAATAGCTCAACAATGCTTCCTCCTCCCCTCAATGCAACAGCCTCTCAGAAGGAAGTGTATACATTTACAGAGAGCCCTTTCGAAAAAGTTAAAAAGATTTTCTCAAATGTTAAATACATTATTTCAAACTTGTAAAAAATAATTTTAAAAATTTAAAGCATAAAAATGAAAATTTAAAAAAAAAAAGGTGGGTATTTTTTACAAAAAAAAATTATTTTTTATGAATATTGCAATAATATTTGCACAAATATTATCTTTACATATAAAATTTGAAACACCTTTTTCTGAGAAATCTACTTTTGGCACCACTATTTTTTTCAATTTAACAAATTCAAAATTTATTTCAATAATAATCATGCATAATTGATCAAAATGATGAATGAAACTTAAATACAAAAATTAAGTTTAGTATTGTCTTTTGATACACATAAACTATACAAGTAAACTATGTTAACTGTAGTGTTGCAAAATAACAATCAATAAAACTATCTTTTCAAGCTCACTTTGTACAAATGGCATCAGTTTTAGAATTTATGTTACCGATTTGCAACACAATGATACAAAGGGTTAAGCAACAAACATTTTGACAAAGTGCAAATGTAACACATCTGAAAAGTTACACTATATCATCAGAACTCAAAACTTTCTTTACCTTTCTAATAAATCTCTTCGTTTCTTTGTAAAATATCAATGTTTCTCTACAGTAAACTAAAACTCATGAAAAATTGATAAAAGAATTTTTACAGAAGAGTGAAGTGGTATTTACTTTAATGAAAATTAGTTTAAAATTTTGTACTAAGTATATATTTAAACATAGCTAAAATCAATACCCAAAATTTTCATCCTTTTTTTTTTTCTTCTTTTAATGAGAAACCCTATCTTAAATGCACATAAAATAAATTTCAGAATAAAAATTTGTAAAAGCAATAGCTAAATATATATATATATATATTGAAAACTAAGTCTGTTACAGTGGCATGAAATAAATATTTATTTCTTAATTTAAATAAACTTTGATAAGATTACAAAACCAGAAACTATAGTATAACATCAGCACTGAAAAGATTTTATACTACTTTCAAACCAGTATCCTACCTTACCCATCTATAGTACACAAAAATGTAATTGCAAATACAGGAAGTATAAAGAGCACATAAACTTTGTTCCCTCTTTGCCCTAATTTCTGATTGTTTGATTTTGTTCAATTTAAAAACTGTATCATGTAAAACTCTTAATAGAATGAAACCAACACGAAAACTTGTATAAAAATGTTTTAAAATTCAAATGGTCATAAAAGTAATACAATGCTAATAACAAAGAATAACATAATACAAAAATAAACTTTTTTTTTAAGTTTTAGTAATACACTTAAAAATAATAAATAACTAAAAATAAAAAACTGTTGATTAGTTGTTTTTATAGAAAGTCATTTATTATTTTCAGCATATATATTTTTCCAAGTAAAACTTTAAAAAAATTGTTAATTTTTAAGAATTTTGTTTTGCACTAAAAATTATGACTAACTACCTATAAAAACAATGAATCAACAGATTTTTATTTTAGAATTATTTAGTTATCTCTGTACAAAATGATATACAGCAGTGGCGTGCAGTAGGTTTTCATGCAGGGTGTGCAGAGAACATGGATTTTCCGATAAATCTTTAATTATTGAGACATCCGAGTTCTCCATTCTGAAACGGGTTATTTATTATGAATATAAATTTAAAGATTACAATAAATAAAATATTTACCTACGAGTAGTCGAGTTATAACAATAAAAACAGCTAAACTTATGAGAATTCTACTAGCACTAAAGCGAAAATCATGTCTTTTGTTGTATGGTATCATATCGGCATCAAAAAAGCAACGCTTCGGGCTTCTACGAAAAACTTACATGTTCAGCAAACGTAGCACCACATAGCGCTTCGGTGCCTCATCCAGATGCTCATTGGTGCTGACAAACCGAACGTCTATTCCATGTGCAGAGAATTTCACTGCACACTGGCACAATAGAGCGAACTGTTTCTTGTTCGGTCAATGGATTAAATTATATTTATTAATTGTTTTTAACATTTGGAAATCATATAATCTGCTAAAAACATCTTGACAATTTTTAAAAACAAAACCAGGGATATGATGTTACAGATATAACTTATATACTGTCTGCAAGACACAATGAATGGTAAAATTTGGACTGTTCTGTTAAAGTTCATTTCTTTAAAACAAAACAACATTGTTTTTCAGCTAATTATTTCAATAAATATAATACATCACCGAAATTACTTTACCACACTAAAACATTTCCCTTTATATTGATGAAATACTTCTTTTATATTTCCATGAAAACAAAATCTTACAATATATAAATTTAAACATTAACCATCTGAAAATCGTATGGCTAGTTAATCAGTTAAAAAACCAAAATTGCTTCAGCGAATAAGTCCCCGTTCTAATACAATGCTTAATAAACCGTACCTTCGGATGATTCTGAATGCCAAGTGCAGGAAAAATAGCTGCACTTGCCTCAGTACCATAGTATGTTGTGCTTCTCCAGTAGCCTATACATATAAAGCGTAATTTTCAATTTAGTGAGCAGTGCATACACATCAGAACTTTCTATGTTCGTTTGCTTTTGAACATGCTATGTGGTGCAGCACCTAGTACCGCACATGCTGCAGGAATACAAGCAAGCAAATCAACATAATATTTTAATATATTATAAATAATATTTGTTATATACCATATAAAGATAGGTAGACATTGGTACAGAAAATTATTGTCCCTCATAATTTTGCCAGGGTGTGCAGTGCACACCCTGCACATATGGACCGCACGCCACTGATATACAGGATATTTGAATGCACAATACATTTCAGGATGGAATCAGTTACACAATTTAACAATACATTATAGTCTTAATAAAATAAAACACTATTTATATAGTTAAAAAGAAAATTACATTAAGAGAAAAAAATTATAGAAACTGATGAGAACAACTGTGTCTTTGTAAATGAGTTTTTTGGTTAAATTTTTTATCACAGAAGGAGCATTTAAATGGGCGTTCACCAGTATGTAAACGAACATGGCGTTTCATAGTTGTCAGATGATGGGTAGAATAGTCACAAAACATACACTGGTGCTTTACAATGCTTTGACCCTTTATCGTATCTTTGTATGAAGAGTAAAACACATGGTCAACTAACATGGAGGAATCTAAAAAAAATTTCAAATTATTAGTCTGTCTGCTTTTTATTTACAGAAATAATCAAGAATAAAAAAAAACTGACTTTTAACACTCTAAATATTTTTTTTAACATCAACACAAAAAATTATTTTAAATTATCACTCATACTAAAATCTTACACCAACAACATTACTTAAAAAATTTCATACTGGACACATACAAGTATTTGTTCAAATTCAAATAATTAATTCTTATTTAATTTCATTACATAAACATTGTTCAACAAACAATGATTTGATAAATGAAAAAAAATTTGTATATGAATGAAACAACACCATACAAAAGATATTGTGTATAATAATTATTAAATATTTATAAATCCTCTTCAGTTTTGATCCAATTGAAGAAAGTTCTGAAAAATAATTAACATATTATATTTAATTTGAGAATGATTACAGTAATTGGATCTAAATTAAAACACAAAATTCTAATTTAAAATTAAAATTAATACAATGAAAATTATAGAATGATAAAGAAGGACTATGGACTGACAACATAAACACAGGAAAGATGACATTTTGTAGCAACTTACTCATGACAAATATTAATTAAAATATTTTACTATGAATTTACAAAAAGTGTTTAACATACAACTAAATACAGCTAGTTAAAATTCTTATTCTCAAATGAATCTAATTCAAGAGTTTCATATGTTATATATAATATAGACCATTTATGTTTAAGTTAAACTATAATTTATAATACATTTATATAATATTCAAAAAGAGCACCACAGGTAAATTTAACATAAATTCATATATAAATAAAATATGAATTAAATACAATCACTTTCCGATTAAAATATGAAGTATTTTTTGTAAACCAACTATTTTTAGTACTGTAAAATCTTTTCCAGTGGTTACGTCTAAATGCGAAAATTATATATAAAAGCTTTGAATATAGCTACCAGTGCTACTCCTATTAATGAGAAATATGCCAAATGTTAATTAAAAATTTTAACAACTTTATGAACATTTCCTCATTTACAAAATGAGAAAATTAAAAGAATTATTATGACTACTGAAACATTCTGAAAAAAAGTCTATAATTTCAATATACAACAAATAAATGTACAATCTAATGTACAATATTAATGTCAGTATTGCTAATGCTGACACATAGAGTTACAGCTGAAAAATGTACTGAAACATACAAAAAATATTCAGTCTCTAAATTCTTCTTTTGTTATAATAATTCTTAACTCTCCATCAGGCACAATGGACCTAACAGGGCCATTTGGGATGTTTGCCTTTACACCTCCATTCCTATGGATAGGAATCTGCCCCTACTAATAATTTACTTCATTTACATAATATTTTCAGCCCTCCCGTCCTCCCTAGTAAGTTGACCAAATTTAGTTAACCTATGAGGAGACCAAAGATGAAAATTAAATGTGTTGTTTTTTGCAGTGAAGTTCATTTTCAGACATTTAAGAATTCCTATAAAAATCAATAATTACTTTCAAAATACTAAAAAAAAAAAAAATTAACTTTAAATAATAATTATGATTGCTTTACTAGGGCTCGTTTTGCCCAAACTCACTAGTCTGAATATTGTGCCCCGTGAATGGTTATCCAAGCGAATAATTTGTCATTTTAAAATATATATCTTATTTTATTTAAATATCCCCATTAATTACCCTTAGCTACCTTCTTATTTTTATATCTTCTATTCATTATATATATAATAATAAAGCTAAAATTTTATATCTTATAGAAGTTAGCTTTATATTACTTTAATAAATACTGCAAAACAAAATAAAAAATTACATATCTAATCGTCAAACAGATTGACGTTTATACCCTAAATGTGTTCTTAAATACAATGTTCTAAAAATATGGGACTTTAATAATGCAATTTTCTATGGTACAATAATCCTGATTATATTCAATATATTCATAACTATTTAGCTCTAAACAAGATAGATCTGAGAGTAACTGAACAAATGGTAAAAACTATATTAATCAAATTAAACATACCTAAAGTATCCATTATAAAAAAAGGAGAATAAATAAATATCTTCTTATATTCATAACTAATGTAATAGAGATACAATTTCCAGTACAACTCTAACCAAACACATCAATTAAAACTAATAAGAGCATTCTTCAGAAAACTGCTAATATTCAATATAAAAAAGTTTATAACTCTAATAAAAATTTAGATAATATCATTTAAGTACAAAACTGTACACATTTTACACACAAATAACTTTTGATATGAACTATTATTGTAATTAAATGTTATTTTTATCCATAAATATATCAAAAACTTCAGTTAACAAATCCATTAGATTGATGAGTTGTTCTTCTACAGAGATTGGATATTTCCAGCAACAGCATTCCAATTACACAGAGATTCAGAGCTCCTGACAATGCAAAATTACTTTCTACAAGATATAATACAAAATAAAGAAAAAAAATATCAAGCATTTTTAAAATTTACTACTTATCAAAGATTATTTAATTTTCCATGTTTTATAAAAATTTTAAAAATAAATATCAACATATCTATTAATTAGATTACTCTATATTTTAGAGCCTTTATGAAGAACTTCTTTACTAAGGCTAATATCTGACATAAAGTCATATTAAAATTTATTATATAAATAATTTTTTTTGTTTATATTCTATACTTTAAAAGAGAAGATTACTGTTATTTATTTAAATTCAGATACATAAGCCACAGGCAAGCACTCAAATCTGTTACAATAAATTTAGCTAACTGTTATAAATTGGTAGTGAATAAAATTGGAATGCATAACAATGCTTTGATATTATATTTAATTGAAAAGAGCACGGTGAGATAAGACCTATAAGTTATTGCAAAAAATTGATTTAATTTCTTTTTCCATAAGCAAGTCCAAAACCATAGCCTTTAAATAATTCAATAAACCTTCAACTGATCCCATTTACTTTTAATAATACTCCCATTGTAAAACTTTTTAGTTCCATTGTTACAGTTCTTCTTGTTAGTTTTCAGTAGGCATGACATTTCATCTTTAACCAAGTGCATAAATTTGTTTCGTATCTATCCATCTAAAACTACTGTAGAGATTTTCTGCGAAATATAATTCTATGGTGTGTACTAAAATCATGAAACATTTATTTACATTTCTAATTAATTTTCTCTCCCCTCCCTCCTCCACCAAAATATAACAAATACACAAAATTTGTACGAAATTTCCCAGATATCATCTAGAAGCTACAGTCATATAAGTGAAACCTTTTAATATCGCGGTTTCTGTCACACGCGGTTTTGTAACACTTTTTGTTGCGATAAATATCAGACTACATACAGAAAGATGGAAATAAATGTACCCAATTAATACTTAAAACTTATTTGCAGCTGAACAGATAATCTTATACAACATCTATCATTTTGATCTATTTTGTATATTGCTGATTATTATCTGGATTGTATTTTAATTTTTTGTCACTTTTTCCTCATTTAGGACGTCATCAAAATAATTCTGGTTATGAAACTTAATTGAAGTTTGCAATAGCTTTTTCAATGACATACAGCATCTCGAAAACTAATAGAAGAAATTTAAAAAAAAAAAAAAACTCATAAGTAATGTCATGAGCTGAAAAACAAATTTCAGATTTCGTTTGACACACGATGTATGCAACACTTTCGAAATAAACCGTGTTGCCAAACATACTGCCACAAAATTAGTTACAAAAACAAACGATCGAACGACCGAAAGAAACAGCATCACAAAAAAAAAAAAAACAGGAAAAATAAAGATAAACCTCAAACAAAAGTATAAAATCTCACGTAAAATATTAATTTAGTTTCCCGATTATTTCAAACGAAAAGGTTGATTCATATATATATATATATATACATATATATATATATATATATATATATATATATATATATATATATATATATATAGAAAGAGAGAGAGAGAGAGAGAGAGAGAGAGAATGTAACGTCAGGGGCAGCAAAAATGGCAACTCAACTTTCTCGTTGGCAAAAAATTTTAATTTCCTACGGTTTGTGCTTGTTATTACGATTTTAATTTTGTCAATTATCTGAAAATGGTAACCAGTTGTTGTATGTATGGCTGTTCTAAGCGGTGAAAATATTGGATTTTATTGCTTTCCTAAAATCCTACATTGCGAATGCTCTGAATTAAAGCTTTGAAAAGGCGAGACTAGACTCCAAGTTCTTCGAGAATTTGCAGCAAACATCTTCAGAAGGGTAATAAAACGTTAACCTTACTGTAATGTAACAGATTATATAAAATTATTATGCTCTAAGAATTTTTTTATTATTACTAAGTTGTTTTTTTTTCATATTTCTAATGTATTTTCTATGATTTTGTGAAAAGTACTATAACTATAAATGTAATTATTTTTTCTCCTTAAAATGATCAGGTTTTGCACATTTTTATTAGATTTTTATTTATGGAATAGTTTGCCGTTATCCGAGTGCAAGAATAAATAGCCAAATTTAACACATTTATTTTATTTTTTTTTTTATTTATTATTATTTGACGTCACTAATTTTTTTTGTTGTTGTGGCTAGAATTTTTTTTTTTTTTTTTTTTTTTATATTTTTTTTTTTTTTTTTTATTTGTATGCAAATTATGGTTTGGTGCCCACAGGTTCTTAAATATTATCAAAAGGTCACATTATCGATGTCACATCGATGTCATCTTTTTTGTACACTATAAAGTTTCCAGCAGTGGGAGGCTACGAAGGGAATTAAAAGAAAAATCCTTGATCTTCATAAAAATTAACAGCACGGCAACTGCTCAAAAAAATATCAAAAAAGCAGCTCTACTAATTAAAATTAACAGAGAAAGAAAAAAAATCTATGCCTCAAAAGTAAAAAATCATAGCTGACTTTAAATGACAGAAATAAAGGTAGGAATTCAGCAAATCCAAGGTGGGAAATAAGAAAAGTTCTTAAATAATAAAATACTTATAAGAAATGATCTAATCATGTGGACTGAAAATGCCCCAAGGCTTCATAGGGAAATAGGGTACTACAGTTAAATCAATGAAACCTGTTTTACATTACCTCTCGCTAATGTCAAGTGCTGAAAGTAATGTGTGTTTCACATAGGGTTTCACGGCAACTTATCAAAAAAAGTGTCATATTCTCGTTGACACCCTGCACCTGTGAACACGTCTCTGATTGTTAGCATCAATTTCAAAATAGCACGTATCAATTTGTTCACTCACTAAATGTGCATTTTGCTGATATTCAAATAGTGTATCATACGCTCTGGGGAAATTGCACACGTGGCTTCCTGCTGTGCTCTAGCTAACGTTTATCACGTAGTTTACGCTTTGTGTGGTTTGCCAGCGAATTTCTACACACACAGTTACACGGCTGTGGCTCTACTTTCGTTCTTTCCACAGGGTTTGCGCTCTCGTTACCACACTATTATTGGTTTGCGAGCAGTGTCCACAACACTTACATACACTGGTTTGCCATCGGTGTCTAACCACAGAACGTTACCCACCATTTCTGAATCTCATTCAGTTGCATTTTTTGTGGTGTCACACAAAGAATCGGTCGTTACCTCACCATGTGTGAATTTTATTTCTTTGCAAGGGGTGGTTCAAGATAAAGAGGGGGATTCCGCAAAATATATATGGCAGGCTTCTGGAGTTACAGCTGTGTCCGAAATGCCGGCTTGTTCTGAGAAGTCCAGTCCGTGGACCGTTAAATCCTCTAGCATTTTCTCCTCATTTTTGTGTGCACACGTTTTTTTTTTTGTTTTTTTTTTTAAAGAGGAGAGGAGATAGTTTTTAGGGACTGAAGGGAGAAGCATTACTTTTCTTTCTCCCAGTGCATTTTTTTACTGGTATGTATAAATGTATAAAATTACATATAATAAAGTCTAGCACTTTAAAGCTAGCTTGTTCACTTGACTAAGTCCCCACAAAAACAGAGGTGTATATAAGTTGAAACGCCACAACCTCTTAGTGAGCAAACCTATTGATTATTTAAACGTGCGTAGCAGTCGGGATGCTACAGTGGTAATAATTAAAGTAAGCCGAATCTATTCACTATTGGGCATTTAAGCCTACATTCAGGGCCTGACTTGTCCAATGTGGTGCCCAAGGCACAACATTGAACTTTAACCTACCTCTCCCTTTAAACTAAATTCTTATTTACATAAATGTCACTCACAGCGAATGGCCCTTGAAAAAAAATAAAACTGAAAACGGAAAGTCTCTACTTTTCACATCGTCAGCTAGATGAAAGAGAATACATTTTTTGAAGTAGTACCAAAGAATTTAATATAAATTACATTATTTTGTCATTTTTAAAAACAAAATTTTATTTACATAAATTTCATTTAAAACAGAATAAAAAGTTCAAAATCAGATATTAAAATTTATACTTACGGGTGTAGTATCATGAATTAAGTTAAAATAAATGAAAAAACATGAAAGAAAAAGTAATTCCGAGGAAGTAAAAAGAATGTTGCAGTGAACAATTTTTTAAGCAGCTGATAAGAAATTAATAATTTCAATTATACAATGCAACAGTAAAGCCTTCAAGCATACACTGGGACACTGTTAAGACTCTACGATGGTTAAAATACAAGGGTGAATCAAATATAAACGAGACTTTTGATGCTGCATTCGCAATACTGATTCTTGACGGTTCTCGTTTCTAGCAGTGTTACACAATGAAGATACAAGTAGTAGAAGCAGTCGAATGGTGTTGCTCCCTTCCCCAAGTATTCATTATCTAGATGTTTGTGGAAATACCTGTCTCTGATGCGCAATGTATTAAGTTTCTCGGTCAGAAAGGTCTAAAATCAGCCGAAATCTCCAGGCATTTAACTAAACAGTTCAAGAAAGAGAACACTTTCAAGAGCTCGAAATTTGTTTGGAACAAAAAAATCATGAAGGGTTGTGAACACGTTGAAATTGACGGCCGTCATTGCCGACCTCGCATCGGTATCACAGACAATGACATTAACAGTGTTCAACAACTTCTTGATGGTGAAAGGCATTTGATAGCCGCTGAAATTGCTGGTGAGAATGAAATAAATTCTGGTAGAACTTACGCCATTATCACAGGTAACTGGTATTTAGAAAAGTGTGCGCAAAGTGGGTTCCTCACCTTTTGACACCTGACCAAAAATTGAATCATTTTCAGGTGTGTGAACGTCTTTTGGCTAAATATGAGAAGGAGAAAAACTTGTTTCTAATTCACATTGTCACTTCCGATTAAACTAATTTAAATTTACCCAAGGAATTATTACAATTCAGGATGAAAATAAGCAAGAACTTTCTTCTTCCTCTTCATCGTTGTCTTCTTCATATATAAGATGACGCTCACTACCATCGAAAGCGTTACTTATGCCGTACTTCTTGAAAGATTTAACAATGTCTACTTTCACTCTAGACCATGACTGTTTTATCCACTGACATACTTGTTTGATTGTAGGTCTTTTTACGACTGGCGGGAAATTTTAATCACTGAACCATTTTAATGTTAATTTCGAGTATAAAACGCACCTAAATTTTTCGACGAAAAAAGTGCGTCTTATAGTCCGTAATATACGGCACTCTGCAACTCCAAAAGCTGTGGGAGGTCGAAGGTTCAGCGATGATAGTCTGGGATTGAGGCCTATGTGCACATGCTGTAGACACGACCGACTTCATTCTGCGAGGACGCGTTATTAAAGTCACCAATTCACTGGAAAAAATGTACTTCAAAAGCGGGGAGTGTAGAAAAATGACTTGCAACTCCACCTTTTTCATATCAAATAACCATTAAAAAAATACGTCTCGTTTATATTTGATCCACCTTCATATTTATACTTCAATCAGCTTTCATAAATAAATAACTCTCTGCTACTTATAAGAATCTATAACATACGGGGCTAATAATAATCTTGTCTATTGTTCAATCAAAATTTAATAAAATAAGTGATCCAAAGACATTTTTGGTGCAAACATTGTAGTCTGGTACTTATCCAGGAACAAACCATTACCAAACTCAATAAAAGGAAACAAAAATACTTTTGTTTTCAGATGAAACTAAGTCTAGACACTCATTAGTAAAATATAGCCTCATCTTTTAGTCTAATTTACAAACCGGCAAAGCGGACTACTTTTTTTTCCCCTTATTTTTTAAAATATAAAACTAGGCAGTATCAATCAAAAATCTGATTTCTGAAAGTAAACAGTAAAATGACAGGGTAAATTGCGCATCACAATTATCAAAATGTGGAAAAGCTAAAATGTTTCAATATCTCTAATGTAAAATTTTGATAAAACTGATTCAGATTTGAGGATTCTGTAATGCTTCACAGAAAGCATGTGCTGCTGAATGATTTCTTATCAATATCTTCCATTCAGCATTTAAGCACCAGTGCTATTGCAGCTCAACCAGTGTTGTTATAATTAAAATTGTGTAGCTATATTACTAAGTCAACTCTAGAAAAATACAATAAAGCAACTTTAAATTCAAACATAAGTCCTTCCGTTAGACCAGCGGTCGGGGAACCGGGGTAAATTACCCCAAATGGGGTAAAACTGAAATTTTTGGGGGTAAAAATAAAACTTTTTTGAGTAAAAAGTATATATTTTCAATCTGCTATTTTATAAACTTGTTAGTATTTTTTTCAACTTAAACAATTTAGCAACATATGCAGGCCACGTCATCTCACTACCCCCCACACTAAAGTGTTCTCGCCATCTCACTACCCATCGCTAAAGTGTTCTCGCCATCTCACTCCCCACCACTAAAGTGTTCTCTTTGCGCAATAAAGCACATTTTATTTTACTTTAAATTGAGTACAAATAAAGTGACAAGTCAGAGAGCGAGTTTTTATTAGTTAGTTGCTGATTTTATCATTAATAATCGATATATCGATAAAGGTAAGCCGCAATTTAGAAATTTAATTTAAATATTTTACAAATATTATTTTCTGTCTCCCTTCAGATGGCAGCAAATAGAAAAAGAACATACCAAGAAGAATTTCTTAATTACGGTTTTACACAAATAGCAGACAATGGTACAATGAAACCACAGTGTGTTGTATGTATGAAGGTACTGACTTCAGAATCTTTCAAAAAAAGTTAATTGAAGAAACATTTAGATAATTTGCATTCACACCTGTCTTCCAAACCGCGAGAATACTTTACAAATTTAGAAATATCTGTTAAAAGACAAAGATTGAATAGCAACTTGTTTCGTACATTCGATCAGCGTTCAAAAAAATTGAATAAATGAAGTTTAAATAAAATTTTTAGTTGTTTTCTTTTCAAAATTATCATGGGGGGCTATAATATGAAAGATGCTAAAAAGAGGCGATTTCGTTATTTTTTTGCTCTTCGCCATGGGGTAATATCAACTTACACAAAAATATTTTGGGGTAATGATTAAAAAAGTTCCCCGACCGATGCGTTAGACTAATTAAGATAAGATAGTATTATACAATATGAATTGTCCATTAAATTAGGAACCATTCAATGGAAGTTGAATAGCCTAACTTGATTGCCATGCTGATATCAGTGCTTGACAATGTTTTAGAGAAATTAGAATTTGCTTCTTTCAGTTATGTCCATGAAATAAATAAGTTCACAATAAAATGATATACACATTTTGGTAAAAATCTTAAAAGATATAAATTTTACAATAAACTGTAATAAAGAGTTTACTTGATAATCACAAAATATTTTTAACTATCAAACTCTCAGTTATTTATTGTATAGTCAGCAAATGAAATTTATTACTTACCTCTGGTTGTAATGCAAAGATATAATAAATTTTGCTATATTCTTTAAAATGTGACAAATTAGCAAAATATTCCTTGACTATTTATTTTCATAATGATAAAGTAAATTGTAAAGTATACCAGTACTTTATATTCATGTTATTTTATTATATTCCTTTAATAGAGAATCAAAGAATATTATTTTGAATCAAAAAGAAAAATCAACACATCAAAGTTAATTATATTACAGATTTGAAAGAAAAAGATTTAATGTAGTCTATAACAATTTTTTATATACTTCATTTTTATACCCCAAAATGGAAAAAAGCAGAGTTACTGGTGATTATAAATTTTCGGGTGATGTAGAATTAGGCAAAACTTAACAAGTTATTATGAAAAAATATACAACTTTCAAATTACAGATATGCACAGTGAACAGGCATGAAAATATAAATGCTGAACCTAATTGAAATAAAAGCAATGCATGTACACTGTTATTTCTAAGTGATTATAGTACATTAAAGGTAAAATTAACTATATATATATAAGGATTCTTAAATAAAATAAGGAAAACTGGTGAATAAAAAAAGGTTAGACAAAATCTGACAATGTTAATCTCAATTACCTATATGCTGTTTTAATCAACTTATAATATTATAATAAATATTTATATTTCCTTTACTGTAAATTAGGAACATTTTAATTTCAACTTTTTTCATAACAACAAAATTTCTTTTAAAATTACATTTTTCAGCACAAAATATCAATTTGTAATCTGTAATAATAGCAAATGCTATAAAACAAATTTTCACACACACACACACACACACACACACATATATATATATATATATATATATATATATATATATATATATATATAATGTATATGCATTATATATGTATAAACATATGTACACATACACACTGCTATATTTTAAGGATAACAATTAAGCAAAGTGAGATTGTATACATATCTTAATTATAACGAGAATATCATGCATTACATTAGATGGGAAATTACTTCTACGGAAGTTAAAACTAATAGAAAATAGAAATGATTTTTTGTTACAATATTAAATTTTTATCAGTTTATCACAACAGATTTTTTTTTCAATGTCTTGCTTCTATACATTTATATGAGAGAAATACAAAATATTTGACATGGTAAGAAAAACATATAAGTAAAAAACAATTTACTATGTTTAAGAAATAAGGAAATGTTTTGCTTAATGCAGCTTTGTTCAGTGCTAACACTACTATAGTACAGTTAGTAATTTGAGAAATAAGATTCCATTAACATTGATTGATTTGCTGCTAAGCAGTTTGCAAACAGATGCATTCACAGGTAATCAAAGCAGTGGTAGAAATATTCCTCAGTTCTGGTGAAAACATTTCTTCTTTGATCACATTCTGGAAAAATTTGAATAACCAAAACACTATTGCATGCATTATATATGCATGCATAAAATGAAGTAATTGAAATTAATATGAAAATCATGTGGAAATATGGTTTGCTTTATTGCATTACTGATTTTTGTGTCTTCAATCTTCAAATCAATAGTATCTTAGCAGATACTATGAAAGTTATTTGGACTTTGACTCATTGGATGAGCTTCAGTAAAGTTAGCTTCAGTAATATTTAAACAGACTATCAGTTTTTTTATGATAATTCTCTTGGCATAGAAAAAATAGTGAAAATTAAGAAAATGTGCAAATTGAAAAATTTTTGCCCTCATTAATTGTGAAGAATTATTAAATGCCATTGGAATAATGTGTATATTTGTTGAGGAAAATGGATTCCTGTGAAAAAAGAAACCCTAAAACAAGGTAGAACTTAAAAAAGAACATTCTGTGTTATCATATGATGCATGTAAAGAAACAAAGGAAGAAAAATTAGTGCAAAAAGCAATCATTTTTCTAGTTAAAAATGTTTTTCTTTTTGATTCTGTATACATTAAATGATAAAAGTGCTTTATTACTACTGTATCCTAGTATCTACTAGTGTTTTTTCACCCTCTTATTATTTTTTTACTAATTTTATTTCAATATACAAATATTTTTGTTTTAATACAATTTGCTAGGAATGACTTATTTTCCTACAGACAATGTTTTACTCAATACAGATCCATTTAATGTTTTTTAGAATGACCAGTTAAAAGTAATAAGTGTATATATTTAATAAGTAAGTAATAAGCATAAATTTTTAACAACTCCAAATAAAATCCTTAACATTTTTTACAGTGCCTAAATTACGCACTATTATCAATTACGTATTCAATATTAAACATATATGTTTAGTACTGAATATATGATAAATGTTTATATTTTCAAACAATATTTAGAGGAAACTATTATCATGGACGATATAATGCCTTTTTAAATGACCTTTCTCATTAAAACTCTTATTACAAATACCACATCTGAAAGGGCGTTCCCCAGTATGTAATCGCACATGTCTTTTGATGTTTGTTGTCTTACATGAAGAATAGTTACAAATTAAACAGGAAAATTCAGCAAGCCTTTTGCCATAGACACATTTTTCGACAGTAGTATATAAAGAATCTGCAAAAACAAGAAAACAAAATGGGTAACTGAACTGATTTTTATTTTATAAACAGCATAGTAAAAAAGAATCAATACAGAACACATGCAGAGTACAGATAGTGTACACTATGATATTTACTAAATAATTTGTGGAATATATAGGAATTAAACAGAAAAATTCAATTTTAGTTTTATTATTGGCAGTTCTTTTATAAAAAGTGGAGCTACTGAAATGATCTAAAAAAGAAAAATAAAATAAAACAAATATAAATGATTTATTCAATCTTAACATCAACTAAAAATTGCATTAGCAATAATACTTATTAACTATATAATATAAATTATAATACAATTTTTTTCCATTTTAAGTAAACAAAGATCTTTTACTTTTTACATAAATACTCTCGGTAGACAAATATAATACTTACATTGTCTGTTTGAGAGATTCGGACTACTTCAGGAAAGTCGTGTAAAGAAAAGATGCTAGGTTTTAAAAATTTACCAATTTTTTTTTTTTTTTTTTTTATACTGAATTTGGATAAAATATAACCATTCAATATTTTATAAGCTCAATCTAGAATGGTTATTTTTCTGTAGAGCTAAAAATATTCTAACAATGAAATAAATAGAGAAATTAGTATCAATATATATATGTATATATACACTTGGTGGATTGGAGTTTTAGGCAGGTTTGACAAATATATTATTCAAATGGATAGAACAGACTGCTTTTCATTAGATGTTCTTCATAAGAAAAAAAAAAGCATTTAGAATAAAACCAGGTTCTTAGGTGTTTTAATCTAGTCTGTTTACCTGGTTTTAAAAGGACTTTCATAGTAAAAGTATTACTTTGGCTGTGTTTGTAAGCATAAAGGCTCTAAGTTTGGAATAACAAGCTTTCTAGAAAACATCTTTTCATTGCTGCATCAGAAATTTTGCATAAATGGTTAATATATTTTGTACTTTAGGTTCCGTGGTTAAAAACACTGCCAATGTTTATTAAATAAACAATGATTTCTCTTAAGTTATTCTATAACCTATTCTATATTGTCAGTTAAGTTCTATCTTATTTAAGATAGTTATCAATAATCTTTTACATTTTATAAATGATTTTCTCCTGATTTGATGTGATTCATTGAATATTCTAACAATCTATTTCTGAAAATTTATAAATTTACTCTAAACCAGAGATTGACAAACTATCAATCCCAAGCTATTATTAGCACAGGGAAACTTTTGGTAGATTGCAGTGTCATGTTCAGGTTAGGAACCCTGGAGTTCATCTCCTCAGCATGGACAGGTGACTCATTTTTGTAGAATTTTGCTAAAACTGATTTCCATGTAATAGAAATATAAACTTAAAAATAATAAACAAATGTAAGATTTGAAAATAAAAATGTCCATCCTGGTTTCTGTAATCTTTCTCTTAAAAATAAAACTTTAAAAAATTGACCTAACTACATACTTTAAAGATATCTTTAAATCAAAGTTAATAAGAAAGAAAATCTTCAGTAATACATTACTAAATAATTAAAAAAGATACAATATGGAAAGATATTTCAATATATATGCACTATACTTAGAATACAAACATAAGTATTTTTGAGATATATTTTATGCTTTTCAAAGAAATCATCAACATGGTCCATATCTGAACCATATTATTTAAAATGTTTAGGACTCTTTAAAAATACATTAACTCATATTTGTAAACACAAGTATGCATTTGATTTTATATACATTGATACAAAGTGATTCAAATTTTTTTCTTACGACCATGAAATTTTCTTAAATTTTTAAAACATTATTAACAATTCGTAATTTTTTCTGTAACTACCACCATGAAAATAATACAGACAGGACTGCATCCCTAAACAGAACTCATATGTACATACATAATGTGCATGTGCTTATATGCATGTGTGTGTGTGTGATCATTCATCCAAATGGAATATTTATGGTTATTTTATATGTTTTCTTCAATTCAATTTAAACATAACAATAAAAATACATGGTTATGACTAATTTTGCTTTTATTAATATGAAAATATTTGACATAATTTAAAAAAATTTTCAAGAGAGTTTTGTGAAATTAACCTGTATTAACAATGGATAGACAATAATTGAAACAATGTACTATAAACTTTTAAAACTATTTTATTAGATAAATGTACTTATGGCATACATCTTGTGGAAATATACATGTTAACTCACTCAGTTATCAACATCCTGAATACCTAACATTATTTCACTTAAAAAAATAAATAAATAAAACTAAAATGAATTTTTTTTAATAGAACCTCAACAATGATTTTTCAATGATTAAATCTTCTTATTTCCCTTCCAGTCTTGTGAAAGAGCCAACAATTTTTAATAGTTTGACTAGGCCTAACTAGCTATCTGTGGTCAATGAATCAAAATGAAAATTATGTGCAGAAAACAAGTAAAATCTAAATTCTAAAAGGTAAATTTCTAAAAAGCTAAAATAATTCAAACATTTATTAATTTTTGTGTAAAAAACATATTTTTTTTACAGGGTAGTAATAACTGGAATAGTATTCACTATAGACTATATATTGCTAAATTATTACATTACAAAACAAATAAAATCTCATCAGTATTCACCATTTAACATTAGGCCAATATAAAAGTGACATGACTTCAATAAATAAAGGGTTTCAGTAAAAACATCATTTTAAAAATTTTTGTGTTAAAATGATGTATGCTTTAATTATGTCAAAAGACCGTAGAGTTTTTAATACATCTTTTCAAGGAATAATTATAACATAAAAATTTTCATCTAAATTTTTTTTTAAATCAATTGAAAATGTACAGAAAAATATTTTAAAAAAAGATAAAATTTAAAAATAATTAAAGTTTTTTTGAACTAAAATTGGTTTACAGAATTTTGCAAGTTTAAAAAAAAAATTTCTGTAAAGATTTACAATGTATAGCATACACCTTTGTCCATTTATCAAAACCATTTTTAAAATATTTTGAAATACATTTATTTTAATGTTGAAATTATACATGAATTATATAAAATGAAAATTTTATGAACATATATGACAAAAAATTGTAACTTTAATTTAAATGCATTAATTAGATCACTGCAAAAAAAAAAAAAAAAAACATTTTGAACAAATATTTTAATATGTGTCTATATATATAAATATATATATATATATATATATATATATATATATATATATATATATATAAATATATATATATATATATATACATATAATATATATATAGAGAGAGAAAGAGAAGGGGTAGCAAGAGAAGGAAAAAGTGTATGCACAGTTATATATAGATTTGCAACTTTATTGCAATATGCAAAACTTATATACATTTATATTGCATTTAATGTTGAGCATTCAGTTAGAAAGAAACATTATGACATGTAAATTTGATAGTTATCACATCCTTTTGTTTGCAATAATTTTACAGAAAAATTTGAACAATGTAATTTTTTATTCGAGTTAAAAAAATTTGTTAAAGAATTTTTGTAAAAATTAGCTTATAGAGCATTTTAGGAGACTAAATACACATCAGAATATTAACTACAAACTGTAAATAAAAATTTGAAAACTTTCATATGTATGCAGATCACATTTTTTATCTGACAGTAAATAAAAATGCTGCAATGTTGAAAGTGTTCCTCTTATTATTATTGAAGTTTTAGCAAAACTGGTCCTAATTATCACTACATTAATTATATCCACATTTAAAATTTTCAGAAAATATCACAATATATAAGCATCTTGTCAGCATCCTTTTATCAAATTTTATAGCTATTTGTAATTGTGAAAGCATATATTTATAATGAATACAAAAACATTTAATATAAGAAATTAGTGTATTTAAATACATACACAATTCACATATATATATGTATATATATGCACACAAAAGTGTTCCTTTAAAGGTTTATGAACATTAAGGAATAATATTGTGGTTTAAATTTTTTTTCTAATTCATTCATGTATTTCTATAGCAAAGAAACAAAAAGAGGTATAACATATTACATTAATGAAGCAATTTAACTTTATTGAAGAACATAAAAAAATGCATAAAGGAGTAATATGTTCATTATAGTCTTTCCCTTTTAATATGATTTATCATAAATTTGCTCCATTTAAAAGAAATAATAGAATTTTCAAAATCTTACATTTCTGCCTTCACAAATTTTAAGTTTATTTTTTATCCAGTCATTTAAAAATATTACTTTTGTGTCAATTTGTAAAAATAATTTGTGACAACTTTTTTACAATCATAAAAAACAAATATACATTAAAAATTATTAAAAGCAATTTTAGCAAAAATTAACATATATTGTACTTAAGAATAATATGCCTTTATTTTCCAATGTATTTCTTCGAATTTATACACTTTTGCAAATATTTAAGAGGCTAGCTCTTTTTAATACAGTAACTATGAAAATAAGCATTAATGCCACAGCTGGCAATTTATTACAGAAGATTAATATTTTCTCATCAGTACCCATTAAAGGAATGTACTGTAAATAGTTTTATTAAACATTAGTAAGAAGAACATTAATATTTTTTTCAATCCAATGAATTCAACCACCAATAGTTTCTCAGCCAATTCCTTACATCACAATTTATACACAATATCTAAAAGTTTTTTCAGCTCCGACACTTCAGTACTAATTGTACTTCTAAAATTAATATATTTTTAAACCTGATAAGGATAAATTAGTATAATTAAAACAAAATTAAATGTTTAGAAGAGACAAAAACGGTTTAATATTTCAAGCATTATGTATATTAAAAAGTATACCAGAATTGATTTAATCTTTACTCGTTCATAAACATTGCAATCCACAAGAAAATGTAAATCATCAACACTTTTGAATGATGTGCTGAGAAACAACATGCTTTTTTAAGTCAGCTTTTTGGATGAATCTTTTACCACATATGACACATTTAAAAGGTCGTTCACCAGTATGAACTTTTACATGTCGTTTCATTGTTGTACGGTGATAAGATTTGTAACTACAAATTAAACACTGGTGTTGCAGAGGTAAAGAACCACTTCCTTGATTTCTTATTGATACAAATAATTCTTGATATTTAGATGGATAACAAGAGTCCTCTGCAAAAGACATTAAGTTACTTTCAAAAGTAAAATGTAGAAAGTTAACAGACTAACAACATACCAAAGTAAAAGCTAAAAATTTTAAATTCTAATCAAGAACATAAAAAATATAAGAAAATAAAAATGCATCATTTCCTAGACAAAAAACATTACTTAAAATCACAGTTAATACTGACATATTAACTGTTATTACTTTAAATTATTCCACATCATATTTCTGAATATTCTAAAACTAAAAACTTTAGGAGATGTATTTTAATTCCTGTAAAGGTCATTATAAATATGTTGCAATTAAAATAAAAAACAAAGAAACATATTAAATAAAATCAAAACAAGCTTAATAAAGACCTTCAAGATAAGTGTTCTATTTGTCATAGAGAATTATGTCTTGTAGATAATTTATCTACCTAAAAAGAACATGGTCTTGAAGTCTGGCGTAAGTAAAAAATAGTTAATAATCACATCCTTTTTAATGCAATTACAATCAACATATTGATATCACAGAAATCTATCATGAATATCTTGAACCAGTAATATCTGAAGGAGATAATTTATATTAATTATTTTAATATAAATGGTTTATACTTTAGAGAAATTATACAGATAAAAGAATAAGCAAAAACTTATAGACACTTTGAGTCCTTTCCTTGGAGGAAAAAATATTCAGTGATTTAGTGAGTGGAGTTAGTCAATCAGGCCATATAAATATAAACATATATGGGCCTGTGCCTTTATAACACTGCATCATAAACAGAAAATCCTGTCCAGAAATTGTGGAACAACAAATAAAATATATTCAAGTCTTTATCTAGAATTATTGTTATATTACAGATTTATCTTATTACACAATTATCTTATTCAAGAATTTTTATATTTTATCATCGTATATTTATAAATTATTTTTCTTTTATTCATGACATTATTTGTTCATTCAATATAAGCAAAAATATACTTTTGTTAGCAACATATTTTTAATACAACATATATACATTCAGTATGCATCTTCCTTGTCACACAATGCAATTTGTTAGATACTCTATTTTAAAAATAAACTACCTGTTTCAGCCTAAAGGCATGAATATCTAAATAAAAATCATTGATGTTAAATCTACCAATGAAGATATTCAAAATATAGAAAGATCACCAAAATAAAAATTTTATGTATTTCTAATGATATAGAAATTTCCAACATGAGAATGTTTTAAATCTAAGAAAAGTCTTTCAGTGGAGTATTAGATAAAGACTATAGAATAAATGTAAGCTTCCACTGCACATTAAATATTTTTTCTGATAATTTTATTTGTATATAAGCCTTTTTACTAAAATAAAATTTCAATTTTTAAATATGTTTTTTAATTATATGAGTGTACCAGATTTATATTTTCCTACTGGGATAATTTTAGTGAGAAGCATCCAGATTAATCATATAAACTTCCACTACTAACTTTTTTTTTTCATATGAATTGTTTCAGACTTTTCTATTACACAATTTTACTTCTAAATGAACTTGAATTTAATTTGACTGAACTTGAGTAACTGTGTAGAAACACTGCAAATGAAAAAGAATCTGTAGTACATAATATTCCTACTCCTCATATCACATACAGCTTTGTTTGGTTTTTACAATCTACAGCCTATTCCTTTACTGCTAAGTGATTTGTTACAGATTTCAATTTCTCCTAATAACTATATTTATTAATAAAAATACTTGTTTGCACAATGTAACGAGAAAAACATATAACAGAACATTTATGGTATATTCATTGTAAGAGTAATGCCAAACATTTTATATAATTCCAAGGAAAAAATAACAAAAAGTAAAATGTAATAGCTATGATTTATATAACCTGTTATATATATATATATATAACAATTATATAATAAATTTTAAAATAAATAGTTTGCATTTTATACACTTTATGACATATGTTTATTTAAATTTCCTACCTTATTAAAATTTTTGACAAAATGTACATCTGAAAAGGAGCTTCTAGTATACAAGCATATATGTTTTGCACATTTGTTATATCAGATCAGGAGCAGAATGAATTTTAAAACTTTGCAGAGCTTATTTTTATGTCTTTTGGCAGGCTATATAATAAAGATGCAAAATATAATTTAAAAAAAAATAATAATATAAATTAACAGTTCCATCTAAATTTTACATTAATAAATATTAAAATCTAACAAAATTAAAAAAAAAAAAAAAAAAAAAAAAAAAAACCTACTTCTATTAAAATTACTCTAATTACAATTTTTGAATGAATAACGAGAAAACAAGTTGAATTATATAAAAGTCATACATGAATTCCATAAACTAATATGAAAGTAAAACATAGATATCACAGAAAAAGGGGGCAGAGAAATCGCCACTTATAATTTTACAATAAAAATTGTCAATTTCTCATTAAAAATTAAATTATTAAAAATAGTTATATATTTCATAGCAGTTATAAACCAAACTGGCAACTTAAACATAATTACATCAACAGATAACAAGTGATGACAGAGAATAATTAAGTATTTGCGAGTAACAATAGCAATGGTTTAAAAGTTATTAAATATTTATCTTAAGATGCTGAAATCTGGTATTAAGAAAGGGATGGAATTTTAGAAAAAGTCTGAATCTTGAGACCATAACACCTTTTAGAATTATACCATTAAAAATCTAAGATTTTCATAAGAACTTTGAATAAATTATATTTCTCTTTAACATATTTTAAAAAAAAACTCATGAATATATCAAATATAAAGGAAACTGTATTTTTTAGACATATTGCTTCAATAAAAAGTTCTTCAAGAAGTATTTAATATTAATTCTTATAAATTACATTTCTTGAATGCATAAATAGATTTTGAAATGTCTGAATAACAATAAAGCATTTGACATGATTGATTAATGGCTAGAAAGTACTGACTGTTTTGAATGAGTTAATACAAAATGGGATAAAAAAATAAAATTAATAAATTCATGTTTAAGAAAATTTCCATATATGATAACAAAGTGTTTAAATTAAGTTATCTTTCTTTGAAAATAAGAAACAATTAAAAAAAATTACAACTACAAAAGCAATTTAAACAATTTTTACAAATATTTTATAGACTGAATTTTTAATTAATTTTATTTACAATTATACAAATACAGAAAGAAATAAAAATAAATATACAAAGATCATAATTCTATTAATATGTTTTAGAATTTTAATTATAATAACTACAACATGATTTAACAAATTTTGCAAATTAACATAATTATTTTTTCTAGTTATGCATAAAAGTACATTATTGAACGCCGAAAATATTTTAACAGAATTTAAAAGTTCAAATACTTTTCTAAAGCAACACAATCTATTTATTATCTTCACTGTTTACACACTTTTTGGGAAGCACAAAAAAACAGAAGTGACATACCAAATTTATATATACTAAATGTAGGATGATTAGGCAAAGTCAACTACCCTATACACAATATCAGTTATAATTCCATAATGGTATAATCATTTATTATGTAAAAGTGAATGTAGAATTATAAACTTATAATTATTAATTATAAAAGCTATTGTTCACACTTTACATAAAATCAGCTAAAATCTTTCTAGTGGATTTCACTAAGACAAGGCTTTGAATTCATCTGAGTTTAAGTTAATTCATACACACAATAAACTTAAAGTTAACTGAATATGAGTTTAAAACAGTTTGAACTTGAGAATTACAGAAAATAATGCTGAATAAAAAAATTAAATTATTCAGACGGCAATGTACATACGAAGATACTGAAGCAAAATATTTGCTTTAGGAATACTGAAATAATATTTAAGTGAAGTTAAAGTTGGAAAAAATTTTAAATGCAAAATAATTTTTTTTAACACAACACAAATTTTTATTACTTTAAAGAATTTATCCCATTAAATATAAAGATGGCCTCTTTCTTTTTAATGGTTCACACCAATATCATTTAAAAGGAACCAATTACATAAGTATTTCAACAATATGGAAATAATGAAAAAAAAATCAATGTGTATAGATTGTGATAATTATGTTGATTCCATGCTAGAATACACCTGAGTATTCCTGTGAATTGAAAGATGTCTCTTCAAATTATTATGCTGAGAGAAACTTTTACTACAGATATGACACTGAAAGGGACGTTCACCGGTATGAGCACGGATGTGTCTTTTAATGTTTGTTGCATGATATGATACATAGTTACAAAGTAAACACTGAAACTGCATGTAATTCAGACCATTGCTTTGTACTTTAACAGATGAATAATAAGCTTCTTTAGACAAATTATCTGAAATGGGAAAAAAATTTATTATAGATAATATCCAAAATATAAAATTTGTTATATTACTAACATATCATCCATGTTCAACTGTCACTAAGTCCAAACACTCAGATTTGGAGGTAAATACACCATTGTGCTCTTATGGTAAAATCAGTCATCAAAATACCAGTAAACCTATTGTAACATTTAAAAATCTATAAAATAATTTTTACTATTTTTCATAGCAACCTAAAAATTGTAATTGGTTACATATTTTTAAACTATAATTTTGGACTTTGTGACTTTTGCTTCACAGCAGACAATATATTCATAAAGTAAATACTAATAATTCATAAATTATCACATATGTATCACATAAAATAAGCACATTTTTAACAATCATTTTTAATTTCCAAAATCTTATTTTAATATTGTGTAATTCCATTTTCTTAAAATAAAAATAATGCATATACAACACAGGACATTTCAATCCTAAAAAGACTTTGAACTTTGCAGGAAAAAATATCATTGTAAAACAAGTAAATAAAGACACTGGAAATTGTACCCTTTATTCAAGTAATTCTATAAAAAGAAACTAAAATAGATATTTAGTAGTATATTCAAAATTTATTTTAAACAAATTACAATGGTAATAGAAATATTTTTTAAAAAATCATGATTTTTTAAAATTTCTTACAAATTTAAAAGGAGCACACTTTCATATACACAAGTTAACTATTAGTTTCATTAATAATCATTAAAATAATACAACTGAAAGAAAGAATATTTCTAGACAAACAAAAGGGTTTAAAAAACATTATGCAGTTACAAATAAATGAATGAATGCATATGTCCTTTTATAAGTTTATAGATCTTTTAATTCAGTGATACACTGCTAGTGTAAAGACTAAATATTAACTCCTTAATTCTTAAATATGCCCCTACATAACCAGAGGCAGATGTAATTGCAGGTGCAACGGATGCATGCCAACGTCCTCAACTTCTAAGGGTCACAAAAGCTTAACTTTATGCATTTTTCTAATATAATATTAAATTTTGCAAAAATTTTCAATCAACAGAAAGTCTAATAGTATCTTTATATTTGCATATTTTCATTAACAATCACATTACCAACCTCAAATGTAATGGCAAATATTTCCCACATATAAATACTTTGATAAGGACATTGATATTGATTGAATTATATATATTAAATTAGTTTTAAAGATTTTTTTTTTTAATTTTCAGATAATTTTATTTTTAGACAAGCAATCAATTAATATTACAAAATGGTCTTCCATGAAAGCAACTTTTCTAAATGTGGAAATTATTTTTATAAAATTTTTTAACCATGCTAACTTTATATGCATCAACAGAACAATTTATTTCTTGTACGAAAAGAGTAAAAATTTACCTTAAACTCAGAGTGATTAGCTGTCAGGGGAATGCTTATAATAACATGGCTATTTTATACATAGAGGGTTAGATTTATTTTAAAATATTGATGGTGAAGAGATAATAAGTTTTCAAAACTAAAAGATAAAAAAAAAAATTTAATATTTTCAGATTTTAATTTCTTGTAAAATTTTATATATTTATATTAAGTAATTGTCTTGTCAGAATAAAATAAATATGGCATAAAATGTGGTCAATATGCATTTTTTTATTCCTTTCTTAAAAGCCCTCTCTTTTTTAAGAGCACAATTTTTTTTTCAGCTACAGGCCTCAACTGTTTTTAATCTGCTTCTGCACCAAACTAGATCAAAACTCAGAACTAAAAGTTAAACATAACACACCACTTTATATATATATATATATATATATATATATATATATATATATATATATTAATGAATATTATTACAAAAACAAAAATGTTTTACAGATAACTTAAAGACATAAACCACTTAAATGACTTTAAATATTCATATTAAATTACAAAATTTGGTTATACACTGCAGAAGTATTACTTTATTGCAGAAAAAGTTCCAAAATAAAAAAAAAATTAATAACTATGGAACAAAAAAGCTGTTTCTTTCATAATATTTTATTTTTTAAGTATTATTACAGTTTTGTATCTAAAATGTCCAGAGAGATCACAGTAATCTATCATTGAATGCTTGAAATGAACATCCTGTGATCATAAAAAACTCATAACATTTTACTTAGGAAATAAAATCTTTTTAATTATTATTTAATCAGTAATATACTAATATTATGAAAATAATAGCATTTAAAAAATTTAGAAATTTAATGCAAAAAAAATTCAAAAGATGGTAACTTCATAGACGATTAAAATAATAGTATGCATTGTCAGTATGTTGTATTGTGACTACACAAAACTATTTTGTAATTATAAATACAATTGCATAAGTATTCTTAACTTTTCTTTAATTTTTTAATTTTTTAAACAATTTCAAATTTGTTCATATTTTTGTAATGAATGAAAAAGTAACTAATTACATATCTTTAGAAAGTTGGCATACTATATATTTATGCTTTAGAAAAGGGCATACAGAAAAAAAATCTTATTTAAAAAGTTTTCTACAACATCCAAAAGTCATTTCAAATTTTAAACTAATTCTTCAAACATTTGATCTGACTACTAAGAAAACATACCCTCTGTGAAAGTATGCTAAGTAAATATCAATTATATATGTTTGTCAGGACACAGTTAGGCTTTAGAAAATACTGAAATAATCTAAAGATGTATATGAAAGGAAAAAAATTTGTTGATGTCTTGAAAAAAAATTAAAATATATATGAAAAGTGTAACTTGAGTACTTTTGTATACATTTTAAATAGAATAAAATAGAGCAATATATTTTTTCAACTTCAGATATTTTAAATAACAACACAGAAAAGTTTAAATGGAATTTCGTGAACTACAAGCAATTAAACAGTTATAAATTATGAATGTAATTTGAAAATATGCATTCCTTACTTATAAAAAGCAGCGAGAAACATTACATTGATACAAGATAAAGGTGTTCTACAGGAGAAATGCATTGGGAAAGTATCAAATTGAATATATAATACATTCATGAAATTATAAAACAGAAATCACAGATTTTTATGTGTACATTTACAGCTTCTTCTTAAAATAAATAAATAAAAATAAAATTTAGGAAAGATAAATACATCATTTTGAACTAATACATGTTCAACCATGACAAGAATTTATATTAACATGATTTTTTTTCAATATAATTTTCTTTAATTTAACATTATCAAATAACAAACAAATTCAAATATGTTAAAACACTTTAAGACTGATAGACCATACTTCCATTACACAAATTTTTAAATTTTATTCAAATGACTCTGTAACAAACCAATTAAAATAGAATAGACAAAATTAACTATCATTATGACATTGATATCACATATTAATTTTTAAACTCACTTTCAAAGGCTGCAGTAAGAACTCAGAATAACAGTATTACTCCGTACATTTTTAATGAAGTTAGGTATTTGAGGATACTAACTAATAAGATTTTAAAAAAAGGTACAACCTGACCTCACCATGCGAGCATGTCCAAACTACACAAATCCAGTATGTTTAGAAAAATCCAGAGAAATTATTCAAAAAGGTGCCAGGTTGTCCCGTGCATCAATGGAGCTTAAAGAACAAACCAGAGTTGCCACCACAATGCTCCAATGTCAGGGTAGTAAAATCTAAACAGTCATCGCCCAGCAAAACGCTGAAAAATTTGGCGACAAAAGCCAGAGCATAAATATTGCATCTGTACCCTAATGGCAATTAAAAAGGGCAATTAATGTATATCCATGTATGTACAAGGTGAGTTTGAAAACTAAAGATACAATATGCTTAAAAAAAAAGTTTTTGTAAGCTTGCTAGCTACATGGATTGTAACATCAAACCCTTTTCCCTCATACACATTTGTTATTTCAACAATGAGTATGTTTAGAATAGCATGCATTTATTATGTCTACATCATTTAAAAGTCCCTCTAAATGTGAAGCATATTTATGTTTTTTTTTTTTTGTTTTTGTTTTTGTTTTTGTTTTTTTAATGCTAAAAGTAAGTATCCAACAGAAACTCACTGTCAAATTGTTTCCATGTATAGGAACATTATGAATAGACAAAATGTTACAAAATGATGTCAGTCATCTGAGATTTCTGAAGCTCTTCTATAAAAATGGAAGAATCAAATCAAGAAAATGGGTATCTTACAACGAGAGAACTGCTTAAGAAAATTCCATTTAATCCTTTTGCTAAAGAAGCATTCTGAAAGGCAGAACTTCCCAATTGATATTCAGATTAAAAACTGAAGTTGAAATGTGGTTTAGACAACAGGCAGCAAATTTATATGACTGAGGAATATAAAAGCTTGTACCTAGACATGACAAAAACTTTACTGAAGGTCTTTACCAGCACATAGTATAGAATAGATATTGTAACAAAAATACAACAATATAGTTTTACTTTTCAAACAAACCTTGTAATATACTTGGTGTGTGTGTAGTGTTTTCAATAGGAGGTCAAAATATAAATTTAAAAACAAATTTAATTTGCCCAGAATATCATTACACACTTTAGGTAAATTCAATAAATTTTACTTTAAAAACTTGTTTTTAAATTTCAAAGAATTAAACAACAATGCTTTTATAAAATTTATACCTTAAAATAACTTTTTAAAAATATTTTCAAAATTTCATACTTGTTTAATCTAAACAGATATCTATATTACTTTTCATACAGAAAATATAACATACAATTGCTTATTTTGATAACCCAAATTTTAGCTATTAAGTTTTTAATTAAAGATTTAAGTTAGATATTTCATACAGAAAATATAACATACAATTGCTTATTTTGATAACCCAAATTTTAGCTATTAAGTTTTTAATTAAAGATTTAAGTTAGATATTCAAATATCAGTTAAAATGACAAAATAATTGTAACATAGAAAACGAAGGAATGCTAAGTTCACTAATTACTTAAGGCAGAGAAGTTGGGGAAAAAGGCACTATACAACAATTTATAAAGTTACATATTTTGTTACAAAATCTTATGTGTACTTAAATGCCTATTTAAATTATATTGCTGGACAAAACTTTTGCTGCAAATATGACATTTGTAAGGTCGTTCCCCGGTATGTGAACGAATATGTCTTTTGATATTTGTAATGTGACAAGACGTGTAATCACATAGTAGGCACTTTAACATCACATAGCTGTCTTCATTATTATGCACTTTATGGGATGTATAAAATGCTCGAGAATCAATCCCTGAAATAAAAAATAAAAATAATAATAAATGTTATTCTTTTAACAGGATTTAAAAGATTACCTTTAACAGAAATTATTAAAATGCCAATTAGAAAAAATTATGCTAAAAACTACTTATTACCACTAATTCTACAAATACAAAAATAAAATACAAAATAATAGCATTTAATCAAAGAATAAATGAAACAAAATCAAAAAGCACTACAAAATAATTTTTTGTAGCACCTTCAAATACATTATTTAACTTTATGTTATCCCTTCCAAAGCATATAATTCAATTTATACTAATATAAACATAACAATGAACCTGAGACATTTTTATAAATGTCTGATTTACAGATCAAAAATCAAAGAACTTTCAAAATATTTGATTATTGATTCTAAAAATTACATTTTTTCAGGAATTACAGATATTTATTTGAAATAATATAAATAATTGTTTCATGCTAGGGACCAAGCAATGGTACAAATTCCATGCATAAAATTAGAAAACACACAAATAACCAATAGAAGATATAATACAGTTATTTAAAAATACACTTTTAGGATTTATACTAAACCAGGCCAGTCAGATGGTTGGTATTGAATGTATAAACACACACACACACACACACACACACACATATATATATATATATATATATATATATATATATATATATATAACTTATAATTAAAATGAATAGTACAATATTTTAATTATAAATTTCATCAATTCCGTTGTAGACTGCAAAAGATTAAAGGCCAAGCTGTATGCAGCCCAAGGATTGGCCACCCATTTACTGAAGTATATAATTTATCTACCCTAAATTACACAAACAGGACATAATAAATTTAATAACAGAGATATTATACTATTTAAAAGATTATTTAACCTTAAAAATTTTTTGAGATATTAAGGCATGCTTAAATGTTTTTCAAGCCATAATCAGTTAATAGTACTGTTATTTTTCAAGATACTTTGGCAGTATTGTGAATAATTTATCAAACTTTATGATCAACAATAGCCAGACAGGGCATTGCTTTTCAGTAAGGATATCCATAGGGGTTTCAATCCTACTGCTAATATAAATGTTAAAAATCAACTTTAAACAACAGAGACTGACCATTCTCCAAATTTTTACTAGAGAATGGCAAATTTAATTGGTTATTCTCTAATAAAAATGTGTAATGCTTGAAACCAAACCATCCAGTTGCACACATCTGAAGCTATCCATAAAATGGTACAAAATGCTCTAAAGAGGATATGAAAAAGTTAATTTCATTTGTCCATCAGAAAATCAAATGTTAATGATAATAAATTTTAAAAGAATTTACTATCATGAAGATTATATTAATATATATATATATATATATTCACATAAAGATAGCCCAGATAAAATATTCATGTGGTATATTTAAGACTACTGACAAATGAAGTTCTTGTGATTTATTTCGATGTTTATCTCAATAAAATTCAAATAGTAGTTATAAAAATAAAGCCTATCTATTTATACTGTGTGAACCAAAATATTTTAAAATAAAAATTAATGATATTAAAAACTGCCCATAATCTTTTATAGTATATAATTATTTAGTTCAAATATATTTTAAATTCTACAAATTTTTAAGTAAATTTTAAAATTTCATGAAAATTTGAAAAAAGATGACTCGTTTTATTTCAAGAAAGAACAGTACACTTTAGAGTTGATAAGTTTATTGCTGAGGATGAGCAATATTTAACTACAGCCTTTCATTTCCTCTCAGATTAAAGAAAACTATGACAATATCTGTACATAGTATAAAGAGCAGATACATTTTATCACAAACCTAAAAAATCAATATACAATAATTACTTTCAGATGTTTTTAGTTCCGATACAAAATAAATTCTTAACATGTATTTTCCCCAAAAAATATACAGTGGGAATCTATTAAGTTGGGCAAAACTTTACAGGGTGGTAGAATACAGCTATGCAAATAATATTTATCATAGAAGGTATGGATAGAATGGTAATATAAAGACACTAGGCAGTGTTGTAAATGGTATAAAAGTGTTGGTCCTTGCACTCAATAACATTTCTACCATGGTTTGCTTTCATGAAGCGAGAAATGGCATACATGCATTTTGTTGATGGGGCAATATATGAGAATACAAGTGAGGCACTGAAACATTACTGGGAGCAGTTTCCAAAGAGATGCACTCCAGATCGGAAAACATTTGAGCATTTGCATCAGCAGCTGCATGTAACAGGATCTTTCGTTCAGGCCAGGCAAAACATACAATGTAAAATGAGAGTTTGGATGCTGCAATTTTATAGAGGACATTTTGCATAGAGTGTACAATCAACCAGGAAGTAGCATGAAAGTGCTTTTCTGTACTGTAAACATGTCTCAAAGGATGGCTGCCATATACTACAGGAGGCACTCCTATTATACGCAGAAAGTAGAAACTTTGTCACCAGTAAACTATTAGCCATGTGTCAATTTTGCACGTTAGAATCTCCATCCAAATACAGTACAGACAAATTTTGATGCACATGTTCTGTTGTTAAATGAGTGCACTTTGACACATGAAGTCATTTTTAGTACCTATAACACACGTATATATCTACAAACCCCCAAGCCACTCATCCTCATTCGTTCCAGAGGTGATTCTCTATAAATGTTTAGGCAGGAATCCTCCATGACCAGTTAGTTGGTCTACACAATCCGTCTCACTAATGGATGGTAAATCGTGTGACACATTTCTACAAAAGTTGTTGCTAGAGCTGCTGTGCCCATATTCATTCCCGTTTTAAGTAAAAAATGTGGTTTCATCCCGATGGTGAGCTTGCACACTTCAGCTTGTATGTGAAGTACATTTTAAATGCAATATTCTCACTGCAATGTCAAAATGATCCCTAAGCTGAGCCACCAAGATCACCAGATCTCTCATGTTTCGATTTTTTCCTGCAAGGCTAAATTAAAAGCCTAATCAATGAATGCCCCAGGGAAACTAATATTAATCTAGTTGCTAGCAATATTTGGGAAATGCCAGGTGTATTCACAAATGTGTGCCAGTTCTATTCTACAGCTATGAAGCCTACATTACAGCTAGCAGATGTTGTTTTAAGCAATTGCTTTGAGCATGTACAACAATCAAATTCTGGTAATAAAATATCATTCTCTCCTCCTAAATCCACTCATTCTTATATTAATTCCTTAAATGTGGCTGTAAAAAAAAATACCTTTTACCTTCTCACAACTCCCATTCCATAAGTTCTATGATAAATATTGCTTGTATAGTTGTATTCTATCACCCTAAAGTTTTGCCAACCTTTTCAGATTCACCCTGTATATACTCAATCCTTTTTCAAGCAAAATTAAATAAGCAAAAAAAAAAAAAAAATTGTTATCATGTAATTGACACAAACATATTACATAGTATAACCATTTTGTGGGCAGAAAGCAGTTTCAATGTTAAATAAATAAGCACAATATAATTATAAAGACTTTAAATACTCGACCTGAACAATTTATAGTAAATTAAAATATTTTGCTAGTCTAGTGAGGATGAATATTATCAGAGATGAAAGATTTGTAGTACACCAAAATATAATCTTAAGTAGCATTTTCTAGTTATGTATAGAAATACCCCAGCAATTTTTCAAAACAAGAAAACTTTTCAGAAACATATAAAAGCATTCTTCAAAAAAAATTTAATAGATAAAAAGCATACCTTTTTGAGGTGTTATTTATATATTTTTTTCCATTTACTTAAAGCAATTAAGTTTTAAAATCTTCTATAGCAAAAATGAAAAAGAAAAATGTGTCAATAGTGAAAGATATTTTGATACAAATAAAAAAAAATAAGGTCAGCATGAATTAAAATGACTCATTTAATAAATTAAGTTTATAAAAATCACTCTACTCACATGAAACCTATAAAAGGACTACAAGATTTATGATTTTTTTCACAATCAACATTTATAAACAATAAAAATTAATGGTAACATTCAATGGCTATATATAATAATATATAAGTTTAAATATGATGTAAAATCCCAAATTAAAATTGAAAAAAAAAATAGTGCATAGCATTAAATGAAGAATTAAAATTAAAGTTCGTAGAATAATAGCAATCTGAGAATAAAATAAACTAAATTTAGCAATTTTGAATGTACATTTTTTTATGATTACTCCAACCTTAAGTAATTTTAAAACAAAAATTCAAAATATTGCAAAAGCTATTAATACCATGAATAAATTATAAGAATGCAGAATGAACGCAAAAACTGAAACCACAAAATTTTCTTCCAATACTTAACATCAAAAATATGATGCTTATATAATCTTAATTTATTATGTCTTACTAATTTTTCATTCAGAAAGGAATATGAAGACACAAGAAATTAAGGATTGATAACTTTTAAAAATTGGTAACTAGAAAAAAAATGATAAATATCTTTCATAAATACTGAAAACATTTATAAATACTGAATAAAAATGATTTTACTACCATATATATATATATATATATATATATATATATATATATATATATATATATATATATATATATATATATATATATATACATATATATATATATATAGTTAAAAATTTTTACAGCTATAAATTAACAATATAAAAGAAACTCTTAAAATAAAATTATGAATAACCACAAATAAGAAATTTAAAAAGGATATCTAGTAAAATAGCATTAGGATCAGTAGTTCTAATTAATTTACCTTCACTATCAAAAATTGATATTAAAAAAATTTATCATATAGTTTTAAAGTTTTATTAAAAGATACTAAAAATTACAATGTCTCTTAAATCTTGAACAGAATTTTAACTTAAATTTCTCAAGTTTCTATTATTACTTACTAAAGCATAACAATAACCACAAAATACCAAATCAATATTTTATTTCACTTTTAAGCTTCATTTTGCTTCTTTACTTTGGTTCAAAATTTCAATGATAAAACAAAAACATAAAAAATTAATTACATATATACATTGTATATACAAGTATATACAAAGAAGTAAAACCAATTAAGACAATTTCAACCACTAAACAAAAGTCAAATTGGTTCAAATTTCTGAGCTATTATATATTTTCATTTACATTATTTAATTTATGGAGAAGGACATGCTTCTTTAAATTTCCATTTTGAGAAAAGCTTCTACCACAAACAGGACATTTAAAAGGACGTTCACCAGTATGAACCAGAATGTGTCTTTTGATGTTTGAAAGTTGGTGAGCAACATATTGGCACAATAAGCACATATATTTTCCTCGATTATTCTCACTGCGTGGTAACTTGATAAAAGTCTGCTGTGGGATATCTAATACAAGATCTGTCGGGATAAAAAAAAAATTATGCATTAACAAATAATGATACAATAAGAACTTCTAACAGAAACAAAATATGAAACTATGTTTTGATTGTATTACAATAGAACATGTATATGTTTTTAGAACATGTATATATGTTTTATACAATATATATATATGCATATAAAAATGTAACTGTTGAAAATATTCCTCCCACATTACACAGGAGAAATAGCTCATATTTTAGACTGTTAGAGACTTGCTTGGCAAATTAACTCAGATGCACACATTATGGCAAAAATGGTCTCACTCTGAACTCAAGATCAAACAAAATACATAATAAAAATCCTTCCTACTAAAATGATCATCAATTATTTCAAAGCATGTTAAAACATTATTGGTAAAATGGCAAGCAACTGCATTAAAATTGTAAAGATCATTAAGTTTTTGTAGCAGAATAAACAGACAGGGCTATATGTAGCAAATTTTAATTCAAGCTTGAGTTTAGAGAAGAGTGGAAGAAACGCCAATATCAATAAAACATATAAACACATATGTAGAGAAAAAGAAAAAAATAAAGTGACACTTTACAACTAATGTATAATAGATGAAGATACCAAGCAGCACAGGCACTTTCAATCTCCATTATTTCACAGAGGACATATCTAGGAATGATAAAGGTTATGATTTCTAAAATGATTGTTAAATAAAGTTATATAAAAAAATAACTATTTTGAAACAAAATACTCTATATTCGATTGATTCACAAAAAAACAATAACACTTTCAAAAGGTAATTTATTAAAAATACTTTAAATTATTTACATAAATATTATTAAGCTTCCACTAAATAAATCAATCATACATTTTTAAAACTAATGAAAAACTTTTTATGTGAATAAATGACAAATTTTTCTTGATAACAATATTGAGAATAACTTGTATTATTTCATATCACACAAAGTTATGAAAGCTGCACTCATTCAAAATCATTATATATACATATATAATTACTTTTAAACACCCACAGACTACAGTGTTTAACGAGCGCGTTGATAATTGGTAACGGAGTTCATGGGTTCAAATCCCACTATGCCATGGATGTTCGTAGCCGTTCGGAATCGGCTTTAAGAAGTAGGTCCCGGTCTCATTAGCCCTTGTGTGCAAAACAGTAGACCGTAGAGCTTCAAACCAAAACCAAACCTACAGTGTTTAACATAAATACACACACACACATATATATATATATATATATATATATATATATATATATACACTACAGTCTATGGGTATTTAAATTATTAATTTTATCATTATCTTTCTTATGTCTTGTTATGTTCTTTTATTTAAAAGTTATTATGGGAGCATTGAAGTAGAAAGTCAACACCATCCTTTTCAAACTTACGAATTACTAAATTCTTACTGTAATTAAATGAAGCAATATATATATATAAAGTTTTTACGTTTTACAGATTTATACAAAGTTTCTATTGTTTTAATATAAAATATAGACATACCTAGATTACATAATGGGCTTTTATTCTTTAAAAAGAATATAAAAGCTTAACATAAACAATATTCTACAATAACTTTACCCTGCATACTTTTATTTGTCTCAAACTCAAACAGAAGAGTACTGATGTAAGGAATGCAATTCACAAATAAGCACATTGAGGGCATAAGGGATAGCATAAAGTTTGTTTAATAAATTTTTTCAACCTGAAACAAATTTTCAATGAGTTAAAAAGTTTGAAAAGCAGTCTCATGAACTTAAAATTGCAAATGTATGTACTGCTTCTGTGGTACTGTTATCCCTCCCCTCATCCAAAAAGAAAAAATAATAATAAATAGATAAATTGTAGCCTTGCATCAATTCATAAACAACATTTTTCCCTGCAAAATATTTCAGTACAATAACGACATTTTAAAGCTTCTTTAACTTCTAAAACTTCTTAATACAAATGTATTTTGATTAAATTAAATAATTTATCCTTACAGTTTTTAAAGGGATAAAAAATTTCATGACTAATTAGTTGACAAACAATTTTAAAAATTCATAAAAGGAGTGTAAGACTACTTAAATTTTTATCATATCCTTTTACAGAATTTCGAAAGATTAAAAAATATTTACAATTAATACAATATCAAACTTCATAGTAAATTAATTACTGGTATTTCCACTAATGATGTTTATGCGTATGTAATGAATTAAAGCAAGGCAGGAAAAACTGCTTGTCACAAGGAAAATATAAAATATAGGGAACACTCAAAATTACATTAAATAAAAAAAAAGAGAGAGATTTAAGAATAATTTATAATTATTGTCAAACTTTGCATATCAATTTACAGATAAGAAAATTTCAAAAATATTTCATATTATAAATAACATGCATTACTTCTTTCATGTTCAAAAAATGAAAAAGAAAAGATGTAAGCATAATATTACTGAATTTTAAAATAAATATATACATATTCATATATCAACATATAAGGGGGAAATTAACATATTTAAAAATAAAATTTTTGGTAACTCTTCCTTTGTAACAATATGAGAATTCTATTAGATTTATAACACAAGGTTAAGAATAACAAGTCAAAAAATAAAAATAAATAAATAAGTTAAAGCAAAATTATATTTTAACTTTAACTTTCAACTTTAGTAAAATGTAAGAAAGATTAATAATAAAAATATTCCTTGCATGAAAACTAATGTTAAAATAATTACATGGCATAAATGATATTCTGCAGAATAGTTACAAAATGTATAATAATTTACACTTTCAACAAACTAGATAAAAATATGTTTTGTAATTTTTTTTCTATGTGATACTAGGATTATGGTCAATTCAATAAATTCAAGCTTAGAACACTGATGAACATACCTGAGTTAGTTGTTAAATTTTTACACAATGATTCAGTTTTTAATAATTTAAATGTTCAGATAACATAAATAAATTGTGGAAATGTTTTATATCTCAGTTTATATGAACAAAGATTTGAATGATTGGATAATGCTATAAATGCATACACATTTTAGAATTTATAGAGTATCTGTTTCCACTGATATATTATTCTCATTTAAAGTTTTACAAAATCTAAATCACAAAAAAGCAGATTCCAAAGATATTCTTATATTAATACTTTAGAATGATATACATGTCATATGTTTGAACTTTGAATGCTGACATTAAAAAAACCAAAGCTCTTATTTGGCATGAGTAGAATAATGTCTTTTTAGATCAATTTTTTGTGAATAACTTTTATAGCATAAATGGCATCTATAAGGGCGCTCTCCTGTATGTGAGCGCTCATGTCTTCGTATATTAGTTATATAAATTGATGAATATGAGCACAGCAAACAATGATACTTTATGGCTGTGCTTTCCCCTACACTAATTTTAGATGATGTAAACAATGAAGATTGCATAGAGCCTAGAAAAGAAGAAATGATAATTATTCAAACATGTAAAACTATGATTTTTATTCATCATAAAAATATTTTAATCAACAACAGCAATTCTTTTGTGGTTTAAAATTTTAAATGTATATGTTTAGCAATTTTCAACAAAACTAAACTTGTTATAAAAAATTCTGTCTACAGCTTAAACACAAAAGATATGGAAAAATAAATAATTTCTCTTCCTATGCCAATATATTTTATATTTAGTCATTACATGTGTGTTTCAGATCTCCTCCTAAACTAATTGACAAATTGCTACAAGACTTGGCATTATTATGCTTTATAACAATTCAAAAAATAGTTTTCTTTAGAACTTTTGATTTTCAACCTTTCTCTCTTTCTCAAATACTTTATGCAATTTTTTAAACATGCATATTATATTTAACCCCAAGTGATAAATTTGTCAATGTATGTCAACATAATTTAGTTGAAAGCAATATTTTCTTTAGCACTATGATCTCATTCCTTTACATTTCTTATTTATTTATTACTTAATATATATTGTTTAAATATCATCTGCATTTTATTGAATTCAGTTATTCCTCACATTAAGATATCCTACAATTAAACCTATTTTGTATATGCTGCAAATCATTGCTCATATATAATTTGCATTAATTTTAAATTTAATCTTCAAATAATTTTTATTACACAGTAATCTTATCAATTTTTTTGTGTAGTACAAATTCCATGCAAACTAAATAATGACAGATAAACATATATCTATATATATGTGTATCTATATATATTAAAAACAGTGTCTGTTTAAGTGCGAGTTTGTTTTTTATATAAATGCACACAAGTTGTTGTAGAGTAACTATCATATATTTCCAAATATAAGCTAATCCGTATATAAGCAGAGGGTATGATTCCCCTTAAAAAATTTGCCCAAAGTTCAAAACCTGTATCTAAGCTGAAGTGAAAAAGACAATTTCTAGAACATTCAAATATGTCACCAAGAAGCCAAAACTATCACCAAGCAGGTAAAGCAAGAAATATATTTTCCAATCAAGTTGCTTTAAATTAAAACACTAGACAAAGGCTTCTCAAACCTTTTTGGCGACAGCATCCAGTTTAAAATACCATAGAGATAGAGGACCGGTCATACTTTGAGATAAGTACAAAGATTTATCTTAGCATGTTTTGAAATGTGCATTATTTTAATATTCTACCATGCATAAAATATGTGCTAGAAAAATCTTAATTTAACAATTATAATTTATCTGAAGATAAAATTGCTTACAGTGTGTTTTCTTCATATCTTTTGCATTAACATGCAAGTAAATTTGATAATGACAATCCTACTAAAACATTATATGTAGATAAAATAAAAATTGTGTCAAACTACTTAAATGACAGTTATAAGTTCTTTGTATTTAACATCAAATTTTGTTACTCTTATTGAAGAAAGGCTTTCACATCTTTTTGGAGCTTAACATTGACCTTGTGAGAATTCTAGTAACAACAAAAATAAATAAATAAATAAATAAAGTGATAATAATATAAGTGGAACAAAAAGATTAAATCTTATTTAACCACAGATTGACTGCTTTGTCAAGAATTTACAGATTTATGTATAAAAGTGAAGAAGACAATGTTGTTTAACATTAATGTATAAAAATCACAAGTAGCAAAATATATGTACTTGTGCATATAAATTTATATGTTTTATAGCATACATCAATTGGGCAATGATATCTTGATATTTCATACAAAAATGGAAATACCTAGAAAAGAGTTAAGGTACTTTTAAATTAACAACCATTTATTAATCTTACAACTTGGTCAATGTGCAAGTAAGTTTTTCATAATTATTTTAAGTGCAGCAATTTTTTTTTAATTTTATCAATTTTTTTAAATATATCAATCATGAAAATTAAGTATAGCAAGTTTACACTTCATCTAAAAAATATCACTGCTAAAAAAATAAATATCTGATTACAACTTGTCAAGGCAAATGTATAAATCAAAAAATGTTGATGGAAAGGGGAGGAAAAATAAGCATGGACAGTAGAACAAGATGTAATATTGTCTTTCCATACAATTTCATATCTTCAGCCCAAAATTTATCTCTTTTATTGATTTCTTCTGTTATAATAATAAAAAAAAAATACTCTACCTTAACTAAAAGTTTAAAGACCATCTAGCCATTTAAATATTACAAAAGATATTGGTTGAAAAAAAAATTTATAAAAATCAAAGCTGATAAATTGGTTGGTTAGCAGCCCTACAGTCTACTTTTTTGATACACAAGGGCTAATGAAACTGGGAACCCACTACTTAAAGCTAATTTCAAAAGACTATGAAAATCCATGCCAGCAGTGGGAATCCAACTTATAAATTCTGCAAAACTGATAGAAAACAGATGTGAAATACATAAGACATAATGAAAAAGTGAACATTGATAATGAACATATAAATTGCCAAAAAAATGTAACATTTGCCTGGTACGTTATGAAGGGGAAGTAATTTGTGCTTTACAGCATGCTATACCTCATACACATATTTAATAATGTTGAGTTTATATCATTTAGACTGACATGGCAAGACTCGGTAAAACAATTGTTTAATCATAATGGATAACAGTAGATTTGTGAAGACATGTTCAGTGTTCTTGGCTACCATTACAGTGAAATGGTTCTCACTTTATGAAAAGTCTTACTTTATCCTTACATTGACTAATATGTATATCTATGGGTTTGCTACATATTTTATATGAATTGAATTGCTCCAGTTTCTTATTTCAATAAATATTAGACAGGAAAAAGATGTTATATATATATATATATATATATATACACACACACACACACACACACACATATATATATATATATATATATATATATATATATATACTTATTTTCATTTTTTTTAATTTTCTCTGTTTAAAAAATAAATAAATAAAACGCTAAAAAAAGCCTTTTACATTTTTATTTGTATATACAGTTAGTTTTTGTTCTAATTAAAATAATGTTAGTGCAGTTTTGTCTGTTACCATTACCTATCTAGTAGAATTTTAATATATATTGATACAATACTTAAAATTATATACAAATTTAAATAAACTATAGTATGGTATTAAATGTGTGTGAAAATTTATTTTACTATAAATGTTACTAATTTTCATGAATTCACAAAAATTACAATTTTTTAAACATTGACATTTAAAGATACAATAAAAAATTTAACTTTGATTCACATGTATTTAAAATTTGTATCACTTATAAATTTGTAAACATTTTTTTCAGATTGTTTAAGTAAAACTATATTTTTCAAAATGTGTTAAAATAATAGTAATTAGCATAAATAATTAAAATTAAAGCAATTTGAATCAAAGGATGGTGATATTAACTTATATTTTATACATGTTTTTAAAAGACACTTAAAAATACTAAACTTGATTGTAAAATTATTTCAAAAAATTGTGCAAATTTTAATTACATCCTGCAAAGCTTAATTTAGAAGTAGATACCCAATTTAATCTAAGAATACTTAAAATCAATGAATCATTTCACCATTATCTTTCAAAACAATTTATTATTATTTTTCATAAACAACTATAGTATAAATGAGCCTGGTTTCTCAGATTAAAAACAATAGAAGAAATATTTTATATAACATCAATAATTCTGACCATTATATTTATACTTTCTTTTGATATTAAAAATTGCTTACTTTGTTAAATCTTACTCTAAACTTGTAGGCATTTCAAGTATATATGATACAAGGTATTTATAGAGCAAATGATACTGTTTGAAAGTACAGAAATAAGGCTCTAAAGCTAGTAAAGCAGAATGAAAACATAAAATCAAAACCAAAAGAAAATAAAGCAAGGTTTTGAATTGCAGTTTCAGGGGTCTCTAATTGAAATTTGGATTCATTAATGGAACCCTCTAATAGTATTTTATTGTAAAAATAGATCCTTCACGAATTATTTTATCCCAATAATGGGCCCTTTACATCTTGTTTTTGTGAAAACTATGATGTTATCTTAACTTAAGGTATCCCTCTACGTTCAGAGAACTTTTTTCTTTAAACGTAGAAACTAGTTTATGTTTTTACACTTTTAGATTTATTTTGTATATTATCCTAGAGAATTGCACTTAAAAAATTTATTCCTGGAGAAGATTTTATAAAATTTCTAATAAATGAAGAAAATTTAGTAAAAAAAATTGGGTTTTTCAAAAGGTCTAATTTTTTAATAAATTAAATTATTTCAATATTTTTTTGATCCAACACATTTCTTATACACTGGACTAGTGAATCACCTAAAATCTTTGCTTAATTTACATTTGGTAAAAAATTTTGATCCTTCAAAATCATACACATTGAATTCTTAACAAATTTTCATTACCTTTATATCTAACTATGAGTGTGACACCATTAAAAATTATCCAAATTTAAAGCTTTTAGGTCATTTACTAGTAAATACTATCAAAAACATTCATAATAATTTTCAACAAAATATTTTAAGAACTTTTTGAGAAATTACATTTTAAGTTTCAACATTTTATTAAAAATACCGTTCTGAGAAAAACGCATTTGAAGTTCATGAAAGCAACTTTAACTGTTAAAAAATTAAAATACATGTTTAAAATTCCCCACATTTTCTTGCTTCAAAACTTTCTAACTGCCTAATTGCTAATTATTAAAAATACTAGAAAAATGTTTAAATTAATCTTCATGAAAATTAAAAAAGTTTTGTCCAAAAAAATGCTCTTTAAAAGGCTTTAAATTCACAACTTCTGGTTCCAAAGTCGCTACTTCTGTTCTGTTTTGACAGCTGTCACTGATGTTTAAACAGATGTAACTTTTCTTTAAAATGCCATAGACAAAACAAAAACAGATTTAGAAGCCTAAAAGCTGAAATTTTACAATAGAGAAATAAAAAAAGTTATGATTTATTTCAAAAAATGATGTTTTCAACGTAGACGTATACCTTAAAAATAAAACCTCCAAATTATTTTCCTTTTAAAATCGGACCCAACGAATTCTAAAATCAGTCTTAGATGCAGTATTCTCAGCTATTATTTATCTAGCTTTTTAACTTTAATGCTTTAGATGCCACTTATTAATATTTTAAATTCAGTTTAAAACTTCACTCCTTGAAATTAAAGTTTATTTATAAATCTGTATATGTTTATATGTACATAAATATATAATATTTTGAAATAAGACTCTCTCAAAAATAACTTAAAATGGTTAGACTCAAAAATTTCTCTAAAATCTTTAACGTAATACTAATATTAGATACCTAAATTTGCATGTTTTCTCATAAACAGGACCACATATTCAACTATTTTCACAAATTTACAAAACAGGACCCTAGCTGAAAGAACCAGATTTAACACTAATTTCAATTTTATAAAACTAGGACTGGATTTTTCATAAAAATGGAACAATGTATGAAATGTCTGAGCAAAGCCCTGAATTTAGTATAGTTTTAAAGGTAAATCCATAAAGTTAAATTTATTAATTATATTTCAACAGCTAAGAAAAAAATATGTTTTATCATGAAAGCAAAGTCAAAACTAAGGAACTATTATAATTCTGCAATTTTGATGGCGAAGATTATAAAGAACCTAATGTTAGTCACATCATAGTAAGCAATTATAAATTTATGTCACTGAATAATAACTTTTTAACAGAATACTTTTGAAAAATAATTATCTCTGCACTTTATCATTAAACAAGTTTAAGAAACTGCTCATGTTTTATATATTACATAACTTACTTTTTAATTAAATGTGCACTTAATTTAGTATTTTCCTCCATTTTCTCCTGAAAGAAGGAAAAATGAAGGGATAAATACTTGCAAATATAACACTCCAAAAAGCATTTGACAAATATGCTTTTAAAAAATTATGTTTCATTATTTTAAAATCATACTATGTTTGCAATTTATAGGTGTCAAATGCATATAATATGCATCAAAAGTTCCATTTAGATAAATTTAATGGTTTGGTTTCAAATGGGATTTTTTTTCTGTGAAAGTTCTGATTTTAACACCATTTTTTCCTACCTGACTGTAATGTTTTAATTTATTTTTTCAAATTTATTAATAGTATCTGCATTATAAAAATTTGGTATAGGATATAATTAATGAACAAATCAAAACTATTTAGTGAAATTTTAGTAAAAATGCATTGAGTTTAAATTACAGAATTTAATTTATTGAGATCACCTATCATCTGGCCAGATTTTAAGAAAAAAATTAAAACTGATAGTAAAATTAGAAAATGTAACTATTTTGAATCCTGCCACACGTCATATAACAAATTTGTCATATAACAAGCGTCATATAACAAATTTGTATGGTGCTTTAGATTTATACAGCAAAAGAACAAAAATATAAAATTTGCCTTAAAATCTGAAATTTGCAGAATTTTCCCTTTTGAGCTAATTGCTTAACATATAAGCACTTGAAAATATTTCTTTAATTACCAAATATCTACTGCAATATACAAAATACCTTACATTATTTTTATTTAAAGAAAATTATAGGTACAAACAGAGAAAATATTCACAAGCTGATTTTTATTTTTATAACTTTAGGTTCTCAATGGCTCTATTCCAGTTTCCTGATACACTCACTCGAGGAGGAAAATGTAAGTTGTTGAATAATGAAACTAAATAACTTTTAAACACAAATCCTTCGGCACATTTTATCATATACCACGATTACTTGTAACTCATAATCATTGTTTTAAGAATTGGAGAGCTTAAAATCATATCAGAGTTAAGATATTTACTATAAACTGATCACTTTTATTGAACGGTTTAGTCAAGATACAACATTTCACAGGCATACAAAAAGATATTTACGACAGACACTTTCTTCTTAAGAAAAAATTTATAGAGTAAAAACGAATAATTAGTACATATAACACTGAAAACTACATATTATTCCCCGCACAAGCAACGTAGCCAACAACAGCAGCGATTAAATAATATGCAGAAAAAAATTACAGCTTCAACATTTTATCATTAATTAAAGTTTTCATCAACAAAGAAGTAAATTTCAAAATTGAGAAAATACAAAATGTTCAGTCCAAAATAAACAATTCGAAATTCCCGAGTTTCTGGTATTGCATAGGACACAACTCAATTTGAACAGTTTCGCAACAAAAATCTAATCCCATTATTCTCATTGGTCAGCAAGAGAAAATCGCAAGTATGTCAAATGAATTCCAAAGTGTCACATTCATTATACATTAATACAATGTAGGGTGTGCAGATGTAAATATGCCAAAATCCTTCTCGTTGGAATGAACTTTTTTTTATCGGCAATTCCTAAACAACTAGTGAAATATTACCATTTTCCATTGGGATTATGACATTTGTTTAATTATATATAAAACTTAAAATGGCAGGAAAAATATTCTAGCTAAATTAATCATAAAAAAATTATTATTGTGATTTTAAAGAACATACATATATTTTGAACACAGAGCAACGGCAACTTAATTTTCTTGAGTTCATAGCCGGAGATATGTGATCTGGAGACTCGAGATGGCTAAAACAGTCACGTTCACTACCATCGTCTGGGGAAGGGGGTGAGAAAATGCGTTCGGGATCATAGTTCAAACGTTATTTCTGGCGGTGTAATGCCAAGCCTGGAGGCTTTAGTTCCTTCTTTCGAACAGAAGATTAATAAGAACTGGTAGTACACAGTGCTGAATTTAAACTTGTCACCTTACGACCAACAAACTGAATGGGAAATCTATTGAGAAGGCAAATTTTATTCAATTGGGGAAGAAAGAGGACGGAATGTTAAATATTTCATAAACTACAAAAAAAAGAGTAAAATACTTTTTTTGTTTTTAATGCGCATTACACGAAATTTTTCATAGTTGAGTTGTTGCACAATGCACCAATAATAAAATATTTATAAATGCTTTGCACCTTCTCTTCAGTCTGGTAAAATGAGAAACCCAAATGAAGTATATTCATTTCAAAATTTATATTAAAGTAGTAATATAAACAATTTCGAAATTAAGGTAAATTAATTTTATACAAGAATAACACATAACATTTTTAATAATTAAACTCCAGAAAAAAATGTTATATTTGATAATTTGTTCTCGTAGTTTTATTTGTGAATTTATTCAAAAAACCCAAAATGCCTGTACCTATAAAAATAAAACTATTAAGGCTGGATCTTACCAACTGGATTTCCAAAGTCAAATAGAAATGGTCAGAGCTATGCTACTTTATAACACAGTAAAATAGCTTTGATCCACGAAAATGCAGTGCTCGAACAAAATACAAAATACTTTCAAATAAGGCGATTTCACGCAACAGTGTACATCTTAACTTATAGCAATTGTGGCTTTAATTTCAAATGGAAGAGCAGCTTATTGGTTGCCTATTGGCTATCGTAAACATGAAAATGAATGGAAAAGGATTAATTCCCTTTCCATTCATTTTCATGTTTACGACGTTCATGACGTTGCATGAAATACCTCCATTTGAAAACGATCACTCGATCACATCGTAAAAGGTATTCATTTTAAAAAAATGACGGAATTGAAAACAATACCAAAGAAATATGCCAAAAAAGTTAAAATTAAATATTTCATGAAGTAAAAGTAAATTAAAAACTGTCAGTACGCCGGAGCCAGTGTGCCTGCTCCTTTATGATGTCTGCTACTATCTGTAGCGGAGTGAGGTCTACTGTTTGACCAACGCGCAGCTGATTTGCGCACTAGCGCTTGCTCCTCGCCATAGACTAAAAAAGCCTAAAGTGCGTTTGTCTATGGCTCCTCGCCTCGCCAATGACATCACTCGCTAGTTGTTACGCGCAAAGATCGGACGTATGTCGTTCCGAACCATAATATTTCAGATGCTTTACTTCTGTAACTTTTTCTTCAACAAATGCCACAAAACGTGCAGTGAATTCTCGGTCCGGTTCAGCCTCTCGACTCCCAAAAAGCTGCGGATATTGCAGACTGAATATTGGAAGTAACTCCTCCACAGGTAAGCGACATTTCTCCGTTAAAATCAGTAGTATCAGAAACCAGTAAAATGGAATCGCTTCTTCAAGAAGTACAAGAACTTCGTGAAGAAGTGTCTAAGTTACGTCGACAACGCAGTTTTTCTCGAAATCGAAACCGATACAGGAATCGAATCCCTTCAGCCACTGCTGCTTCAAATTCTACTTCTTACTGTTGGTATCAAAACACGTTCGAAGAAAAGGCCAACAAATACATTCCTCCGTGTTCTTACCCGGAAAACGAAACTGGGAATGCGTAGCGGTGACATACGTTGCTCCCCACGAACATAGACAAACGCTTTTTTAGTCTATGCCCACGAATCTCGTCGACTTTTTATTAGAGACAGAAAAAGTAATCTACAATTTTTATGTGACACTGGTTCCGATGTTAGTATTATATCGGCAACTAAACACCAATTGTGTCAAACCCCTATAATGACTTTTTCCGCTGCTAATGGATCATCCATTCATGTCTATGGGCGTAGAACATTGAATTTAGACTTTGGACTGCTTAGAACTTTTAATTTTTCTTTTCATATATGTAAAGTGCAAACAAATATTGGTTCTGATTTCATGCATTATTTTGATTTAACACCTGATTTGAGAAGAAAGAAACTTGTTGATTTAAAAACAAATTTAAATGTTTCTTGCACTGTTAATATACATTCTGTTAAAACTATAACTGAAGATACTGTGTACCATAAATTATTACTAAATTATCCTTCACTATCTAAATTACCAAATCTTAATCATAGTGTAAAGCATAATACTGTTCATTTTATTGAAACTGTAGGTCGTCCTGTAAACCTAGGAGATTGGCCCCTGATAGATTAAAAATTGCCAAAGCTGAAATTCAAACTATGATTAATTTAGGCCATTTGAGACCTTCAAAAAGCAACTATTCTTCTCCTCTCCATATGGTGTCTAAGAAAGGCACGAGCGAATGGAGACCAGTTGGAGATTTTCGTATGCTAAATTCTCAGTGAAGGATAAATATCCCATACCTAACGTTTGTGACTTTGCAGCAGAATTGCATGGAGCAAAAATTTTTTCTCGTGTGGATTTAATAAAAGCCTATCATCAAATACCTATAAATCCCTCTGACATTCCTAAAACAGCCATTGTTACACCTTTCGGCCTTTTTGAAAGTACAGTTATGCAATTCGGCTTATGTAACGTTGCTGCAACGTTCCAAAGGTTCATAGTCGAAGTTACGCGAGATCTTCCTGGAGTATTTGCATTTGTTGATGACATTTTAATTGCTTCTAAAAATGAAAGTGAGCATTTATCACATTTGCAATACCTTTTCTCTAGACTAAATAATTGTGGACTTTGTATCAATGTTTCTAAATGTGTGGAGTACAAGGTATAGAATTTTTAGGTTTTCATGTAAAGGAATTTAAGTTGTTTTGGTCGGTTGACTTAAAGACGACCTTTCGGCCACATCTGGAAACGGATCAGCTGATCCAGACGGGCAGATGACCACAAGATTGCATCACCCAGGGTTTGGAAAGTTCCGGAAGAATCACGTAAAGGGAACCGGGACCCCTATAAAAGAAGATTGGCTGAGCCAAGAAGAGGGCTTTTTCTTGATATTTGCTATGGAGCTGTTTTGTGGAGCTCGAGAAGATTCCACTCGTCTCTCCTATTGCCGGAGCTTGCTTTGCGCTTTAGAGACCGTCAGCATCTCTGCTTTTGCTAAGAAGTGGATTTTCGACTTTGGGATCTCATTCCTGTTATCTTAACATTTTTTTCTTCTTAGTGCATAGAAGTAGGTCACTGAGAGTGACCCTTATTCTCATTTTGGATCGTTTTGCATCCTGAGTGGCCTCATCGAACTCCAGCGTGATACGCAATCTGAGCGTTTGAACCTCATTGTGGAAGTCGACTGAACTGATCGTCAACCTGGAGGTTATAGCGTCAACGTTTCGTACCGAAACTGATTACGAAAACATATTCTGAACACATAATAATACATAAGTTGAAAATTTCGGGGGAAGTTTGAACTCTTAGATACGGCCTTGCATGCAATAATGTCTATCATTCTTGTACATGACACTAACTTATGTCAATACTCTAAATATTACTGGAATACATAAATTAAGTACTATTAATATTAGGTGTTTCTAAGTTCCCGTCTTTGAACTAAATTTATGCTCTATGCATAAAAAATCCCGTGTTATGTAACATAAAGCAGTTTTTTTATTAATTTGATTTCTACACATTTCTTTAATCTTTTATACAACTACAGAATTAAAAATTGCATATCCAACAGTTCGAGTATTTCGTGTGTTTCATACAGCAGTCTCACAGTGGATAACATGGCTGAACAATGTCTACTGATTTACACTACTCCTTACCTAAATTTTCTGTTAATATGCGCTTGTGATAACAACCAACTGAAAAAAAACTGAAGGACAGATAGCAAACAGTTTTATTTTAAGGGTATTATTTAAATGAGTTTACACTATAAGGCGATTTCACGCAGTAGGGCAAATTCTCAAATTATGACAATTCTGGCTTAGTTTCAAACAGAAGGGCAGTTTATTGTTTGTCTATTGGCTGTTGTAAACATGAAAATGAATGGGAAGGGCATTATAGTAGTTCGTGACGTTGAGACAGATTGCCTTATTACGTTCATTCATAAAACATTTCGAATACTTTAAAGTACTACTTTTTCTTGCTCGTTTCTAAAAGCAAGGTAAAAGAAAAAAAATTATAGAATGCCAAAATTTAGCATATGTAACAAAATCAAATGTAGTTATCACAAATTCAATTGATTATTAAATTCTAATAGCGATTTTTCTTTCCACTATTTTAAAATGTATGGCAACAACTAAACGAATAATATAAATCTTGATTATTACTGTATTAACAAAATAATGTAGGTATACGATTAATATTTGTATTTATGTAATGGATTGTTTTGTTAATAATATAGTAATTTTAAACCAAAATACCATTCAATGATATATGGGCTATAAAAAGCAACTTAAACATACTGATAGTTTGTTCACATTTCTACATTCTAGAAGAAACTGGTGCTAAGTTAAATTTCAAATTAAAATTTTGGCTATGGTGATTTGTACCTTGTTTATTTGAACTAATTATTCGATTATTGGCCAGAATTTCGAACTGTTTATTTTTTAGATTACAACATTGCTTCAATTTTTATCTGATAATGACAGCATTGTTTTGTTACGAACTGTCACTGAGAGTAGCATTTAGTATTACTATTAGATTGTTCAAATAGCAAAAAGCTTGAAAGTTTAATGATGTAAACTTATTTTGATGAAGACTTCCATATGTAAAATGTGAACTGTAATCTGTGAGCTGAATGATGTTAATTTTTCATTTATTAATTACACGTGTAGTATACCGGGTTTATTATTTTGTTGTCGTTCACTGCTAAAAAAGAAATTATTCAAGATATAGAAATGGGATTTTGAGTGTTTGGAATATCGTTTGATTTAACTTCAAAAAAAATCGTGAAGTATGCAAAAGTCATGTTTCATAAAAAAGTTTATCAGTATCTTCTGGTTTTCAGGGTTCCCACTCTTTATCCAGAAGAAAAATTAAGGACTTTCTAAGGACCAAAGTAACTTTTTATAAAGACCTACTTTAAATATACGACACAACAACATAAACCTTATTTCCTGAGTAGCATATTTTAATGATTATGAACCAGACAAGGCATGTTCAAGAAATGCCCTACAATATTTCAGAATTAAGTTGTTAAAAATGCTTAAAAATTAATATAAGAGAAATCTATTTGACAAAAACTAATTTTGAAAAATGTACATCAAAATTTTTTTCAGTGATCAAACTAAAAATAAATTGTGAATAAAATACAATATTATAAACAGTACTTTCTGAGGGTTTAAAAATGACTCATATCTATATGTGTGTGTGTGTGTGTATGTGTATACTAGCTGATTGTGAATAAAATACAATATTATAAACTGTACTTTCTGAGGGTTTAAAAATAACTCTGATAAATATCTATGTATGTATGTGTATACTAGCTAATTATACCGGACGTTCCCTGGGAAAGAAGGAAGTTTTAGACATTTCTATTACATTCAATGCAAGAAAAATTAAACTTCTATAAGTAACTGAAATATCTACAAAACTCCCATCCTCCATGCTTCATTTCATTAAAATCTGCATGACTGTTAGCAATTAGCAAAGAGCAGCTGACTTTAAACCTTTTCAGTATGTGAAAGATTATTTATTGGTCAAATAATAAGTAACTAAAAAAAGCTGTCCAATAAGAAAACTGATAGGAATTAACGTGACAACGGTAGATTGCGTTGATGGAGAAATTGATCACATTCCAATTTAAAAATTAAGGAGTTAAAAACTCCTTAATTTTATATATATATTTTTAAGGACCTTTGACAAGAATTAAGGAGTTATAAGGGCCCTTAAAAATGAAAACTAAAATTAAGGAGTTCTTGAGGACTTTTAAGAACCGTGGGAACCGTGTGTTTTCTCTTAGATCGAGAAAAAGAAAAATTCCTTTCTTAGCTTTTTATGAGTAGTATGATAATCAAAGCAATTATATAAAATATCTAGCAGAGTTTTTTAAAATCAAATTAATCAACTTAAACCTATAATAAGGGCCAAGAAACCATTGAAAAGACGCTGAAATTCTAAGATTGCTGAGTTTTTTTTTTTTTTTTTTTTTAAATAAATTCTTAACTTAATATGCTAACAGAATTTCTGTATAGTGGTACAGCTTTTCTATATTCTGTCAAATAAAACCTGTTATCAATATGCAGATACTTAACCTCCTGAATATTAACAATTTCAAAATAATCTATAAGCAGTTAAACACATCACTAATCTTTGTATTGTTATTAATATATAGGTTTTTAAAAAGTGTAACACTGGAGAAGTTTATGTAAGCATACTACTTCACTGTAAAGGGAAAAACTTTTAATTTTTACTTTTTTAATGCTGTTATTCTTGCCTTTATCTCTCTATACTATATTGTAAAGTTCAGTATTTTTTTTTCTTTTTGTGTGTGTGAAAAATTTTATATTTACTCTCCTATATACAATATTATATTTTAAACATAAAATTATTAAGCATATTGTTATATTTTAAGCATGAATTCTAGTGACAAAAATCAATTTATTTTTGTAATAAATTAAATGTTTATTCTTTAAATGATATTTAAACTTTTGAAAATTTTTCTCAAAAATGTTATAATTTGGACACATAATTTCTACAAATTGGTAACTGCATGACCAGAATATTTATGTCTAATTTGATATTTTCCTTTGAAAAGCAATGCAACTAAAAATGACAAACATAAAAACTTTTACCAGGCATCATAAATATATAGTGTAAAGGAATGCATGGGAAGTTCTGCAAAAAAAAAAAAAAAAAATATATATATATATATATATATATATATATATATATATATATATATATATATATATATATATATAAAGGCCTCAGATATAACAGAAGTTATTTCCATGTAATCAACAAAGTCAAAACATTAAGAAAAGAGTATAAATATTTATTAATCCTAACTCTATTTTTCATTAACATGCACAACAATATGATATATACAATTCATATTTAAAGCAAAGGACTACTATTAATGCATGTGTTATAACGCATGTGGTTGCTAGTGTTTATATTGTTGCAACCATTGTTTTTTGGAGTATACAAATATTGTCAATTTTGATAATTCATGGCTTCTTACATAGATGTTTTATATATAGATGTTCTTAAGATACAGCTTTGACATTTATGTACATAATATTATAGTGAATCAAGTGAACTAATTATTGAATCTTAACAAATAACACTGAAAATTTGAGTATAATATGGGAAAATTATTTCATTTTTTGTAATACTGATTTTTTTGCCCTCATTAAACTAAGACATTTAAGAGATTCTTGTTCTGATTATTAGAGAATTGTTTGGTTTAAAATAAAATATTGTGTATTGTGTCCTATGTACTTGGGTTGCCTAAGGTTCTCAGCAGACGCTTTTTCTATTAAATAGTCACCCTTTTTGCAAAATGGTTTTTTTTTTCTGTTAAATAATTTTAATGTTTTTTATTTGTGAAGTTTAATACAATACTTACAATAAACAAAGTAAAAAAAGAATTGTAGACTGTAATAAAAGACTTGACAAAAGGCAAAATGAAATTATTTTAGTGCATTTATGGAGGTATTTGTGGAGGTATTGTTGAATATTTGAGCTCCATTAATTTAAATTAAAATATTTAAAAAAAATAAACAGTCATTCACTAAATTTCTGATGTGCCTCCAATCAATATATCAGTTTTTAGGATAAAAAATGAAGAACTTAAGCAATATCTATCAAAGAAAAGATCCTCCTTCAAGTGGAAACTTTCAATTTGCATTTTTTTACTAATATGCTCTTTAAAGGCTTAGAAGCTTATGGATCTGATGTTTCAGGTTTTATCTTAGGTCTTTATTACTTTTTCTATGTTTGGCCTTTAAGAATATAGCAATATTTTAACATTCTAAAAGATGTTCCCATACACAGTCATAAAACACTCTTTAATATAATGACTAACATCAGAAAGAGTTGCATTTTGCGTCCTGGAACAGTAGCCTGCTATACTTTATTTTCTCTTGTAATATTTACCAGTAAAAATTGATCAAAAATACCTTAGCATGATTTGTTATGAAATAATTTACATTTTATTATTGAATGCAACAATGGAAATACTATCAAGCACTCAACTCTTGTCAAAATATAGCATTATGTTCTAGAAAGAGGAACTTTAATTCATATTTTATGACAGTTTAAATGAATTTGTGATTATAATAATCAGGAATCAGTACAAAGTTATTAAAAAGAGCTTTTTTTATTTATTTATTTTTTTTTGTGTGTGTGTGTGTGTGTGTGTGTGTGTGAAAAATCTGCTTGTAATTTTGTGAAATTAATGTTAAATCTGGTTCTTTCAGCTATGGTCCCATTTTGTGAATTTATGAAAATAGGATCATGTTTTTGTGAAAATATGCAAATTAACAAATTTCAAATTAGTTACAAAGTTAAAATTCCATTTTAGATAAAATCTCATTTCTTAAAAAAAAAGGGCATATATATGTATATATAAACATATATAGATTTAGTATTAAATATTGCATGTATTCAATGATGCATTTATATTCAAAGATAAATATTATGGTACAGAATCGCAAAAGATCTATTTTTTTTTCTGAAAGAATTTTCTGAAGGGTTCATTTCTAAGATGAAATTGTTTGTTAACGGACCCAAATTTTGCCTCAACAAACCCTGGACAAAGCAAAATATTTGAAGAATTTTAAAAGAACTATTTTAGTAATTATACAGTCGATATCTATAATATTAAGCTGAATTGTTCTGATGTTGAAAAATGTAAGTATGCAGATATATTTGCTGATATATATCTAAAATTTAATGCAACATACCTGGTTATGTGGTAAGTCTTTCTGTTCTCAGCAAAGAATTTTTTTAAAAATAAACTATATCAATTTAAGTAAGGATAATGGTAAAAATATTGTTCATAATTTGTAGCATCACTCATTTTTGCCATAATTTCCTAAATGATGGTGAGAAAAAAAAAGTGTTTTTAATACTATTAATTGTATTTTGTATAATTTTTCTGAAAATTTTTGGTGACTAAATTTTACTGCTGAATTGGATCATCTGGTTATATTATTTTCACTTATACTAGGTCTTTCTTTTTCACTTTAGGCATTTCAACACTATGTATATGCGAGTCTGTTAGGATAGAACGCATTGAGGGTTCTTTGCTGTTGGTGATAAAGAGAAAAATCAAGAAATTTGTAAAGAAAAATTATGAATATATTTCAAAGAGTTCAACTTCATATCTCTAACCTCAAAACACACTATATATATAATATATTGCAGACAGAAGGATAATTAGAATTTTGACATTTAAAAAGTAGATATAGTTTCTGTAGACAAATCAAAATTAACTTTAAAAAAAATGGTCATTCTTTACTTTTATCCTTTTGCTAATAAAAAAAAAAGTAACTTTTAGCTTGGCAGGATGAAAGACCACTGGCAACCCTATTTTTCAATCTCTTACTTGAAGTATGAATTCATCTGATTTTTTCAACAAACTTTTTTTAAACATTGTCTTATGTTCTGTCGAAAAAGATCAGGTAAAAATAAGGCTGCAAGGTATTGGTCTATAATTTAGAGCTTGAAAATTTTGACTCTTGTTAATATTGTGAGTTAGATGGGATTTAACCAATGGTTGGTCAATAGAAATATTTTTAATTTCTTTACTTGGTCCAATAATAAAAACTGATTTATGTTTAGCACATTTGATTTTATGAACAACATGCTTTATTCAGTATTGTATCTGTTCCTAATTATGCGAAGAATAAATCTCCCATCTATAAAAAAAAAATTCAAATGTTTGATTACTTTACAAATGCCTTATGATGATACCATGTTGTAGCCAAGATATATCACAGGCAACTTCCACATAAGTAACTAGAAATGGGAATTCGGTATCATTAACACTAGATTGCCCGAGATTTCTTGTATACCTATATTGCCCCAAAACAGTCAAAATGACTGCATTTTGAAAAAATAACAAACATGTAAAGAAATTTGTTTAAAATTAATTTTTAATATTATATAATAAAGGAGGGCGGAAGTAACTACAATTATTCATAAACCCATTTATATGTTATAGAAAAAGTCACCAAATTCTAAGAAATTGTATCATTATATTTCATAATTGTTCTTCTAATTGAAATTAAAAAACAGTCAAAATGACTGCCTTGGGCAATCTAGTGTTAATTCCTCTATCTACCACATCATGACAATTTCTGACATCATTATGATGTATATGTCGTCTGTGACATATCTTGACTACAATATGGTAGCATCCTTATTATGTTCAATCTTTAACATAAAAAAATTATACTGTTTCCTTCAATTATATGCTGTCAACAATGCAGTCACTCCTGACGTTCCTGTTTATTCAATAAAACTGATGATTTCAACCAGATCACCGTGTAATTTTCTGTGCGTTCATGCAGCAAAGTCATCATTCAGTGTTCATTAGATCTAAATTTTTTGCCTTATACATGATGAATACATTCATCTGTTTCGTTCTCATGCATACCAAACCATTCTTCATCGTATAATACATGACTTTGTTCATTTTTACTTTTCTAAATTTCATCCTCTCCTATAGTTTAAAACTCTTTTATGTCAATCTAGGTCAGACATTCCCAACCCGCAGCCCATTTAAAAACATTTTGCGGCCTAATTGAAGTTTTCAACGGTCTATATAGTTTTAGTCATTTTGACTATATACTGTTGAAACATAGAATTTTAGTTGTTTGTAACAAAGCTTCAGCTTTATAAAAATCAATTATGGTCAAATAATTTGATTCATTTCTCATTATTAAATTACTATAAAAGTGACCATAAAAACTTCTTCAAATATTCTACTGAAATCGCAAAATTACTTAAAGAATTCAGTACTAGATTCTCATACATGCAAAAGTTTGAGGAAATCTCTAAAATATTCTTAGCTCCATTTAATAAAGGGGTTGAATCAGCACCTCCAAATTCACAAATGGAGCTAATAGAATTACAATGCCTCTACGAAAGGAATAAGATTGAGTATTATCAAAAATATATCGCCGAAGATAAATTTCCAAATTTAAGACGATTGGCAATGTGTATTATATTAGCATTTGGAACTACTTATCATTGCAAATCATTTTTTCCAAATTAAACCTGGTAAAAACAAAGTGTCGCAGCAGGTTGCTTGATGAAAACTTGACCAATCAGCTACGATGCGTGTCGACTACATTATCTGTTGATATTAACAAAATCTCTATTAAAATACAAAAATAAATCTCCCATTAATTTTAAAATAATACATGTGGTAATTCTTGTGAATAAACTACAATATATATATATTTATAGTATAAATATAATATTTTAACCCGTATGATTAGGGAGGAAGGTAAGGTGTTGGGGGTGATTATAAATACAGTATAGTTAATGTTTATTGTCGTTGTAGTTATGATATATGTATAACACAACTTTTATGTACAGTCGCTGCTGGCACTGCAAAAATGCATATTTTGAATATTGCACGATAGTAAAATATTTTGAATAATTTGTTGTTTTATTTTTATATGTGTGGACCACCTCAGTTCAGTAAATTGTTTTTTTGCCCACCAACCAATTTGGATTGGGCAGCCCTCATCTAGGTGATTCTTCATTATGCTGTTGATCCCTCGAATCAGTCAATGATGCCAAGTGTTTTGATCATTTGAGAGGGAATTGTTTGTACTCCTAGGTGTATAAGCTATGCTAGGTTTTTTTTTTCTGTGAATTTAAGTGTTTTAAACAGAGTAAATTTAAACCAATGATATTAAGCATAAGAATATGGCCATTTTGCTTAGAAAGATAAAGAGAAGTTTTTGTTTTTAATTACTTTTTTTAAATGTGTTTGTGTACTAAAAACTTTTAACATTAGTTAAAATAAATGTGAATCTGATAATTTGTTCTATTAAGATAATAAATTATTGATAATTTGAAACTGTAAAATTATGTTCTTCATGTCTTAATCTAAAAGTTTCATAATATCATTGCTGTAAGATTTCATATATGTTGTACCCAGAGTTAACATTCAAAATTTTTATTTTGAAATGTTAGATGTCTGATGCTTTCTCCATCCCTGTGTATGAATTGGAGCTTGAAATAAACATTAACTGTTATTCTTTAAAGTAATAGTAAGATTTTATATTCTTTTTTCTTCTTGTTGAAACTAATACAGTAGGACCTCGGTATAATGACCCCCTGTGAGACCAACATCATATGTCATTGTAACGAAATGAAAAAATAATTTTAAAAAAATCGAACAAAGAAATGATACAACGGTACATACCTAGAGAACACTTCTATTTATTTGTATTTCCATTACTGAATTTTTGAAGAAAAGTCTTTGATTGACGCCTGTTTCAAGTTCATTTGGGAATTTTTCATTATCACTGATTCCATATCCATTAGATTTTGAATGAAATCTACAGAATTAAATTGTCCTTCAAAATATTGACACAAGGCATTGATTGCATTGAAGGCTTCTTTTTCATTCACTTTTTCAAAAGCTTGGACGATTTCTTCTCCGTCGCCGGAATCACAGATTTCTTCATTTCTGGTAATACGAGCAATAAAATCGTCCTCATTGAAATTTTCTCTGCAGCACTGTAAAGTTTTGTCTACTGCAACAAACTCATCAAAAGTTCTCCCCTTTTCGTTTAGCCCCCTCCCCTTGTTTAAGCAAACACAAAGAGAGGAGTACAGGTTTCTTGAAGTTGCACCACAGTACAATAATTTTGAAATAGCGCACTTGCTCATGAGTTTTGCAGACTAAAATTGGTGGTCATTCTAATGAAAAATAATATGCTTGGGGTCATTGTAATGATTTAAAATTAACATTATTCCTATGGTAAAATAATTGGGACTTTTTATGATGGTCATTCTAACGAAGGGGTCATTGTATCGTGGAGTCGTTAAAATGGGGTTCTACTGTATATACTTATGTGCTATAATAATTGATATGCTAAATTACATCTTTTTTTTTTTTTCTTTTTATGTTAAAGGATATGTTTAACTTTGACTAATGTTTACAAATTTTCCAGTTTCAGTTTAAAACTTCTCTGCTGTTTTCAGAAGCCTGGTATATCACCAAATTTCTATTTAATTTTTTAAAATATTATAATACAAATCATTATTTACTTATTTATGTATATTTACTTATATGTAATATAATAATCCATGTTTATTTAGGATAAGAAGATATTTTTGGCATTTTTAATAATATGAATATAAGACTTGTTAATTTTTTTTTTAAATAGATGATTTTACATGTTCAGGGTTTCATGATGGTTATTTCTGATTGTATAGCCTTTATTTGCTGAGTATTTAGTAAGTATTTATGATGGCACATCTATGAAACTACTTTATTGGTTGATAATTTTTGATTATATTATGGCTGTTAGAGATAAATTATGAGTTAGAGATTTTATCATATCTTAATTTGCTGATAGTTTTATTAAATCAATACAATCTTAATAGTATTGCAGTTTGGAACCCTTTTTTTTTATTGATTTTAAGTGTACACTAACTTGCCAAATTTCTTTTTAATTTGAAAAATCAAAAGACAAATTTCATTGTAGTTTAACAGAGCTAATTTTTGATAAGCTGCTATAAATTGTAGTATATATATTTTCTAGGTACTAGATATCATCATGAATTTCATCGTCTGATGTTTCTTTTTCCTTATCTTATTTTTCAGCAAATATTCTTGTTATAATTAAAATTTACTATGAATTTTAACACATTAAACATTTTGTTACTATTGTTTTCTTAAAATATATATTAAAATAAAATGCATGTGTAAAATTATTGATCCTTTTTCTTATAATACTTATTTTATTTGTATACATAAACTGTAGAAAATTTTTTTATATGTATATAAGTTTTAGATAAAAAATATTTGCCGTAATAGTTTGTAGGATTTGTTACAGCCAGGTGTATAATTTTTAGTTTTGTGTGATTATATTACATGGATATTTTTTTTTCTATTTTTGTATTTACTACATTTATTATTGCATTACTTTTAGTTATGTATTTGTGAAAAACATAATTATCAAACCTCCAGAGATAATTTAAAATAATTATTGGAAAATTGAAGTTTTAATCATTTTTAGTGTTTAATTTGTTATAAATTTTTTACAATATTATGCTTTTGATGTATACAATTGTACTATATTTTCCATTGTAATTGATTGTCATCTTATTTATAAAATTTCTATGTTTCCTATATATATATTGCTACATTATTTTTTATTCTTGTAATTGTGAGAGAAGGCTATAATTATGACCTTGCAGTTCATTTATATTATAACAAATACTTTTTGTTGAAATGGAAATTTTTATAATTATTTAATGTTTAATTCATATGTTATGCATCATTTACATTATGTTCTTAATGTATATAATTATGTGAATCTTTTTCCGTTTTAGATGATTGTAGTCGAGAATGTATGTATTTCTTCTTATTACTTCTTAGTCATGCAATTATAAGAGAGAAAGTTATAATTATTAAACTTGCAAAGCTTCAAAGCATGTGGCTCAGTTTGTCCCATACAGATATAGTGCATTAAACTCTGACTAATCAAAGATAATTTAAAGTATATAAGAAATAATTGTTCTGGAAATTAAAATTTTAATGATTTTTAGCATGTAATTAATTTTTTTATTCTATATTTTAATGTATACAATTATGCCATTCTTTTTTCCATTTTAGATGTTTGTCTTCTAGTTTTCAATAACTTCTGTCTTCTTATGTTTACATATCTTTATAATATGATTGTGGGAGAAAAGTCTGTAATTATCTAACCTCCAAAGCTCATTTAATATATAATGAATAATTATTGTAGAAACTAATATTTTAGTCATTTTAGTGTTTAATTCATATGTATATTTGTTTTATGCTTAATGTTTATAATTATGCAATCATTTTTTTCATTTCAGATGATTAACTTCTTATGACAATAAGTAGGCCCTATAAATTTTTTTTATTATATTTTGTCAGTTCATTAATCTATATATATGGTATCATAGCATTCTTAAAAGTGTCTTTCTTAAAAAATGTTTTAAAATTTGAATTTTTTGTTTATATAGACAATATTCTAAATTATTTAAAAGTTAGCCATAATCACAAATTATTAAAATATTGGATAAATTTATGTGATATTTAATAAATGTTTTGTATCTGCTTTTCTTAGAATACCCAAGCTATGAGAAGATGGCAGTTGATGTGAATAATGCACCTATTGAAATTTTACCATTCCTTAAGCAGAGACCCGAATTGAGTATTTTTGGAACTAAAACTTCAAAACCTCCCCAGTCATCACCCCATCCTGTTAATTATCGTTGTGAGTTATGCCCATATGAAACTACTGTTCAGCAACATTATCAAAGTCATATGCTAGAACACAAAATGGCTGTTAAAGAGTGCCCATGTCCAGTTTGTGGTAAAGTCTACAAAAATGAGAGCAGACTTCAAAGTCATATGCTGAGTCATGAGGCAGAGCACTCTCATGTTTGTATGTACTGTGAAAAAAGATTCAAAACTCCGTCTATGTTAAAAAATCATATGAAAACTCACTTTCCTGAAGCCATTAATTGTCAATTGTGCAACAAAAACTTCAGCTCTAAAACTGCTCTGAAGAGACATACTCAAAGTCAACATAGTGATAATTATCAAAAGTGAACATATTTTTTTCATGTTCTTTTTGACTTTCTTTCATCTTTAATGATATATCATGTGAATCATTATATAAACATTTGATTGTAGGGAAACTTGAATAAGTGTTGTTAAACCAGCATAAAGTGTTTGTATTTGTATCATACTATAACTGTATTAATTGCTCATGTTGTAAATAATTGTATTATAGATATGAATTATGCATTGAAAAAAAAAGCTTTGGAGATCTGACATTCATATTTTATTTTGCAATTTTTATACAATCAAAATTATCATAATTGTTATCATCTGTCTACTGCTTTGTTGAACTTATTAAAATAATAGATTTTCTTATGGTCTTATTGAATTTTTAATAATTAAAGAAAGAAAAGAATTACACCTAAAAGATGTTTGTTTGTAATTTAAATCTATATCTTGAAAAGTTTTGTTTAAAGACAGCATAAGTATTTCATCAAAATATGTTACTTCTTTACTAAGCAGTGTTATTAGTTTATTTTTTGAGATTTTTTAATTTTTTTATAAATTGATATAAGAAAAAACATCTAAAAGATATTTTGTTGTTTGTAATTTTGATGTTTTCATTTTTGTAAATCTGTATCTTGTAAAAGTATTGTTTCAAAGCAATGTCATTAACTTTTTTTTTTTTTTTTTTTTTTTTTTTTTAAATTAAAAGAAATTTTTAAGTTTGGATTATCAATCATGTTGAGGGTTCTAGAATAAAAACATATCTTCCTCAATCAATCAGTAACCAAATTTGAACTCTTTGGAAATTCAAATTAATAAGTGGTTGTAGTACCAACTATTGAGTTCTTCAGTCAGTATATGATACTGTGTATGAATGCATAAATGTTTATCCAAATGTGTTCAGATATGTGGCTTATTTAACTTTCTTCAAAAATTTTTGGTTTTTAATTCTTATTTGTTAATATTGCTGGCATATATATTTAGTTTTATATTTACTTTATATAAATATAATTTTTAAATCATCTGCATCATTTAAATCTCATAGCAATTAAAAAAGTTATATATATATATAAATTTTTTAATTGCTATATATGTATATATATACACATATATACGTATATATATGTGTATACTGTCCTGTCCTGTATTTTATTCGGAAGGTTGCCAAAAATTGTATATGAAAAATGTTAGTATTTTTATGCCATAATTTGGACATAAATGTTATAAAATATGAAACATTTTTGAAGTGTACCTTTTCAGATCTTGGAAATCACTTAAAAAGGAAAAGACTTCAGTGTATCTTGTACAAACAGGAAAAAATATTAAGATTATAAATCATTTTTTCAAACAAATTAATTTTTTCTCTTATGTATATATATATCCACACACATACATAGAAACCTGCTTAAAAAGTTCTCACTTATGATGTTCTATAGTCCCAGTTTTATTCATACAGCTATAATAATAAATTTTCCAGTTCGAGATGTTTTACTTTAAACGTTTTCCAACGTAAGAAGTTCTATTTGCTCTAAACCTCCCTTTCCATTTCATTGTTGGGCTTAATTGGAATTTTTCTGATGGAGATAACATTTGTGGGAGAAGTGAATAAAAATAGAGAATAACAAAAATATTATTTCAAAGTTTATTATAATAACAGTTATTTGAAATAAGGATATTTTGACACTCTCCTTGTAAGACTCATAAGTACAACAAGTTCGGCCATTAACTCTAGAATGTTTGAAACCACTGCCAAGAACTCCAACTTACTTATATCCATATTTTCCAAAAGTGAATGCATGGCTTGGAGTGACCATGACTAGTGTTAATGGGTTTCAAAGGATTAAAATTCTTGTTTAAATCACTTATGCAGTATTAATAATTGGATAATATATATATCCACAGACATATTTGTGCATGTATAACCTTTGTTAAACCATTCATGGAGTTGTGAAAAGTATGTTATGTTTAAAATAATAATAATAATAATAAATATTTTGAGAAAGGATAAAGTGATTTCAGGATTTGAGAGCTTAAAAATAGTATTGTTTTGTTATTTTAAGCAATTTTATTGTTAAGTAAAATGATTTGGAAATTTTTGTTACTGTTTAAATATGTTATATAAAATATGATTATACAAACATTGCTTCTTTCTATATCCTGTTTATCTGAAAGATATTTTTAATGTTATACTTCCTTTTTCAGTAAACATTTCTCTTTCATTATATGTAATGTTTTTGGTCAAATGTTTCCTACTTTGATTTATTTGTGGAAAAATATATTGAAATTTTATTGTTAGAGAAGTAAGAAGTCTTGTAAATATGGTGTTTAATTTCTGTACATAAACAGTAGAGTTCAGTTTCATTAGGGTGCACCAGTAATCTTGCAATTTTGTGCACAATCATTGCTATTTTATTGTTTGCATAATATTCTATGTAACTCATGAATGTTCATTTTGTCATTTGTATTCTGTGCATCTTGTATTTTTTAATGCTGTGGAGGATTAAAAAATATTTCTTAGTTTAAGTAAAGATATACTTATCAGAATATTTTGAATTTTAAATAGTTTTTATTTCCTATTTAGTATTTGTAATATATGTGTTTTGAACACAGTAATGACTTATTTTAAAAGTCATCATTAACTCTTATCATTGCATAAAGTAAGAAACCTTGAACATGTTTGTGGCTGCAATACTTGATAGATTTTAATATCATTGAAACATTGATTACATTTGTATAAAATGAGCTACTTTCAATGATACACAGGGTTGAAATTAAAGACACGAATTTTCTTTTATTATTAAAACAGTCGCTGTTTTATAAATGCTAGGATGTTTTATGGAAATTAGTATTTTTCACAATCATCTCGTGTTGTTAGAAATGTTTTTCCTTGTTTATATGTAAATAGTAAAATAAAAATAAAGTTTTACTAAATTGTGATTTTTAGTGAACTTTATTGAAGACAAATTTTTAAATTCATTTAAAAGAAGTACATTCTCCTTGGAAAATTTTATTAATAAAGGTACTAGTGTACTTATTCCTTAATGTTTAAGAATAATGAACTGCTTACTTTCACTAAAATAAATTCTGTGGACAGCTTTGCAGCATTCATGATTGTCTTAGTTGCTTACAGGAATATATGAGGGTTCGAGAATTGCCTTTCAGGATTATTTATGCATTAAAAAAACATTTGTGCTAGACATGAAAACCATTATAATCCTGAACCTAGTAAAAAAGATTAACAATGAGACTACTAATGAGAAAGCTGCAAAAGCAATCCAGTTCGACCTTAAATCCTAAAAGAATGCAGATGTCCATATCAAGATTTAACAATCAAACAGTAAGATGATAGAGAGCAACGAACATAGAAATCTAGGATAAGAACATACAACAGCATCTGCAATCTAACTACCATGTGACAGAATAAGCAATAAAGTCTGTCTAAGCCATATATGCTAAGGCAACTGTGTGCAGGAATGTGTTGGACATGATCTATTGAAGCAGAAAAAGATCAAAAGTACAGACTTGGATTTGTCCTACCATAAGAGATATTGCCAAACTGCAGTCACCTGTTACATTACTTATTTATTTGTGAAACTTTATACTGGCATATCACCCACACAGGACAAATCTTTCTCTAGTCGAGTATTAGAATAACTTAAGCTCACTGTTGATAACTCAGTGTTGGGTCCAAAAAATGATAGGATCCCAAAAGGTAAGTAAATAAATAAAATGCAGTTTCATTTAAAAGGTAAAAAAATAATTTAATGGATTGTATAATAAGGAGAAGACACAAGGCATATCTTACTCCTATTGCCAAGGAAGCAATTCTCCCTGACAATCAGAAAAAACATAATGGAATGGATAAATGAGAATGAGACGATCCCCTTATGTTCAGCAGAAACATAAGGGGATTGTCTCCCCTCATTGGGTTCGAGGAGTGCCCTCTACAGATTCTAAAGGGGGATCTAACACTCACCTTAGCCATAATCAAAAGACAGTGAAACAAAGAACCATCTGGTAAAAGAATGGTACTGTACTATATTGAACTTGTATCGAAACATCAAAAAGGTCAACATATCCAAAGGGATACAATATGATTTAGTTGACCAATGATGCAACTGATATTGTTTAAGTAAAGTTATCTGCACCTTGACAGGTTAAATGAGGGAAAAGTGACAAAGTAGTATTGTTCATATGAACATTAGCAGTTACAAGATTATATTCTAAAACAATTCGCAGCAGGACTCCAAGGAGTCTAGCTGCATCCTGGGACCTCTGATGAGCCAAGCACTAACAGCTTGATAGAGGTTCATCTCCAGATCACCTGTTTGTTTTAAGTGATCTGATCTTGTCATACTAGTTTGCTAACAATTTTAGCTCATTCTTCAGGGATTAATGTCTACAAACACTGTAAACAGATATAAGCCCAAAGCTACTTTGGTGGGTAATTTTTCTTACCTTGGCTTACCATGTTTAGCCATAAAGCATTGTTTTTTCCCTTATCAATAAAATAATGTGTTTTTTAAACATATATCATCAAAGTTTTTTTATATAAACAAATTAAATTTTAAAGTAAAAAATATGCCAAGACAGGTACAACAAATTTCTTGCTACAGATGAAACAAAAAATAAAATATAAATATTATAAAATATAAATTAGCCGAACGACGGTCGAATGGTTAGGGTGCTGGCCTTCGGAACCAGAGTTTGTGGGTTCAAATCCCACTATGGCATGGATGTTCGTAGCCATTCGGAATTGGCTTTAATCAGTAGGTCCCGGTCTCATTAGCCCTCGTGTTGCAAAAAAGTAGACCGTAGCACTCCAAAACCAAACCAAATATATCTATAATAATAAAATGTATAAATATATCTATTAAATATATATATTGTATATACTTTATTTAAATATATAAAACTGTTGCTTTCATATATATCAAAAACTGATTATATGCTGGGGCATATATTGAACAAATGAGCAACATTGGTGCTCTTTTATTAAATTTTATAGTTGTATGTGAATTAACTTTCATCCTGAATTTATTTATTTATTCTTGACTTTCTTTTATTTTTACACATTGTTTGCGGAAGTATTAATAAAAATATTCCGGATAAGCAAAATTTTAACGGTTAGAAACAACTAGAAAAAGAACAAATTTGCTTCTGAGAAAAGTCTAATAAAGTTCTACATATATAAATAGATAAAATATAAAATTTAGATTAAATATATACATCTTGTATTTCTGTTGTATGTTACACACTTCCCAGTTGCACATTTAAAAAAAATTCTCTGAAATATGGGCATGAAATTTTCTTGATTAAATATGCAAACATCTTACATCATTTATGTGCATGCCATAATGAATGCTACCAGTATAAGTGTCATCAATGACCAAAAAGCCATCAAAGCTTGTTTCAGGCTTATAACCAATTTGTACCACAGACTTTCTAAAGTAAAACTTAAAGCAAAGCCATATTATTTTCTAAAATATCCTGCTGCCATTCATAGGACAAAAATGAAAATTTTTTAAGTTTTTTCTCTGAATTAGCATACAACATGAAATTTTTTTTTTTTTTTAAATCAATGTAAGCACACAAAATAATAAAGTTTGAAACACTTTAAAAATCTAGTTTTTATGTAAAAAGCTATTAAATAATCTTAATGCATTAATTATATATAACAGTATATTATTATTATTATAAAGTATTATAATAATCTTAATGCATTAATTATATATAACAATATTTTAATACATTAAACAAGTGTTTGTAATGCAATTTATAATTAAAAATTTATGCGATATTAAAATCAAAATTTAAATAGCTTTATCTGCTGTTCTTCTGAACATCATATTTATTTCAATCAAGCATACACATTATTAATATATTGTGATTTTAATTTCACTATTCAATACATTTATGAGTATGTGTGTGTGCTTAATTCTCAATAAAGGTAAAATTTTTGTCTTTGTCAATTAACAATTTTGCTTTTTATTACTTCATTTTCACAGATTTATTTTACATTGATGTTATTTGATTCTTTTCATGTTGAATTTAAAAGTTAATAAATAAATAAAAAACATATATATATGCATTTATTTAAATTTTAAATATTATTAATATTCACCTGTCTGTAACATGATATATGCAAGACTTCAAAAGACTGCTCCAGTTCAGTTTGCAGACATCATAAAAACAGTTTTTGCATTTGGATTTTTATTCTCTCCATTCAGAAAATTTATTAAAATTCTTAAAATTTAATTCAGTGTTTTCCATAATTATTTTATGAAGCGTTTGAAAATATTCTTACATTTCCTTTTTGCACAAAGTATACTTCTTGACATTTTTAGTTCTTACAGCATTATTTGTCAACATCATATGTATATGCTATGGACGTGATTGTAAATTATAAATATTACAAAGATGTCATTTTAGTTCATTGTCTTTAAATATCTCACACAATGAACTAAACTTGTTTTTTTTTCCTTTATGGTGTTTTAATGTCTTAGAATAGACATTGCTGCACATGTAAATTTTTTAAAAATTGCTTCATTTTAAGGAATGAAATTTTCACTTGCAATAAAAGACATTTTTGAACACAAATTGTATGTAATAAGAGAAAAACAATCATAAGTTTCAAATTTTATCCTTAGATGGCAACAAGACAATTTAGCAGCAAGTTCATTTAGGACAGGCATGTCCAACCCATGGACTATGGGCCGCATGTGCGTCCCATTTAAAAACTTTTTGCGGCCCAACTCAAGTTTTCAACTGCCTATATAGTTTTAGTCATTTTGACTGTATACAGTTGAAACGTAGAATAGTAAAAACAAAGTGTCGAAGCAGGTTGTTTGATAAAAATTTGACCAATCAGCTACGATGCGCGTCGACTACATTTATCGTTGATATTAACAAAATCTCTAGTAAAATACAAAAACAAACCACATTAATTTTAAAATAATACATGTGGTACTGCTTGTGAATAAACTACAATATATATTTATAGTATAAGTATAATAGTAATTTTTTAACCCACATGATTAGGAAGGAAGGTAAGGTGTTGGGGTGATTATAAATACAGTATAGTTAATGTTTATTGTCGTTGTAGTTATGATACATGTATAACATAACTTTTATGTACAGTCGCAGCTGGGGATAGTGTGCTTTTAGTGCCGTTTTCCTAGATTGGCCACCCCTGATTTAGGAAATCACTACTGGCTAACTAGTTTATGCAATTGTTTGGTTGAACCAGATTTTCAGTGCTGCCATCTATCTTTACTTAGTCTAATTATTTGTTATAACATTTGTTTAATATCTTGTGAAATGTATCAAACACCAGATTTTCGATTATAATTCAGAATTCCACATTTCTATGAATTATATATAATTCTATGAAAGTTTCTTCTGAATATTTAATAAACGGAAATAGCTCATTTAAAATTGCTATATTAGTTTTATATAAATAAATATGGTTTATTGAGCTTTCTGAGTGATATGTAAATTATATATATAAACATGGATGTTCGTATATTTGTGATTAAAAAATTTCGAGACCGTTTGACCTATCAGCATGAAAGTTGGCAAACTTTATTGTAACTGGGTTATTCTTTCTGTACTTCGAATTTCAAGATTTCGTTATCATTATAGTCTATATGCTACGGGTATGCAACCCCGATAGTCATTCGCGGTGAAATCTAACTTAAAATTACTTGAAACTATGCAAAATAGAATTCTGCGGAGGCAATTGGCTAACAGAGGTACTTTGTAATGATGTTATTAGGAAGACGCCTAACGTTTCCTCCTTTAAAGACTACTGTATCCCTCTTTCCAATAATTTTTATAACAATCTACAATCTCTATAATATTCTAAACCAAGGGTGCCCAATCCAAATCGGTTGGTGGGCCAAAAAACAATTTACTGAATTGAGGTGGGCCGCCCATATAAAAATAAAACAACAAATTATTAAAAATATTTTATTATCGTGCAATATTCAAAATATGCATTTTTACAGTGCCAGCTGCGACTGTACATAAAAGTTGTGTTATACATATAACTACAACGACAAAAAACATTAACTATACTGTATTTATAATCAATCCTAACACCTTACCTTCCTCCCTAATCATGAGGGTTAAAATATTATATTATATTTATACTATAAATATATATTAAAGTTTATTCACAAGCACTACCGCATGTAATATTTTAAAATTAATGTGAGATTTATTTTTGTATTTTACTAGAGATTTTGTTAATATCAACGGATAATGTAGTCGACGCGCATCGTAGCTGATTGGTCATGTTTTTATCAAGCAACCTGCTGCGACACTTTGTTTTTACTATTCTATGTTTCTCGACCACAACTTGCTAATTTTTCTAAAATTAAGTTTTTATGTTTTATTGCCTTATTAATTATTATTTGCTATTTTTTTTAATGGTGAAGTACCGTTTTCTTTATTTTTTGGTTTATTTTATTTTAATTTTTTCTTTTTCCAATATTTTGGGTATCGTATCATTCCGCTACTTTGCTCTCGTATATTTTTTGTTTACGTAATGTATTGTCTTGTTTTATGTTTATAAAAATCCAAAAAACTGAAAAAAGGCTTAAAAACCAAAAATATATCTTTTTGTTAGTGCTGTCACTTTATGTTTATTTTTATTTGCCGTGCCAAGTTGCAACTTTTTAATGTCCCTATTTTTTATTATTTTACTACTTATTTTATATATTTTCTGAGCTTCATGTTGTTGAATCTATGTATCAGTGGCGTGCGGTAGGTGTTCATGCAGGGTGTGCAGAGAGCAACAACAACAATAATAATAAAACCATAAAAATGTACATTAAACACTTTTTTAACGTTTATTATTCATTTGTACACAAAATCCATAGGTCTATCCGTATTACTAATATAATAACGAATAGCTTATAATTCCACGAAAAACTTATATTTTCAACAAACGTAGTACCACGCGGTGCCTCATACGGATGCTCATTGGTGCCGTCAAACCGAAAGTCCAGTCCATGTGCAGAGGATTTCACTGCACGCTGGCGCAATAGAACGAACTGTTTCTCGTTCGGTCAGTGGATTAAATTATATTTATTAATTGTTTTTAACATTTGGAAATCATATTCTGCGAAAAACATCTTGACAATTTTTATATACTGTCTGTGAGACACAATAAATGGTAAAATTTGGACTGTTCTGTTAGAATTCGTTTCTTTTTTGTCTAACAAAACGTTTTTCAGTGAATTATTTCAATAAATAGAATACATCACCGAAATTACTTTACCACACTAAAACATTTCCCTTTATATTGATGAAATACTTCTTTTATATTTCCATGAAAACAAAATCTTACAATATATAAATTTAAACATTAACCGTCTGCAAAATCGTATGGCCAGTTAATCAGTTAAAAAACGAAAATCGCTTCAGCACGTAAGTCCCCGCTCTAATACAACGCTTAATAAACCGTATCTTCGGATGATTCTGAATGTCAAGCGCAGGAAAAATAGCTGCACTTGCCTCAGTGCCATAGTATGTTGTGCTTCTCCAGTATCCCATACATATAAAGCGGGATTTTATATTAGTGCGCAGTGCGTACACATAAAAATTTCTTATGTTTGTTTGCTTTTGAACGCTTTACGTGGTGCAGCACCTAGTACCGCACGCACTGCGAGAATACAAACAAACAAATCAACATAATATTTGATTATATTTTAAATAATATTTATTATATACCATATAAAGATAGGTAGACATAGGTGCAGAAAATTATTGTCCCTCATAATTTTGCTAGGGTGTGCAGAGCAAGCACACCCTGCACATATGGACCGCACGCCACTGCTATGTATTGCTGTTAACCATACCGAATGGTCATTGTCAAGGTTCCAGTCTAATTATCCCCTAATTAGACAACGCGTTGGTTACTCATAATTTTTTATGAGAACATCCTCACTTCCTTGTGAACTGGAGTGTATTAAATTTTTATTTGGATCACTTTTTACCTACAGGCCTAAATTTATGTTTTGATCTGCTTACGTTGGGAGGTTAAAGTGAAGACCTTACACTTCGCTAGGTACTCCGTTAAACCCAATTACCTTGACCTTGACCTATTCTATGTTTCTATGTTCTATTCTAATTCTATGTTTCAACTGTATATAGTCAAAATGACTAAAACTATTTAGACAGTTGAAAACTTCAATTGGGTCCCAAAAAGTTTTTAAATGGGCCGCGAGTTGGGCATGCCTGTTCTAAACGATATCGTAGCCGAATTACCGGACCATGACTATCGGAAGGAAGTGTAATTGTCAGCCATATTTAATTCTTTCTCTTCTCCTCTGTAAGGCATCACGATATTCTCAAATTTTCCTCTCGCTTCTTGCCCTCCGCACTTAAGTTTTATCTAATTTTTAATAGTATTTAAACTTTAATTTTTATCTTTCTGTTGATGCCTTTTACTCATCTCATAGTTCCTTTTGCTCAATTCTAATGCCTGGAGCTTAACTTTTATTTTTATTTTTCTTAATTTGTAACTGAGTAGCAAAGCATTAAGTGACTCATCTCTTAATCACAGGAGATTCGACTTATGTCAAAGTGCTCTATGAAATTCTTCATAGCGATAGTCTATGACAGTGATGCGCAAGCTATTTTCATTTGCAACCCCCTATTTTGCGTAAAATTTTGTTGCAACCCATGGATAGACAGTAGACGTTTTGTTTAATCGTTAACGAAGTTACACTAAAATTCTTTCTGGGATTTTCTCTTACAGGGTGTTTTTAAAAGATTGTCGAAACGTTATCGATTGAAATAACGCCTTTTTAAAATAGCGCACCAAACTTATAACTATCATAAAAATGTTATAAAAGTTGTAACATCATGAAAATCTTTAAATGAATCAACACGTAATTTTAAGAAACAATGCTTTATTTATGCATATGGGTATAAATGTTTTTTAGTGAAAAATACTTTTAAAAAACTTTACTTCATAAGAAGTCAATGTGGAATAAGTGTTTTCAAAGAGCTCATGAGTGCTTCTATGTTCGAATCTGAATTGGAAGTCGCAAGCCGTAAGTTTTTTTCTGGATTCAATCGAGGTCGATATTTTATTTTAATGGAAACTAATTTTGAAAAACGGTATCCAATTCGTCCCAGAGGTTCTCGATAAAGTTCGGGTCTGGGCAGGCCAGTCCATTCGATGAACTCCATTGACACCATACCAAACCTTGGTTAACCTCGAAACATGACAACTGGCAATGTCGGGCTGAAAGTAACAGAGGTCTAATCCGTAAAACTGCCCCAACGTAAGAAGCACATTGTCATCCAAAATAGTGCAGTAGGCATCGGCGTTAAGCTTACCATGAATAGGGACCAAGGGTCCCAGTCCATACCAGGAGAAACATCTCCAGACCATAATTACACCTCCGCCGAACTTGACTGTTGGCACAATGCATTCTGGCAGGAGACGTTCTCCAGGCAGACGCCAGACCCAGACCCTGCCATCCGAACGGTAAAGGGTGAACCTTGATTCGTCGCTCCAAAGAATCCGTTTCCACTGATCTACGGTCCAATTTCGATGTGCTTTGCACCACATTAACCGAGCAGCGCGGTTGGACTTTGTGATCAAAGGCTTATGGGCAGCAGCACGACCATGAAAACCAAGCAGATGTGCTTCCTTACGCATGGTATTCACTGAAACAATACTCCCGGATGCCTGTTGAAACTCCTCGCGGATGAGGGTCATCGGTTGGGTGCGGTTCTTCCGAATTTCTCTGGACTATCTCCTAGTTCCGTTGGTTTGTCGACTCGGGGCACATTCCGACAATCACCGCTCACCCTCCACTTCTTAATCACATAGGCCACTGTCGATTTTGGGTACTTCAGATCGCTAGATATGTCCCTTAAGGATCGGCCACATTTGTGATACCCGATAATTATACCTTTCTCGAAATCAGAGAGCTCCGAACTGCGCGGCATCTTGCATGCGACTAATGCCGATGTTGTTTCCTACACGATGTATACCGGCGAAGGCCGTGACGTACCTCAGGACCGCAGATATCGTCATTTGCATAGGTGTCCAAATACTTATTGGTAGACAGTGTATTTGTGCGAAAAAACATTTTCATCCGATATCAATTAAAACTCGATATCGCTCTCGGCTTGAAATAAACACAGCTCTCCATCTTACAGTGACATCGGTGGAGCCAAAACCCCACATACGGATAGTTAATAAGCAAGAACACATACCACACTAAAAGTGCTTAAGTATTTTTTAAATACCATAAAACTTTTTACTTTTAATTTGTGCATTTTATATTAATAAAATAAAAGTTTCCGATTATTATTCTACAAATATATTTACGGCTATTTTTAATTGTAAATTCATATAATTGGTGATTCTTCGAATAAAAATATTATTTGTAGTAGTCCTTGAAGCTCTAAAGTTTGCCGACCGCTGTTCTAGATTACATACAGACCATCCATTTTTAGAGATAAAAGGTAAATAAGTAAACACAGTAAGGACTTACTTTTAGGCGGAGGGGGTCTAGATTCTCCCTGAAATATTTTCAATGTATGCATTACAAGATTTTTTTTTAACCTATTAAAATTTTCCTACATCCCTAGTTTGCACCGAAAGTGTTGAAAGATAATTTTCGACCAAGAACAAAGTAAAAACATTTCTGTACAACAAAACTGGTCACAGGAGGTTGGACGAATTTTGCATTGTTTTCACTGCATGATATAAATACGGATCATCAGATTTAGGACATGACTATAAATAAGGATGAAGGTTTGGACAAACTGGCCTTTAAATATTAGAAATATTAATTTACTACAATGAAATGGTAGTTTGTAAATTACTAATTGTGCCATACTGTTTTCGAACGAATTTTGTTGCCATACAAAATACGCAAGTTTCTAAAAGTAAAATAAAAAACTATAAATAAGGATGAAGATTTGGAAAACTGGCTTTTAAATATTAGAAAGATTAATTTGCTACAATGAAATGGTAGTTTGTAAATTACTAATTGTGCCATACTGTTTTCGAACGAATTTTGTTGCCATACACAATACGCAAGTTTCTAAAAGTAAAATAAAAAACTATAAATAACGATGAAGGTTTGGACAAACTGGCCTTTAAATATTAGAAAGATTAATTTACTACAATGAAATGGTAGTTTGTACATTACTGATTGTGCCATACTGTTTTCGAACGAATTTTGTTGCCATACAAAATACGCAAGTTTCTAAAAGTAAAATTAAAATATTGTCACAATTCTTTTCCCAGTGTATTTTTATTGTTATTATTAATTTTCATAGTTATTCATTAAATTTGTTTAAATTCATCTGATAATACTGTGAAGACCCCCCCTTTGTCAAGAGCTAACGACCGGAATCAGCTGATTTGAAGCCTCCTATGAGAATGAGGAATTTGCACATGTGAGGGATTCGAACAACTTAGGGTTTTTCTGATAATTTCAGACTCGTAGATTCCAAAAATGTTCTCAAAAATGTAAAAAACTGGGTAAATCATTTAAAAAATTAATTTTAAAGTTAAGCGAAAATCACGTGACATCAAAACACTCCGTGATTGGTTGTGATGTCATCGTTCATGCAGACCAATATTTTTGTATTGCTTTTAAGCGCGCACTATTTTCCGATTTTGTTTTTGCAAGTTCCTAAAATTTTCTAGCTATCAAAATTTATTTTTATTTAAACCTGAAGGTTTATTTTATCCATCTCGATAGCTTAGTTATCTCAATTTGTCATAAATGTCTCTTCTACCTGGATTTACCAAAGCACAATCAGACAACCTCCCGTAAATTGACAGCATGTCAATGTTTTCTTTCTTGGCAAAAAACCCGGATTTTATGGGAGCAGAAATACGAGGAATTAAAACCCAAAGTTATGTAAAATCATTTATATTTTTTTCCAATTTTACTTAACATGTATTAATACTTTATTCATGCTAAACACAGCTCTTTTGTTTGTAAACACAAACAAGTCAAATAAATATACATATATCATATACACACATTTGTAGTAGCATTGTTTTTTATAAATAGAGACGGATGTAATATTAAAATAAAAATTAGAGGAGGTATTTATTGCGGTCTCATTAGCCTTCGTGTTGCAAAAAGTAGACCGTAGCACTCCAAAACCAAACCAAAACCAAACCAATTCTTAGATATTTTAAAAATGATGAAAAGAAATTTAAAATCTTTAAATGGCTTTACTTAATTATTTATACATTTTTAAATAGCAATACAATTTTATTGCCTTTAATATTAATGTCAAATTAAAAAATGTATAAAATTTCTCAAATTAAATTTAATTTTTAAAGTAATATCATTATTAAGTATTTTAAAAATATTATACTTTTTTTCAAATTAGTCACCAATTTAATCGAAAAGTATCACTGTGATTTGATACACAAGAAAGTATGCATCTCTGAAGAAAATATTTATAATACCTTGAAAATACATAACCTTCCCCTCCCCCGAGTTATTTATTAGATAATTATATGCTTTAGATATTTATATGTTTTTCGATATTTATATGCTTTATAAAATATTTATTGTAGTTGAACTCTGTGATAATACTCGAAAATTAGCAGTTTTAAAAGTTAAATAGCAGTGGTTAATCAACAATCCTTTAAAAGGTACAGATGTATTTTTATATACTTTAATTGTTCTAAATTAGTAATATTTAAACAAAAGCAAGCATTTACTTACCGAGAAATGGTCTTCACAAACCCATAAAGATGATTTATATGATAATTTGGGGTTTAATTTCTCATCCCTTTTCATCCCAGTTGTCCAGATTTTACGTGTATGTGGGTCTTTCGGGACGCTGAAAAATATCTTCTCATTGCAATTAGTTGTTGTATTTTTACAGAGTGGCACAATACAATATTTAGAGTATGATTTTTTAATGCCAGACATAACAAAAAAATTTCTATTATATGCGATACTTTACACAAAAACAAATTTAAAAGTCGCCTTTTAACATGTAAACAGCATAGGCTCTCGGTGTCGACATGAACGATGACGTCACAAACTCGGCGGAGAAAAAGTATCGTTTTTGAGAGACGTTAAAGAGTCCGCTATAAAACCCATTAGAAATCACTCATTAGGCCCCCAAATGAAAGAAAAATAGCTACTGTCCTGCTTACTTTTTTGTCTTCTATCCTTTAAAATCCAAATTAGAAAACGTGAAAATTCCTCATTCAGCTAAAAAAATCTAGCTGTAACCTTAGCTGGAGTTTCCAAGTAACTGGAATCGTAACTGACCGAAAAACGGCTGGCGGGACCGCAACTGACCCCGAGGTATAAAAAGCCTAGAATTTTGTAAACCTAATTTAATTAAAACTTTAAAATGGCCATACATCATCATTTAGGAATTTTTTTTTTTTTTTTTTTTTTACCATGTTTTGCATTTCATCTCGACCTTCTATTTTCGCTTTACTTGGCTCTCCTCACTTTGGTGAGGGCGGAGAGTAGTATTCAAATTAATTATTTTCAATACTTTTCTGATGTCCCTGGCCAAAAAATATTTTTGTGTTTTCCTATCTCTAAACTCTCTACTCTTTAGTTACTGTGTTATGAACTCACGAATCCCCCATTCTATCCTTATCTTTCATCTTTTATTTGTTTATGCTCTGCTCGTTGTCAATTTCTCTGCTTACTGTAAGAAATTTCTGGATTTGAGTGCTAGGACCAGGTAATCCAGTTGACCCATCATCTTGAAGATCTTGAAGAAACCTAATTTAATATTTTCTGCTTTTTCTTTTCTTTTATTATTTCTTATGTTGTCTTATTAACTTTAATGTTTTTTATTCTTATTTTTAATTTCAATTCTTATATTTTATTTCATTTATCACGTAATTTTGTTTGGTTGTCCCTGGCCACTTAGTTATATTTTTTGCCTTATATCCTTAATTTTTCTTCTCATTATTTTTATGTGCTTCTTACCCCTTTTAGTTGTTTATTTCTCTGCTCGCTTCATTTTTGTGCTCTCTATTAGAATTCTCTGGATTAGAGGGCTCGGCTCAGAGAATCCAGTTGAACTTACATCTTGTAGGTTTTGTATGACTCTTGGCTTTTCGACATTTTCTTTTACATAGGTGCTTTGAACTCGTGGAGGCTTTCGCGTCTTTTGACTGGAGCCAGCTTTCTAGTAATTAAGTTCCTGAGATTCGTAAAGTCCGCTCATATAGGGAGCGGCAGAGTCTATAGCCTCGTTTACATGTGCCAAAAGCAGCGTAGAATGCAGGGTAGATACGCGAATTGTACTCCCCTTTCAAGAATTATCCCTAGCTAGGGAAAAAATTGAGGGGTAGAAAGAACCCACCTTTCTACCCGGGTAATAGCAGAGTTTACTCTCCTTTCCCATCATCCTTTGCGCTTACAGATGATTCCCGTCCCGTATGATCACGTGACTTCTAGCAACGATCCCAGCGAAATGGAGAGTAGAAATAATTGACCATGTAAACAGGTTTCTCCGACCCTCCAAGCAAAATCCCTTTACCCGGGTAAAAAGAAGGGTACATGACTGGCACATTTAAACGGGGCTTATGATACCCAACGAGGGATAAATTGGGTTTGCACTGCACCCTGGAAAAGCGTCCCCACTTGTGTGAGATTATTTAATCTCTTTTCTTTCGACTGTGATCATCGTGGTGAAGTTATGCAGGAGACAATCCTTTGCATTTCGACTTGTTTGGGGAGATTAGAATCCCTTTGTATATAGCCGTATAGTTTTCCAGTCCTCCTACTTAGTAGAACTTGAATTTAACCCCGATTGGGTGTTGGAGAGTGTAAACTCGCCGAGCGGTTTGCGATGTTTCTACTTCCGATTGTAAGTCATACCCTAGTCATTTGGATATGATTTCGCATGGGTCTCGTATAAGGAGCAGGTATGGAGGCGAAATAATCAGCCGTAGAAGATTAAACTTAACAACTGTTCATTTATTTAACAAAAAGCATATAAAGAAATACTAAAGTGTATAAGTAATGTCGTCCAAACAGGAGATTACTTTAGATAACCTGCTCATCTCAAAGTTCAGCCGGGAGTCCCCTCCCGTATCTTTATTTCCAAACAGGAAACCTCGGTTTTAGGGGAGCTCGACAACCCCCCCTCTTTGACCTTTGTCCTTGGAGTAGCCGAAACGCCCTTTGGCGCCCAACCGACGCGGTCACACAAAACACAATTTCTTTTCTCTGTCGGTGCGTTGACAAAACGGCACATTTGACACCTCTAATCGTCCGTGAGTCAAAAGGACCATTACTGGTACAATACTGCCGTTTTTCAACTGTTCGGCGTTTTTAAATGTTCGGCGCCTTACAATGAACAAAAGTTCCCTTTAACCAATGCTCTTCACGACCACCGACAGAGATGGACGCGATACTTACAGAGAATTCTGCAAGTAAATCCGCAAATTCAGATGAATCCCTACTGTTAAGGGAGGGACTTACTGAATTATTCTCAAATGAAGAACTGTTTGAACATGGATGCTATAAATTTAGTCTACGAAAACATATATCGATTTTATGGCTTGTGTTATGGGTCAGTGTTCAGAAGCTGTTATTGGTCATCTGGTCTTCCTATATAGTAAAACTTGTATTTAGCGCAGTTATGAGCACGATCATGATACAAATGGAAATTAATAACTCGGGGAGACTTGCGAATGTTATTACACAGCCGAATATAAATAAACTCATATCAACCCGTCAAGCCGACCCATGTCTTTAGTAGTATTGAAAATAATGTCTGATTATTTAAAACACAAAGTAATGATTTAAGTAAATATTACCTTAAATATCAAAACGTTTCATTTTTATTTTATTTTTACTCTAATTGAAATCAAAGTTAAAACAGTAATATTGTTATCAAGTAAAATCAGTATTCTACAAAGTAGTTCTTACAGAACCCCAGGGGTTCATGCGATTTCTAAGGGGTCTGTGGTAAATAAAAATTAATTTGGGGGAATTTTCTCGAATCCCACTGTTGGCATGGATGCTAGTAGCTGTTCGGGATTGTCTCTAAGCAGTAGGCCCAATCTCATTATCTTATTATTAGCAAAACAGTAGATCACAATGTTCAAACTATGCCAAACCCTTGTTTTTATTCACCGCTTTCTTTTTCTAATAGTCTCCTTGCTTTGTTACTCACAATCATAAATAATTTCCATACACAAAAACAATTACACATAAATATTTTCATATCAATACAATAGACTCAATCTCAGCAGTAGCATTTAAAATTAACGTTTTTATAATTTAAAAAAAAGCAATAATTTCAATAAATATTGCTTTAAGAGGACACATCACCTAAAAAAAAAAAAAAAAAAAAAAAAAAAAAAAATTCTATTTTTACAATCTTTGGAATTTTCTGAATCTTTTAAAACAAACCCCATTGAAATATTCGAATTAGAACCTGTAAAACTATAACATAAGAAGCACTGGCAGCATGGGACATTTAAATCGCCCAGCTGGTGTTTGTTTATATTTCTCCCTGCCGTTGTGTCATCACTTTTAGCGTTGAAACTGTTTTAAGATTAATATTGTTCAAACAGTGGTAAAGGCCCCTCCACACTATGGCCCACTGCAAGCCATGACCACCGTCTGGAGGGGGTTTGGCTTATCGTGTTTGATGGCGGCAGACGATAAAATAGCCTTGACGGACGATGGCTTCAGAGGCGGTTTTTCTCCAAAGATCAAAGGCAGCCAGATGCGCAACTAAAGTGCGCAGTAGACCCTATGGACGAATCCACGCGCTCGGTTCATTTAGTGGCCCAGCGTGTGGATGCAACCCGTGAACCATCGTTGAAGGTCGCCATCAGGAAGTGGTGAACAATTGGCCATAGTGTGGAGGATACATAAATGATGTATTTTATGTATTTAATGATGGTAATTTTGTTTGAACCAGTGTTATCCAAGAACTGTGTTAACAAATTGGTAATTATGCAAGAGTATTTACATACAACAGTGATCAACAGCTGATTCGTTCGGCTGAAATCATGGATGAGATGGTTCCGTTAGTGGCTTGCAAAGCAAGAAAAAGATATAAAATTGCTATGAAAGTAAAAATATTAACAATAGAAGGGACAATGTATACATATAGGCAATTTTAAACAATTTTATCAAATGTTTTAAAAGAAATAGGATGAAAATATCTAAAGTTTTAACTTTAAATGCATTATACTCAAAATGATGTTTTTCAAACTTGCGAGCACTCTAGAATCAAAACTATGGATCTATAATTTTCAAGGTAAGTACATTATAGTACTACAATGAAACTCCACCTACTTTTTTGAAAGTTTTTTTATTCTATGTGGTATTTATTGTATTTGAAATTTATTTTTTCAACGTTATTTTAGGTTTTTTGAAAATTTATACTCCTGGTGTAAAATTTCTGATAGCTTTAAAATTTTAAATACGTGGAGAATAATACCTAATGTTTTTTGTTTATAAAAATGCAAAAATTATTGCTGAAATATAGTTTATGTTTCTGTAAAACTGCGCCCAGTGTGACAGCAAAATTTTTGAAATTTCAAAATAAGAACTTTTATTTTATTATATAAAAAAAGTTCTTATTAACCAGAAACAAAGTAAATACAGGAAAATAATTAACTAGATTCAGAGTCAAATTCAGATATATATATATATATATATATATATATATATATATATATATATATATATATATATATATATATATACATATATATATATATACATATATATATATACATACATATACATACATATATATATATATATATATATATATATATATATATGGAGAAGCATTCTGACAATGACGGTATCTTCTAGTTGTCCATTTGCGGGTATAATTGAGTTGATCGCTTGTTGTTCCAAAATTCCGGCTCATTGAAGCATTTCATGTAGAGGTGCTTTCTGCATGTTGAAAATGTAGCTTGAAATCTGATGAATGTTGAAATGTCGAACTTTGTTGACGGTGATTTGAAATCGAAATCAGTTCCTTAACACGTTCGCTGCCACCAACGCACTGGCACGTCAGAGCGGCACCTCCTGGTATGCCGACGACGCACTAACACGGCGACGGACTTTGATAAGTTATATGCTCTGTGTTTAATGTGGCTTTGGAAATTGAACGGCGAGGTTGTTTCGGCACGTTAGTGAAGCATTATTTTTAATTTTTTGTACTTGGTTTTCAAAATTTTTGTTTGCATTATTTTTTTTTACTATATTGTTTATGTGTTATATATACTTTGCTACATTAATTTAATATTTAGAGTTGGTAGAAAATAAAAATGGAAACCGATATCAAGGAATAAAGACAAATCAATAAAGACTATTATTATTATTATTATTTATTCGTCAGAACTACAGCCAATCGATTCCTCGTGGTCGAAAACCCCCGGGTACCAATTTTCACTTGGTTTGGACGCATGAGAAAAAAGTTTGCCCACACCGGGGTTCGAACCCGGCCCTATCTGTAGCGCCGAACTACGTGACCTTAGCGCGTCAAAACCGATGCCAATCGATTCCTCGTGACCAAAAACCCCAGATCCCCAAGTTTACTACAGTTTATTAATTCTGGGGCGATTTTCGACTTGACAACCATTCCTCGTATTATAGTATAGGATATATATATACACACACACACATATATATATATATACACACACATATATATATATATATATATATACACACATATATATATATATATATATATATATATATATACACACATATATATACATATATATATATATATATATACATACATATATATATATATATATATATATATATATATATATATATATATATATATATATATAATATATATACAAAATTTCCAAGTAATGTCCATAATAAGAAAAAAAGTTAGGGCAAATCGAAAAATAGCAAAAATTCCTCATTTTGAAGTTGCTTAAAGGTGATGTGTTCCCTTAATCAATAAATGTTTTATTTATATTATATTAAATTCAAAGTTTTTTTTTTTGTTTGTTTGTTATATAGTTTTGAGTTATTTCCCTTGGGGATTATGGCAAGGTGTTTGTAATGAGAAGGGGTACGTGGCTATAGAAGTTTAGGTTGACGTAAACTAAAAACTTTGCTCCTGAAACATACCACATAAATAGCTTTGAAATCTTTTTAAATTATTTCTATATTATCTTAATTTAGGAATTAGAGGCATAAAGACAGAACAAAAAATTTTATATACAATAAATTTATTTATTTTATAAAAATACATTGAGTGAAAAATATGATATTACAACCTTATAAATGCATAACATACAATATAATATGAACAGTACTCATCACGATCCTGAATACATGCATTTATAAAAATAAATTAATACTTGTGGTTGGCCAGCAATGCAACAAATGAACAATACCACATAACTTATACATTGAATGGTTTAAGTACTTTTTTGTGTAAAATACTGTAAAAAACAATATATTTTTACATAGTACACATAATGAATCTTAAACAAATAAATACTTATGATCTAGTCATTAAATATAGTTAGCCAATAATACTTCAAATTTACGTTACTTTATAACCAGTGCCAGATTGAACAAGATGGAGGCCCTTAGGCAGCCGAAGCCGAACGATGACCGATTGGTTCGAATCCCACTGTGGCATGGATGTTCGTAGTCGTTTGGAATCGGCTTTAAGCTGTAGGTCCCGGTCTCATTAGCCCTCGTGTTCCAAAAAGTAGACTGTAGCACTCCAGACCAGACCAAACCAAACTTAGGCAGCCGAAATCTCAGGACCCTGTCCCCGTAATAATTTTACGAATATGATTTTATTACACAACAGTAGGGTTGGCACGTGTTTGCCAAAGGTGGAAAAAACCATGGAAAAAAAACGTCCTGGCAAAAATACATTTTTGACACTTTTCGCCAAGTAGCAAAACTGGATATGTTTTATTTACGGGGATGTAGCTATTTTAACTTTTACTAATTTTAACTCTAATCTAAAAATACGTAATATAATGTTTTTTTTTAACATAAAATATTCAATGCGTTATTGAAACAGTAATCTAAATCTAAAGTTATACTACCTAGAGATACAATAAAAAGATAAAATGAAGATTGATTTTTCAAGTTTTTATGTGCAATGTTGTTTTATGTAATGTAATTATTAGCTTATTTCTCCTACAAACTGTAGGTTTAAACGTTTTTAGTACTTATATATATATATATATATATATATATATATATATATATATATATATATATATATATATATCTTATATATGTATAAATACACATTATAATTAAAGACAACATTACTATATTAAATTGATAAATAAAGAAAGTATTTTTTATCCCATGCTTCCATCATATAAATTTATTTACAATATTTTGTTTTTTTATTTCTAATGGCAAGACAGGTTACAGTTATAAAAATAGCAATTGTGGAACAACTGTACAAGTCACATTGACCGAAGTCATTGCATCAGGCGTTCTCTGGCTCTCCAATACAGGGTAGTCTCGGAGTCGGAAGAACCGCGAAGTGCCCTATTTACAAAAATAGTCAATAGGGGTGCAAAGTAGACCTACCTCCTCGTGGTGTACCCTGGGCAACGTATTTATACGGCTAACTGGTCTACAATTTTGGCATGCGTTCTATTTACAAAAATAGAATATTGTATTTTCATTGGTCACATCAATGAAAATTATTTTAAATTGTTTAAATTATCAAATTAATACTAATGAAATACCGAATTAATATTCTGATTTAAGTCTCAATTGTATTATGTACGAAATTATTTATTATTTTGTAATTTATTAATTGTTAATTATTTTGTACATTTTTAAAATCCAGCTAATTTTGCCGGTTTTTACCAGGTTTTTTTTTTCCAGTTTTTGTCACTCTCCTGGCAAAAATACCATTTTGCCGGTAAAATGACCAACCCTACACAAAAGTTTTAGAAATGTAATTTTATTGCACAAAAAATATTAAAAATATTATCAAAAAATAAATATAAAATATATTAATAAAAAATGTGAATTAGAAAATTGTTATGAAAATCAACCTAGGAGTAAAATGATAAACATATTCGTATTTATGTTATTCATATATATATCGTATTTATGTTTTATAATAAGAACGTTAATGTAGAAAAACTAGTATCTATTACAACAAACGTATTACATGTGTAAATATTTCATATTTATTGTAAATCGTATCCCGATATTGTTCAGTTGTTTGTACGAATAGGTTCCTGAATTCAGAAAAATTTATAAATACTGAAATCAAACTTTTTTTTTATGTAATCAAAATTTCTTCATTTAAAAATTTCTTTATATATATTAACTCAGCCTCTCATCCCTTCAGTGGGGAGATGAACTGAGGACCAAGCGTGCTTGGGAACTAAACATTGGGGGTTCCGCGCTAGATTGACCACCTAACCGGTTCGCACCCCAGAGCCCTTGGTCTCGTAAACGGAGATTGGCACCGTAGGCCTTGGCCCTCTAGGAGCTGTTGCGCCGAGGAGTTTAGTTATATATATATATATATATATATATATATATATATATATATATATATATATATATTAATTACGTATAGTTTAATCTAATGATGCGGGCCCTTAAAAAGCGTTTGGCCCATAGGCGATTGCTTACTCAGCGTAATGGGTAATCCGGCACTGCTTATAACAGTAAACGTGATTTTATAAAAAAGAAATTCTGAAGTCAATTGGCATTTTTTTGACAAGAGACTAGAAAATAGCTAAATAAATAAGTAATTGAGCAAAATAAATAAATAATTAATATCAAACATCATCAAACTGCACCGCGCCAGCTGCAACTTTAATAAGTGATTATTAGATCGCATGATTACATCGCATACCGTTATAAGACGCTGGGACAAACTTCCATACATGCGCTTTGAGGAAGAGGTGACATTCTTCCATTTCATTTAGCCCTTGCTTACAATCGGGCTGAAAGATGTCGCTTCTGTCTTCTGGATGACGAATTCCAGGAACTCGCTGAAGTTTTCTGGAGCTATTCCATTTTGGAACAGTGTTAGAACATTTAACCAAGAGTTAAAACAAATATGTTTATCTTTTTGCTTGGTGGTAAATGGGAAAAAGGATAGGCAGTATAACTGCAGCTGCAGTAACCCAAAACATAAATCGTTCAGGTAAAGGGAAAGCCTGCAAAAGAAAAACAGATGAGTTATTTTCACCTGAATTTTTAATGGTTAAAATTTAATACAAATTTAAATAAATTAATAAATAATACGGGATATCTGCCAAAATAAAATTTTTCAAATCCATATACCCAGAAACACCCAGGCAAGCTGGGTTTTAGTCGCAAAACATAAGTGTTTGCCAACCCTGGTCAGAATACTATTTGAACCAGTAATTAAACTATCCTCTCTTAATAATATCAATATATCAATAATATGCAGTACAAATATATGCTTATATAATTATAAACATTAATTTATTGCAATATAATTACATAGCAAATGATGATTAACAAATAAATAAATAAACAAACATAAAATGTTAAAAAAAAATTTATAAACAAAGATTTAAAGTAACTTTGCTAATATTTAATTAATTTTTGATTTAAAATTTGAAAACTATTATAATTATAATAAAAAGTGATACTTTAAGAAAGAAGATCCAGCTGCTGAGCATTGGGTATTTGGCTTAAAATTTAACACGAATAGCTATTCATTACATCACAAATATATATTTAAATTGAACAGCCTTTATAAATAAAATTTTAATGTATTTTCATTATCTTAAAAAAAATTGATATGTAAAGCATTTTGTGGTTCATTAACTTAGAAAAAAATATATATATATACAGGGTATCTGCCAAAATAAAATTTTTCAAATCCATTACTTTCCTGATTTAGCAGATCATTTTCCATGACTTTAAAAAGCTTTCGTTAAAGTATATATGAATAAAACTTCTGATGTACATACAAATAAAATATATGCTTTTAAAGAAATTACAGGAATTTTATCATAAAAAACTATAAACTTACTTTATAAGTGTTAATAAACTCACATACATAAAAATAAATTGTTGTATCTACATACATAACTTTAATCATATAGCAGTTTTTCAATGGAAATGTTTCCAATTTGAATTCAGGGTACTTTGTTATTATCCAGGTGACCATGAATAATAGCCAAATATAACCCTATAATGTTTATATACAATATCCCTAGAGGTAAACTTATATTTTGTGCAAAAATCTTAACTAATTTTTATTAAAAAATAATAATTATTATATTAATAAAATTTTAATCTACAATTTAAGAAAAAACCAGAATAATATACATTTACCCACCCATTAAGCTTTCTTGTTTTGAGTTTCCTTGGTGAACAAATTTTACTTGACAATATGGTCAATAAGATAATACATAAATACCAAACTCAGCAACTTCAGCCAAATGACAAGTAAAAATAGAATTAAACAATTAAATGCATGTTTTTTTAATCAGTAGTTTAGCGGATACATGACTTTCCATGTCTTTTACTCATTTTACTTGAAAAATCAAGACTTTCCATGGCAAAATTAATCCTTGGTCTAAATCCATGATTTTCCATGACTTTCCCTGACTTTTCAGGTGCGCGGAAACCATGATAAGAAAAAATCATAAATTATAATTATACAGTCGTTAAAAATTTCTGAATTCTTTTAGGCAACACAAAAACACAAAATCTATTATTTTTTTAATTGGTTTGCGAGGAGAAATAAAGAAAAGAACTTATTATTGTTCTTTTGCTCGTTAATAAACAGCAGGAGTCCATTCACACCTGCTGCATAATAAGGTTTAGATCACACGCAAAGAAAGCGTCAAAATCAAAAGGAAGAAATAACAGAAATCACAGAAGAACATATCAAACATTTGTAAGAATATTGTGTTAATATTATACTTACAGATAAAGGAGTAGGGTGAACATTTTTTCTCATCTTAGGTGAAAAAGAATCAGCCAATAAGCTCAATTTTTTCCCTATTGTTTTAACTTGCTTGTGGTCCATTTTTAGCCTGTAATATATTGAATATATTTAGTTATGCAATACTTCTTGAAACATATACAATTATAACTAAGCAACAATGTATATATATATATATATATATATATATATATATATATATATGTAAGGAAAATTCTCAGGGGTTTTCAAAACTTAAATCAAGGGTAAAAATTCCCGCGTCATTTTCCATTCCCCTTTTTAACCCCTAACCTAAATTGACCACTCGGGCTACAAGTTACGCCCTCAGAGAAGGGGCCTGGCCAATTATAAACCTACATGGCCCTAGCGGACAATTTAGGAAATTTCCAAATAAGAAGGAGATACACGCTAGCGGAGACAGATTTTTCTAAAGATATTTTCCCACAGATGTTGACCCAGGTGTTACGTGTCTTGTACATAGAACTTCATGCTAGCTGACCCTTCAGTTTGTCCCTATGATGAAGTGGGAACCAGTCCTTCAAAGTTATCTTAATAAAGGTCTTTAGCTGAAACGGTATCATTTTTATGGCCATGACTGCAACCCCCCATCGAGAAGTCAGTCTCATTACATATATATGTATCTATCTGTCTATCTATATATCTGAACATATATATCCATATACACATAAATAAATATATATATATGTATAAAAATATATATATATATATAATAAATATATATAATATATATATATATATATATATATATATATATACATATATAACGCACAAAATACAGACTTAATTCAGCCTCTGTCTATATGACTTTAGCCAATAGTTAGCGAGTTCTCTTTTAACAAGGGTATTTTTTATCACGTGATCAATTGTGCTTAGGGATTATTCGTAGTCTTTTTACTTCAGGAATCCCTACTTGAAAAGTGTATGTGCGGGATCACTTTGTCTATGTACACGATGTTGTAAAAGTGCTTGACTGTTGTATGGATTTCATGTGTCTCACCAGAAATAAACTGTGTTGTGAATTTGAAGTCTCGCGCATATTACATAAATTTATTTATTTAAAGAAAGAGAGAGCATTTTATAAATATTGGGGGTTCCAACTTGTAACTCTTGGAACGTCACAATGGATACTTTATGCATAATAGCATTTTCGTAATTGGCAATTTGATGTAAGATTCTTCTAGTAGGATAGATCTACGAGTATAAAATACTATTCATAATTTAGTTATAAAAAAGATTTAGCTATTTGAGTTACTTAAAACAGTGTGAAACTGAAATGTGATAAAATACATGTCTGAGGACTTCCCAGTATTTGTATATTTTAAATATAAAAATAAACACGAGAAAGTAGGAAATCGAAAAAGTGAAAAAGAATAGCTATTTTAAAGTTTAGGCTAGTAATTAAACTTCATATAAAACTAATTATTCTACAATTGCATAAAAGAGTGAAGTTAAAAATAAACAAAAATCTATTGTACCCCAAAACAATTGAATCTTGAAGACGATTGTTCAACAGAATTAGTTTATTTAAATCCCCTATATAATAATAGCCTAAGTTATCTGTCCGCAAATTTATGAAGCGGTTGGACCTGGAATGGATACAGGCATCCATTCAAAGCGAATGAAGTTTATCTTCTCCTAAACTATCGATCCGATTCTAAAATAAATCTGTATAAATATGCTACATATCACAGAAAAAAATACCGTCGTCTTTAAAACGTTCGAAATCCATTTGCTTTCGAGAGTTTATGCCGTTATTTCAAGTATTTTCCCCGGTTAAGAGCAGACGATTAAATAACCATTTATCACTTAATAAATAGAAAAAAAAAATTATTTTTAGCAGTGACTATTCCAACCATCTCATTTAATCATTTCATATTTTAAACTATTTAAATATCGTCTACACTATTATAATATCTTTTACCCCTGAACTTAGATATTACGTAAATGATTTTCTTTTATATTTGGCTTAAATAATAGATTAGGTACATATGTGATAATGTTAAATTGAATCATCGATAATTTTTTTTGCAATGAAAATTTTACCACCGGTATTAACAATAAATTCTTTTCATATAAGTCTAGGAGTCTATTTTACGGACTAATAAATATCTAACTTTTAATTTATATATATTTGGAAATTAAGAAGTTTGTTTTTCATACATAACCACACGGTTTGACTAAATGAATGCAATGTGATTCTAAACTGCATTACAGGATCGGGAGACTTTAGAGGAGTATGACGATAAATAAATTATTGAGAGTGAACCAGATAATTCTCAGCCAAAAAAACAAGCCATTTTTTACCTGCCTCATTGGGTACTTAACAGTTCTGGAATATTAAAAATTTTACTAATCCCGTCATATGATGGGCTATATGCTAATTATTGATAATGGCAAAGGACAAGATGAATAAAAAGATCCCGAGACAGATTAAAATTAATGATGTAATCAAAACAAAACTTAAAGAGAGGATAATTTTGTGGATGGTCACCTGTATCAACCAATGAGCGGGTGTCCACCACCCTCTCTGTTAATGGTTATCGGAGATTAATTATAAGTAGTAAATAACCCCGTATACATCTCGGAATAGCTCACGGGAAACGCCAAAACGATTAGAGCCAAAGGACAGCAATCCCCCAATATCTAAATGTTTTTGTTGTTGAGAAAATTCGTCGGGTTACCATGGAGCCACTCTTAAAGTACAGTTTTCTAACTAGCATTCTAACCGGCTACCACCACTACCCGAGAATAAGATAGAGCAGAATAAAACTAAGATCCCTAGAAGGTTAACATGCAATATTTACTTTGCAGTAGAATTATTTAAAATTAGTTGCGATCATGGGAAATGTTTAAACCCGTTTCCGCATAGAGTCCTATTCATAGGGCAGTTAATTTTCACCATTATAAATAAAGCTATTCAACGTATTGCCTATTCTTGATGAATTAACAGATGAAGAAGATTTTGATGACACTGACTCTTGACACATCTGTAAGAGACGAAAAATTTTGAGGGGGATGTTTCAGAGACGTTGGGAATTGGTGTCATTTTGTTGCCATGTCACTTGAGGAAGAATTCCACTGAACCTTCAAAATAACAGAAAATTGCACCAAAATAGGATGTTTTAAGAGTAGCGATTATGCTGCTAACATGTCGCTTAAAGAAAATTTTAAGAAGCCATGCCCTTTGTGCTCCAGATGTCGAGTCTAACTCGACATCATCTTGCTTTCACAGCAAGTACAACGTCGAGACTATATTTAAATTTTAAGAATAGCTGATAACACTTGTTTAACTCAGTTAAAATTGTTATATCGGGAATGAATCGATATTACTCAAACGTACCAAACTACTGGAATTGTGGAAAGTTAATTTAGAAAGAAAATAATTCAATTATACAAAAAAATCCTTTGTGTGTGTGTGAATGTGGTTTCCTAAGAAAGCCAATCTAGGATGGCTAAAACTTAACTATGCATTTGCAATACAACAAAACAAACAATAAGACAAAAACACTAACTTTAAAAAATGTTATTTTTAAAGTTACGCAAATAAGATGAGTCTAATTTAAAGCCAGGGCCTGATTATCGCATGGGCACTTGGGGCACGTGCCCTGGGCACGAAAATTTAGTCGAGTGCTAGAAAACACATATTAAGTGGGGGAAAATTGCAAACTTACTCTACCATCGTTAAGTTTTAATAAATTATTGTACGAGGTAATTGTGTTTGTCATGAACTATATTGTTTCCTATTTACTTTAATTTTACTGTTATTTACCTGATAATTAATTCCCTCAACAAACCTGGTGCTCTTTTTATCCTATGGGTTATTGCATATAAGGCAGATTATTAGGAACGTACCACTATAAACCATTAAATCATCTCATCAATTTAAATTATTTTTAATTCTATTATTATTTATTTTCTGCACTACAGAGTTTGTGAGTGTGACGAGGTAAAAATAAAAAAATGTGGGTCACTCTAGGTCTTTAAAAGTCCTTAATTTTTAGCATGGCTAAACAGAGATAATAATGATTACTTAAAATGAAAATTTGGTGTTTTGATTTTGAATATTACTTTAATGCTTATTTCTTAAATATGTTTGCTAATTCAATATTATAATTTTATATGACTCTAATTAGGATAATAACTTGTCACTATAAATTTGCAATGGGGGTGGAGGGCACAAAAGTATCTTAGTCAGGCCCTGTTTAAAGCCCCTAATAATGTAGGAGAATTTGCTGCATACCCGCCAGGAAAGATCTTATACATTTATATACGGCGGAAAAAACTTCCTCAAATAAGCAGAAGAAAAAGAGTAAATAACAAGATACTCCTGCTTAAATACAAAGCTACAAAATTCCAATTAATTGATTTTATCTAATACCATGGTGATATGAACCCACCTATAAATATAAAATCCCTTTAATATACAAATTTGTAAAATGCCTACATCTGTAAACATTCACAGAGCGTAATTCTTCAATTGAACTTTCCAAGAAAAAAAAAGTATATGAATAAAAGTTGAACTAAATTTAATAATATTCGGCAACAATAAAAATAACACTAACACTATCGAAAATGATGACCAAAGATTGTTTATACGATGTCTCAGAAAGTTATTAATCCATAACCCGTCAAACAAGTTTGTATAAACACAGATCAAATAACGAGATCATTCAATTTGTTTCAAGGTCATAAAATCGCCTCGAAATCTAAACAGTCAAAATTCACACACCTCAAAATCCTCCTTATCTTTCAAAAACATTTTATGTTTCTTAAAAATAAATAGCAAAGTAATATTCCTGAGAAGACTCACTCAAGAAAAAAATTATTAAAAATCTTCAAAATGTAAGAAAAAAGTTTTAAAATTTCTTAAAATTGGCCACACATCATAAATCGTACGTTTTCTGATATTTCTATTTAGTTCTGATCTGGCTCTCCGCTCCTTCTGTGAGGGAGGAACATATTGTGCAAATCTCTCCAATAGACAGTATTTTTGATATCATTACTATTAAGTCTTTTTTAACTGTGAAGGCGTGGAGCATATAGCAGCGTGCTTGCCCTGCTATGATTCGCGAACCTGAGGTTCATGGTTTTGTCCCCCACGTTGCCATGTTTTCCAATTTCTCATATAATTTTTAATTATTTACAATTTTCTTTACTTTTATTTTTCTTAAGCTTATTTCCACATTTTTAAATATATTTTTTTAACGTTAACTTCTGAGTTTTAAATGCTAACTTTGTTTCCTTCACGAATTCTGTATGGATGTCACTGGCCGCAAAAATATATGTTTTGTTTCTATCCCTAAACTTTCTACTCTTTATTTTTGTGTCTTGAACTCACGAATCCACCTCCCTATCCCCTCTTTCCCCTTTTAGTTGTTTTATTTTTCTGCTCGTTGTTATTTTATGCTTACTGTTAGAAATCTCTGGATTAGAGGGCCCGGCCCAGGAAATCCAGTTGACCTACCATCCTGAAGATCCTGAAGATCTGAGAAGACTCCTCTTCAAGTTAGCATTCTATCATCTCTCCACTTCATTCTTCTTTTCTGCTATCACGTTAAACTTCCTCCTTTCATTTTTATTTAATCAATTTGTATATATATTTTTATATACATAAAAAATAAGATAAAAAAAGTATTAAAATTTTATAAAATTGATGCTTGCATTTGCATAAAAACTCTATCCCTTTTTAAACATCCTACTCTCTATTAATAACTTTTTACTTTACCACTTTACTATTTATATTGCTGTCTACTTTATCCGGCCGTACACTCGGTATTAAGGATTGCTACAAGTGATTCGGATCCAAATTTCGAAGAAATAATATCAAATGAACATTCCAGATTTCACGTTTCGCATTAACTAAAACTATTCTATTTTAACGTCTGATGTTTGTCTTTTCTTTTTATAATTCTATTTACTATTATATTTACAAAATGTAATATAAATATAAAAATGTAATAACTAGGATCAAAATAAAATAATTTGTATCGTTAAGATATAAATAAATATCAAAATAAAATCTTTCATTAACTGATTTACTTAATGACCATTAATTTAATATAAGGGATAATATTCCTTTAAAAATTACGTTACATATTTTACTGGGCACAAATTGTTCGCATATAAACCTAAGTAAGAATTTATTATTACTATTATCTTTTATTGGCTGTCAAAATTCTCTGTCCAAATACTTTAAAATGATACTTATAGTGTTTTTGTCAAAAACATTTCTTGGGCAAGGGAAAAACTCCACCCAAAACATTCGCGTGTACACAGCGTACGCGGTATAGTCCTCCGGCCTGGGAGACAATTTGAAAAATTTCATTTTGGTCCGCACTTAAAAGTATTTGCCCACCTCTGCCCTAACTGAACTGGCAAATCCTGATTGATCTAAATCATTCTCACGAAGGGGATACAGCTTCCAGCTAAGAATCCCCGATCAAACTACTACTAGTCTGAGAAGAGCATGACAAGCAAAATCTTTAGCAGAATAAAACTAAGATCAATAAAAGGTTTGTATGCAATATTTAGTTAGCAACATATTACACTATCGCAACTAATTGCAGATATTTATCAGTAGAAATATCTAAAATTAGTAGCGATCATGGGAAATGTTTTAATCTTAACAATTACGCAAATTACAAAAACTTTAAAACTTGTCAAACAAGTTTTTATAAATACCGACAAAATAAGATCTTTAAGCTGGTTTCAAGGTCACAAAATCGTACTGATAAGATTTAAGTCAAAATTCATTCAATCACCTCAAAATTATATAATCTTTCCAAAACATTTCAGATTCCTTTAAAATAAATAACGCAAATATTACTGCGAAGAGCATGAAAAAAAATTTTTTTTGACAAGATAAAATTAAAAAACACACATATTTAATTTTCGATTGGAATAGTTGAAAGAAAAGTGCTTCAGTCTGCTTATTACATGAATTACATTACCTTCAAAACTTGTCAAACAGGTTTTTACAAATACCAACAAAATAAGAGATCTTTAAGTTTGTTTCAAGGTCATAAAATCGTGTCGAAAGTTTAACGGTCAAAATTCATGTACATCAAAATCATATAATCTCTGCAAAACATTGCATATTTCTTTAAAATGAATAGCAAAGAAATATTGCTACGAAGAGCACGACAAATTTTTTTGACAAAATAAAACTAAAAGAACACAAATATTTGATTTTCGATAGAAATATCTGGGATTATTTACGATCATGGAAAGTGCTTCAGTCCTGCTTATTACATGAATTACATTTACTTCAAAACTTGTCAAACAAGTTTTTATAAATACCGACCTAATAACAAGCAGGTTAAATAATCTCCAAGGTCACGAACGTAGTGAAATTTTATTGGTCAAATTCCCCACCTTATTATAAAGTAGATCATCGATCTTTCAATTCATTTGGTCTCAAATTTATACCCCATAGAAATAATGTTATTTTGGACACATTCGTCATTACCGGATTCTTCGTTTCCCAGCATCTATCGTCGAAAATTTTCGGCCCCGTTCTTTTTTTCTTCCCGGAAGATCATTGTTGGAAAAGTTAAAAAGACCAAAAGTTTACTTATTTATTTTTATTTTATTTATTGTGTGTTCTTAAAAATATTTCTAGGTTCTGTGAAGTGCCAAAAGATTTCTATTTCATCACGGTTGCCCTAGACCAGGGTTGCCCAACCGAAATCGGTTGGTGGGCCAAAAAACAATTTACTGAATTGAGGTGGGCCACATATCCCCTATATAATAATAGCCTAAGTTATCTGTCCGTCTGTCCTCGAATTTATAAAGCGGTTGGACCTGGAATGGATAGAGGCATCCATAGTTAGCAAAATTCAAAGCAAGTAATGTTTATCTTCTCCTAAACTATCTATCTGATTCTAAAATAAATTGGTATAAATATGCTTCATATCACAGCAAAAAATACTGCCTTCTTTAAAACGTTCGAAATCCACCCCTTCCCCTCTTTTCGAGCTTCTAATGCCATTATTTCAACTCCTATTTTCCCCGGTTAAGAGCAGGCGATTAAATTTATCAATTTATCCCATAATAAATAGGTAAAAATAACATTTTTCTAGCATTATGACGTCATTCCTTTAACCATCTCATTTAATTATTTCTTATTTTAAATTATTTAAATTATGCCTTATTTTCATACGTTTTATCATTGAACTTAGATATTGTGTAAATAATTTTCTTTTATATTTGGCTTAAATAATAGATTAGGTACATGTATGATAATTTTGAATTGAATCATCGATTATTTTTTTGTTGCAAGATGACTCTTAGCCAAAAAACAAACCATTTTTTTCACCTGCCTCATAAGTTACTTTACAATTTTGGAAAATTAAAAATTTTACTGATCCCGTCACATGACGGGCTATATGCTAGTATAAAAATAAAACAACAAATTATTCAAAATATTTTATTATCGTGAAATATTCAAAATATGCATTTTTACAGTGCCAGCTGCGACTGTACATAAAAGTTGTGTTATACATATAACTACAACGACAATAAACATTAACTATACTGTATTTACAATCATCCCCAACACTTTACCTTCCTCCCTAATCATGAGGGTTAAACTATTATGATTATATTTATACTATAAATATATATTGTAGTTTATTCACAAGCACTACCACGTGTATTATTTTAAAATTAATGTGAAATTTGTTTTTGTATTTTACTAGAGATTTTGTTAATATCAACGGATAATGTAGTCGACGAGCATCGTAGCTGGTTGGTCATGTTTTTATCAAGCAATCTGTAGCGATACTTTGTTTTTGCTATTCTATGTTTCTATGTTCTATTCTAATTCTATGTTTCAACTGTATATAGTCAAAATGACTAAAACTATACAGACTGTTGAAAACTTCAATTGGGCAGGAAAAAGTTTTTAAATGGGCTGCATGCTGCCCATGCGCCGTTGATTGGGCATACCTGCCCTAGACCATCAGATGGTCAACTTAACTAAATGGGTCTCAAGAAAAGAAAACTTGTGCACAGGCCAGAGAAAAAATCATTCAGAAAGACAGGGTGGACTCTGGGCCTTTAAAACCGGACTTCTTTTCGAGGCGGCAAATTTTAGGGGGTGTTATTTTGGCTGGTATTTATTTGTTGAATATATTATTATTGAAAAAATTCGATTAAAAACATTTTACAAAATATACTTTTTTATAGCTTGAAAGCCAGAAATATAATTATTTCATATTATCTTTTATTGATTTAATTAAAATGCTAATCAATGTATTTTATTTATTTATTTTGCAATAGATGAATCGATTAATGGCTTGACATATACATTTGATTTACCAAGTACCCACAACAATTATTTTTAATTTTTGTGCGATCCACGACAGATTGTAACCTGAATCAGTATCGAGTTTTTCTGAAACAAACGAAGCATTGTCAAATTAAGGTATCCGTCTGCGTTAAAAACGTCATTTTTTGCCGAAAAACATAATTTTTTTATTTCTCTGTTGTAAAATTTCAAATTTTAGGCTTCTAAATCTGTTTTTGTTTTGTCTCTACAGCATTTTAAAGAAAAGTTACAGTTTTTTAAACATCAATGACAGCTCTCAAAACAAAAAGTCGTGAATTTAAAGCCTTTTAAACAGCATTTTTTGGACAAAACTTTTTAAAATTTCACGAAGATTAGTTTAAACATTTTTCTAGTATTTTTAATAATTAGAAACTTGGCAATTAGAAAGTTTTGAAGCAAGAAAGTGTGGGGAATTTTAAACGTGTATTTTAATTTTTTAATAGTTAAAGTTGCTTTCATAAACTTCAAATGCGTTTTTCTCAGAACGGTATTTTTAATAAAATGTTGAAACTTAAAATGTGATTTCTCAAAAAGTTCTTAAAATATTTTATTGAAAATTATTATGAATGCTTTTGATAGTATTTACTAGTGAATGACCTAAAAGCTTTAAATTTGGATAATTTTTAATGATATTACACTCATAGTTAGATACAAAGGTAATGAAAATTCGTTAAAAATTCAATGTGTATGGTTTTGAAGGACCAAAAGTTTTTACCAAATGTAAATTAAGGAAAGATTTTAGGTGATTCCCTAGACCAGTATATAAGAAATGTGTTGCATCAAAATATATTGAAATAATTTAATTTATTAAAAAATTAGACCTTTTGAAAAAAACCCGATTTTTTTACTAAATTTTCTTCATTTATTAGAAATTTTATAAAAACTTCTCCAGGAATAAATTTTTTAAATGCAATTGTCTAGGATAATATAAAAAATAAATATGAAAATATAAAAACATGAACTAGTTTCTACGTTTAAAGAAAAAAGTTCTCCGAACGTAGACGGATACCTTAAAACCGTTTATAACACTCTAAGAAACAATAAATAGAAGATAGAACATTTATTCTATGCAGTCAGGTAATCCGTTTGTATAAAGTATTCTAGAAATGTTAAGTGTCATTCTAAACGTAAGTTATATTTTATAAAAGGCTAAATATTTCCCACTGAGTTGCAAATAATTTATTCTTAGTGGTAGATTAATCGAATTTCTGCATTCATCACTAGGCAAATTTGACGCCTTGGGTAAAAAATAAAATTCCTTCCCCTACCTCGCGATAAAAATTATTATTTGAATAAATATGTGTTGTTTGTTGATAGATACAAACCTAAATTATACATAGAAAATGTATATAACATATAGGTGTATCATTTTCGGTTATTTAATTAAACATAGTGCCTTTTGCGGCTGTTTCCTTTAAAACTAAAGTTTGTAAATATATTAAGTTTTTAAATATTAAACAGCATAAATACAAACTGTAATATTTAGAAAACGAAAAAAAATATTTGTAGAAATTTTTAATTTAATTATTTAACTTATCAATATTTTTTTCACATTTAGAGAAGATGCCGCTCTTTTATTTTGCAACCCACGACAAATGTCCAGGTTGTTCACCTGGACATTTGTCGGGTCCTGCTATGGTTTTTCATTTTTTTCATTTTTTTTTTCTTTATAAAGAAAAATCCTCTTGGGAAACGATGAACCGACATTCCATTGCATAAACATGCGATTATTCAATTATTACTAATTGGGAATATATTCAGTTTAAGAAAATTAAAATAGTAAACTACTTTTATCTTTATAAATCAAAGTTTCATCAGTTGAAAAAAAAATAAATAATAATAATGTGTTTTTTTTCTACATGTAAGTGAAACATAAAACAGGCATAAATCTTCAATTTCAAAATTCTGGTTCTTTTCTCGAATTAATAAATTTTTACAAAATAATTAAATTAAATTAAATTAAATTATCATTTCTAATGTCGCGTTATTATACAATGACTTACAAACAAAAGAAAGTAAAAGTGAATTAAATGTAAAAAATAAAATTAAATAAAAATATTGACAGGATATCAAGGGCTGTCAAAACAGTAATAAATTTCTCAGAACGTGAAAAATTCCGATAAGAAAGCTCGACAAGGTGATTTTTATTGCTAAATATTATATATATATATAATATATATAATATATAAAAAATATTTTTTAAACGTACAGAGAGAGAGAGAGAGAGAGAGAGAGAGAGAGAGATGCAAGGAAAATCTCATTTTCAAATCTGAAGTCAAGCTAAAAATTGTCCTTTTGCAGTTTTAATAAGCTAAATTGAAAATACAGTTTACGTCATAGAACTGACCAATTATAACTCGACATGGTAGAGGACAATTTAGGTTAGGGGTTAAAAAGGGGAATGCAAAAGGACGCGGAATTTTTAGCCCTTGACTTCAGATTTGAAACCCCTGAGAATTTTCATTACATGTGTACATATATATATATATATATTATTTTTTTTTTTTTTTTTTTAAACAAAATTTAAACGTACATATCTTTGAAATTAAGTTAACCCAATTTCGTGTGCACTGTAATCATTTTATGACAATAAAGGTAAAAATAATACATGAAGTATAAAAAAATAAAGTAATAACTACAAGTAATGAAAGGAAGAGTAGGACGTGGTTAAAG
>CM063505.1:66851248-66866248 GCA_032207245.1 Pardosa pseudoannulata | reverse complement strand
CTAATTTTAATTATTGTTGTGTTTTTATATTTTTTGCAATATACAGGGAATAGTTTGTTATAAGTAACAACTTATCTATCTAGTATATTCTTCACACTGATTACCTAAAATTAAATACATAAATTTTAATCTAAATACATTTCATTATTTTGTAATTGGATGGTGCAAACTAAATAAGATGTAAATTTAAAGAACAAATTATTCATTTAATGCAAACTATTTATTAAAAAAAAATCACAATTATTTCAATACTTTTTAAGCAACGAATTATGGATTTAATTGGTTACGAAGGTTAGAATGAACAATACCAAAAGAAGAAAACTGTCTTTCCATTCTAGCAGATAATGTGACGGCTGTTGTTATTTGGTAGACAAACTGGATTTCAAGTTCAAAAATACTCTCTTTACCCCCCAATTACATAAAATGAATTCCACTAGTCATAACTAGTCGTACCTACCTCTACTACATACTTTCTGATAACAACCCCTAAATTCTTAGAAAACATGCTATCTATTTACACTTAGTACCGGGTGACCGAGCTCCGCTCGGAGAAAACAGGTATCGAAGCTAACTCGAAGATTTAAATTTTCAATTGTGATTTATCAAAACAATACATGCCATAAGAAAATTTGTGAAACCATTAGTGAAAAGATAACCGGTTAAAGTGCACCATTGTAAACTATTCTAAACAAAGTTGTTTGGAAAGGGAACTATTCTATACAAAGGTAAAGTTTGAAAAGTCATAGGAAATAAAATGTAATTGATAACAAAAAAATATACAATTAAAGAAATGGTACAAAGTGAGCAGAGTAAAGATTGAAGTTTGTTGAATGGAGAAGCATTCTGACAATGACGGTATCTTCTAGTTGTCCATTTGCGGGTATAATTGAGTTGATCGCTTGTTGTTCCAAAATTCCGGCTCCTTGAAGCATTTCATGTAGAGGTGCGTTCTGCATGTTGAAAATGTAGCTTGAAATCTGATGAATGTTGAAATGTCGAACTTTGTTGACGGTGATTTGAAATCGAAATCAGTTCCGTAACACGTTCGCTGCCGCCGACCCACTGGCGCGTCAGAGCGGCACCTCCTGGTATGCCGACGACGCACTAACGCGGCGACGGACTTTGATAAGTTATATGCTCTGTGTTTAGTGTGGGTTTGGAAATTGAACGGCGAGGTTGTTTCGGCACGTTAGTGAAGCATTATTTTTTAATTTTTTGTGGTTGGTTTTCAAAATGTTTGTTTGCATTATTTTTTTTTTTACTATATCGTTTATGTGTTATATATACTTTGCTACATTAATTTAATATTTAGAGTTGATAGAAAATAAAAATGGAAACCGATATCAAGGAATAAAGACAAATCAATAAAGACTTTTATTATTATTATTAATTCGTCAGAACTACAGCCAATCGATTCCTCGTGGTCGAAAACCCCCGAGTACCAATTTTCACTTGGTTTGGATGCATGAGAAAAAAGTTTGCCCTCAACGGGGTTCGAACCCGGCCCTATCTGTAGCGCCGAACTACGTGACCTTAGCGCGTCAAAACCGGTGCCAATCGATTCCTCGTGGCCAAAAACCCCAGATCCCCAAGTTTACTACAGTTTATTAATTCTGGGGCGATTTTCGACTTGACAACCATTCCTCGTATTATAGTATAGGATTTACTTATTGGTATTTCTGTACTTATTGGCTGACTGATTCCCAATTCTCCTGTCTTTCGAATGTAGGTTTTAAGAGAAATGAAAAAAAATGATTTTAATCAATGATTTTTTTAAAATCAACTGATTTAAATCAAGATTTAAATCATGATTTAAATCAACTGATTTAAATCATGCCAACCCTGATAACAACAACAAAAAATTAAAGTACAAATTTTGCAGGATATAAATAAATAATCCAGTTTCAAGAGCACTGTAATTAAATTATGACAAAAATACAATAATACTTATATATTTCTTCATACAAGTAAATCTTTACATATCATCAAAGAAGTTACAATGATGCCCTTACTATTGTAAGTCTAGTATGTTAGCATTGGTCAATCTATAAAATTATTTCATTTTAATTATATTTTAATTTTGTTTTAAAATACAACCTCCTCTGCTCACGAAAGAAAAGAAAGAACAGAAAAATAAATAAAGAAAGAAAAGACCCAATCCAACCGGATGCTGAACACGCTCAAGAAAAATAAACTTGTTTAAATTTAGCTTAACAAGAGAAAGACAGCAAGAGCATTATATCCCATATATAATAATAGCCTAAGTTATCTGTCCTCGAATTTATGAAGCTGTTGGAACTGGAATGGATAGAGGCATCCATATTGGATTCTTGATGAGTTAGGGTTAGCAAAATTCAAAGCGAGTAAAGTTTATCTTCTAAACCAGGGGTGGGCAAATACTTTTAAGCGCGGGCCAAAATGAAATTTTTAAAATATCTCCCGGGCCGGAGGACTATACCGAGTACGCTGTGCACACTCGAATATTTTGCGTGGAGTTTTATTCCCCAAGAAATTTTGTTGGCAAAAACACTATGAGTATCATTTTAAAGCATCTGGACAGAGAAATTTGACAGTTAGTAAAAGATAATAGTAATAATATATTGTCTTACTTAGGTGTGTTCGGTACTTATCGACGTTCCTCCCACCCCTTAAGCGCAATGGTTGTGTCCAGCGCGTCCCTTTTCTCTTTTTTGTATTGTAACCAGAGTGTGACCGTTCGGACCCCGTCTAAGAAGGTCGAACCGTTGTCCGCGTCTCCCCTGAGATTGCTTCTTTAGAACCCATTGCTCTTATATATCCCCTGATATATATTTTTATTGTCAGAGCCCATGCTCTTGTATGACCCTGTCATATTTTTCTTAATTAAAGTTTTTGTTAAGTTTTTAAATACAGTCCACTTTATTATCGTCCTCAACATTTGATTGCGGTGGGGGGAACGTCGATAAGTACCGAACAAGGTGTATATGCGAACAATTTGTGTCCAGTAAAATATGTCAGGTAATTGTAATTTTTAAAGAATTATGATCCATTATATTAAATTGATGGTCATTAAATAAATCAGTTAATGAAAAATTTTTTTTATATTTATTTATATCTTAACGATACAAATTATTTTATTTTGATCATAGTTATTACATTTTTATATTTATATTACATTTTGTAAATATAATAGTAAATAGAATTATAAAAAGGAAAGACAAACATCAAACGTTAAAATAGAATAGTTTTAGTTAATGCGAAACGTGAAATCTGGAATGTTCATTTGATATTATTTCTTCAAAATTTGGATCCAAATCACTTGTAGCAATCCTTAATATCGAGTGTAGATTTTCGTCAAATTATAATACTCTCTATTATTTATACATTTTTCATTATTTATATGTACACTACGCATATAAATACTGTTGATTTCAACAAATTTACACATAAGAGATTAAAAAAATTGTATGCAGAATTTTTTAACGGGATGGATCCGGCCCGCGGGCCGACATTTGCCCACCTCTGTTTTAAACTATCGATCCGATTCTAAAAAAAATTGCTATAAATATGCTTCTTATCAATGCGAAAAACACTGTCGTCTGTTAAACGTTCGAAATCTTCCTCTTCTGTCATCTTTGCCAGCTTTTAGTGTCAATTTTCCCTGGGTAAGAGCAGGCGATTAAATTTATAAATTTATCACATAATAAATAGGTAAAAATTACATTTTTCTAGCATTATGACGTCATTAATTTAACCATCTCATTTAATCATTTCTTATTTTAAGTTATTTAAATATAGACTGCATTATTTTCATACGTTTTTTCACTGATGTAATAATTAATAAAATGTAAATAATTTTAATGTAAATGTAAATGTAATTAATTAATGTAGATAATTTTCTTTTATATTTGACTTAAATAATAGATTAGGTACATATGTTCTAATTTTAACTTTAATCATCGATTATTTTTTGTTGCAATGAAAATGTTATCACCGGTATTAACAACAAATTCTTTTCTTAAAAGCCTAGGAGTCTATTTCACAGACTAATAAATATCTATCGTTTAAGTTAAGTTTGTTCGTTTGTGTGTTTGTTTTTTATACATAACCACACGGCTTGACTAAAGGAATTCAACGGGATTCTACACTGCATTCACAATATCAGGAGACTTTAGAGGAGTAGGAAGATAAAACAAATTATTGAGCGTGTACCAGATAATTCTCAGCCAAAAAACAAGCCAATTTTCTTACCTGCCTCATAGGGTACTTTACAATTCTGGAAAATTAAAAATTTTACTAATCCCGTCATATGACGGGCTGAATGCTAGTTCTAAAATAATTTACCATTCAGATTCGCCTGATACAGCAAAGCTTCCGTCTCCCTTCACCGCTGGAGATCTACGTATAAGAACGTAACTGTGTCGAATAAAATCCCCCACCCCTCCTAACCTTGATCAGGAAGGGCTACGAACCTGTTCATTTCAGTGACGAATCGGCCAGATACATTTTCTCCCTTCATACTTTCACTAAAAAGTCGACGAAGTTACGCAAGTGGAAAGTAACTGTAGCTTCTTTTTCCCCGTTGTCTTGTTCTCGCAATAAATAGGATGCTTTTTGAAAATAAAAATTGGCAACGAGAGTTTGTCGCAGTTTCACAGCTCGCTTCCCATTTTATGAATTTCTAACTGCTTGGCTATGTTACCTGGTTTACGACAGTAAGGCGATCTCACGCAGTAGGGCAAATTCTCAAATTATGACAATTATGGCTTTAGTTTCAAACGGAAGGGCAGTTTATTGTTTGTCTATTGGCTGTTGTGAACATGAAAATGAATGGGAAGGGCATTGTAGTAGTTCGTGAAGTTGTGACAAATTGCCTTGTTATAATATTTTTTCCTTTTTCTAACACGAGATTGTCTTACTCGCCAGCTTCAATTTAATGGTAGTTATCGCAGTTCCTGGCTCATTAGGGCATATCTCCAGTAAGTAAGATGTAAAATTTTTAAAGGGAGCTGTTCTTGATGAATAGAAACAGTGATAAAGATGCCAATTCCATTAAATAAATTAAGAAAATATTAAAAGGTAAGCAAATTAATAATAAAAGATTAATAATAAAAAAGGCTAAAAAATAATATGATAATAATGGCTAAATATGAATTAAATGCGATAAAATAAATTTAAAAAATACTTTAATGCGATTAAATATGAGTAAATAGGTGTTAAATATAAGGAAAACATAGAAATAGATGGAAAAACCCTTTAGCTACCATATTGTAATTTTATTTATTCCACTGGTCTCCCTAGAAATTTGGTCGCTTTAATCAGGTCTCATTAACCCTCGAGTGGCAAAACAGTAAACCAAATCAAACCAAACCCTTTAAATTTGACGTCTGCATACATGCACATGCTCTGCCTACTTACTAGATGAGGCCCTGCTTGTAAGAAATTGTCAAGTTTTATAGTTTTGTGTCTAATTGTAATTCATCTCTTTCATTCGTATCTCATACTGTGATGTTTATATGACATTTTTGTCCGGGCAAAACTGTTACAATTGATTCTAGAACCCCTCCCCACTTTCTTAATACGTATATTTCCTATTTTCAGATAAGATGAAAAATTTCAACCCGTTTAACATGTTTTTGTGGGGGGAGGGGGGAGAATTATACTAAAGAATTAACTAGTTTCAATAACAGCAAATATGGCGAGATATGAAAAATGTAAATATAGAAACTACACTCAAGAGCAAAAAACGTTATGACCACCCCTACATTTTGCAATGAACTCGCCTGGATGACGTAGAATGCTATAGGGTATCTAAACATCATTGCGGACCAGTTGCACCCCTTACATGGTCTCTGTTTTTCCAGCTGGAAATGGATCGTACAAGACAACGCCCCGTGTCACAACTCTAAAATTGTGTTGGAGTGGTTGCAGGAACATGATGCTGAATTCCAGTTACTGCCCTGGCCGCCTAACTCACCGGATCTCAATCCGATAGAACACATTTGGAATGTCATGGGAAGGCAGCTCAGAGTTCAAAGACCACCAATTCGCAATATCTCGGATTTGCGTAACCGTTGCTTAAACATCTGGTACAATCTGTCTCCGTCCATCTACCAAGGACTTGTGGCATCCATGCCAAGGCGGGTTGAAGCTGTGTTGCGTGCCAAAGATGGGCCAGCTCGTTATTGACAGGTGGTCTTAATGTTTTGGCTCTCTAGTGTATTTTGGTCGAACAACTTGGGCAATTTTCTCATACATTTTATTTTCCATCTGGGGTAATAGTTGATTGGAGCCTGAAGAGAGTCCAGAGCAGTAGTTCCCGATCCCTAAGGTCGAGGGCACCATGGAGCCCGGAACCGGTTTTATGTGTGCTAGCTGCCGTGCGAATAATCGATAAAATTATTTAAGTTTTCAATAATGTAATTCATGCTCAGTAATTAAAGGAATACGCGTATTTGTTTGAGATAAATTATTCATTTATATGTTTATCATGGTTTAAGATAACATTGTCTGGATGTCTTCTGTTTGGTACCTGCTTCTAAATTACAAGGATCCATTCTTGAGGTTATTAACTCTAAACATACCAACACTGAATACATACATACCTATTTCTACCATAGCCGGTCAAATGACCGGACTTTATTTTTTCTGATTATAAATGTATGAAATATGAAAATTGGAAGGAAATAAACAAATAAACTTTATTATAATTAAACAAAAATTGTATATTGTAAATTTTTATGTATTGCAAACACAAAGAATAAGAATTTTTAATTCATTTCCCATCGCATTTTTTACATAAACCTTATGGGTCATTTGACCCCTTACATGGTATGTTTAGTGTTAAGCCAAAGTTTCAACCCTTGTGATTTCTCGATCAAAGTTTCTGCATATTACTTTAACCAATGAACCAGTCGCATATTACGACGGGGTATATTGGACCTGGTATGGACTTACCTATGCCAGGGGAATGAGTAACAACAACAACAATAGGCTTGCCAGACGTCCCGGTTTTATAAAGAATTTTGACACCAATGAATTTTAAAGCAGAGAATTCGCAAATTTCTGTCTGTATTATTTACTAATTAATTATTTTGCATAACCAATCAATAATATTTATATCTTAAATTTATTGTACCTGGTATAGGCTTACTTAAGCAAGGGGAATGAATAACAACAACAATAGGCCTGCCAGACGTCCCGGTTTTATAAAGAATTTTGACACCAGTGACTTTTAAAGCAAAGAATTCGTAAATTTCTGTATGTATTATTTACTAATTAATCATTTTGCATAACAAATCGATATTATTTATATCTTAAAATTATCTTTATTATCTTATTTTTATATATCATACGTATTATGGCATATTACATCCACCAAAAAATTTAACTTGAAAAAATAAATATGCTCGCCATCTAAATGGTATTCCAGAATATTCTCTAGAGTAAAAAAATACTGGAGATACCTGCCCTATTTTGTAAACACAGATAGCATATGTCAGAACAAGAATGCACAGATTTGTGGGTGACTTAATAAGCTTGTTGGATAAATGCCGGAAAGTTCTCAGGTGGCAAATGGCTACAGGGTCTACCGTAAGGACAAGGTCACAGCCTGAGGCACAGCTTTGTACAGCCCTGGTAGAAGCCAAATTTGCCGTCCGTTCTGCCCACAAAATATTATTACTGTAAAAATTCAATTTTCTACAGCTGGAAGTTTTTTTCTCCAAAATTTAAAACTTCTACAAATTAGAAAACAAAATGTAACTGCGAATATACGTTTTGACATCTAAGGTCCAGCACACACGTTAAGATATACTTGTCCGGTAAACGTGCACATGGAACAGGGTCTGACTAAGTTACTTTTGTGCCCAGGGCACAATCCAATTTTTGTGCCCTCCACCCCCATTGCAAATTTATAGTGACAAGTTATTATCATAATTACAGTCATATAAAAATTATAACATTGAATAAGCAAACATATTTAAGAAATTAGCATTAAAATAATATTCAAAATGAAGAACATCAAATTTTCCTTTTACGTAATCATTATTATCTCTGTTTAGCCATGATAGACATTAAGGACTTTTAAAGACCTAGAGTAACCCACTTTTTTTATTTTTACTTTGTCACACTCACAAGCTATGTGGTGCAGAAAATAAATAAAATAGAATTAAAAATAATTTAAATCGATGAGATGATTTAATGGTTTATAGTGGTACGTTGCTAATAATCTGTCTTATAAATATGCAATAACCCATAGGATAAAAAGAGCAGCAGGTTTGTTGAGGGAATTAATTATCAGGTAAATAACAGTAAATAGGAAACAATATAGCTCATGACAAACACAATTACCTCGTACAATAATTTATTAAAACTTCACGATGGTAGAGTAAGCTTGCAATTTTTTCCACTTAATATGTGTTTAAGCACTCGACTAAATTTTCGTGCACCCTGAATTTTTTTTGCCCACGGCACGTGCCCCAAGTGCCCGTGCGATAATCAGGCCCTGACATGGAAACCGGAAAGGTATATCTGTGTAGACTAGAACACACACCTGCTACGGTAAAACGGAAGATTTTAACTAAGTCGAGTGAGGCGAGCATACAAGATGAAACGATCGTCTTAGTGGCCATGCAATGCAAAAAGAAGAGAAAAAGCAAAGACTGGTGTAAAGATTAGCTTACAAAGAGAAATGAATACACTCATACAAAATTACTAAAAGAGTTAAGTTCGTGGTACTCTTTACTTTTCATTCGCCTCAGACAAGATTCCGACCTATATATTTCGATAAACTCTTTTAGCACTTGGTTTCGTTTTCAGCTTGACATAATTGCAAAAGTCACTAGCACTATTTTACACTTAGTCACTAGTTAACACTATTGTACATGTAAATACAAAGATATCAACTCATGGAACTAGCCTAAAAAGTGTACCCGCTTGCCGGAGTGACTCACACCCACACTTAGGTCTACACGCCTGCGCAGGTAGAAAGATTGGAATTTCGATTCTTCTCCGGTCGCCTGCGCAGGTCACTATGCCTGTGCAGTTTGGCCTGCAGCGGTTGGACACCGGTTTACCGGTACTGGTGACCTGTACAAGTAAACCTCACCGGTATACCAGAACGTGAGTGTTGGGCCTAATACTGATAAATTATTACGTAAAAACAGTATTATTACATGAAAAATTTTCTTCACAATCGAAAATTGTAATAAATATTAGTCTAAAATTGTTAACTGGTGTAATATAACTTTTTTTTTTTTTGTTAAAAAAATAACTTTTAGCATCAACTTTTGAAATAAATAAATATATATTTTAACGTAAGTTTTCTTTATGTTAAATCTCCTTTAAAGATTTTACCAACCAAAATGCTTAGGCACCCATCGCCCCTTTCCACTCTACACTTACACTAGGAATATTAAGAATACTTAAATACATGAGGAATTCAAGTTATCTCGCGTCCTACGTGATCACACTTTCAAATAAATAAAAAGTTCCCACATTGCCCGGCTGCGTGAAATATAAACTGCCGGGCAGGGTTTGACCCAGATGTAAACATTTTTAGAGCAGGCTTGTCTAACCCAAAGGAGTTTAGGGGCAGCGTTAGAGAAATGTATCGTGTTCCGTTCGACCTCAAAATGTATTAGTATGTGTATATATATATATATATATATATATATATATATATATATATATATATATATATATATATATATATATATATATATATATATATATATATATATATATATATATATATATATATATGTATATATATATGCATATATATGTATATATATATGTACATATACATATATGCATATATATACATATATATGTATGCATACATATATATATATAGATATAGATATAGATATAGATATATATTGTTCTAAACCTAAATTTTTCGGGATTACAGTACTTATTTCCCTCTGCTAAAGAAATTAATAAACAGGTAAAAAATTTAAACTTATTCACCATACAAAATATATTTTCAATTTCTAAAAATAGATTTTAAAAGCATTATTCCCACTTTTTAAATAGCAATTTTAGAATTACGTATAAATACATTGATACCGTTGAGTTGCATTGTTGTAGATCGGTTGCATTATTGGCCGTTATATTGAGATTTATAGTTATACAGAGTATGGGTAGCAATCAAAAATAGCGGTACACATCTAGAGGCTATAACAATACTAAACACAAAATTGCAATTTTTACGGCCAACTGTTTTTGAGTTACATACTTCAACAGAGATATACGTTATATTGAAATTTTTAGTTGTATAGAGTGCAGGTTGCAATAAAAAGGACAAGTGCAAAACTAAGCCTTATAACAGTCCTAATTGTAAAATATCGACCTTCTACAACTATTCATTTTTGAGTTATGCTAGTTACGTCTATACGTATATACATACATACACTAAGTACGTACATATGTATATACCTACGTACGTATATATACATTACGTACGTACATACGTACGTACATTATATACCTATATATACATTACATACGTACAGACGTCAAGAGTAAACTAATCGTAATCAGTTCAGGAATGGTCAAAATGGATATTTAAAGTTTCAGAAATAAAGTTTCTTTATACGCACACACAAATATAACAAATGATTAAACCTTCGTCAAAATAAATATTTTCTTTGAAATCTGAGCCCGAAATTTATCTTAATTACAACATTTTTTTTTACTTTGTATAAAGAAGTAAAAATTATTTAAACGTATCTTCTATAAAACATATAATTAAGTATAAGCGAAAATTAGATATTATGAAAAAGTATGTGTATCATTTACATTTATTGCATATCCTAAAAGTTTTTATGGAAGGGATAGAAATGGATAAACTAAATGCAACATTAAAGTATTTTTTATTATTTCTTTCATATATTTGAAACAAAAAATCCTTTTGCAAAGTTGGGATAAAATGGAAAAGCTTTGTTCGTAATAAAGTAGCACCAAAAAAAGAAAGCTTTACTGCAGTTGCTATTCAGACACTTTAAATTCAGTAAATATTGAGCTAGTAGATAAATCTATAGAACAGCATAGTACCGAAACATCAAATTATCATGCATAAACGAATTTAAAGTTCACTTCAAATTTAATGAAAATAACAGTCATAAAATAAAACAGACTTACCAATGGATGCTGCGAAATGGTATAAAATAGTGTTTAATCCCCATCTTAACCAAAACAGTCATTTTTCAAATAAGTTAACAAAAGCACATGGAATCACATACAATAACAGCCACAACACATGTATCTCGAACGTGGCTGAATCTCAAACTGAAACGACTGTCTGTACTCGTCTGCAGTTGCGTAACAAATGAGGGTCAATTCGCAATAACTGGAACCGGGTTGATGACCGCCGGTGTTATAGCTTGATCTACAAGTTTCGCGCGCGAAGGAGAAGAATTTGACCACGTTTAGCGGTTTTTCCCGCGTCCAAACAAAAGCATTACACATAATCATTGTTATTCCTTGTAATAAATAAGAAAGCTAAAATGAAACTCAACATGCTTAAGGTTTATTGCTAAGTATTATTTTAAACCAAGGACGTTCTTATAAGAAGGAAGAGAGGTTTGGATCCTTTCCTAAATATTTTTAACATATGCATTGCAAGATTTTTCTTTAGACTTATTAAAATTTGCGTACAGTACTAGTTTCCAATGGAAGTTTTGATAGTTTTCAACCCCGAAAAGAGTAAATAAAGTATTTCTTCGTAATAAAACTGGTCTCAAAAGGTTGACGAATTAAGCATTACTCTCGGTTCATCTGCATTTATAGGCATGACTATAAATGCAGATGAAGATTTAAACAAGCTGTTCTTAAAAAGTAAAAGAATTAATTTACTACGATAAAACGGTAGTTAATAAATTTACTGAGTATATCATTGTTTTCGAATTCTGTTATCACATACCATATAAATTTGTAAAAAAAAATAAAAAAAAATAAAAAAAGATTGTGTTATTGTCTCTTTCTCAATATTTTTTTTTATTTTCTTAGTAATTCATAAAACTTTTCTGTTAAATACTGGAGCCTAAATTAAGTAGGCTCCAGTAATTCCCAGGCCAATTTAAATCTGGTATAAACTTAGTGCAAAATAAAAGACACAATAGGGTTTCAAATACACTGTCTACCAATAAGTATTTTGACAGCTATGATAGAAAAGAAAAACTAACTTTATTCAAAATCAATAGTTGGTAGAGCCTCCAAGAGAGGCAATTACAGTGTGAACCTTCTGGGGCATACTTTTCACAAGTCTTTGTATTACAGTTAGTAGTGGTATTGTCTTCCACTCGGCTTGGGGTAGATATACAAGTTCCTTCATCGATTTTGGACAGATATCCCTTAATTCGGCGATCCAACTCGTCCCAGAGGATAGGGTCTCGATAGGGTTCAGGTCTGTGCTCTGGGCAGACCAGTTCATTCGATTAACTCCATTGGTACCACACCAAGCCTTGGTTAACATGATAATTGGCATTGTCGTCTTGAAAGTAACACGTGTCCAACCCGTAAAACTGCCACAAGGTAGGAAGCACATTGTCATCCAAAATAGTGCAGTAGGCATAGGCGTTGAGCTTACCATGAATGGGAACCAAGGGTCCCAGTCCATACCAGGAGAAACACTCCCAGACCATAATTCCACCTCCGCCGAACTTGACTGTTGAATGCAAAATGCATTCTGGCAGGAGACGTTCTCCAGGCAGACGCCAGACCCAGACCCTGCCATCCGAACAGTAAAGGGTGAACCTTGAATCGTCGCTCTAAAGAACCCGTTTTCACTGATCTATGGTCCAATTTCGATGTGCTTTGCACCACATTAACCGAGCAGCGCAGTTGGACTTTGTGATCAAAGACATGGGCAGCAGCACAGCCATGGTATTCATTAAAACAATACTCCCGGATACTTGTTGAAACTCCTCGCGGATGTGGGCCATATGTTGGGCTCGGTTCTTCCGAATTTCTCTGGACAGCACTCGTCGGTCTCTATCTCCCAGTTTCGTTGCTCTGTCGACTCGGGGCACATTCCGACAATCCCCGCTCACGTTCCACTTCTTAATCACATAGGCCACTGTCGATTTTGGGTACTTCAGATCGCTAGATATGTCCCTTAAGGATCTGCCACATTTGTGATACCCAATAATTATACCTTTCTCGAAATCAGAGAGCTCCGAACTGCGTGGCATCTTACACACGACTAATGCCGATGCTGTTTCCTACACGATGTATACCGGCGGAGGCCGTGACGTACCTCAGGACCTCAGATATCGTCATTTGCATAGGTGTCCAAATACTTGTTGGTAGACAGTGTATGTTTTTCAAGATACAATGAAATTACTTCAACGCTGCTGTTCAGTTTTATAGCGCAGGGCTGTCCAACTGGCGGCCAGCGGGCCGCATCCGGCCCGCCAACTTCTTATTCAGCATATTTCTTTTTTCAGAATTTTATGGTATCAAGAAGCATCCGAGACTACCATTCTTGGTCAAGCCAAGGTCCCCGAAGTTTCCTCTTGATCTCAAATTGTTTTACAATCCTTCTGCTCCATTGTTTTATAATTAATAATTCAACTATTAATTGTTATTGTATAAGAGGTAAGAGGTTATTGTTCAACTTTTCCAAACTGCGGCCCGCCAGGTGATCAGTGACCAGAATTCTGGCCCATGGGCTCTTTGCAGTTGGACAGCCCTGTTATAGCGTATTTATGTATGGATGCATGTGTACGACTTGTATATATGTATGAATGTATGTATAAGGCTCATGTATGTACTTTGTACGTGTGTGTAATGAATATTTTTATGACTCTAAAAGTTCACTGTACTTTGGATTGAGGTTCTGGATCCTACCCGAAAAAATTTTTGGCTACGTCACTGTTTTAAAGAAATGATTTAGCAGTTATAATTAACCCAAAATTATGGTCTAAAAGAAAGCGCAATATTTGTTTTTCTATAACGAACAAAATTAACGTAAAATCTTAACAGATAATTTGAAAGGGCCAGACGATAGCTTAACTACTAAGGTCCTTGCTTATAAATAATTATATCTACTATTATTAAATCAATTTTAAAATAAAATTTAGCTTGTTAATAAAGAGACTTAATTTTCTCAATACATATAAACTGCAAAAATAAATATCATTAAAGTAAAAGAATGCTAGGAAATCAAAAGTAATTTTAATAATTGCTACGTCACTTATAGCATTATTAATGCACTCCATTTTTAGCATATAAAATGCCTTAATATAAATTAATTGTAAAAGAATACTATTTTTTAACATGTTATTTTTCGAAAGCAAGTTTATAAATTATTATGCTATTTTAAAGCTCACCTGCATTAAGAAAATTGTGAAACAAAATTGTGTATTTACGTAATTTTTGTCATTACCATTATTTAAAATAACATAATTGATTAAAAATCTTTTTTTCCTACAAGAGTATTTACAAAAAAATACTAGACATTGCAGGGAAAGGGGACGGGTTGTCAGAGACCGAGCATATTGGTATTCAAAATTACACTGGTGTACAAAACTTAAGCAACAGGTGGGGTTTTTTTTTGACAAATTCCACGAGAAATCATCTGAGAAACATGAAATTCAGAAATGAGGCAGAGTATTATGTACGTAAAGGATGACGAAAGCATCGGCGCTGAAAAAGGAATACAATGCACACGGTATGGATTCAAACAAAAACAAGCTTTAGTGAACGCATAGGATCCTAACTATCCAAGAGGAAGAACAAGAAGATCCTCCTTAATATCGGATATGCCCTCCCCTAACTGTAATGGTTGCTTCGCATCGTCCATGATTTACAAGTTCCTATCTATCACCAAAATTATTAATTTAAAATTAATGAAAGGAATAATAAATATATACAGGAATTTGTTAAATAATGAATTTATACCAATTTTATTTATTTTTTATCTCTTATGATTAGTCATTAGGATAAGCCTCGTAGGAAAAGCTTAGTTTCAAACAAAAGAATCTGAACTTTGAATTGAGATCTTTGGAAATT
>CM063505.1:66836248-66846248 GCA_032207245.1 Pardosa pseudoannulata | reverse complement strand
TTTTTTTTTCCAGCATTATGACGTCATTCCTTAAACCATTTCATTTAATTACTTCTTATTTTAAATTATTTAAATATCATTTGCATTATTTACATATGTTTTATCACTGAACTTAGATATTACGTAAATAATTTCCTTTTATGTTTGGCTTAAATGATAGATTAGGTATATATGTGATAATTTTAAGTTTAATCATCGATTATTTTTTGTTGCAAGATAATTCTCAGATAAAAAAAAATATTTTTTTACATGCCTCATAGGGTACTTTACAAATCTTGAAAATTAAATTTTTTACTGATCCCGTCATATGACGGGCTATATGCTAGTCATAAAATAGTCCACAGTCTTGCGGCATTATTACAGTCAAATGCTTGCTGATAAAGTAGCGTTGAAGAATCAACGTCTAATAACTTAATGCGCAGAACTTAGTTAAATTAGTTAACGATAAAAATTCAATGTATCATAAGCCTGCACTACTGTTAATACTTTAGTCTGCAGCTTAAATTTGTATACCGAATGAAAGGATAATAATCAAACAAAACAGAACAACAACAACAAAAAACCCTTCCAAATTGAAACTATGACGTTGCTATTACTTCTTGACGTCACTCTCTCATACGTAAAACCAACATAGCAGGCGAGATCTCGAAAGTCGAAAGATACCGATTTCCAACTGCACCAGTGTCATGCCTACGCTCTAACACAAAGGTCAGCAACCCACGGTCGGCAAAAGAATTTTATGCGGCTCGAAAGGTTCGCTTTGTTTTGCCGTCCTGGAAAAAAATATTAAATGACGTCCCCCTCCTCCATAATAATTTGTTTTAAAAAAGGTAAAAATGTTGATAAATATAAATATATAAAACTTGAATAGATCTTGCAAATTTCAAAAAGAAGCATAACTATGACTTTCTCTCTCTCTCTCTCTCTCTCTCTCTCTCTCTCTCTCTCTCTCTCTCTCTCTCTCTCTCTCTCTCACTCTCTCTCTCTCTCTCTCTATATATATATATATATATATATATATATATATATATATATATATATATATATATATATATATATATATATATATATATATATATATGTGTGTATATATATATATATATATATATATATATATATATATATATATATATATATATATATATATATATATATATATATATATATATGTATATATATATATATATCCCAAAATGACCGCATAAACTCTGCACAGTAGATTCCTCTTTGGGAGTATACACAAACTGCCCAAAGAAGCGTTCCTGTACGAGAAAAATACGAAAAACGAAGTATGATTTCACTGCCGGTGCAAAAAAAAAAAAAAAAAAAAAAAAAAACTTTATTGGACATATCAACAACAGTATTTGCATATCTTTCCAGACGATAATGTTTAAAACGTTCGCCGCGCATATCGCGTCATGCATGCGCACGCTTCATGGAATGACGTTAAGCCGCCGTTGAACTGGTATTTAAATCAGCTGCATCTTTCAGCCACCGGTAGTCTTCGTATGGTTGCATTGTATTCCTTTCGTGACTACTGTGACATGTACCTAATGTATGGCCGATGTGATGAAAATGCCTTACGAATTGTTATGGAGTATGCCCGTGCATGTATTGCTGTTGACTGCACCGAAAAAATCGTAGTTTCTAGAAATTTAGAAAATAACTGCAATCTTACGAAAATCTGTCAAAAAATGCGATTTTTCGTCAAAAATTATATACAAGAATAAAAAATTAGATCGCATCCTGAAAATTGAAAATAAATGAATATATTTTCGAAAGTGATGTAAGGAAATCCGTAAAAAACGTTCCCGATCAATTTTAGTGTAACTACGGTGTGATACTATACTCTCTCGAAGGTAGACATTTTTGAATTAAAAATTAGATTTTCTGTCTGATGATATTGGTTATAATATAATAGTATATTTCTGTGTTCGTCCCTCAGTATATTTCTGAGATTTTTAAAAATTATTATTTCTTACTATAAAAATGTTAAGGTGTGAAATAACATTTAAATATAACTAAAATAAATCTAAATAAAATAATTCATCTAACTTTTCATGGGGGTTTTCAGTTCAGAAATGTATATAAATGTGTGTGATATTTTGAAAATAAAGTATTGTCTATTTGAAATTTTATATGGGATTTTAGATACTTTAGTAGAATTGATTGTTTTGTTTGAGCAGTAAACATACACATAATCATTTATTATGTGCATTATATTATGCACTCGTGTGATTGCCCACGATTTATGGTGTAAAAACTCGCCATCCAACCCACCTTGCAAATCAGTGTGATACTATTTTTGATTTCAAAAATTGTCAAGTGCTACTCTTTTCAATGTTCAAAAGTTGGCAGGTCTGGTTACATCTTTAGTGAGGTTTTCTCGGAGCAAAAGAAATTGAACAGGGGCCTGTGGAAACTCTCTCCGGATCATTATTGGTATTCTAGGAGGAGTACTGGTAGTGCTTTTCTTTTCAAGGGTAACAGAAGTCAGCAGACTTGTCTCTCGCGCTTTGACAGGGCACTTGAGGTCTCTCTTCTTTGAGCAGGAACAAAAAGTTTTTAAGACTTAAACCAAGTGTAAGTCTTGATATCTTCTGTTACAGTATCGCTTACCGAACGCCGACAGAGGGAGCTGCCGAACGAAGATATTTGAGCGCGCTCGAGAGAGAAGTCGTATAGGGACAATGAGCGAGCGTGCGCGCCTCACATACTTGATTTAATGTTTAATAATTCTGCAATGTGTCATGTAGTTAATGTTAATAATTCATGTGTTAATTAAAAGTGTTTTCGTCTTGCATCTAAGGATACATAATTTTTTTTCCTTCACAACAACTGACTGCGAAGAGTTAAAGAAATGAAGGCCACAGGCGGCCCTAAACGAACCCTTTGAAGTAAAGAGGTAGGGAATATTTTAACTTACCTCCTTGCTAATAACAAAGAATTATTTTACCGTGTGTAACGTCATATCTTCTCGGGATTAGCGTGAGCATATATTAATTTGCATCGGTTTTAAATTGGACGAGGTATTTTCCAAACCCTTACTTATTTTCGATTTTTTAGAAGTTTTTGGACTTATAGAGTTAGTTCGATTGGCAGAACTCTTTGCATGTCTTACAGTGGAATGCACGCGGGTTCACTCAAGCTAAGAGAACTTAGCTTTTAAAGAAATGAACAAAAAGTTGATGTTTTTTCAATTATGTAAGCAAACAAAAAGAATGATGATTTGTAAAGATTTGCTTTTCCTGGCTTTATTGTTTTTGTTCTAGAGAAAGGAAGAAAGATAGCAAGTGGGATTTTAATTGGTGTCAGGAGCACCATTAGTACTATTTTTGAGATTATAAAACTTATGGGACAAACAGATGACAAGATTGAAATCGCTGGGCTGAAATGCTGGGTGAATAGTTACTACTTTAAAATATTTGTTGTTTATAACCCGCCCAATAACAAACCAAATATAGATTTAATCATCATCAATAGAAAGCGCTATAGGAATATCAAAGAATCGCTATAGGTGATTTTAACACCCACTTCCAAAAGTGGGGTTATAAAGACAGAAACTTTATAGGAGAAGCCGTTGAGAAATTTTTGAGTTCAAATCATTTAACACTTATATTTAATAAACAAAACCATCCGACATTTTTACATTACAGTACGCATCAATATAGTAGGATCTCAACTGATATTGGAGACATTACTCATAGCGTAATGGTGGATTGTGGCAGTGGACATCTCATAGTATTAGATGAGGTCCTTATTTAAAAAAAAAAAAAATCAACATTTTTCGCAAATGCATTAAAGTTTTGTGGAATTTTCGCAAGATGAAGTGGCTCTATTTCAGAGATTGGTGGAGAATAACCTAAATGAAACGAAGATAAATTTTGACCAACACCCAGACAAAAATGTTGCCATCATTAATGAAATTATCATTAATGGAGCAAAAATGTTTATACCCCGTGGAAGGCAGCAGAACTACCGTTGTTTTTGGACTGACAAACACACCGAACTTACGTGTAAGCATGATGATCTCAGAGTAAAAGCTGAGAAAATTTGCGATCCCAGAGCCTTGCAAGATTGGAGACGTAGCACCGCAATTTTGAAAATAGAGATAAATGGGGCAAACTGTGCTGCGTATTAGGATTTCATATATAAAGTAAACTACAAAACAGAGGTTCTAAAGACGCATAAATTCATCAATAGAATATGCTCCAAGAGTAAAGAAGTGAAAAAGGAACCTATGAAACTGAACAAAAAGATTATATATAGTGATGAAAAAGTTAATGATGTCTTCGCTGCACAATATTATTCTCTGAAGCAAAGGAAAACTATCTGTATGAAACAAAGAGATAGGCACTTTAAAAAATATAATGTTTTAACAAGGATGGTAGATAACTCTACTACAGATATTTACAACAAAGATTTTACTGAATGGGAGTTGGCATTGACTATCTCTCAAATGCGGCAAGGCATATCCCCAGGAAGCGATCATATTTTTACCGAAATTATACATCACACTGATGTAAAAGCTCAGTAAACAATCTTAAGGGTTTTCAATAAAATTTAGAATGATATTGACGCTGTTCCATCCTTGTTGAAAAAAGCAACTATCATCCCTTTACTAAAAAAAAATCCGATCCTAGTCGTTGTAGGCCGATATCCCTAGCTTGTGTTATGGCAAAGTTAATAGAGAGACTTGTGATTGGTAGACTAAGATGGCACCTTGACGCCAAGGATCCCTTACACCCTGCCCTGGCCGGCTTTAGTAAAAATCGTGCAAGCGAAGAACAAGTGATAAGTATTTCAAAGTATCAAAGATAATCTTGATAAGAGCAAGTTGTAGATTTCAAGGGAGCGTACGATACTGTTTGGAAACAAAGCTCATACACAAATTAGCCTCTAAGAATATATCTGGTAACATGCTTCGGTAGTTTGGGGACTTCATCGGACATTACCTATTAACGTTCGCTATGAAGAAGCAGTCTAAGTTTAAAATTTACTAACTGGTCTTCTTCAGGAATCTATGTCTAGCTGTTTCCTGATTAACGTGTTTGTAGATGACATGATGCGCTCCTTGATTGACGAAAATATTAGAGGACTTATGTATGACGATCTAGTCCTGCTGACATCTAGTCACAAGTGCAAAGCAAAAAAGAGACCTAAAAAAGCTCTAAACTGTAGCGTGCCCAGACTAAAATCGTGGTGTTTGGAAAACAAATTACTGTTAACACGGACAAAACTGTTTACCAGATTTTTTTCACTCAGCTACCAACCTTTACAATTAACTATAAATTATAACAATATTGCTCTTCCAGATGGTGAAAGAACCAAATAGTTGGTGGTAAATTTTGATCGAAAGCTCACTTGGAAATTATATATGAATGATATTCAGAAAAGGGTTGAGAGGCGAGTGATTCTGATTAAACAACTAGCAGGAGTGAGATGGGGTTGTGCAACAACAACGCTCCTTAGAACCTATAAGACTTTCATAAAACCTATTATCACATATTGCTGTGCACCACTTATCACGGTCCCGTGAGAGGACATAAATAAATTGGAGTGAATACAAAATAAGGCCCTACGCCTTGTTTTTGGTACATTCAAAACAACACAAATTTATGCACTGTTATTATATAATAATAAAATCAGTATGGATTTTGAAATAAATAAATTTGCTTTAAGACTCTATCAAAACCTAATTCGGCAACAACACAGCTTCCAGTAGATTATTACTGAATCATACCCTCGCAGGTTAAAAACACAAGACGGTTTCTTGTAAACTGCCTTGAGGGAGACGCCAGGGCCATTACTAGGGCGTGGCAAAGGTGGCATTTGTCACTGGCTCATCAGTCATAGAGACGCCGCACCGTGAGGGAACTGAGTCCAAAAGAAGACTATTCGCCAAAGTAGAAATAAGGAAAAGTTGAAAAATATTTTTTATTATAAAATCTGATTTTATTTTTAAAATTCAATGTGCTTAAAAATTAATGTTTTATGAATTTTTTTTTTTTTTTAAATGCTTCTAGAGACTAAACTTGTTATAGATTCTTACAAAATGTTTACCAAACACTTCTAATATTTCTTTATATAAATTCGAGTATTTATTTAAAATTTTGAATTTATTAAAGTTATTTAAACTAAATTTAAATTTAGAAATCATCATTTTTTTATGAAAATTCAACGTACAAATAAAAAATGTTCCCCTCAAATAAAGTATCCAGTTTATCAGCAAAATAATACTTCTAGATTGTTGGAAAATATTTCTAAATATTAATAAATTAAATATAGAAGAAAAAATTAAAAATTAATATACTAGGAACATTTTAAGAATTATAAAAATTTTTTGAGTTCATTTTAAATATATGATATAGAAAAAAAAAACATTTATATATTTTCTCACTATATTGTGTGGTAGGGGCGCAGATCAGTTTTTTGCCACGGGCGCTAAAGGACCTAGTTACGGCCCTGGAGACGGCTAAATTTGATTTTCTAATGCAAGCTGAGCGTCTATTGCCTCCCATAATTCTCTTACAGATAAGGAAATTTCAATATAATCTAGATGTCGTGATTCATGTGAAAAAGTCTCAAGAATGTACTACAGCTTTTTTTAAGGCAGGAATGGAAACTACTTAAGACCGGTTTTCCTCAGAGATCTGGCTACATATCTATACCAATGTCTCAAAACTTGACATACAGTCTGTTCCATAAGAGCGTGTCGCTCATAACTTCGTCAATAGATAGCTCACAGATACCGGCTTAATTGCACGTGTTCTTCAAAGGAAGAATGCTTTATGGTTATATTCTGTATTCGATTTGTTTTGCTGTGTTTAAATCAACAATTTCAAAATGAGTGCCGCGTATGTGAGCCGTTTTGAGGCAGTGTTTCTGTATAATCATCTAAAAAATAAATAAATAAATAAAATGTCTGGTTCAGATGCAGCTCGGTACATGAGAAAGTCGAAGTTGTTCTTCAAGAAGTGAGTATCACGTTATAAAGCGGTACAAAATGTTAACTTTGCAATTGATTGTTTGAAGTCTCGATTCGGTAATGATGATCTTCTAGTTGAATATTATGTGAGATAATTAACTAAAACTGACGTTGGCATTTAATCTTAAAGAACACAAAGTAAAGTTATCAGTTATTTATGACAGTCTGCAAAAATTGACAATTAAAGTAACAAAATTATAGGAATATATTTTTTTAAATTGTCAAAACGTAAATAAAATATTAGAAATGGTGTAAAAATTGCCGAAGCTCATTTCATAGCAAAAATCAATTCAAAAAACATAAAACAACAAAAAATAACAAAAGTGACAATAATAAAAAATCGGCAATAAAAGTAGCAAAAAATATGAACTATAGAAAAATATTTTTAAACATTATCAAAAACTATTAATAAAATATGATGCAAAAACTCCCCAAGGTCATATACGAATACTTAAAATAGTTTTAGCTTATATGTTACTCAATAGATGGTTAAATTTTTTTAATATTATATTAGTCTCTTAAAATAATGAAACACTTCTGTGTTGTTTTATACCTTTCAGATAGATAACAAGAGGCTTTACTGAATAAAAGAGGGTTCATAATCTTGAAAATAATTTTGTAATTTGGCAGTTTATACTAAATAGAGAACTTAAGATTTGAAAGAGAAAATAATGATACACATATATTTTTTATAATTTGGGAAAAAATGTTCTATTTCTTAATTTAATTACTTAATTTATTTTAAGTTTAGATTTATTTTTGACAAGAATATTTTTTTGAATGTCATTCTTGAAACGAAAACTATTTAATTTTTTTGTTATTCTAAATGAAAATATTTCTCTAAATTAAGAAATGAAATCCTCTGTATCAAAAGTAATAAAGTTCAGTAAGCAAGATAAAATATCAATCTTATGGTCTTATTATGTTTCAAAAAGTACAAGTTGAAAAAACAATATACGGAATGTCAAGAAACGGATTCAGTTTACACTTCCTTTCACCCGAATTCAGAGACGTGTGATAACTGAAAAGTTTAAACAAATTTGAATCTTAAAATTTTGTATGGATATAATAGGTTTACTTTAAGCGTCGGACGTAATCTAGAAAGTTTCCTTGAAGAGGGTGTCGGATTATTTTTAAAAAGTCTTTGCACAATATCTATGTCTAATATACTATAAACTCCAATTTATGAATTAGCAATAGTGTGGCGATTAGCGAGAAAAACGCTACAGCTGATTCACCCAATGCGTGTTTACCTGGAAGGTAGTGATATGAAACATTCGAACACCATATCCCCTTTGGCAGTGTCAAGTCACAAGAATAATCCTCCCTTTTGTTTACATTACATAAATGGATTAAAATAACAAACATTTGGATTTCTTTTTTTTTTTAAATTTCACAATGATCTCTTCCGTTTTCCTATTAAATTTTACAATTTGCGTTCAGTGAGGGTTGAGGGTTAAATTTTGATGTAAATAAAAATGACAATAATTTCCGTATATAATCGGTATTTGTTTACATTTCTGTTTCAATTTTAATTTTCAATCTGTTATTTTAGTTGATTTTGTATAAAATTTTTATTTGAATTTATTAAAATGGGAAAAAGCTAGTTAATCTAAGTTTTATCTATGGCTTCTAAGAAAATCCAACAACTCGATTAAGTGGTGAATAATAATCATAAGGTTAGCGCTTTATCAGTACACTTGATAATACATATAATTGTTTATTATATAAGTGTTTAGTTGTGATGGAAGAATGCAAACTTCAGGTAACCGTGAACTAGTAGATATTGCGAGTATAGAAAAAAAAGAGGGAATTAATAAATCATCTATTCCATCGTGCTGCTTCAGTTCAGGAGAGACGGACGAAGATTATTACGAACCTGGTACGGATATTCACGAAAATTAAAAATATATCCATTTAATTATCTTGTTACTATTCTTACTTTTTCTTAATATAATATGATTTCCTATGTCTTTGTTTTAGTTCAAAATTATCAGACAGATGTACCTTCAGAGATTGATATAGAACTAGGTTTAAGTGAAAATTACTTTTCTCGTCCAGAGGTAATAAAAAAAGCTAATTTTTTTTAACCATAATCCTTCACATTTGTACTTCGAAAATTTATCAAATAATGTTATATTATTTCGATTTATGTTAAAAATTATTTCTTCTCATGATCATATTATGATGTTTTATTTTATTTATAAAACTTCATTATTATTTAATCCTGAATATAAATGAGGTTACTATTGTTTTACTTTTATTTATTTATTTTTGTGTTTCTATTAAATGCAAAAGATAACATTATAGTATTGTTTAAGTATAAATTATAATTAAAGAGAGGCCATATTATGAGATTTATTTAGAAAGATCATAATATAAAGATTTGTGTTATTAATATTAGAATAATTTTGTTAATGTAAAATAAATGATTTTATAGGCTTTAAAAGCTCACTTAAAAGTATTTACTTTTTATGCATATAATGTATTTATATCTCCTATGGAGAGCCCAGTCTATTAGAGCTCAGTGTTTAAAAGGATTAAGTAATTAATAAAAATAATGAATCAGTTGTTCAGTTATTTTTCAAAAAAACATAATCTAATGTAGGGGAAACTGGGATAAAATGGTCCGCTTTTGTGAATTTTGAGTATTTACTCTCAAACTAATGATTTTTTTTAATCTGAAAATATATATGCATATTACCTATATATTAGGCTTTATATTACACTCAGTCAAAACCAATTATTATAAATACTTTTTTTATTATAATTTTTTTAATAGCAAGTGACAAAGTGGACCATTTTACCCCGACCCCGGTGTAAAATGGTCCATGGCACGGGGTAAAATGGACCGCAAAAAAAATTTCTAAAGATAACTTAAATGTATTACATTATTTAATAGTACAAAACATAAAATGTATTATATTTATTTTCTATAGCTTCAATCTGTACATATAAAGCATAATATTAGCAAATATTGAAGTTAATGAATGATATACCAAAAGATTTATG
>CM063505.1:66336248-66828748 GCA_032207245.1 Pardosa pseudoannulata | reverse complement strand
AAATAAAAATTTTTAAAAGTTGAAAAAATAGTAAAAATTTATTTTGAAAATAATAAAACAACTTTCGGAATAAGAATTGAAAAGAAAAAGCAGAAAATATTAAATTTATTAGACATTAAAAAAGATTTGCTGCGTCGGGGATAAAACCCGAGAAGTACGATGATCAAATGAGCAGACATTCTGCCAAACGTACAACGCCTGCACATTGTGAGTGAACTAATTAAAGTATATGAAGTCAGGTAGTCAAGTAGAAACAGTACAGAAATTTAAATATTACTCTCTGCTAAGAATAAGAGGAAGGATAAGGCTTGAAATAATAGCATTAAACGTTCGAAAAGGGGGGATGGGGTGGATTTCGAACTCGCTTTCAATTTTGCTAATCCTAACTCATGAAAAATCTAATATGGATGCCTGTGTCCATTCCAGGTACAACCGCTTTAGAAATTCGCGAACAGACAACTTAGGCTATTATTATATAGGGGATTTTACTACTTATTACCACAAATTAGGTCTATGTTTCTGTACTTGAAAGTTGAAATTTTATTATTTGACAGATAAAATTATTTTTTCAGTATGATTACATTGAAAGTTTAAATTCAGTGCATGCATTGACACTATTATTGTTTAATAAAATTTGTACTTTTAATACAAATTGTATAACACAGTGCCTTTCAGTACCTGAATTCATGGGCTTGAATTTCAAGGTAGGTATGGATGTTTATAGCCATTGGGAATCAACTATAAGCAGTAGGTTTTACTCTAACTGGCCCATGTGTTGCAAAACTGAACATTGGCACTCCTAATCAAACTATTTAAGATACCTAACATATTTTAGTAACTTTTTAACAATCTCCATCTAGAATTAGATAACTACTAAGCAATGGAAATCATATATGCCTAGAGGCCTAAATTTATGTTTTTGATCTGCTTACGTTCAGAGGTTAAAGTGAAGACCTTACATTTTGCTAGGTACTCCGTTAAACCCAATTACCTTGACCTTGGAAATGATATATAATATTGAATACATATTTCAGTACTAAAGGGTTATTTGTAATAAAAAAGTTGAACCTTTGCATGATTGTACTTGAAAAATATTATTTTAACATTGTTATAAGGATCAAAATTCCTCATCATCTATTCAAGATGTATATACAAATCAAGTTGTGTAAAAATGCACAATTGTTTAAAGGCAGTTATTTATTTAATCTATGTATTTATCTGATTTAAAAGCATTCCACCAAAGTAGTAAATTATGAAATCATTATGAAAGTGTGTTTGGTTTTTCCTAGTTATGAACTAGTATGGGACTGTGTATTTGAAAAGGAAATATGTTTCCTTTAAAATAAAAATTATGAGGAATTAATTTTTAAATACATTGTTTTAATGTTGTAGTGAGTAAGAGCTAATAATATGATTCATTCTCTGAACGCTATTGTTTAGCAGAAGCTGTATTTTCTCTTATTTCTATCTCTCTACTACTCTTTCTGCAACATGAAGTAGAAAATTTTGTGAATTTTTGAACTAGTAAATCTATAAAACAGTAAAACTATACTATTTCTTTATCTAGATTGTGGTTTCAAGTGTCACAGTAAATGTCTGAATCTCATAACAAGAATATGTGCTAATTCAAAGGTAAAAACTGGTTTAATAAAATTTTATCAAATATGCAATATTATATAGTTATGTTTGATTTCTCTTTTGAAATAGTTGGAATTTATAATGTTCATCTAGGTATTTATTACGATTAGAATTTGATTCACTTGTATCCTTTTTATCTTCTCAGGTCTCAGAAAACTGTTCTTATGAACTGTCCATTTGTCCTGAATTAGGGCTGTCCCAACAGAAATTTAGATGTGCTGAATGCAAGAAGAAATTTATTTTCAGTTAGTTAATTTATTTTAATTGTAAATGATTAATTAATTAAATCAGTTTTAGAAATATTACTCTGTAATTAATTTGTGTATGGTGCTTTTAATTTTACTGTGCAAATACATATATAAATTTTAAATATAAATTTTAAAGTTAATAATCTTTTATAAAATTTGTGTTTTCTTGTCTTTCCATCTTACAGTGTTCATAATATTTATATTTAAGTTAAAATTGTAGTATAACTCAATTAATTAGAATTGTTGATTATACTAAGAAAGTAAGTGTAGTGTTTTTGATTTAGTACAAGGTACAACAAAGTTCTTTTATAATAGATCTAATGTACTAAGTAGTTTGCCGTAAGATTTAATGCAAAGAGCTTGTTGTATACCAGAAATTATTTAGCAAAATTGATTTTAGTTCAGTTAGGTCAGTACAAAGAAATTTCTGCTATAAAATATCCACTATTGTTACAGACAATGCTACAAAGCAACAACTACTGGCAAATAATTTTTGCCAAAACAATTCTGAATGAAAAGTTCGCCTACCAGATGATTGGAAAAGATGTTCTAGAATATTTTATTTCATAATAACGCAAGTAGTACAGGACCCACTTAGTAGGAATCTTGGCAAATTTTGGTGACTTTTGAAGTTATGCCAAATATTATTTATTGATAGTTTTTGGTACAATTTTAAATTATATAACTAAAGGAACATCTTACTAGAGAATATACAAGAAAATCTTGTGAAGAACACTACCTTTCTTTTTTTATCTGCCTTACCCGATTGTTTTCTAGTTAAGTTTTTTAAATAAATATTGAGAAAAAAAATTTTATAGTCATATGTTCTATATTATTCTAAATTGCTAAAATTTTATTTTAGAGGATAATTTGTGCCTTCCAAGATTATGTGATTATAATGGACAATATTATTGCTCACGATGCCATTGGAACAGTTTATCTGTTATTCCAGCTAGAATAATTCACAATTGGGATTTTACCCCTAAAAAGGTAAAAAAAAAACTCTTTTTTTCTTTTTTTTTGTTTGCTTCGTTAAATTATTTTAATAAATATAGGTTAGATAAATATTATGATTTGGATAGATATAGGTATATGTAATATTTTTCCTTTATATATATATTTCATTGCAGTTACTTAATTATCAAAATGTTTTTAAATTCAAAAGGTAGATGAATTTGTAAGTGTATGGGAAATTCATGTTCTTCAGTAAAATATGGGCCAAATGGGTGGGTTACTGCTCTTCAGTACCAGAATTTGTTGGTTTGAGTCCTATTGCTGGCACAGATGTTCACAGCTGTTCTTGGAATCGGCTTTAAACAGTAGGTCCCTTTCTTATGAGTCTTGGTGTAGCAAAAAATAAAAATAAAGGACTAGCATTCCAGACCGATTAACCAATAGAATATTGACATACAAGTTCATTAGGAACATATTAACTATAGAGTAAAATAAAAAAAAGTGTATGTTAGTTGAACCTGAGTAGTAAAGGATATTATAATGTCACGAAGATTCGAATGAACACACCGTTTAACTTAACAGACAAATTTATTGAAGCTAAGTAGCAACTCGCAACTTTACAAGATTGAGAAATTGCCTACAACTAGTGGGTATCAGCTTTTATACCCAAACAGAATATTTGAGAAATAACTAATTTACATAATAAAGAAATATCTAGAATGTTTGAGACCATAAGGCAACAATAAATAACATTTTTTAAAATTAAAAATCCACACTTTGGATCAACCACCATGGCAAGAATCGAACCCACAAACTTCGGGTCTGGATCTCGTGCTTTGACCATTCGGCCACTGAGCTCGTTGGCGAAATTATGCAGCAATAATTTCAAATCTGAATATGTTTCTATCAACCATTATTTTCTTTCTCAGAGAAAAAAGTCATTAATTTTCACTTTCAATAACTTTTATGAAGCCTGTAAAAGAATGTATCAATTAGGGTAAATATTGGGGATGATATTGTTTGGTAATTTTAACAAGTAAAGCAAGTGTATTTAAATTGTTCCTACGAAATAGGGAAGTAATTGATGAGGAGTTTGGATATGCTACTTTTTACTATTTCTATTTTTAATTGTTTTGTTTTAATTATTTTTTCTTTCAAGGTTTGTAGAGCTTCTTTACAGTTTTTAAGATTGATGGTAAAGAAACCTGTGTTAAACATTGAATCTCTAAATCCTACATTATTTGCTTTCATCACTGAACTAAGAAATATAAAAGTAAGTGCCAAAGAAAATAAAAAAGATTATTTTAGTAGTATAAAAATATTGTTTTGAGAATAAAAGATCTTGTAAATTATATATTTGTACAATAAAAAAAAAAAACACAGTATTTTAATTGATATTTTATTAGTTGCAGCATTTGTGACATGTAGATGATATAATTTAGGAGTCCTTCCCGTTATAAATTAAATCTAAAATATCCTGTTCAAATAATCATGTTTTTGTAGATTCATAATAACAGCAATCAGGGGTCTGTTCAGACTTAGAAAAGGTTTTTTTTTTTGTTGTTGTAAATAATGTACTCATAATTTTGTGAAACTAAAATTAGCATAAAAATCTGGCTCTTTCTTCAAAGATTCTGTTTTAGTGAAAATATACAAATCTGAAATTAGTACTATTTGCCATTTTAATGATTTATTAAAGAACAATTTGTCTTATTTTTTTTAAATACTTGTATATCTATGTATATATAAACATATATTTAAAATAAAAGCAATTTATTTTAATTATACATTTTTATCCAAAAAATTAAGTTTTACAGTTAAAAATAAATAAATAAACACCTAATTGAACACACTACATTTGAACATTACAGGATGAATAAGTTCTGAGAAGACTTACAAGGTTTAAATTTTAGAACAGTCTGTTTTTGTAAAGGATTTTACGATATTTTGTGGAGAATCCATTAATAGATTTAAATTTCATCTTAACAGACCTCTTCTATTATCTCCTGTTTTAATTTTGTTTCGTTAAGTTAATGGTGTTCAAGTCATTTCTATCAATTATCTAATAAACTTTTACTTATTAAAGATGATTTGTTTTATGTTTTAGAAGCTGAGAGAAGATATTTTAATGATGAAAGCATATTTTATGACATGCCATACAGCATTAGAACAGAAGCTGCTTTTACAGTTACAAGATCGCCAGCATTTTGTAGAAAATGCCAACTTTTACAGCCTACAAGATTTGATTGATATGTCGACAGGGCATTTACTTAGTTATCTTGAGAAGATCCATGCAACATATTTGTCTCATATAACTCAAGATTGCTTGGTAAATATATTTTTGTGTTGCTGTTTAATAAATATTGCTTTGTTTTCATTATTGTTGGTGATGCATGAATTCATTTATCTGAATAATAATATAAAAAGTTACTTTAATAAAATAAAAGATTTATCTAGAACAAAAATTGCTGCATTATTTAACATTTTTTAATAGTGCATAATTTTTTTAAAGAAGTTTTCAATAACTTCTTGTTTTTATTATCAAAATAAATAAATATTGAAACTGTTTTTTTGATAGCAGCAGAACTAAGGCAAGTGTGGTTAATATATTGTGTCCCACTGTTTGCAATTTTAAATTGTTTGAATAACACTTACAGAAAAGCATGTTTTAGGGAATGGCATTTCTTTAAAATCAAATGCTATTGCAAAGGATATATCAATAGGATCAATTTCTTGTAACCAATTTCAGCAGTTTTCCTAAAATGATAGCTTACTCTAAGAAAACGGCAGTTTCAAAAGCTGCACCTTCATATAAAAATTTTAAATATTAGGTAATTATTCCATAAAGATTACAGTGCAATTTTAAGATACTAATAATTTTTGACAGCACAGTTTTTCTCTACTTTGGCGAAATGTTGTCAACCTTTATTTATAATAAGCACTTTAATATAATGCTCAAGTTCCCTGAAATTATCTGTCACTCTGAAGTATGAAGTTTAGCAAAGTGCCCTATTTTATATTGGGATAATCCCCTATATAATAACAGCCTAAGTTATCTGTCGTCGAATTTATGAAGCGGTTGGACCTGGAATGGATAGGCATTCATTTTGGATTCTTGATGAGTTGGAGTTAACAAAATTCAAAGAGTCGTCTTAAAAATGTTCAAAATCCACCCCTTTCCCCTTTTCGAGAGTTTAATGCCGTTATATCAAGCCCCATTTTAAAAGCAGGAGATTAAATTTATGAATTTATCACATAATAAATAGGTAAAAATAACATTTTCCCTAACATTATGACGTCATTCCTTTAACCATCTCATTTAATCCTTTCTTATTTTAAATTATTTAAATATAGTGTGCACTATTTTCATACGATTTATCAATGAAGTTAGATATTACACATATAATTTTCTTTCATATTTGACTTAAATAGTAGATTAGGTATATTTATGATAATTTTAAATTTAATCATCAATTATTTTTTGTTGCAATGAAAATTTTATCACCGGTATTAACAAAAATTTATTTTCATAAAAGTCTAGGAGTCTATTTTACAGGCTAATAAATATCTATTGTTTAAGATATATATCTTTGAAAATTAAGAAGTGTGTTTCTGCATAACCACACGGTTTGTAATCGATTCGCCAAATTTTGAACATCATTCATATATACCATCAAAAAATCACTGTCAATATTAGAACCTCATCAGTCCATCCTATCATGTAATATGATAAGATTAAAGTTGGCAGCTTAACATACGGCAAGTAAAGTCTGTTACTGGTCTCGTCATATGACGGACTATAGCTAGTAATAAATAACAGTGAACCCTGTTTTGAAAAACAATTAACATTTATATTTATTTTATTAGCATCTTCATGTAATGTAACTAACTTTGTTATATACATACTGAGATTTAACATGTATTTGTTAAAGTTTAAGAAAAATTACTGAATTTTTGAATCCAAACAATTTTACACATATGTATTTTATATACATATATATGTGTGTGTGTGCATAAATACAGGAAAATGTGGTATTTGAAATTTTTTTAGTTTAATGCCATTATAAAAATCTGGGTTTTAAATTATAAGTTATATCACTATTCTTTAAACATTTACCAAAGTCATCAATAATTACTTTTATAGTGTCTGCAGTTGAATAACTTTTATTTTGAGTTTGTTAGTTTCCTTTTTTACAGCTTACAGCTCTCTTCTTCCACAATTTTAACCCTTGAAATAGAACTCCTGAATCTACCCAAATTTATTTTTCCAGTTTTAACTACAATTATGACTATGTACATCATGCAGTATCCAACTTTAGAGCGATAAGTTCTTGACAGTTTTTTGAAATGATCATTGAAATTATGAATTTAGAATATAAAATTAATATTTTAACATTACTGTTTAAAGTATTTTATAATGTAAGGCATTAAATTTAAAAAAATTAATAAAATTGAAATGGTTTTTATAAAAATACATAACTGAAGCACAAAAATTTAGGGAAATAAATTTCAATGGAATATTTATTGTTTAACAATTATTTCATGTTATTGAATAGATTTACCATACAAATACCTTAATATTTCTTTTCCCACACAGCATTAAATCATTCTGCTAATATTTCTGAATCAAAACTTTAATTTGTTATAAATAAAAAGCAAAAGTTTGAAAATAATCTTTCTAGGAAAGCACTACTTGCTTGTTGTGTCATCATTGTTGATGCAAGGGTTACAGAATTTAAGAAAACCTAATTTTCATCATCAGTTTTCTGAGAGCATAAAAAACCCCACCCATTATACTTAGGTTACAATATAGAAATGGAAATAAGAAGTGTATTTGTTCGAAACATTTAAAGATAGGTGGCACTATGCTTCTAATGAATTTTGTTTGTTCTTACTCAGTTGATATTCTTTTAAATAAGTTATTCTTGTTTTGAAATTTTAAAGAAACAATTGTGAAAAGGGCACATTGATATTTACCGGAAAGAAATACCTCAGTATTGCTCGCTTTATTACAAGAATTTTGGGGTGATCAACTTCAAATTCACCTGTTTGATATTTCTGTCATGAAGAAATTATTTTTTCACAACATTCATACCTTCCACCTCTCCAAAATAAACTCCCTATTGTGACTTTTAGAATGTTATTAAAAGATTACTTTAAAAAATTACATTTTATGCAACATCTTTATAAAGAAAAATTAGGGAGAAAGCTAATATATATTTTAATCATTTTATTTATCCCATTGTTTTGTAGTTGATTTTACTGTAGCATCAGATCTTTTCATAACACTTGTTATTCTAGTAAATTTTATGTTACAATTCTTTCATTTTAGGGATGCCGAGGAAAAGGTTTCATATGTGAACTTTGTAAATCAGAAGATATAATATTTCCTTTTGATTCACGCACAGATACATGTGACACTTGCTCCTCAGTTTTTCATCAGTAAGTAAATATATTTGTTACACCTATGAATAAACTTGAAAAATATACTTTTTAACTAATGAAGTTATATTTTTATAGGGATTGTAATCTCACTTGGGAAGGGCCTTGTCCAAAGTGTGCCCGACGAGCTAAGGTTGCTACAGATGTACCAGATGTAGCCTCTTGAAAAGAACATTGTGTATATACTATTTTAATTTGTTTTTTTGTTTGAAATTAGATTTTATAAACTTTAATAAAGTTACCTTTTATTATAAATACTATTTAACATTGTTTTCATTATCTTTACTCCTCTTCTAACATGCATACCCAATAAATACTAAATTATTTACAAAAATAGCAATACATTTTAAAATATTTTTTCATTGAATGATAAACATATCCAATAAGATGGCAAATATTTTTAATGAAGTAAGGAATTACATATTTAAATGTCCCTATCAACATTCCTTAATAAAAATAGTTTAGATTAGAAAAATTTGTATGTAGGTTAAATCAAAGTAATACAATCTTACAATAAAAATACCAATTGTGAAAATAAATATTAAAATTATACATAAATATATAATTAGAAGTTCATAAGTGTGTATAGAATACTTACCTAATGTAATTTTTGTGAATTCTCGGATTTTGTTACAATGTTATTTAATATTTCCTTTAAATTTCTGACTAGAAGATATGTTTACAGAAATTTCTACCAAATAAAATTTAAATTTGCTAGTCATAAGAGATATGGTGCTACCTGAATGTATCCAACTTAAATAAAAATAAATAAATAAATGATTTAATAGACATTTTTTATCCAGGCCCCAGCCTCTTCTTGGTTCTCTGAAGAACTGAACTCCCATCCATAAAACTGTTTCAGATGTTTGAATGCTACATATTAATCTTTGTCTAAAACTTAAAAAAAAAAAAAACTTAAAATTTCTAATTTTATATTTAACATACAGGCATTGTCATCTTTGTTCAGCTTACTCATACATATTCTCATTAATCTAAGCTATAATATATAAATTTTAATCTTTCAGGATTAAGTGATAAATGTATCAAACAGTTTTAGCTGTATACACTGAGAAAAAATACAAGAGATTTTTTGAAAGGTAAGACTACTAAAGTTTATGTATAATATGATATACAAGACAGTGAAGTATTAAAAAAAAAGTGTAGGTAACAAATAATTTGAAATTATAAAGTTGCTTAGTTTTATATTAACCCTTTATAACTTCAATTAGAAAAATATGTACTCTGATGTTAGAATACATCTTTTAGAGTATGTGAAAAAGCTTTTACAAGCTTATAGAATAAAAAATATATTTGTTGGAAATATAAACTGACAACAAACCAAAAATTACATATTTCTTATGAAAGATTGTAAATTTTCTTATGCAAAAATTGTCTTTCTATAATGAATGTGTAAACCAACTTGTCATTTATTAGGCATTCTGTGGATTTAATTGATTACAGTAATCAATAAAACCATTTATTAAATGTCACTGAGGAAATAATATTGTGTATGCTGCAAAAATGCACTACAGTGATATAAAGTAATGAGTTTTTGTTTTGTGGAGCACCTCAAGTTTTTATAAAATATAAGTTAGATGAATATTTCATGAATGTTTAATATTAATTTCTCTAGCTTTCAGACAAATGTTTGGAATCTATATCATCTTAGAAATTTTCAAGTAATAATTTGGGGAATTAAGACATTTCATTCAAAATCAAATCTTTCTCACATGCAAAAATTGTGCCAATCTTCTAAGAAAAGTGATTTTTACGGTCTATTTTCATCAAAAAGGTGATCAATTCTTAAAAAGTGACTCACTAACAAGCCTGTCACAGAATTCTACAGTGCTGCATGCTCAAAGTCATTTTACATTGAAATCACTGCACCATCTGCTGCCTAGCATTCCTTTTTAAGGAATATTTTACTTTTTTCAATTTTCTGTTAATATCATGATGTGTAAAAGTAATTTTATAAAATAATCAAAGTTTGGCATTAATGGATTAATTAGAAATGAAAAATATTTTTAAAGTGAAATAGAAGAAAAAAGGGACTTTTAAATAAGAAACCACTTATGAGGCCTGAAATTGACATAAGTTCAGTATCAGAAAAGCCATTGATAAATGTTTTATTATGACTTGAAATAAAAATATCCCTCACAAGAAAAGTCTTCTCAATACTAATGTCTAGATTAATTTTGGCATGCAGCCAAAAGTCTTACTGATGCCGATATAATCAGCTGTACTAACCTTTTGAGAATGAATAGTCAATATTTTGACCAAAGCAAGCAAGTTTCAGAGTACAAGTTTGGTTGAAATATGAAATAAACACATCCATATGGTCTTTTATCTTCTTAACTCTATGTCATATATATGAGAGGGAGAGAGACCGAGAGCACTATAATGTTTTTATCTTTATACAGAATGTCTTGTACTAATCTTAAAAACTTTATAGTTAAATAAAAGACTTTAAAAGTTTTACTAATTACTTTATTTGAATCAGATTTCAAATATATAAATACACATTGCTCTAATTATAGATTCCTTCATACATCAGCTCCTAGAAAGAAACAAAATATTTAATAACTTTTGGAAACAAAGTATGAATAGTGAATAATAAAATTGTTAAATTTTATTGAAAGACATGCAAAATTTAAAGAAAACCTCCAAAAACCTCAGCTATTATCAATCAAAAAAGCTTAATTTATTTCAGGCACTGAGGAGCTTATGATAAAGATGTCACAATACACTTGAAATGAAAAAGCATATGCACTATGATAGAACTATTTTCCAATAAAAAACCAACTTCTAAGACGGAAGTAAGAAGGTTGTAAAACCTTTGTAACTAAGTTACCAATATTATTGTTCATAAGTGTTTTTTATTGAAACTACATTTTCATAAAATATTTTGGCTTCTTGCAAAACCATTCCTGTTCACATAATATACAAACTTGAAAAGCCAAATTTAAAATATTATCAATTATTTGACTACATTTATTTAAACTGCTCATGTTAAATAATGACAGATCAGAATGTTACTCTAGGTAACACAAATGTAAACAATAATTTTAAATGAGATCACTATTTGCAGTTGCACACATCTATACAAGTGAAAAAAAAAACTTAAACAGCAAGAATATTACCTCTTTGAAATTTAGAAATTTGTTTAATTTTTTTTTTTTACACACACACACACACACACAAAAAAAAAAAAAAAAAAAAAAAAAAAAGGCAATTTGTTCTCTAATTTTGGCTATAAGTTTTGGGGACTTGTGCAGTTAAAAGATCACTCACATATAGAAAAAGAACAAAATATTTTTTACTATATAAATATTTTTTACTATAATAAACACTATAATAAATAGTTCAAAATGATTTCCTAATTTTAAGTGGAAACTATTTTAATTTTAACTGATAATGAATCATTCATATACACACATTTATAAATCAGGAGGTCTTGTGCACAAATAGAAATTGGGGGCCCTACTAGTGTTATGGGATTGTCACAAAACTTTTTAAAGATAAATGTAAATCTATAACATTTTGACATCTAATCTTAGCAGTACATATTCAAAAGAATTTTCCTATGAATCAGAGTATTTATATATAAACAGAGCAAGGTAGCAAAATATATTTTCTAAGTATCTTTTGTGTGCAATAACTCTGTATATAATTAACCAAATTTAATATTTTGAACTGTTCAAATGCACTTCTTATATTTTATTTAGCTCTTAAGAATGTGATTTCTGGTTATTATATTTGGTTAATACTTTGAAAATAGATATTTTGAGCATGTGGCTGAATTCACTCCTGTAAATCAGACACTGCCTGCACAAAAATTAAATTTTCTTTTTCAAAAAACCATATTCTGAAATATGTAGCAAATTTTTAAAATGTTCTTTTTATTATTAACAAATATTTTTAATTCAACATATAAATAAAAAACAGTTATCTGCAGTACATAGAAAAAAGAAAGAAATATTTACTCAGGAAATAAAAAAATATGTACACATTCAGTTTTATAAAAAGTTAAAAACAAAATAATATTAAAAATATTTACTTAAAGGCTTGCCATCTTTCCATAAAGTTTGCTTCAATGTTGATTTCTTTGGGCCATCTACTGTTCTAAATTCCTTTTTTAAAGCTGCTCGAACGTGCTGAGCACTTATTGCAGAAAATCGCAAATACCTAAAATGTTTTATGTAATTATACAAGAAATTTAGGAATACAGAATTACCATTTTAAATTTAAATATTAATTTCATAATATTGCTTTTCTCAAAATTTACTTAAGTCTGTAGAAATATTCTTATCAATTCTATTATGCTCAATAAAAAAAATCAATGTTCCAGTATAAAGAAATTAAAGAAAGCTTAGTACTATTTATATCAGTACAATCACATAACCAACAAATGATATGTTGAAAACATTCTAGGCTCCACATTAGTTAGTGCTCTTATGACAAAAAAGATTTTTTTTAGTATATATAATGCAATAGCTTAAGTTACCAATCTGATTTCTGATATTAATAAAAGATAACACACAATTAGACAAATTAATCTATTTTTTAAAAGTAGCACTTTCAATATAAGGAAAAGATTTACAAATTTTCTGTCATAATGCATATTTAATTTAAATTAAAGAATACACAACTATATATCTTATTAAATTTTAACAAGTAAATCTACAAAATTTAATAGGGATAATCATTAAAGTTATTTGACAGTGCCTTTCATGTTTGCTTTCTACCTCTATACCTTTAAAAAAAGTATAAGTCAATTCAGAATATTTCATTCACCCCCTTTTGGTTGGCACTGCATATCACATATTTGGCCTTTTTTGTGTGTTGTGTGTCTCCATACAATTGGTATTAAATGACATGCAGCAAAAAGTTTTTTTAATTTAAAAAGATTATATATATATATATATATATATATATATATATATATATATATATATATATATATATATATATATATATATATATATATATATATATATATATATATAAGGCACTGTTGTGAATTGTTATCTTGACTCTGTGCTATGCTATAAGCCAGTGGTTCTCAACAGGGATGATAACGTAGGTGGTTGGAAGGTAACTTGTTTCAGGCAGTAGAGCAGCAATGTGGGCAGTTTTGGCTCTATTTTAAAAATATTAAATTTATTACATTAATTATATATTTTACAAGATTTTTACTAGTAATAAAACTTACATGGCCAGAACCATTTATTTTCATTACCTACAGGGTATCTGCCAAAATAAAATTTTTGAAATCCATGACTTTTCATGACTTTCCCTGATTTAGCAGATCATTTTCCATGACTTTAAAAAGCTTTCGTTAAAGTATATATGAATAAAATTTCTGATGTACATACAAATAAAATATATGCTTTCAAAGGAATTACAGGAATTTTATCATAAAAAAAAACTATAAACTTACTTTATAAGTGTTAATAAACTCACATACATAAAAATAAATTGTATCTACAAACCCAAGTTTAATCATACAGCAATTTTTCAATCAAAATGTTTCCAATTTGAATTCAGGGTACTTTGGTATTATCCAGGTTACCATGAATAATAGCCAAATGTAACCCTATAATGTTTATATACAATATCTCTAGAGATAAACTTATATTTTGTGCAAAAATCTTATCTAATTTTTATTAAAAAATAATTATTATATTAATAAAATTTTAATCTACAATTTAAGAAAAAACCAGAATAATATATATTTACCCACCCATTAAGCTTTCTTGCTTTGAGTTTCCTTGGAGAACAAATTTTACTTGGCAATATGGTCAATAAGATAATACATAAATACCAAACTCAGTAACTTCAGCCAAATAACAAGTAAAAATAGAATTAAACAATTCAATGCATTTTTATTTAATCGGTAGTTTAGTGGATCCATGACTTTTACTCATTTTACTTGAAAAATCAAGACTTTCCATGACAAAATTAATCCATTGTCTAAATCCATGATTTTCCCCGACTTTCCAGGTGCGCGGAAACCATGTACCTATGTGCTGCGTGAAATTGGGCCGACATTCAGAAAAATATATTCAATCAACAGCATTTGTTTGGTTTGTTTTGGGAGCGCTATGGTGTACTCGTTTGCAACACAAGTGCTATTGAGACTGGAACCTACTACTTAAAGCTGATTTCAAACAGCTACAAACATCTATGCCCAAGAGGGATACGAACTCTGAAATCAAAGATCAGCACCCTAACCATTCGGCCAAAGCATTCGTTTGAGCACTGCCTCAGTGTCTCAGTAACAAAAATTTTACTTGTAACTCTATTGAAGAAAATAACTTAACATTTTATCTTTTATAATTAAGTACTTCTACTACTCTACACTTTAAATTATAGGATTCTTAAGGGGGACATTAAACACATTTCAGCAACATAAGGGGCAGTAGCTTAAAAAAAGTTAAGAATCACTGCTTTGGTTTGGTTTGGAGTGCTACGGTCTACTTTTTGCAACACGAGGGCTAACGAGACCGGGACCTACAGCTTAAAGCCGATTCCGAACGGCTACGAACATCCATGCCACAGCGGGATTCGAACCCACGAACTCCGGTACCGAAGGCCAGCACCCTAACCAATCGGTCATCGTTCGGCGAAGAATCACTGCTATAAGCTATATATTAAGATTTTCACATACAAGGTGAAATATAAGTAAAAAGATATTCCAGACATTCTTAAAATTCATAAACAAGATTTTTTTAACAAAGTTAGATATACAATAATCTATATTAATTATAACAAAATTGTATTTATGCTCTTCTATTGAAGAATCACTATAAATCTACTTTCAAAATAAAGTTCTGAAACTATTTTTAAAAACATTTTTAACAACTCATCTTATGCATATATTCATCTTAAAATACCTCAATATTAGATTTAATTGTTTTTTTTTCCTAATAAGTCAAGTACAAAACAGCTTAGACAAGAGTATTATGTATTTCTATATTCAGGATAGAATATAAATAAATTTTCCATAATAAAAGAAAATGCTCATTTTGTATTTAAAAAACTGGCCAATAAAGGGTTAAGACAATACAAAGCTAAGAGAGAGCCATTATAATTTAAAATAATGTAATATAGACCGCATAAGATATCTTAAAACTGATTTAAGCATTACTATTAAAAAGTTCTTTACCCTGCATAACAATCTCTTATGAACCTAGATTAAAACCCTTTTAATACAATGAGTATTCTTTACCATCTTTCCCCTCATGTTGAAAAGGAATTATAATTTAGATTAAAGAAAGCTTTATTCCATCTAATGAATGATTCAATAAACTTATTTTCCATTAGTTTTAAATTTATCAGAAAATAAGAGAAAATTCAAGGAACTTTGTACCTTATAATACACATTGACATATAGGGGGCATTAAATAATAGTCTACATGTAAAGCACACTACTAAATAGATTGATAGAACCAATTATGGACTGTATAAAGGTAAACTTCAATGAAAATATGTCTTTCTAAAGCTGTAGACAAGGAGGGGGATTTGGAGGACTGGTCCCCTCCCAAAATTTTGTAAGACCATTTCATCAAAAGAATATGCTCCACATATATGTAGGTGCCATCTGCCTAAGCTGTGTAAGAACTTTAAAATAAAAAAAAAAAATAAAAAATCTTTGGCTATAAAAAGTTTTAGCAATCTGCTGTTCAAAATTTAACATTTTCTCTATATCCTGTTATATTTTCCTTTTCTCATTAGGAAGATAACAATGTCATTCAATTTTTTAAAAAATTATTCGAATTAAAAATAGATAATTGTCATACCTCATCCATGCCTTAATACCTTAATTTTGTTTTACTGAATTACTATTCACAAACAATGTCTTTCCTCTTTGGTCCACCCAAAAAAACAATTTCTGGCTACAGCCCTATATCTTTCACATAAACATTGACTTCCAAATTGCTTTTACTTTCAACTCACTAATAGTTATTTACATAAAAGGTGTATCTAATGTTCCTAGGACAGGTTTCAAACCTAACCTTAGTTCGAAGTATGAATAAGAGACATTTAACAAAGTGCTGAAACAAATACAATGCATTATATTATTTATTACAAAATGCAACTGACTTTGGCAAGAGATCTGGAGTGTGTTGCTTTCTTTTAAAAGGCTAATTCCATATCAGGTATCCAACAGACCAATGACATCCCAAGGAGACAGCTGAACCTTATATGGAATTTTAACTTGCATTTTCTTTTAACTAACTGATAGTTATTTACAGAAAAGGTGTGCTTAATGTACCTAGGGCAAGTTTCAAATCCAACCTTAGTTCAAAGTATTAATAAGAGATAAAGTGATAAACACAACGCATATTCCATTAGTGCGAAATACAGCTCACTTTGGCAATAGATTTGAGGAGTGTACTGCTTTCCTCACAAGACAGGAAATCATATTAGGCAAAAGATATACTACATTCCATAGAAAATCTCAAGCCTTAGAGGGTATTTGAACCTGCACCCGCAGTGATGCAGGGTGATAAACTACCCACTGTTGCCCGCAAGTGGCATAGAAAATACTCTGCAAAGAATCTTTTAACAGTTTGGTTTGCAAATAAAATAATGTAACATAAGAAATATGCACGAAATTTTTCTCTCTGAAGGATATCATTTTCATAAATCTGGCAAATTAAAGCTTTCTTCCCTATATCCTTCCAACACAAAACTGCTGAACGATGGCCGAATGGGTAGGGTGCTGCTCTTCGAGTTTGTGGATTCGAATCCTACTGCAGTATGGACATTTGCAGTCGTTCGTAACCGGCTTTAAGCAGTAGATCCCGGTCTCATTAACACAAAAGACGTAGACTGTAGCGCTCCACTCCAAACCAATCCAACATATAACCCCTACACAACGTTTAACAACTAAACGAGAAAAACAATTCTGTATGCCATAATACACACACGTTAAACTTAAAGTGGAAGTAATCGTTTACAGACTACTTGTAGTGTTTTTACCAATTGAGGACAGAAAGCATACTATAAAGAGGAATAGTAGAGTAATAAAATCAAGCATGTTTAATGCCTTTACTATAGAAAAAATTAAAGAAAATACTATCGCATGCAATATATTACAGCATATATAATAGCGAAAATAATCAATTATTCAAGGTGACCTTACAATAAAGTAACAAATAACTAATAAAGACAAAAAAATTATTACATACGAAATTCCAGCTTGTCTCCAGTAAGTCATTTTCTTTAATACGAAAGTACGAAATCCCAAATCAAATAACGAGTTAAAGGAATTAGTGTATCGAAAACCTAGTAATCAAGTGCAAGCACACAGTCTTTGATCAAGCGCCTGTTTGGTGAACAGATATGTTGGAAGTGCGCATGATCAAGAAAATGTTTCGGATCGATCTTTTCCCCAGTGCAAATTACAAAAGGCGCTACCATATTCACTATGTCATGGGCGACAAAAAGTCCTTGAGCATGCGCAGATAGCTCGGTATCGTTCACCATGCAGAGGCTCCTGGGAAATTTATGGTACCAAATTTTTATCTCTGGTGACTTTTGACATCATTAAGACGTAAAAGTCACTTGTGATATATCTCGACCCCAATATGGTACACACATTCAGGAAATTCATTGTAGAGGGCTCTTGATAACTGCTTGGATGTATTAGCACGGCTCAAAGCTGTTTATTGCGGTCACTGTTTTCTGATTTATCTTAATTCTGCTAAATATTTGATTAATCACGTTCGGTCTTAGTTCGGACACAGGTTCTTATTTAACTAAAAGTGAAAATGTATATAGTCACACTTAAAGAACTTAAAAAATTGGTGCATCCTCACCATTTAATGAATTTTGTTCTAGCTCTATCGTATTTATTTACTAAACTTGTTCAACCATTCTGCACAATTTTGTATCCAACATCTGGATGTGAATTGGAATTTGTAAGTTTTTCTTTATTTTTGGTTAAGTTTTGGTTAAGCGAGTTATTATTTATAATAGTAGTTGAAAGTTGTATAATTTTGCAACGAAAATTTGATATTAATGTTTTATTTCAGAAAGAGACCGAGATCTTAATATTTCTTGCTGTAATTGTATTTCTTAGGACAAAAAAGAGAGGTACGTAAATTATTTAAAACTTTTTCAATCAATTTAAGTAAATTTTTATTCGTGTAATTTATCGTGAAGCATTAATAAAAATTCAAGTTATTATGTAATTTTATTGCTAGTTGTAGATGCTTAGAAGAAACAAAATTTCTGAGATATAGCTCGTGTAGTCAGCCATATTTCAGAGAAGAGAGTGTACACCCCATCTAAAAAAATTAAAGATCTATACAAATAAACAGAAATGTAACTGGCATACAGAAATCAGGACATATGAAAGAAATTCTAAGATTGTGATGCTCCATTTACTTGCTGAAAAAATAACCCAAACAAGAATTGTGTGAAATGAATTAGATACAATAGCCTCAATAGTATAAATCAGAAAGTTCAACATTCTGATTTCTACATGTTTGTATTTGTATTGTGCCAGCATAGAGAATTATTGAAGTAAAAGCAATAAAAATGAACTAATCATTTTATTTTGTAAAGCTAACCCACCTTGACTGTAAATAGTACTGAATGTAAAAATGGATTTATATTTAAAAAAAAAAAAAAAATTGAAGGAGGCAGGAAAAAATGTATGGTCTTAGATTCGACAATTATGGTACTCTGAGTCTGAATAATTGCTGTTCTACTTTGTGTCTCCTTTACCTTGAATATTTACAAGTACTGCATGCACCCATATATATATATATATATATATATATATATACACACACACACACATATATATATATATATATATATATATGTCAGGTAAAGAAAAGGGGTAGTTGGAAATTCCGTGAGTTAAAAATGATTTGAAAAAGCGAACTCTTTTATAATAATAAAATAAATGAAAAAGACCCACGATCGCGTAAGCTTTTAGGATAATCCGGTCAGGCAGAAGCATTTTGAAACAATTTGATGAGCTTGCAAACAGATAAGTTTTCAGTGAGTGCTTGGACATGGAGCTGTCAATAACACTCTACATGTGTCTTCAACGAAAAAGTGAAAATGGCGCAAGTTTTATCTTAACGATGGCTTAATAAACTTATTATTATCAAGAAAACTGTTTTCCATTTGCCTTAACTCTGGATCACGACATGTCACATATATATATATATATACACATACATACATAGTGTTCATGTTTGATACTTTTAAATGGTGCCATGCCATGTCTTCTTTTAAGTACTGATGTACTCTCCCTTTTCCTACTACATTTGCTTTGTGTCTAGTATTTAAAAAAGAAAAAAAATTTCATTTTTAAAGGGGGCAGGAGAACATGTAGGTGCTTGGAAAGCTGAAGTTCTGTATATTTCCCCTGTCTTAATGTACGACTGATGAACTAAATCTTAAATCTTCTTCTAAACATTGTTAGAGTCAAAACCAGTGTTGCACATTTTTTTTTTCTGTAATTTCTTGTGAAATGTCAATTAAATTATAATTTAAAATCCTTTTTGTTTATACTGGAGTTTGCAGGTTTAAATCCTACTACTGGCATGGATGTCTGTAGCCATTCAGTGGACTGTAGTGACTAACTAAATCTTTTTGTTTTTGATTTATTAATTTACTACTTGTAATTTGCTGTTTTTATCCAGAATGATTTTTTTTCATTATTAGCAGCAAAAGTATATCAGTAAACATGCTCATAAAACATATAGTAGTTGATATCTCGGAGAATGTAGCTTGTTTAAAAAAAATATTTAGCATATTTTATTCAAGTTTCTCAATTTGTTCAGTTATCTGTTTTGTAATTCAATATACTGATTACACATTAGTAAAATAAGTGTGCTTTATCAGATCCCAATTAGGATTTTAATAAAGGTATTTCTACTATAAATTTATATTATAGGAAACTCTTAAAGATGTAGCATAATCCATTTAAACATATCATATATGCTTTACTAAAAATTGTCTCAGAAGACATACAGAAAGTGGTTTTTTACTCAATAATAAGTGCACTTGATTAAAACTTCCCTTTTTGATACATGTACTATCTACCTTTAAAGGAAATGATTACTCTATGTACATATTAAATAATCATTGTTATAAAGTATTGTTCCTGCTTTCCAAGGTTTACTTTTTAAAATTATTTTTATCATTGTTTATTTTTTTCTGTCAATGCAGTCTTTATTTATATACCCTGTAGGCTTTTGATAAAAAGTGAAACAAATTACTAATTTAAAAGTTACTAAATTAAAGATTATATTGCTAACCTTATATTGGCCTTTGGTCTTTGTAGCAAAATGATCCATAGCACTTCTTATTTCTCAAGAAATGGTGTATTTTTTATTTTATTTTTTTAGTTTAATACTTATATATGTTATATTTTTAATATTATATATATAATTAATATATTTTTTTAATTTTAATAGTTCCTTTTCAATTTACCAGTTTTTGTCTTGATGTTCTTCTGTATTTCCAGGGGCTGTGCAGATGGTTCCTTATTTAGCATCATTATGTATGTATACAAAATTGGCAAATCTCGCTCTGTTTTTTTATTCCGACCCTCGTTTAGGAATAATATACTCAGTTTTATGCCTAAGTAAGTAAACATTTTATTTTAATGCTTGTTAGTTTAATTGTGAGACCATATTAATAGGCTCTTCTGTATTCAAAGATTAAATGTTTTAATTTATATTTTTCTTTTTTGTCACCTTTAGCTTGTGATATGATATAGATATTCAAACAAGTTTTTCTTTCTAATATATACTATGATTAAATTGAAATTTATGTATATTGTTTTCTGTAAACATTCAAATATTCTTTTACAGTTCATTTGCTGCTGTTACCCGAACCTACTTATGAGGGCCCAGAAAATGTTGTATATTTTACTGGTCCTAACCTTGAGGTATGTTATTAAAATTAACTTATCTGGTATTGTCATTATAGGATCTTAAAAATTATTATTAAATATTGTATTCACTTATATAATATTAATGAAGGATTTAATTCTTTGCTATTGTGTTGCACAAGAATTTTTCATTTCTAAATTTCTCATATCTCTCAGTATTGTTCATTATATTGGTTAAATAAATGTTTATAATAATCGCCCTGATTTCAAAATCCTAACAAAATTTGATATTTCCTTTGTTAATTGGTGTACGTATGTACCCATAGAATAAAAGAGGGAAAAATTAATGTAATGATTAATTTTTGACACTTATTGATTAACTTTTAAATGCTGTTGCACCCTTCCCATTTTTAACTACAATTGCTTTGTGCTCTTTTTTATTTAAGTTCAAAGAAACAAAGGGCAATTCATCAGACTAGCAGAATTTACTTTAAAAATTTAAATAATTTAAAAGAAAAAATAATGTGTATTACCTATCAAAAAAATCTCTAGTTTTAATTCAATTATATTTTTATACCACTAATAATTTTATTTTTAAAATATAATGTAATCACTGTGTGCTAAAGTCATATGTGCCTGATATTAATGTGTGTGTGTACATGGTTTCTACTACTTTCTTCTGAAAAATCTCGATTGTAAATTAGATTTCAACAAAAATATACATTTTAACCATTTTAACCATGTCTGAGTCCTTTTTGACTATTTTTAACATTAAGTCTGTACATTTACTAAAGGAATCATTAGATTTGAAGTTAAATATCCATTGTGACTAGTTTTGGCATGTTCTACTATCTATTTTGTGTACTTCAAAAGCAATTAATCATATAATATTAATATATTATATATAAGACTGTTTTAACCTTTCCAACTTTGACTACAATCTGCATTCTTTAAAACTAAATTTCAATATAAAAATATTAATGCTGTTGATCTTCATGAGGTAGCAGTGATTGAGCTTATAATAATTCAACAGTAAGATATCCATTCAGATGCAGTTGAAACAATGCATTTAATGTTTTTTTAAACCCCAAAAAAAGTTATTTGCAAACAATTTTGAATTTTTAGTTTTATTACTTCCTGCTACAGAGTAATGAATAAATTTACCTCTAGGACAGTTTTTTGGTTGCCTGAGAATTGGGCACTGGGACTAAAAATCTGTTGCATCCAAACCTATGATACAGTATAAAGAAAATTTTGTAATTACAAAAAAAAAAAAAAAAAAAAAAAAGTTAATTAAAAGCTCATAATGAAGGTTAATAAAAACTAATTCAAGGGTGCATGGACAATGCTTGGGGACCCATGAAAGATTTAATTTAAAGTGAAATACTTGTAACCTATTTTCCTATTTACAAAAGTTAAAATAAATAATCTCGTAATTGGTATCTTTTTTTTTTTTTTTTTTTTTTTTTTTGTGGCTGTTAGCTTAAAATGAGGTGAAGATTTGCATGTTTACTGTCAACGCTTATCTTCATTCTAACTTCAGATGAAGATTTTGAAATATTCTTCCCTTATCCACAATTTGGTTTCAGATTTGGAAGTAAATTCACAAACACAGATGAATGCATGCTGAAACCAGAGCAACTTATTTAATTATTCACAAATTAGGAATTGTTTGAAAAAGGATGCTAAAATTCTCTGGTTACAGAAATAGATAACAATTTTATACTACCCTGTGAGTTACTATACAGAAACAATTTCTAGTCTTCCTATTTAGTAGAACATTTAGTAAAATTATGAGATTTATCATGAGGAAAATAAAATCAACAGGAAATCAGTGCTATTGAAGACTTGTAAATGTAACTCACAAACATAGAATTGAGCATAAACTCATATAACTCATTACACTCACCTATCCTATTTAATAATATTGAAAAATGTTTTCCTTAAAACAAAGGTTGTTCCAATAGATATTACTTTAAGTATCAAAATTTATTTATATTTTATTTGTACTATCAAAAACTTTAAAGTCAAAATTATATTTTTGTTATGTAATGAAATAGTTATTTCACTAGGGGGTTTATGGCAAGGTGTTTGCTATCTGAAGGGGTTCGTGAGGAAAGAAGTTTAGTAACTATTGCTGTAAAGGTTTAAAGTCAGTTTCATTATATTATAATTATTAGGAGTGAAATTGGATAATTTGGGGAATGAGGAGACAATTTCAATCCTATTTCATGTATTTATGTCATGATAGTTATTAACCTGAAAGTCAGTACTATCTCAAAGAAAAAAAATTTCCAAATGTGGTCATTTATTTTTGACTGCACCATTCATTTATTTTAACTCATAGTTTATAATGTTTCTTAACAGAAATAGTTCTTTATTTTATTCTGTAGTTAGTGAACAGTAATTCATATGTATGTATACTAAAATGTATTCCCTATTCAACATAAGCAGGCAACCCTTTCCTAGACAACTTGTATTTGAGATCACCATTACCAGGTCCTATTAATTGTATACTTAGTTTTCTGAATTCTGGTTTTTAGATATATATCCATATTTTGGTTATGGGTATTATTTTGTGTAGAAAATCCCTATGTTCCAGTTTGATTATCCTAGAATTGCTTTTACATGTTTATATTTATGAAGTTTTGGTCACTTGTGTTTCAGTATGCTACTCATTTAAGTATATCTGTATTATAGGGTCTTTATGTAGAATGTTAAATGTTCTTGCAGGATGTTTCTCATTTAAATATTTTTATTGCCTTAATAATCTTTTTTTTTTTTTTTTTTTTTTTTTTGTGTGTGTGTGTGTGTGTGTGGTTTTGAACTCATTTGGAATGTATGTCAAGTATTTCTCTTATCATTCTAGGCTAATGGTTTTCAGACCTTTTTGTATACAAACATCTTTTCATAGCAAAGATCTTGCCACCCCCCTAGACCCCAAGTGAAATAACTCTATATAACTGTAAAGTGACAGAATTAAAATTTTAACTTTGATTTTTTTTAATAGTAATGTAAAAGAAGTATATATATTTCCTGTTTCAACTAAAGTGATTTGTATGTTTTCTTTATCTTAAAATTTTTGCATATTTCTTCATTACTTCATAATTTTATTTGAAATAAAACCAAAGTCATTTTGCAACAGTTTTTTTTTTCTACTCTATGTACTGTATTCTAGTTGACCACAAATGTAAACCACATTGCAGTACTATCTTTCCTCTCCTTCTAAAGAGTAAGAACACAGAATTGAGATTGTCTTCATGTGCACTACAGCATCTTCTTTTAAAATTAATACATTTATACTTATATAATTGTATTATATTTTCAGTGCTTTTTGCTATGTATTTGCTGCATAATTTTCTCTTCCAGGAGGAATTAAAAAGAGATACACGGATTACATGGTTAATTACATTTTACACTGTGTGGAATCCAAATTGTATTGATTTTGCTCCTGTATTTGCAGAGATGTCAGTGAAGTAAGAATTTCATTTGATTATATTTTTCACATTTTCTTCTCACCATTAAAAAGTTGTATTTCTCACATTACACCATGTGATTTTGAAAATTATTTCTAGATATGGTCTTGACAATTTAAAGTTTGGAAAATTGGATGCTACAAGGTTTCCTGATATTGCTGAAAAGTAAGTATTTAAGGCTTCAAATCATATCATAATGTTACAGTCAGTAAATTAATACTCTAAACTCATATTTTCACAAGGTGGAAGTCAAAATTACATGTAAAAAACAGTTATAGGTATTTCAAAAGGTATATCAGAACATTACTCATGGATTGTTAAAAGTTTTCATGCTTCTGATTAGTTTTTAATTGTATGAAAATTGAATTTTTTCTATAAAGTATGTTTTAGTACTAAAATATTTTTCTTTAAAACTTAAAATTTTAACTAGGTAATTTTACTTGATTCTTATAAAATATGTTGATTTGCAGGGATTATTTAAATTTTTATAAGGGAAAAGTGACTTAACAAAATGAAGGGATATGTTACTCTGCTAAATATTTTTCTAAAATTTCTTTTTCTGTTTTTTTTTCTTTTAAACCTATTTTTTTTCCTTTATTTAAAGGTTAAAAGCCTTTGAATATTTTCTGTCTCTAGAAATGTATCAATTAATATCTGTTGTAAATATGAAATATAAGCTTTACATGCTTTTATCTCTTATAATTTGAAATACTTTGGATAAATATGTTTACATGTGTAAAACCTGTTGAAGCTTTTAAATGAATTTATATTCATCCTTTTCTTCATTGACCTCCAGTTTCATTTTAAATTATACAGCCCTTTAATCACATTTAATGTGTCTTTTGTTACCATATATTGATTAATATATTTTTGTTTAAATTTTAGGTTTCATGTGAATACTTCTGCATTTAGCAAACAATTACCCACTGTCATTTTATTCAAAAATGGCAAAGAAGTTGCTAGACGACCTACTGTTGATGCAAAATGTCAACTTATTAAGTTCTTTTTCTCTGAGGTATACATTTTTTCACTTGTATTTATTTACTCTAAATTGATAACCGAGCATCTGAATTTCAGAAGTTAAATTAGTGAGGCATGATCTACTATTACGTATGTTTGTGTTATATAAAATCTTCATAGACTAAGCTTACTTTTAGTTCTAATTATTAACTACATATTCCATCTTTTATTAAGACTTAGTTAAATATATAAATGTTTGTCTCCGTGCAATTACCTTGTACAACACTTGTAAAATGAACATTAATTTTCATAGCGCTGTAGATTCAAAGGTATTTACACATATATACTAGTAGTATATGAAAATAACTGCAAACATACCAAAGTATGTAGTGTGTGTAGTGTTTGTCATTTTTCAAAGGGTGCTGTGACCTATATTTTTTCAAAAGTTTTCTTTTAAGGAGGGGAAACCATGTGGGGGGACTTGGAAACTCTTGTGGTTTACTGACAAACAGTCCCAGTTTCACGTACAGAACATGTTCTTTCATTTGACTATACTACCTATTTTCATAAATATACCATATCCCTTTTTAAGAAAAATGTGAACACTAATTGTGTGCATCAAATGGCCTAAATAGAGCATGTGAGTTTACACCTAACCTCAATTATGAATTTCTGCATAGCTAAATTGGATTTGTTAGTAAGGATGGCCTTGTTTTGTTTCTTGGCTACACAGATCACCTCATTTAATGCCTTGGGACTTACTTTTGGGCACATTATTGGCTTTGTTTATTTAGCCCCCCCCCTCCCATTGCCAAAAATGTTAGAAGAGCTCAAAGATGTATCAATTCTGCAATGATAGAATAATTCTACAAAAATTGTGGAATGAGGTTAGCAACCACCTGGACGTTTGTTGTGTGATCCCAGGGAGACACATAGAATACTTGCAAACTATGCAGAAACACATTGTAAGTTTGCAGTTATTTTCATGTATCACTCATCTTTGCATATGTAGTACTTCTAATTATGTTTTGGAAATGAATGAATCTTTTAAAGTAGTCATGTATAATTATTTTCAGTTTAATTTGTATTTGAAAAGTATATAATGTACTCTGTCATATATATAGATCTAAACTGATATTTAATTTGTAGGAAAATGTCACTGCTGCATTTAATTTAAATAACTTATATCAAGAATGTAAAGCCAATCCAATTAAAAAGCACAAGAAAGAAGAAAAAGAAGCTGAAGAGAAAAATAAGGATGATTGATATTTTAAAACATCTCTTGTAAATGCAATCTCACTTTTATATGAGCCAAAGAAACTGCCGTTTAGAATTTGTTTTCATTGAGGACCATCTTTTATTGTGGTATAACATAAGTACTCTGTTTGTGCAATGAAAGTGTTTTAAAGTTAAGTTTTGTTTGTTTTTTGTATCTTTATTCTTAGATGTTAGACTTTTTCACATTATTTTGGAAAAATAAATGTTGAATTTTTATTTAACTAGCATCTTACTGTGAAACGATAATTGTTATTGTTAGTTTACATTTAAGCACAAAATATTTCTCAGGTCCTAAATCAATAAATATATATCCATCATATCAGACACTGCATTACTTTACTTTGGATTTCTGAAAGCAGCTTAATTGTGAAAATGAGGTATAAGAATCTTAAATATGTGAATAGCATTTTTTATATCCTTCATTTAAGTTAAATGCTTGTAATTAATGCAGTGTCAGCAGAGAATAGCTGTTGGTTTTAACAATTTAAATAGCAGGTTTTTATTTTACTTTTAAGAATAAAATCAAATTGGATAGAATTAGGGGGCTATGTTATTGTTTTCAATATGACTACTAGTTATAGTATGTTTAATTTAATTGAAGTGCTTCTCTATTAATATATATATAATGGAGTTTTATATAATTAGTCTATAGAAAAATGTTTCCCCCAAACTTAAAAAAGTTACTTTGAAGTATTTCAATGCTTATAAAGAATTATTTGTGGAAGCTTTGAAATTTATTGAAAATTAATATATTTATTAAATAAATGAATTAAAAATTTAATTATGGTTTTGGTAAAGTTTATTCATCTGCTTACATTATACCATCTTTACACAATATTGAGTGAAAGCATTGAAAATAAATGTTATAAACCTTTTTCCTTCAAACAAATTAAGAGAGATAGGGAAATTGAAATTGTTATTTATAAAACTAAGATTCTTCAAAGTAACATTTTGAATTATAATGCATGTATTTCCCTTGATCAGTGAAAAAGAATTTTTAAAATATTTAAATTAACAAGGATTAATTTAAAACCAAGATGCTGAATGGACTTTCTAAAACTGTTTTTCTATGACTCCCTTCCTCACTCACATTCTTGTGAAATACTGTTGTGCTTATGGTATTAGTTAAAAAGGGGTTTTGTAAGAGTCATTTTTGTTTTCTTTTTAATAGGACTATAAAAATGTTTGTTTTCTATAATATTTAGGTTTGTTTTACTTGCATTTAGAATTTATAGACAGAGACTTTCTTGTTCTAAATTATGTAAATATATTTGTTTTATATATTTATGGTAATAAAACTGAATTATTCAGTCAACATACTGTATGAGTTTCTTAATATCATACTTTATATTTGTCTTTCTTTTACTTAAATAGCAAGATGATGGTCAAATGAATAGAACAGTCACTTTGTTTTAGTACTAGAATCTGCATGTTAATTCCACTATAGTCATGTATATTCATAGCCATTCAGAATCAGTAGGGTTTAGCTTATTTAACCCTCATCCTCCTTTCAATTTGCAAGTGGTAAAATGGATGTACACTCTTAGACGATAAAAAAAAAAGAAATTGCACAAAGATGTATTGTGAATTGGACACTAATTGATATGCATACAGGTTTCAATGGAAAATGCGAAATTTTAAAGATTAGCAGCCAATGAACAAATGTGTCATTGCATTTCATCTTATCTGTACAATTGGTAGGATAATCAGAATTCCAGGTCATAATCCTTTTGCAAAATTTCATTCCATGTACTCAGATAGACAGTAGCTATTTCTCACATATGCATGTGGAAACAATATCCACAGATATCAGCATTTGAGAGAGGACATGCAGTTGGGCTCAAAGAAACCAGTTGGTCTAATCAGCAAATCACTCAACATTTGGGCAGGGTTGATGCCACTATTAGATGATGCAGATATATCTACATTCAAGTACTTGTGTCAGGAACAAAAGCATGGTTCGAAATTTTAACATGCTAATTACAGATTATACATATCTTATTGGTTTCTAAATTTAAGAAATTTACACAGTAATAAATTGCAAAAGGTAAGTTAAAATTTATGAGTAGCTTTTTTAGCTTTAACAACTAATTTTTAAGAACAGTGTTTCTTATTTTAATCAGGATCAATGTTGCTATATTTCCATTTTTCTACCATCTAAGGGATTCTAAAGTTTGTCTACTCAAATTTGACCTAAATTCAGTTTGGTTTTTGCGCTCTGTACTTTTAGCATGTAGCATTAGTGTCAGAAAAGAGTAATATTCAGCATTATTTTTGGCAAAACTTTTTATTTAATTTAGAAACTGGTTAACAGAACTGCTTGGCTCATTGTAGTAATTTCTGCTTCCAGAGAAAGTCAGTACTTTATTTTATCTAACAAGAATTGTACAAAGTTAATGGTACTGTGATTCATATATATTACATAATTCAACTACTGCATTACTACCCTGTATATAAACATATTCATAGCAATGGCTAAGAATATTTATATATTTTAGTTGAAACAGTTTATTAATTACACTGAAACACAAAGAATGCATATTAGAATTTGGTGATTGTCCCCTTCACCACTGTAATTTCTTAGCATAAACATTGCTTAAAATATTGGTTCCCTGTTACACCATTCATTAATATTTTTTATGAATCTTTTTATGGACTCTAGATATTTAAACCTTTGATCTGTGTTGTCACAAATGTTGCAACATTTATATTATATACTTTTAATCCTATTCTGCCAATTTAAATTTAATTTAATAATTTAAATTTAATTAAATAAATATTTTTTAAAATCAACTTTTGCAGTATAGGATTGAAACTGGTCATCAGCAGGACTAGGTTCTTTACATCAAAAACCAAAGTTTGATAAAACATGTATTTAAAGCTGTCCAAAATTTTGGGTATATTTTAAATATGCAATACAATTAAAAGTAATTGATAATTTCTAATTGTATTATACGCAATTAAATGTATTCATCAATTACTTTAATTGTATCAAGTGTTAATTGGATTTAAAATATAGAATACAATAGTTAATTTAAATTAACAGGACTTTATTTATAGATAACAAGAATAATTAAACAATTTTGTTTGTGTGTAATACCATAATCAGGGTGAAGGAGTAAGTGTTTATGTATAAGTACTAACAATACCATTATAACCATACCATTTCAGTCAATTGTACTTATAAGTAAATATACACAAGTGTATATTAAATCTTTTTGATAATTTTTTCTATGTGAAAATATTTATTCAAAATAAATTATGATCCATCAACAGGTATAATTAAATGTATAATTTTTTAGTAGTCATGATCAAAATTAACCTGTGACATTTGATAACATAATGACAATTTTGATCATTTATCAATACCTAACTCATTTTGAAGTTATGAATGAATAAGTCCAAAGTTGGAAAAAACTCATTCAATTGAGGCTGAACTTCGTGAATAGTAACAAACCCAGAAGCATGGACGTTATTAGCAAAATACCTTAACCCTTGCAAAATGAATGAAATATTTTTGATATTTTTATGTTTTTCTCACTATTAAAAACCAATTAAGATTATGCATAAACATAAAAATTAAAACAATAAAATTAAGCATCTTTCTAGATGATATACTAATGAAAATACTTTGCCTATAGTAAATATTTAATCAATTGCAGTTAATTAGTAATAATCTAGCAAATTGTTCATATTTTAATAACACTCTGCAAAAGTGTTTGAATAGTTAGGTAATTAACAATAACTAATATATAACAGGGAAAGCTAGCTAGCTACTACCTAATTTTAATGCAATAGCAGGTACACTAATTTTACATTTTAGTTTTTGACATGACAGATAAAATTGTCATGTGCCAAAAACATAACAACCCTGGTTGTTAAGTTTTATCTGGTTTGCAATTTAAAAAAAAAAAAAAAAGAGAAAGAGTCATGCTTTAAACCCAAAATTAAATTAATAATTTAAAAGACCTTCGACCACATTTGCACTGAGGCAGAAAATTTCTACCTATGCTACTGATTTACAAGAGTTATAAGTTTTATTGGTGAAGAGATAAAGTTTTAATGTAGTAAGTACATGTTATAAAACAATATTCTATTTTTACATTTTCTTCTATAAATTTTATAATGCTTATAAAGAATACTTATTCTTTATAAATGTGTTTCTTATTTTGAAAAACAAAAGAAAAAAAATTGGTCGTTTTTGGGGGGTCGGAAAATGAATTAATTTCACTTCAATTAATTTAAACAAAGGAAATATATTTGACAGATGCATATCAACATGGAATTGCATATGTCAGATATATATTTTCCTCAATTTCGATACTGGTGTGGATGGAGTCCTAGGACTGACTAAGGAGTTCATTTTAATGGGAAAAATTAATTTGAATTACGAGTCCCACAGAAAAAAATAAACTCATGAGTCAAGGTACAATCAATTTACTTTTGAAGACAATCAACAATGTTTATGCCAAATTCTTTTAGTATACATGTATATATATATATATATATGTGTGTGTGTGTGTGTCAAAATACACAGCAACGCTTTTAGGTTACTATACCTATAAATTTCAAGGAATGTTTTAATGAAATAAAATGCACAATCAAGAGGTTCATTTAATGATGTACTTCTAGAAATAAGAAACTTGTAACTAATATTACATAACATATAAACTTCTTCATGCCAATTAACAAATATTTGTGTTGAGTTATGATAATCATTAAAGATTATAATAACTATAATGATCACTGCAGGTTTTCAGCAAATAAAAAAAAACTGATAACTTCTTATTTTCATAAATGAGGTTCGCTGCATTCTACAGCTCAATTATTCAGTCAAATTTAGATTAAATGTATGAGGTGTAGGTGAATCTAATTAGAAAAGATGTTTTGAAACAAATTTACTTTGATAAAATAAAATATAATTTTATTTAAAAATAAATATTACTTTCTAGGCTTTCATATTTGTTATAAATCTATACAAAACAGTAACTTTCTTAGCAATAAAATAAACATAAAAATTTGATATTAAACTTTATATATTTTGTTCAAATAACTGAATTCAAGCTCATGGCATCCAACACTATTTTATATTGTATATTCACATAAAATCATAACATAACAATAAAATACTAAATGAAAATTAACCCCAAAATACCCCATATATTTTCAGAATGCAACGAAACATTAACCTGCCTATTTTCAGTAAATAAAGCTTTGTTACATGGTACCATTTTTGGACATTGAGCATTTTGTGACCTATCTACTGTATATAGTCTATATACAATCTTTGCTTCGAGGCGACATGGTTGACGAAGCAATATTTGAGTTTCATAGCATTTGCGTTCATTGATTTCAAGACCTTCTTTCCAGAATGCAGAAGCCAAATTAACAGTGTACATATTACTGGAGTTTCCAGAGCTTTCTTTAACCATTGTTAATGGAAAATGTTGAGGGAATTGTGATGTAATAACAGCAAATTTTAATCCAATCATATGTACACATGAATCAAGTGAAAAACGTATGCAACTTAAACTGTCTCCAATAAATTCTGTGTGATCAAAATTAACTGGAAAACTCAGTGAATAAGTATATGGCATAATAGATTCAGGTACACAAAAAGTAACACGGTTCCTGTTATTTGGCTTAACACAAGAGAGAACAGCGGCTGGTAAAGCACTTTTTTCAGTGTCAGACATATCATCAAAGCACACATATTTTAGAAAAGGTTCTAAAGCACTCAATATATTAGTCTCTGTCACTGGATACCCTAATCGACAACACTGCATGGGTGCCCAACGAAGAAGTGCTTCAAATACCATTAATTCACTACCAATATTTAAGCAAGAATTTGTAACTATATCTAGAACTGCATCCTTATTCAACATCTCAAATGCTTTGCTCCTTAAAAGCACAAAACCAGCATCTAATATCAATCTAAGACATTTTTCTTTCAGTTGCATAAGAGCATAGACAGAGGCTTCATTGTATATATATAAAACATTGTTGACAGAAAGAACGTTTTCCAAAAATCTTCCACAGTTCTGTACTAGAGGTTCTATTTGATATTTATGTGAGGCTTGTAACAAACCTAAAGCTACATGCCAATTTTCCATATTCACTTTTCCACAATATATATACCTAAAAATAAATAAAGAGGCATCATTACTGTAATAAAATATCATATTTATCTCACTCTATTAAAATTTTATGTTCAATAGAATGAGTAAAGTAATGTTTAAAGTTGATTTTTGGCTATTCAATAACATATACAGTTCTCCTAAACCTAATCACGTTAAAAAGCAACAAGATTATTTTTAAAGAATACTAAGTCATTCAGATAAATAAAATTTGAAAAGCTATTAGTATTTAGAATTAGAGGGGAAAAAAAACATTTTATGACATCTATACAATCTTGTTATAATGATATTTGAATTCATCTGAGAATATTTTTACATATTTCACCCATAATCAAAATATTTTAAAACTTCTAAGAATGTAAAATTATATTAATGTTTAAAATTTATATATACTTTTCATCTGTGGGTTATTTATATATATAAGAAATATGTTTAGCTTATTCATATTCGAAACTTTAGTTGTTTTTTAAATTGATTCATAGATTAGAAAAATTACTTTTTACAAATGAATCATAAGTTTTATTTAATCTCCCGTGATTAAACATGGGCAAGTACACTGATCATTAATTCCCATGGATTTAATATTTATGCTCATTTTTATATTACATATTACTTTTCTTTTTAAAATAAATATTAAATCTTTTACTATGGTAAATTGCTTTTTCACTTATTGGAAAAAAAAAAAAAAAAAAAAAACCATTTAGTAACATCGCATATTAGAATAATTGAAACAATCCAAAAGACGAGCACAAATTTAATGAGATTGAATGGAATAATACATAATAGAGATGTTATTAAAAGTAGATATTTTAAAAAAACAGTATACATTTGTATGTCTTTCATAAAAAATCTCCATGGTTTATCATACAAACAATAAATTTTAGACAGAAATTTTTTGATACCACCAGTTGGTCACCATCAACATTAAAGCCACTTCTGACCATCCTGTCATATGTGAAATTATAATAGATATTAACATTGCCCATTGATGATAGATGACAGTACATAAAATGTTACTATTACATTTTGCTGCATGAAAATTGTGAAGTCAGTAATGAATTAGGTTAGCTACTAATTTAGCATGCAGAAATTTATTATAGAAATAATTGTCGTAAAATTTTATACAACATGCTTTGAATTTTTTTTTTTTTTCATCAAGATATAAAGAAAAAAAATTCTTTTTGCATAATATAATGAAAATTATACCAAACTAAATATTTAAATGAAATTTTGTTAGTATGCTAAGCTATCAGCAATTATCATCAAATTTTCATACCCTTGTTCTTGAAGCAATTTTGCATCTTCTTGCAGCTTATTATTGGTCTGGATTATACTTTTAGCTTTATTTTATGAAAAACACCATAGGAATTGATTGAATAATCACTGACATCATTGAATGTGATTATAAACAAAAAGGGTATTTTTTCATTAGCCAAGTAAGTACAAGGACAAATCATCAAATATTTCAAAATAAAGCATTGTTAAACATCATAGTTTATCTGAAATTAAAATAGCCTTCAAAATGGTTTTTCAGAAGACCACATAATCCCTAATTATGTACACGCAGACAGAAGGCTGGTGCAAAAAGGCTAGTATTTTGATAAAATCAAATGGATACTTTATAAATTAAGTTTTAAGAACACTAAGACTCATTTATAAATCTTATAATATATTTATTTCATTTATTAAAATTTGACATCCTTTTTTAAGGTTGAAAACTTATACTTAAACATGTAAATTTTGGCGAATCTCTAGATGAACATTTATATACTTTTAATGAAAATACTGATTAATCTCATACATAAAAATAAAATAAATAGCTGAATGAAGTACTGCATTTCGGTAGCAGAATCTGCCGGTTTAAATCCCTATGCTGGCAAGAGTGTTTGTAGCCATTTGGAATAGTGTTAAAAAGAAGGTCTCACTTCTTTAGCCATCATGTAACAAAATAATTAATTCTAGCACTCCAAACCAAACTATATTAAAATAATTTTCTTAATCAAAAATGAATATAGTAACATAGATAGTACTTAGAGACAATTTTTAGCAAAGAAATGCTTCCAGTGTCAAAATATTTTTCTATATTTTGCCACTTCATTTCTTTTTTTTAAATTTTCTAAATGTAATAGTATAAATATTATTGTTAAAGATATACACACTGGATAAAGGATTTGAAAAGCATTTAAATAATATAAATTGTCACAAGTAGACTGGGTGAAAATATATAAATTTAATATTTTATATTAATAAACTATATATTAGCATTCTAACACAATGTATATGCATGGATATTAGGTACAACCAGGGTTGGCATGATTTAAATCTTGATTTTAAAAAAATCATTGATTTAAATCATTTTTTTTCACTTCTCTTAAAACCTACATTTGAAAGAAAGGAGAATTGGGAATCAGTCAGCACAGAAATACCAATAACTAAATAAGTGTAAATAGATAGTATGTTTTCTAAGAATTTAGGGGTTGTTATCAGAAAGTATGTAGTAGGTGTAAGTACAATGACTAGTTATGACTAGTGGAATTCATTTCATGTAATGAGGGGTAAAGAGAGTATTACAGAACTTGAAATCCAATTTGTCTACCAAATAACAACAGCTATCACATTATATGCTAGAATGGAAAGACAGTTTTCTTCTTTTGGTATTTTTCATTCTAGCATTCGTAACCAATTAGGAGTGGCTATGACATTGAAACTAGTGTTTTTATTGAAACAGTTAAATCCATAATTTGTTGCTTAAAAAATATTGAAATAATTGTGAATTTTTTGTTTTTTTAATAAATAGTTTGCATTAAACGAATATTTAATTTGTTCTTTAAATTTACATCTTATTTAGTTTGCACTATCCAATTACAAAATAATGAAATGTATTTAGATTAAAATTTATGTATTTAATTTTAGATAATCAGTGTGTAGATTATACTAGATAGATAAGTTGTTACTTATAACAAACTATTCCATGTATATTGCAAAAAATATAAAAACACAACAATAATTAAAATTCGAATTCAGAAAAAAAATCAAATAAATCTGATTTAAATCGGAAAAAATCTGATTTAAATCAAATAAATCTGATTTTTTTTTTGAAATCCTGATTTTTTTCCCAACCCTGGGTACAACTTAGAATAATAAAAGAGATCATAGAAATTATATAACACTAAAGCTATATAAACAAAATATAAAAGATTAAGAGCATGTATACACACAAAAAAAATTCTAAAATGTTAAATGAATTAAAAGCACCAGACACATACTATTGATAAAAGTATAGTTAAACCAAAATATATTCATTTAAAATTAGAATACAAAAAAATATTTTCATACCCAAGAAGCAGTTCAATAATATTTGGCTTTATATCCTCAATTACTATCTGATGATTATTTTTTTCACTAAAGTCACTTGATAACATTTTCCGAAAAACAACACTTTGAGAAGACAACATCAAACTGTGCACAGGAAATCTCCATGGGCTTCCACTATCATCATGAACAAGAACTGTAACATCACTTAATTCTTCACTCAAAAACAAATGCTCCCCTGCACCACCAATTGTTGAATTATTTACTAGTTGGCTCATACTGCAATTTTTAATCTAAAATATGTATGCAATCATAATTTTAGGAATTAAAAGCTATAATTCTAGAAATTACACAGATATATATACAATACAGAATTAAATTTAAACATACAGCTCAATAGTTAAATAGTGATTTTTTATAGCGATGAACCAAAAATGAGAATGAGAGGGGGGGGGGGTTCTTACATTTCAAAAGAAATATACTCATACACCTGAATTTGTATATATACATAAAAACTGCCACAGGAAAAAGTATTACATTCTTAAAATATGCATTTATCTTGAAATGTTATAAGAATACACAAAATATATTCCTGTTTCACTCAGTGCTATGATTTAAATTTAGTGAGAATATTCTTGAATTTTATCACAGTACCAAATATTTTATAGATATTAGGTACCACATTTTTCTATACAGCATAAAAAAATATTTAAAATACCTTTGGGAACGTAATTGGGAATTATTCAAATTCCGTCTTTAAAACCTTCTATAATTATCTATTTAAGTTTGAATCTGGAGATTAAGGAGGTTAATCTAAGAATAAACAAAATTTTCTTCAATTTATATCATGGAAATTATTATAAGACAAGTTACATAATTTGGAATTTAATGTCTTGTATGTTTGTATAATAAAAGTTTAAAAAATATCTTAATTGCTTAGATATGCATTTAACTGTTAACACAACCTTTATAAGTAAATATATCTAAATATTACTAACAACAATGCCAATCTAGATCATAATACTCTCTCCATGTTTTACTAGTGTTAGCTGTACACTTCTCATATTCTTCATTATATAATATTATACATGGTAAACAAGACACTTAAATGTTATGACAATAATGCTTTTTAAATTAAGCATTTTGTTGATCACAGTTATTTAATCCTTTGAGGTTCAAAGGTTTCATGCAGAGTCACGTGTTAAATAATTATTTTGAGATTTTTGAGGACAAATGAATAATTTCTTTTATCTTTGTTTTTAACACTTTAAAACTATAGACAGAGAGCAGCACTATATTTCCTTATTTGAAATATATGTGTTTAAATTTGTTTTAAAAATTAGAATTTTTTTTCTTGCTTATGTTCCCAAACAAAAGTATACATCGTAACAACACTTACAAATTGTTTAGCAATTAATACAATCTATTCATTCATTTTTCTTTAAAAAAAAAAAAATCACATTTTACATAGAGGGTACTTTTGAAATTAAACCATCCCTCCTCCTTCAAAGAAATGTGAAAGTTTTTCCCATAAATTTCATACTTTTAAGGTCTGTAGATAAGATTTACAAAAAGTTTTCTTTAAATATTAAAGAATTTGTAATAATGCATTTCAGAGGGTTGAACATGTAAAAAGCATTGCTTTTACCTAAAACAGAAAATCAAAATATGAATGTTTAATTTATAATAGAACAGGATATTCAATCAATCTTTCAATAAGAAGTGTTTATGAGCCCGTTTTAGCCTAAATACTTTCTTTCCATTTAGAGCTATGACTATATATTATAATAATAGACAATTCTGTATTGAATTCAGAAACATTTCTACTACTTTTAATGACATTTAATTAAATTATCTATATGTCTTTTTATATGTATTAGGTTATTTTTTTTTTAATATTCCAAAACATATTGAACCCTAAATGTGATTATTTTAATAAGAGAAAGTTCTTGTTCACAGAAAACTAGGTTTTAATAATGCAGCTTGACATCAAAAATCTTATAGATTTTTTCTCCAAGCCTTTCTTATTTACACTGACTTATTCTTTTACCATTTTTTCTCTTATAAAAAAAATAAATTTTTTTTTATTAATTGCTTAACAAAATGGATAAATTATTTCATATACATGGACCTGTACTTCAGTTAAAAAATACTTCATTATGCATTTTTTTAAAATTAATTTAAATTTCTAGGAATTCATAGTTAGCCAAAAAAACTTTAGGAGCAAATTTTCACAAAATTTCAAATTAGAATAGGTTCACTTTGGTTGTGAACTCCTCAATTTAAAGAAAGTAATTATAAACCTAAAAAAATATTGTTGGTATGACAAAAAAAAATTATTAACACCTCCACACAGAACTTTCAAATTTACATATTAATCATCAGGATATAAAAGAATTATAAATATATCTTATACGTTTGATCATGAATTATCTATTTTTAATTCAAGACATTAAAAGAATAGATAGTAATTTAAAGTACCTATACTGAGGTAAAAAAACTAGTTATTCTCAATGAAATTATATATGTACGAATGCATAAATAATAATAATAATAATGAGTGCAAATGATGAAGAACTTATTGATAAAGGGATGTAAATTTTTTGTTACAAAATATTAATAAATAGTATTTAAAAAAAAAAGAGAGAAATTATACTGTACTTAAAACTTTAAACTAAAAAAAAAAGGGGGGGCGTTACATAGAATATAAAAAAATTCCATGAAAGTAATATGTTTGTTCATCCCAGTAAATATGTTTATTTTATTTCAATACAGAATGAACTTAATTTAAAGGGAATAAAAAAACCACATCATTTAATCCATTCTATAAAATTTACAATATTTTTCTATTTTTTGTTTCAATTAATAAATTTTATGTTACTTATAAACCCAAGTCAAAGTCTTTTGTTATAAAAATATATCATAAATAATGCAGCCTGGTTTTCTTTTACAATATTACACAAATATTATTCGGATATATTGATTTATGATTTATAGACATAAAATTTAATGTCCATTTAAAACAAGCAGTTTGGAAAATTACTGTAGAAAGATTCCATCTGATATACTCTATACTACTACAATTGTAAAGAAAACTAAGAGGCTTTGTTTTAAAGTCAACTACATAATTAAACATATTTGTAAAAACATATTAAGACTGTTGCACCTGGTTTATGAAATTTAGCCACCACATCAATATGTTTAAATATGATGTATATGTTTATATACTGAAGATACAACATCAATATACAACTGAAATTATTACTTGTAAAATGCTTAACTGATAGTTTATTAAAACGCATCCATATATATATATATATGCAAATACTTTAATTAGCTAATCAGAGTAATAAAGTAAATTTAATATTTACTTTATATCGTAGATACCCAAAATTTATACGAATAATATTTGAACGATAATAGTTCCAATACATTTTATAATAACTTAAAAATCTTTAGAGTTATTCTAATATTGTGATAGGATAGATTGGATGTTTAGCGAGTTAAAAAGGAAATTTATCACAATGTATACAATGGATGAATTTTGTACTTCTCTTACCAATGAACAATACTTGTTATAAATTACATTAAAATAGAAAGAACTAGTAATATTACATAGGGGAACCTAAATAATACTAACTTAAATGTTCAAAATACACTCTAATGACAAATAATTTACAGGTACACTTCGGCTCCATGAATACCAAAACTACGCAAAATCACAAATCTCTAGTATTGCCAGATCAAACAAAATAATTTCATGATGATAACTTAGCAGACAGCATATTCAACCAAAACGTTATTGCTAGCTATTGGCATCTATATATGACGTCAAAACAGAGGCTCTTCATTATAATCCAATAGTAGCAGTGAAAATATTAAACATTAGAATATGATTGGTCGAAATATATCAGTAATTTGTGACACGTAACCGCTCATTTGAACACGGTGAACGTGATGGTTTGTTTATTCTACCGGAGTGTGTTTCTAAATCAAACTACTTGCAAATAAAAGACAATTAATTTAACCATTTAAAAATGTCTGTGGATCGCTTTTTTATTTTTAGATACTTAGTTTTTATTTTAATAAATCTATATCTTTGTTCTGATTTTGTTACTTGCTTGGGCGAAGTTATTTATGCAATTAATGCTGGTGGTGAATCCCACGTTGATTCTGATGGTATACATTATCGACGGGATCCTTTACATGGTAAAATAGGAACTGCTTCCGATTATGGGAAACAACTGATAATTAACAGAGTTCCACGAACGGATCAAGTGCTTTATCAAACTGAGCGATACCATCATGGTACATTTGGTTATGAAATCCCCGTAAACAGAGATGGAAATTATGTTTTGGTACTAAAATTCTGTGAAGTTTATTTTTCCTCCCCAGGCATGAAGGTGTGTAATAGTTTATAATATAGTACTTATATTTTAAGTATCACTAAAGGTTATATATATAATTCGACATAGATCATTTTTTAATATCATACTATCACAATGCTTCCTTTAGAAAATTACTGATGATTTTCTTGCACAGCCTATGCACCAATACGCATAGGTTTACATGTTACCGAATACTATTTATATATATTACTTAGAAAATGTACAAGTTTGTTTAAGTTGTTAGTTTCCAAAGGAATTTAAGTGATTTATAATGCAACAATTATTTCTATTCTGGATAGATACTTATTACAAACATATCCAATGGTAAATATACAGGAACTTGAGCTTTAAATTTTTTAGTTTTGATGTTAACATAATTGTTTAATTCCAACACTAAAGTTTATATTGATATATGTACACAAGTTGACATCTTTTGTTATATCAAATAAATAAATGTGGTAGTTATCATACAGGAGTATTACTTTAATTATACTTCAACATGATCTCAGTATTGAAACAGTGTTGCATAATAAGACTAATCTTCATCATATCTTGTATTCATTCATTTAAAATATTATTTCTTATATATCAGTTAGATGTTTGTATGTTTTATAAAAAATTGTAACCAAGTAATTCTTAGAGTTTTTAGTATTAATTGTTCTAATATTTTGCTTAATTTATCGTTCTTAAATACAATTTGTATGTTGTTATGACAATAGGTAAGTACCAAATTTTACAGACCTAAGAATGTTTTTCAAATTTAAATATGGGTAATGACTGGATATAACTACTTGGGAAAACATCTCTTTAGGTTCGAATTGGCGAATTCTCTGGATTGTCCACTTTGCCTGATGCACACAGACATGATGAGAGATCATCTGATCTCCTGTTCTGTAATCAATGATGTTGTAGCTATTGATGCTGCTAATGACTATTTTTTAAATGTTAGTGAACTGTAATTGGCTGCTTGGATTAGACTATTGACTAAGATCTGGCATAGGATTAATAAAAGTTTTTTTTTAATGCTTGATCTTCTATTGGTTATTTCACTATCATTCTTCTCTTTTTTTTAGAGATACTGATTACTATCATCCAGGGCCTGACTAAGATACTTTTATGCCCAGGGCACAATTCAATTTTTTTGCCCTCCACCGCTATGCAAATTTATAGCGACAAGTTATTATCATTACAGTCATATAAAACTTATAACATTGAATTAGCAAACAGATTTAAGAAATTAGCCTTAAAGTAATATTCAAAATCAAAAACATCAAATTTTCATTTTACGTAATCATTATTTCTGTTTATCCATGCTAAAAATTAAGGTCCTAGAGTGACCCACTTTTATGTTTTCTATCTTGTCATACTCACAAGCTCTGTGGTGCAGAAAATAAATATTAACAATAGAATTAAAAATAATTTAAATTGATGAGATGATTTAATGGCTTATAGTGGTATGTTGCTAATAATCTGTCTTATAAATATGCAATAACCCATAGGATAAAAAGAGTACCATGTTCGCTGAGGGAATTAATCATCAGGTAAATAACAGTAAAATTGAAGTAAATAGGAAACAATATAGTTCATGACAAAACATTTACCTCGTACAATAATTTATTAAAACTTATCTAAAGAGAAATTGTGCATGTGGATTAAAAATTATGCTGAAGAAGTTCAAATGAACAAGATATCACGATGGAAATGAAATTATTACATTGACATAAAATTCAACTGTTATGCACAAAATAATGTCAAAGATATTGATTGAAATTTATCATTACTGAATATTTAGCAGGTAAAATTTAAGCACAGACATTGATATCAACTACTGCAAATTATAATAACCACATTATAAAATGATAAACAAAGGGAAAAAATTATAAATTTCACCAGGAGATGAATACAAGAAGATATGCATACAAAAAGCATTAACTAAAGCAGTAGTAATATACAGCTGGTGTAAGAAAATAAAAGTCATCAAGTAAGCAGCAACATATAACAATTACTAAATTAGTACAATTAGTAAATTTTTGTGCCCCAAGTACCCATGTGATAATCAGGCCCTGCTCTAGCTGAAAAAACTAAGAGTAAGTATACGCTTTCTAAGGCATCAGAATCTGCTTCTCAAAATCCTTCACATATTCCCTTGGATGGACAGAATACACTGTTGCCAAACGATGACCAAATGATAGAGTGTTGCTCTTCTATAATGAGTTTGCATATTCAAAACCAGCTACTGGCATGGTTGTTCAGAATTGGCTTTAAGCAGTAGGTCCCAGTCTTATTAGTCCCCATGAGCAAAATAGTAGACTAGCGCTCCATATTAAACCAGACACACTGTGTGTTTAATGTGTTAGATACACACAATTTTTTTAGACATTTTATGAATGTTTCCTTTTGTTGTAAGCTAATATGAAATGTGTCTACAGTTATTTAAAAAATATTTTGATTATCAATATGTAGATTTGTACATTTATCACAAAATAATTATTTTATAGGTTTTTGATGTGACATTAAATGGTGTTCATACTGTGGTTTCTGATTTGGATATATTTGCAAGAGTTGGAAAAGGTGTAGCTCATGATGAGCATATTCCCTTTATAGTAAAAGGCAATAAACTAATTGTTAATGAAGAAGAATCTGAACACGATGGAAAAATACGTGTTGAATTCATAAAGGTAATTTGAAAGATTATTTTCTCTGAAAAATATTTTCTTTCTAGAAAATATTTACCTTTTTAAATTGCTGTATTTTGTATCATAATAATATAACATTTGAAGTTATTTAATGAATAGTTTTTGGCATTTTTTATGTTAGAAATTGGTTTTTGACATGAAAACCATCTAGAACTGGCTTAAACTGTCAAACAAGTCATAAAAGAAACAGAACTATATGTAAATTATTTACATGGGACATTTTTATTTTATATTGTACTAAATTATAACTAATATTAATTATGTAATAGTATTAACTAATATTAATACTATTTAAAAAAAATAGAAAATATTTTAGAAAATGTATCATTACATCCATTGTGTTCATTAAAGGAAGATAGAGACTTATAAAGAAAAGATTAAAAGCATTGAAAAAGAGAAAAGAATGTGGATCTGGAAAATAATCCACTAATAAGCTTAAAGTTATTTTCTATTAATCTTACCTTTCTTAGATCAATTTACAGCTAAATTATCTGTTATTGATGTTTTTCATTCTTATTCTTAAACCAAGCAATAAAAGAAATTAAGAATTGCCATACGTTTTTATTCATATTGATAATTTAAAATTTTAATATAATTATAGCAAAAATATTGAATATATACGATGTATAATAAAGTTATTCTCCTCTCCTTTCCTTTTCTAGGCTTATAAATCATACAGCAGATGATTTATATTTTTTAAAGATAAAAAAATCAAATATATATATATATATATATATATATATATATATATATATATATATATATATATATATATATATATATATATATATCACATTAATATCTTAATATATGCAATGTCATGCTAAGGACATCACTAATTTTTTACAAGCATTACAAAAAGTATATTTGAGATTTTTGACATACAGTTTTAGACATGACAAGTTCAAAACCAAGGGTTTCCAACTTGTAAAGGCTCATGAGCAACATTGGAAAATTTATATATGATCATAGGCTGCAGTTTTGTAATTGACCAATTTTCATAAAATTCTGCACTTAACAGCAGTACCAGTATGAAATTATATGTACAGTTTAATTGAAACAAGGGTTTAATCATTTTAATTGCTTAAAACAGTTGGAAACTCCTTTGTTATGAAATACATTTCTGGTGTCTAATGTGTAAATGTAGGTATAAACATGAAAAAGTAGGGAGCGAAGTGTGCAACATGGTTAATGGTGAAATACTGACTTGTGATCTTCTGTTGAATAAGTTATAAGATTGTTTTCACTATTTAATAATTCTACAGTTCACTTTGTTATTTTAATCTTTAATGCTTGCTGGTCAAATGTATTGTTACTTGAATGAAAAGCAAGGATTTTTAATTTTTTAACTTTGCTTTCCTTTTTGTATTCTGAGAAACTTTTTAAAAGGAATTGCAATTTTTTTCTTTTAAAATTAATTTTTTTTTTTTTTCAGAAAGCTTTTGCAGGCTATTAAATTGGCCATGTGGCCCACATGCAAGCTACCTGTTTAAAATCACTGATTTTAAACCATCACCATCAAAAATCTGCCAACACTGAGTTTTGGTTATCATGATTCAATGTTGTAAAATATTCATTTCTTTACTTCATAATAAATTATAGCTTTATCTAGGGTTGGTCATTTTACTGGTAAAATGTTATTTTTGCCAGGACAGTGACAAAAATTAGTAGAACATAGTTCAGCTGGATGCTTAAAATCCTTAAAAAGTGTTTAATTTTCTTTTCGTAGCCTTAAAATTTATAATTTTTTCTGAGTGCTCAAAAAGTGCTTACTTTTCCCCAAATATCGGTTGCTGAATTTTTATTTCCCTTGGTAATTAATTGTCAATCGATTCAACTAAGCTAAAGATAAGAAAGAAGAGTTAGACCAATTTTAAAAATGTATAGAAGAAAAGAAAAATGAATTTCAAAATTAGATCTTTTCTCTTATTTTTCCCCCTTCCTATATTTTTTGGTTCTCATACTCTATTATGAATGGAAATAGTTCTTCAGTTACATTTTTAAAATAGCATTGATAATTTCTTGAATCTTGTTTTGAGTATGTCATAATTAAAACTGTTATAGTGTAGATACTGCATCTTCTTTTCTCTCTGTCTCCTTCTCCTTTCTATTTTCTCTGTGTGAATATTATATTTACCTGTTTATAATACAGAAGTACTTTTTATTATCTTATTTTACATCTATGTTGCTCTAAAAATACTGTTGCTATGACATGAAATTTGTTGATCTTCTACCACTTATAGTACTTTCTTATCTTTACTAATATTTCAGATTTTTTTAGGAGGGGGGGGCATTTGATCAATAAAGACTATTGCTGTTCTAAAATTTATGTTTGCGAAGAAAGATGTCTTAACATAAAGTATGAGATATTAACAATTGTGTTTAATAAAATTATTAAATTGATCTATATATATTATTCAATGTCATTTTACAAGTCATGAAGCTCATGAAAAGCTTCAATTTTTAAGCTTTAGCTGTAGGTCGATCATAGTACAATGAAAATTAAGGTGCTTAAAAAGTGCTTAATTTTTTTTTCTGAGGAAAGAGTCTGAACCTTGTAGAAGCTAGGAACATTGGCTAGATTTAAAATATATATATATATATATATATATATATATATATATATAAAATTTGTACATATTACAACTGAGATTTAAATCAAAATATTAATTAGGTATTTCATTAGTATAAAGTATTCTAAAGCTATAGTATAAATTTTCAATAATATAATTGAGATCCAATGAGTTGTTATTTAATCACTCCTTTCTCATGTTCTGCAGTCATAATGTTAACTAAAAAAGGATGCAAATTCATTATATAGATTTAGGTAACTATTTCAATGATGCATTGCATATTCTATGTTAAAAAATAATAAAATATATTTTTAGAGTTAAAATTAGTAAAAATTAAAATATTTACCTAGCTGTAGATAAAATTTATCTTTGTGTGCTACTTTGCCAAAATTGCATTTTTGTCAGTATGATTTTTACCAGCTTATTGCTTATTTTTCCCACCTGTGGCAAAAATGTGCTAATCCTCGCTTTAAATTAGACAAAGTTCTAAAGCATAATAATAGAATTAAAATACTTTTAATATCAAACTTTATGAGTGGTGTTGATTTATTCCAAAATTTTTATAAAAAAAAAATAAAGTACAATGGAATTCTTCATTAAAACCTACTATAAATAAAATAGTCTTATAAAGAAAGTAAAATAATAAAATTTTTAGAGTTATTTACTTCGTTATTTTTCATCTGTAAGTTTTCTTTGAATATGCAAGTTAAAAGACTTAACCCCAAAAAATATTATAAAACTAGATTTTTTTTTCATATTTGTATTGAAAATTACTTACTTTTTAAGTATATATGTTTTATTTATGTTTACAATTCTTTTATTTTTTAAAGGGATACAGGGATAATCCAAAAATAAACGCAATTTATGTTGTGAGAGGAATACTTTCAGGTAAGTAGTTATAAATATTTTATCTCAAAATTTTTAAAATTATATTTAATTTTATAATAGTCTATTACTCGTATCCACACAACAAGGAGATTAACAACAGTAAACACAGAGTTTTTATTTAATGCACATAGCAGTAAACATTTCTTTACATGACTTCATAATGCGCAAATTTTTGTCATAATTTTCCTTACACATTCTTTAAATGACATAGTCATTAATAAACTTTTTTTAAATTTAAAGTCACTAATATTAAGTATGTTTTCTAGATTAAAATGAAATACCATCATTCCTAAATCATGCATGAAAACAATTACCATTTCTGATTTTGATGGAATTTGGCATACTTCTCTTCTTTATAAGCAGCTACTTAATTTTCTCTCTCGTTCTTTATAAGTTTCAATATTTCAGTCATTTATAATTTTGCTTCATTTATCATTATTGACACTTTAAGAATGAGTTGTCATTGTTTACAAAAAATATTTGCATGACACATTAAGTTTTGAGCATTTGATAAAAAGAAATATAACCTAACACCATAAATTCATATTAAGTGATATTCATGTTAAAAAATTAAAAATATAGGTCTTTTTAGCCAAACAGCTACAATTCAAAATTTGAATACTATGGTACTAAGTTTTAGTTTCTTTTTCTAAAAAAGATTAGAAACATGCTCTAATTTGACCAATAAAAAAGTTCATAGCACTCGCAAGGATTCATTATGTAAAAAAGAAATAAATCTGCAACAAAATTTTACACGTATTTAAAATCTGTGCTAATGATGTAATATCGTTAATTTCATTTTAAGTATGGCTTTTATTTTATTTTTTAGTAAAAAGTTAATGTTGTTACTTCATTAAAAAATTACTATTCTTTTTTCCACAGTTAAAATCTGTAGTTATAAAATTAACAATGTAAGTTAAAAAAAAAAGTATAGTGCTTAAAATACTTAATTCAAGTTTATAATTTTGAATAATTTCAAATTTATCTCAGATTTTTTTTTTTTTTTTTCCATTTCTGATTAAGTATGAATCAAACTCAGTTAATATGATCAGGATGAGTTCTGAGATTTTATTTATTTATTGTTATTATTTATTTATTTATTTATTTTGGCTTGTGTGCTGGATATTTGGCTACCCTCTAAAGTTATAGATTTCTAGTAGATTCATAACTTAATAACCTTGCATAGATCCTTATTATTATGGTTAGATGACAGCTCCATATTAGTTGATTGTGGAGAAAAAAATAAAAGTATGTACATCAAATGCTAATTTTCTGTTATCAATATATATATATATACTATCTGAAGTCACAAAATGCACAAAGTGAGAATTGCACTCTTCTAGCATTTTTATTTGTCTGTTCATTAGTAAAAATCTGATAACTCTAACTTTTACAGGGTTCAACTTTTGTTTACTAACAATTATTAAACCTTTCTTTGTTGATTGTCATCATGAAATATGTTTTATCATTTCATTTTTGTAAAACTACTTTCTCTTTTCCTACATCATTCTATAAATAATTTCTCTACATTTAGTTTTTAGTTTTTTAATATTATTATTGTTGTTATTCTTTGCAAAGTTCATGGTTCCTTTTTCTAACAAATATTTAGATTGTTGTCATATAATTCAGTATAAATATTTTTTAGATAGGTAGTCATTGATTTTTATTAGTAAATAAGAATACTTGTTTATGATAATTTTTTTTTTTTTTTAAGCCAAGAATTTTATTTAGAACCTAATGTTAAAAGTTCAAAATTTGGACAATGACTGTTTTAACAAAACTTCTGTTTTGTTAGCTTATTTAAATAACTTAATATAAATTTATATTATTGGCATACATTTAAAACAAAATTCTTAGTTTTAATGTATTGTATAAATTTTTTCAAAAGGATTGTAGTATTATTGAGAAAATTTTATTGCAAACAATAACAGGTAATCTGAGAGTCTCAGGAATGACAAATTATGCAAAATTAGGGTTTCACTCATAACATTAAAGTATATCAGAGTACAAATAATCCTTAAAAAATTTTAAAGTCCTTGAATTTTTTTTCTTCCAGCAAACGAAAATTTATTTTTAATTCAAATGTGTAATAGAAACTATTCAAAAACTTTTGACTGTTGCATTATGATAAACTTTTTTTTTTTTTCACCGAAGGAAATCATTTATAGCTTCAACTTTCATATATTTATAAGTATATGAAAGTTGATGCCACTTAATATGATTATCATTCATTTAAAATTATAAATAACATCCAGTCCTGAATAGATGTATTCAAATTGATGCACAGTGATTCTTTAATTTGTTGATGCAATCACTGCATCACTTAATGATAAAATTATGGGTCTATTGGTTACTTTTCAATTCCTAGAGAAGTTTGTGGAATATCTCATTCTATAAGATAGAGAGATAGGGGACATCATGAAGACATTCTTTCCATTGTTGTTGGGGGTGAAAATAACTGCTCAGTATTTTGAATCTTGGATGAACTTAAGCTGCATTAACAGATTCTGACATTTGTGAATCTGTATTGAGCTTGAGTGTATTGAAGTTTGTTTCTGACGAAGATAAACCCAAAGATGTTATTGAGGATGAGTAGACTCCAACAAGTGCTGAGATGAGAAATGTGCTGTGAATTTTGGCAACTGCAAAGAAATCATGAGGTTTATGGGTTTTGTAAACAGGATAAATATAAATGTTTTGTTTATGACATAGTAAGCAGACATGGCAATCAAAAATTGATGATTTCTCAGTTCCTTGACACTTATCTACTATTATTTTTGTTGTCTATCAATTTCAATTTTATTTTATTTCTTGCATGTAATTTTATTATTCTTGCATGTAATTATTTCCTCTTCTGAAATTGTCTTCTCCTTAACGTTACTATATGCTGCTCTTTTTTAATTCACAATATTTTTCATTTAGTATAATAAACCAGTTATAGTTATCAAAATCAAGATGACCCAATGTGATCACACTAAGCAGCATCTATTGTGTGATATATATATATATATATATATATATATATATATATATATATATATATTTATATACATACACACACCATATATTTTCTAATATAAGCCCATCCCTGTATAAGCCAGAAGTGTGAATTTTCTTCAAAAGGTTATCCAAAATTCAGAACCCCTATATAAGCCTAAATAACATTCAAATATGTCGCCAAGCAGATAAAACAGGGTAAATGTTTTCCAATCAAATTGCTTTAAAGTAAAATGCTAGGCAAACACTTCATAAACTTGTTGCTGTGGCTCCCAATTTAAGTGTTGCGGAAGTAGGTGATCTGTTGGTTTGGAGATAAATACAAAGACATTTCTTAATACATATCGGCAGTTATGAGTAAAAATAAATTTTTATTTTTATTTACTTCAGGCTGTATTTTATTAAATTCATAATGTTATGCTGACTTTTCTAGATTACTGCCATGGCACTATACATATGCAGCCAATGATTTTTTTTTTTTTTACTTAGATGTTAATAACAATAGGTACAACTCTGATAATCCTAACTGAAAGTAACCCTATTTCACAAATTTAAACAATATAAATAAAAAAAAATTTTAATTGTTATTTTTCGCAATTTATCTATTGTTTCAATTATGTAGAATTATGATTTTTAGAAAATTAGCCCATTTGCTACATATGCAGTATTGCTATTTTTGGCAGGATAATACAGGTAAAAGTCACTGTAAATTAATTTTCAAATTTTGTGGGGGGTTTTCTCATTTTAAAATTTTTGAAAATTTGTTTATTTTTTGCCATTATATATTTTTTTCTGTTATTTTATGCTTTAAAAAAAGTTTTGTTTAGTTTTACTGATTAAGCAATTTTTGTCATACTATACTTGTGCCATGGATCCATATATAAGACAATCGTCCCACTTTAGGTTTATGAAAAGCTCAAATTTTCAACTGACACATGGAAATATATGGTGTGTATATATTTATATTTATATATACATATACATATTAGGTTTGGTCATTTTGCCGGCAAAATGGTATTTTTGCCAGGACAGTGAAAAAACCTGGTAAAAACCGGCAAAATCTAGATAAATTGGCAAAAATTTTAAAAACGAACAAAATAGTTAATAATTAATAAACAAAAGAATAAATAATTTTGTACATAATACAATTGAGACTTAAATCAGAATATTAATTAGGTGTTTCATTAGTATTAATTTGACAATTTAAACAATTTAAAATAATTTTCATTGATGTTAGCAATGAAAATACAATATTCTCTTTTTGTAAATAAATTTATATGATGGAGGCATGGGATGAAAAATGTTTTATTTATCAATTTAATATATTAATGTTGTCTTTAATTGTGATGTTTATATATAAGATATATATATATATATATATATATATATATTATATAAGTACTGAAAACATTTAAACCTACAGTTTGTAGGGGAAATAAGGTAATAATTACATTAAAAACAACATTGCACATAAAAACTTGTAAAATCAATTTTCATTTTATTTTTTTTTTTTTTTTTTTTTTTTTTTTTTTCTAGGTAGTATAACTTTAGATTTAGATTACTGTTTCAGTAACGCATTGAATATTCTGTGTTAAAAAACCCTTATATTATGTATCTTTAGATTAGAGTTAAAATTAGTAAAAGTTAAAATAGTTACATCCCCATAAATAAGACATATCCATTGTTGCCACTTGGCAAAAAGTGGCAAAAATGTATTTTTGCCAGGACGGTTTTTATCATTTTTTTCCATGGTTTTTGGCAAAAATGTGCCAACCCTAATACATGTGTGTGTGTCTTATTAATATAACAACAGTGCTTTTGCTGCCCCTTGCAAAGTGTCACCCTAGTGGATGACCAGTTTTGCATCTCCCCATACACTAGAAAATTGCTTATACTTTTAGGAAACATGCAGCACATAAAAAAGCATATAACAAATATTTTGCTTTGTTTAGATGTTCCTGAGCTTCCATCTCTGACTCCTGATGAGAAAGAAGAAGAAGAAGATGTCCATGTTGAGAAGAAAAGTTCACCAGTCCGCCATCCATCAGGACCTAGAAGCCCAAATCCTTATGATAATGAGGATTCTAGTACATTGTTGCCTATATTTATTGCCATAGGTGCCTTTCTACCTTTACTTTTATGTTTATGCCGATTGTGATTGTATTTTATTTTTTAAGGTTTTAAATGAATTGTAAAATTTATGACTTTCAAGGTTTATGAAGATTCTCTGTTAAACAGTATTTTGTGCCATTGATCACTCTAATGGGGGGAAATGAAGCGCTAAATAATTTTTGTATTGCATATGCTATTTTTCCCTTTTTTCATAAAGGATTTTTTTTTTAAACTTTACATGCATATTACAAATTTATGTTTGCATAAATTCCCTTTAAAGATTTTCTATTCCACATACCTAACTATAAATACTTTTGTATGATTCTTAATATGATTTATATGTCATTTTCATCCTAAACATGGTCTTTTGAAATTCTACTTTTCAATCAGTAGCAGAAAACATGTTTGTGTGTGTATATATATATATAAATATATATATATGCACGTATGTATTTTTGTATAAAGTCAAATGAAGCATTTCTTGTTAACCATCTCTTGTATCTAAAAGAAAATTTAAAAATTGCTTAAAATTTAGGATGTATAATAATAAGTTATAATTTTCTTACATTTGTAAAATTGTGCAATCTGAACATGGGATATTTCTAGTCATTTTATAATTTAATAGGGTAAATTACCAGCAATATTTGCTATATATATATATATATATATATATATATATATATATATATATATATATATATATATATATATATATATATACATACATATATATATATACATACATATATATATATATATATATATATATATATATATATATATATATATACATATATATATATACATATATATACATATATATATATACATATATATATATATATACATATATATATACATATATATATATATATACATATATATACATATATATATATATATATATATATATATATATATATATATATATATATATATATATATATATATATATATATATATATATATATATATATATATATATATATATATATATTTGTTAATTTAAAAGAAGAATATTTTCATTTTATTTGATACCTACACATAGAAGCTGTGATTAAAACCAGTATTCTTGGTTTATTCAAATTTAACAAAATATATACCAATGGCACTTGCCCCTATCAATATATTTGAAAATTATATTTATCGTTTGTTGATTGTTTAATGCATTCATAAATTAAATACATTTTTGTTTTCATTTTTTTTTTATCATATAGACTAATAAGTTATATACTTGTGTGATTTAATTTGTATAATACTCTTAAAAATGGAATAAATTCTGTATTAATTTTTATGAGAAGTACATCATTTTTATATACAATTGTGTGATAGATCTTCAAGAAGTATAAAATGCTTGTGTTCATAACTATGTAATTGCTCTTAAAGAATGCAGTTACTAAAAATTTACCTGATTGCTTTTTTAGATAGTCTGTTCATATCTCATCATAAATACTCATTTGTTTTTTGTTAAATTTAAAGAATGGGACAAATTTATGGATGTTGTGATCTCTTACTAGCATTGATTATTATGCTATTCATCTTAATTTCTTTCTTTTTAATTCTTAAAATATAGTTTCCCATTTTAATAGTTTGTTTAGAAATGCTAATTAATCATAGCGACCTATTTGGTTGTCAAAAAATTGCTACAAGTGTATTTACAATAAATTTTATGTAAAAAGTGACACACAAATTTTTTATGCTGTTTATATTAGTACAAATGAAATATTAAAGATTTATGAATAGGATTCATGATTCTTCAGAGTGTTACATAACAGAAAGTATGTATAGTGTACTTTATAGCTTGAAAATAATTCAAAAGTTTTATGGGTAATTGCTCATAATATATTTCTCATATACTTTAAAAAGTTGAAAAATATCATTTGTATGAATTTGTATTCGACTGACAAAAACTCGAAAATATATGAAAGTAACATTAACTTATTAAGTTTATTTAAATATTGTACTTTCAAGATATATATTTATAAAGTTGAAGTATGCATTTATATACAATACTTAAGCTTAGAGTTCTTATATTCAGTTCATGTATTTCTTCTATATGTTATTTTTTCAGAATCATGATTTAGAATGTATTATTAAGTTTGCTAGACTGCATTAATTACATTTAATACATAGAGTAAATTTTGTTAAAATTGGTTACAAATTTATAATTTTGTAATGTAAATTCATTATGTATTGTGTTTTAAATTGACTATTTATAAGGAATGAATTAATTTTAAAAATAATAGGTAAACTGTCTCAAATATGAGAGAAATTATTCCTTTTTGTAATAATTTTGTATATCTTCACACTCTCATAGATTTTAGGAAAATAATTTCAGATTTTTTTTTTTAACTTATGTAAATGCTATTAGTTTTAATACAGGCCATGTGTTTTCAATGTTCTCTGTTCCTCAATCTCTTTTCTATCTTCCACTTTTAAATCAGATCAGATTAAGTTTTATTAGATACTTAGACTGTTATGTTATTTTTCCTTAAGACATTCCATAAATTTGAGATAATTCAACTTTTCTATTTAAAGATCATAGTGTTTAAAAATAAATAATAGATTCATAGGTAAGTATGTAAATGTAAATGATAATAAAATATGTTGTTTTATTATTATCATGCAGAACTTTTGCATGAGTAAATAATTGAGGAATTGTCCCAACAATGCCTATTATTTAAGATTTATTGATTGTTCATTCCTAAAAGTAAATTTTCATTTGAATAAATTGAAATTGATTTTATTTCAGTACCTATGAATATTGTAAAAAAAAAAAAAAAAAAATGTTATATAGTATTTCTAATTTAAGTTGAAATCATACAAACTTCTCTGGATGCATTTAAACATAAGATATTTAGGTAAAGTAATGTTGATTCATAAAGGAAATATTTGTTTCTAAAGTCTCTACATAAAGTTGTAAAGTGTTTAAAAATCAATAAATCCATATTAATAAATTTTTTTTGTACCTTTAAATGTTTTGTTTAAAAAAAAACACCTTAAAATACAGGTACGTTTGATTTCTGATATATATATTTATATGCATGCATGCATGTATGTATTTCCCCATACCAAAAAGCAATTGAAATGAATGCATATGTGATCTTCATAATTTATTCTAGTAATATGTAATTATGATTACTATTAGAATATATCGTTCAAAAAATAGTTCAAGTATTTTTATGTATTTAAAATGCATGTAATTTCTTTTGCACTGGACATTTAGCAGTATGAAAAGCTACAGCTTTTATTAATTAAAATTCAGAAACAAAATTTGCTGATGGGTGTAAAGTAACATTTGTCAAAATAAGAAGCTCAGCAAATTTTTATTATTAGTATTAGCAAATAAAAAAATTGGAATTGAAATAGACATTTTTCCCCTTGTTACAATAAAACCAATATTGTCTATTAGGGGAAGGAGGATAGATGCTTCTATTTCTTTCTACAGTGGAATTTTTTTTAAGTGGAGTTTTTATTGGAATTGACTTTATATACCATATTGCAAATTCATGCAATTAATCTGTAGTCTAATTTAAAATATTTCTTTTTTTTTCTTTTTCCAGTATGTTTTTGCAAATGTCCAAGAAAATATCAAATTCATTTTATCACACTTTTATGAAAGCATGCAGATTATCAAAATGATATTATATTGTTTAAGTAAATTAAACAAATCCTACTTTGATATCTATGCTGTTTAACCTTTATTGAATACTTTAAAAGCTGTGTGCCAACATTTTTCAGAAGTTTGTGTTATGCATGAGAGAAAAATATTTGTTATTAAAAACTTTTTAGCTGATTTGATACTCTCTACAAGTAAACAATGCAGAATTATTATAATAAACTCTGACCAGGTTTGTTTACATTATGTTAAAATACATAAATTGTAACAAAATACATAACTCATTTCCTTATTTATTATATAAAGTAATAGATATTATTTTAAGACTAATCTTCAAGCATTTGAATTAAACTGAATAATGTCACTATTTCTGTGTTCTTTTTCTTCACAACATCAGTGAACAAAAATAGCATTAATAAAAACTTTGTATCAAATAATGCTTTTAGGCATCCTGTACTTTACTTTAAGCTTTTGAAAGTATTGTATTTAAATCAATGTAAATAAGCATTTACTTCTAATAATTCTGATTAATACTAACTGATAATATTATGACTGATAAAAGAACAAAGTGTATTATGTAGATGAAGTACTTGGATAGAAATATCTAGTAACATATATTTAAAAACATCTTTTCATTATATTTGTTCTAAAAGCAATTCTTCCTAACCATACATCCTTAACATACTGTTTCTTTATCATTTAGAACATTCTCAAATTAATATATCCATTTAAAAAAATTGTTTGCTCAAAATTCCATTTTGTAATGATTGGTATTCTGCTTGTATAGTTGGAAATATTCAAAAGTATTTACACAATAATGTCAAAAGTGATAAATTGAATCTTCCTGCATCATATATTGTTCAAATTGTGTACCTTACCTTTAAATCTATCCCAAAAATTTCATTTCTTTCATGCCAATATTCTCACCATTCCAGGACTGTACAAAATACCCCATAATTTTTTCTGCCTATAAAGTAATTTATATTTTTAAGATAGGTGTCCAAAAAGAATGTATTTCATTTCCTATTACAAAGCATTCCATTATTGTTTAACAATGATCAAATTTTTATGTGCAATGGGAAAATGTGTACGAGAGCCCTCATTACAAATTTTTAAATTCATATTTGTAAGGGTTCAACATTACAAGGTACCTATGACTGTTGAAGGAAGTTTTGTATGCAGTATTATTCTTTCAAATAAAATGCTCCAGAATAATGAACAAATCTTAACATATCAGCACGTACATGTAATTAACTACTTGCAAGATTTGACTTGCTAGCACAAATGTCTCGTTTGTAATTGTTCCTTACAGAAATAACTTTTTTTTCATTTTTAAATAATAATGAACTTTTTATGAGTAAATATTTAAAAGTTTTCTCTATAAGGAAATGTATAGTTATTGTTCAGAATATTTTAGCATTCCATTTTAAAGCAAATTGCAATATAGTAAACTTGCAATATCATATTGCTAAATACATTTTTTGATTGTTACCTTGTTCATAAATATGTTTTGTTTGCTTGGCAATTATAGCATTCTATTAATTTTCGTTTGTTTAGTGGACATCTTTCAGTCTAATAACCTTCAACTGAAAAAGTAATGCAATCTTGTAATGTATCATTGTATATTGTATATACACTGGTATCCCAAAGTTAAGTGTACCATTCTTTTGAATGTTAACAAGCAAAAGTGAAAATTGATGAAATGACATAATTATGCACTGAAAAGTAGAGGATGGTAATTGAGGAAAATAGTTTGACTTTATTATAAGTAAAAGGAAACCAAAATAAGGAGTGATTTAGTTGTCATTTATACAGGCATAAGGTCTGTTTTAAAGAAATAAAAAAAAAGTCACTGATTTACTTAGTATATTTCAATATAAACTTAAGAAAAGTTATTTGTACTTTTGGGGTATGAGGAAAAAAAATTGCTGGTTTCAGACATAATATAGCTACAGGGGTAGTGAGATTACAACAGTTTTGGATATTTTCCAAATGCAATATCAACTGTATGCATTGGCTATTGGAGGATTGCATAGTGTAACACACACACACACATATATATGTACGTACAAACGCTTTAAGTTTGTTTCAAAAGTTACTGTATGTGAGAGATATTTAAATGATGTTGTCTACATAGGAATGTTCCTCAATAATGGATGACTGGGTGCATTTATCTTAGTGTAACTTTTGGATACCAGTCTTTTATATGTATGAAGCAAACTAGAGATATTATCTAATATCATATTTCAGGATACAAAATTTTCAGTGAATGTTGCACAAATGCTTTCATATTCAGATAAATGAAACTTTTTCCAGTGAAAGAGAAATAAATTTTAAAAGTTCAAATTAATATCAAGAGATTGTCTAAGGACTACAATAATAATTTTATAAGTGATGCATTATTAACCATATTTGTTTCTTAAGGTGATGTCTCATTTGGGGTGAGAAAGAATCCAATTATCAATATTGATAAATATTAACACTTTTTTATTGTGTATACTTTTTATTTCAATTCCACTCTTTATATATAGGTGTATATTTCTATGTAAGATAATTTGTATAAAAAAAATAGTCTAGCTTTTATATTTAGCTAAAATTTTTAAAAATTTCATTATTTTATGTTGAGAATTGTTTTACAATAATGAAATCAAATAAGAACAGATTAAGGTTATTTTAATTTGCAAGCCAATTTAAAAATAATGAATCTAGATTAAAATAATTTTTTTCTCTTTGATAAGCCTTTGGAAAATATCTTATTCTATAAAAATTGTGTATATACTGTTATGTTTGCTGAATGCTTCTGTTTTAAAAATCAACATTTAAATATTTGTTTGTATTAGTATAATGTAAAAGGTGTTTAAAAAAAAGTTATAATATGAGTATAAGAGTGAGTAAGGAAGTTCATTTTATTATATAGCTACATGCAATAAAGAATGGTAATAACATTATACTTTTGTATATATTTTGAGGTAGTTTTAGCTTGCCAGTAAATTTAGACTTTATTTAAAGACTTGCTGAGTAAAAAAAAATTTTATTCAAGTGAATTCCAATACTAAGAGTATAAAATTTTATCCAAGTAATTACTTATACATTTAAAGAAGAAATTAAAAAGAGGAACTACTATATGTGATACCCTTTAAAGGCTGTAAATATTAAGAAAAATACATCTTGAAGAATTATAAACTGGACAAATTAAAACTAAACTAAATTTACTTGTGGATAAAGGCAAATTTAGTGCAATATTATACATAGTATTATATTTTTAATTACAATTTCATTAGAAGGACATAAACTAGTTTGTAAACCTAATCATGATAGCTTTTGCTTATTGGATGATCTCATAGTGTGTTTCAGTACAACTGTTATCCTTTGGAACTTTCTTAAACACTTAATTAAAATAAGATGGGGGAAAAATGAAAACAGTTATCAAGTTTTAATATGAAAAAAGCAGACTGTATATTAATATTTAGTGCATTTCGATGAAGATAAAAAAAGGTATTTTATTAGTTAATTTCTTTTTGTCCTTTTGCTTTTGTTAGTAGATAATGACAAAATAAATATAGAGCAGTTACTCACAGTTAGGAGAAAAAAAATAAAAAGTACTTTTTTTCTTGCTTGAATGTATTTGTCTGAAAAGAGAAATTTTAAAGATATGTAAACATTTTTCAAATCTGTGATGATGTTTTAAATGTGAAAAACATTTTCTTTAAAGCACTTAAAAAATATTTTCTAGTCATCCTGTGTAAATGTTTATATTGGTTTTCAATAAAAACTTTCAATAAAATACTTTGTTAATGTCATTTTAATAAGTAAGTGCTGTAGTACCACCATATATATAATTATTTTTTTTAATAAAGTTTTTAGAATTCCTCTTTCTGCCACATTCAAATAGATAAGATGTTAAAAGATGTTTAAATGACTGCAAACAATTATACTAGCAGTGGGCTAAAATTTATAGCTCCTGGTTATAAAATACAATGAATGTGAGTACATATATAATCAACCATCATACATTATAAAGATTTTTGCAAAGAAAAATTAGTTAAATTTTAAAATGTGTATTAACAGTTCAGGGTTAATAAAGTCCCATAATTTAATATTTACATTCTTTATAAGGAAACTAAAAGTTTGTTTTGATATAAACAATCTGATATAGACAAAAGACTTTTAGAAAGAACATTGGTAATGCTTATCTTTCTTATACTAATGCTTATATCTTTTCTACAACATAAATCATTTTATCAACATATCTTGAATACTGATTTTTAATCCTTAAATCAATACATTTAGAAATGATAGAGATTTAGATATTCTCAGAATTTTAAATTAAGAATGAAATGGATATGAAGTAGCTATCAAGTATCCTACTGAATGTCAGCTATCTTGAAGCCTGACAGATATTCTTGCTCAAGATTTGAATATTCACAGATGGAAATTCTTAGAAAATTTCAAATTCCAGTATTAGAATCTTGAAATTCAGCCTGTCTGTGGAAGAGAGTAGCACCTTTCTTCAATAAATTTGGGGTACAGTTTGTGTAAATAGTTTTGATATGTAACTTAAAATTCTATTTCTTATATATACAAAATGAAATATAAGAAGAGATACAATTTTACAATTAATTTTATCTTGTTATTTATCTTCAAGAGCTATTTAACTCATAATAAAACTAACAGTGACTTAAAATTACAATAATGCAATTTTTGTATGAACTAAACTTGGCATCTGTGTGTATAAACGTATTACTTTTTTTTACTTCTAGTGAATTATATGAAGCATTCCTATAAACATAATTTACAAATTTAAAAAAAAATATTATATAAAGACCCAGAGATAATTATTAAAAATTAATAGACTTAATTGGGCTGCTCATTTTTGTCAAATGAATGGCTCAAACCAAAAAAAAAAAAAAGAGAAAGGAAAGGTGTATTTTTGCTAAACTGCAAGCACACAGAAAAAGAGGAAGACTAAGGGTGAGATGGAAGGATGTGGTTAAGAAGGAATTCGAGACATTAAAGATCTGAAAACAGTTGGTACCCTGAGAACTGCTTGGAGGTTTTTTTTTTTAAGTAACACCTTGGCCTACCCTCATCTGTCAAGCCATTTATGACGATGATTCCCATAAAGAATAGAAAGCTTCTACAAATTGGGCTATGTTAGGAATCACTAGGAGCCCATAATAATGATCAGAGGATGGGGGTTAATTATTATTTTGCAGACAGGTGGCAAAAAACCTAAGCACCTGCCCTGTATCTGTAAGAAAAAGAATACAACATTAACAGTATCAGGTATTTGAATATAGCAGACAATGAAGCTCTTGATATCGAGCATTTGGTGATGTTACTGTCTCTATCATTTCTAATTTGAATGAGACCTTAAAATTAAAGTAATATATCTTGTTTACTTTAAACAATGTAAAACAGCATATTATAAAGTCATTAGAAGCTAGAAAATAGATGTGTATTAAATAGTTGCAGTGACAAAAAATGTAGCTGTAATGCTAAAATATTCTATATATATGTAACCAAGCAAAAATTTATCAGTTAAATGAAATTATGAAAAAGTTTAACCTCTATTGTTTTTACTTACCCAGACTTGTTGAGCTAGGAGAATCCTGATTAAAACACAGTCATAGGACCATAAAAAGAAGCAACAAGGTACGAGGTAGAAGTTAACTTTTATTTAGGATCTAAGAAGACAACATGCTTCTCTGACAAGATCAGAGAAGGAAATGATCACAAAAACACTTTGCTATTAAAAAAGTCGCCCCCACAGCAGGATATGAAATGAATTTTTCCCAAGAGTGAGTAGCATTCTTAAAAGTTAAAAGGAACTTACACCAGTGAAAAAAAGTGAGCCATTCATCTGGGGAAAGCTGGAAAATGTGGCAACTGGACAGAAAATTTGCATTTATTTCAGAGTAAGCTTTGGGAAATGGGTTGGAAAAACTCACGTCATGGACACATCTTTTAATAAGATATTTTGTGGCTGGGAAAATAGATTTGAAGGAATAAGAATGGGAGAATTTTTAAGAGATATATTAAGCATAATAGTTTTGATATATTACATATATGTGAAATAGACACTTTCTTTTACATATATATATATATATATATATATATATGTGTGTGTGTGTGTGTGTGTGTGTGTGTTCTTTACAAATCCATATGGTTTATTGTATAGTCACCAAATTTTGAACATACATTCTTTGATACTACCAGATGGTCATTGTTGATATTGAAACATGTTCCACTCACATAACATTATAAAAGAATTAATACTGACAACTGACAATAGATGGCAGAACATGATATATGATTGTATTTTACTATGTGTAAAAAAAAAAAAGTTAGCAAATTCATAACTTAGCAACAAGGAATTCATCTGAAGATAAAATTGCTTACAATGTGGTTCAAAATATCTTTTGCAATCAGATATCATTAAATCGGAGATAAACATTATATTTAAAAGTGTAATATGTAGATATAGTGAAAATCAACTGCATGAAGTTTAATTCATGTTCCAAGTTCTTATCAAATTTTGGTATCCCTATTTTGAAAATCCTTTCTATCAGCTAAACATTCACTTTTGTTTTCATACAAATAAAAATTGAATGTGATTATAAGGTATAAAAAACCAGTCTATTTCCATTATTTAAGTGCAAGTATAAATCACTAAAATACTGTCAAAGCACTTTTATACTTAATAATTTATCTGAAATTAGCTTACACATGTTTTTAAAAGTCTACATGATGCCAGTAATTTTGTTTACCCAGACTGAAAGATTGGTATAAAGCAGCTAATGTATTATAACTGTTAATGTACACTGTCATAAAAACACTCAAGGTATAAATTAATACAGAATAACATAAAAAAAATTTATTATCTAAAAGATTTAACTTATAAAATTTCAATAATCATTCATTTTTTTCTCATAATTTCAGTTTTCATCAAAGTCATCAATCAGAATTTCATCCCTAAAATTTTCATTTACTATACCTGCAATTAAAGAAAAAATAGAATTTTTTTAACAAAAAAATAACAAAAGTTTTATTTTTATGCTGTTAGAATTAAACGTAATCAAGAAAATTAGATAGTCAGAAAATTTTAGCATCTTTGGTTTCTTGTAAACTTTGTAATAGTGTTTAAATAGAATTTATTAAAAAAAAAATCCTATAATTCACACTGAAAGAAACACATTTTCACTTGAAGTCACATATCATATTAAAATGTAGAAAACATTATGCTTTATATCATTGGCAATAAATTTAAATCAATATGTGCTAGGCTGGGCAGATGTGCAAGTTTGATAATATGTTAAACAAGGTCCTTTTTCAGACTTTTTTTTTTTTATTTTTTTTTTTAAATAGAGCATCGTAAATTACAAAGATTACCATATAAATTTCTCTGTTCACAGTCTACCCTCAGGGATGAATTCATAGTGGATTATAACCTTTTTTTTTCTCAAAAAAAACACCTTTAACATCACTTTACCCTGACTTTTGGCCAAGCAGAATTTTTAGTTCCTTAGAGAAGCTTGTTTTTCATTCAGCTGATTGACATTTTATCAAGGGATCACAGCAAAAAAAAAAAAAAAAAAAAAAAAAACATTCCATTGCCATTTACAATGTTTCGGAGAATATTGTCATATATATCTGCCATTTCAGTGATGCACATGCTTCTTTGTACTCAAAAGGTAGCATTTTTATAACTAAAGGCAAACAAACATGACAAAATTTCAAATAATTATGAAGAAAGCTGTGAACAGTTCTTTGTAATAAAAAATGACTTCAGGTAGGAATTTATCAATTGTTCTTCATATGATGCACATATAATTTGACTGATGCACTCAAGGTATAAAAAGCTGCAAGGAACATCATCAACATTAAGAGGCCTTAACAAAAACATTTATAACATTCAAATGACTGTGATTTTTTTTTATTTCTGCATTTCTGTATGCTTTATCTGAAAAGTTTCAGAATGTGATTTCTATACAAAGCATAGAGCATCATTTAAATGCAGCTTATATCAACTATTTGCATACTATTCATGTTATGACATTTCAAAGTTCGACTATAGAAAAAAAACCTGCGTAATAAAAACCCCAATTATGTTTACTAACAATAATGAAGCAAACACCTGATTAATTTCCTGCCTTCTATATTAATAAGATCAATTTCACTAAAAATAAATTTAATTCTGCGATTACCAAAGCAACCTCTAGAGATTGATTTTAGGAACTTTTTTACTCTACTACATATATTGTTAATTGTTAAATAATTGACCATATCAAAGGGTAATTTGATGAAATGACATATATTATACATTGTCTATTTAGTAAAATATAAATTTTGACTTTAAATGAGAAAAATATAACAATTATATTTTTTCTATCAGCAAATTAAATGCAGATAATATTAGGTAATGTTAAAATAAATGCAATATTGAGTACATTTAAAAAACTTCTTTTGTTTGTTTTTATTTTGTTTATTTTAGGTCACATTTCAAATAATATTTTTGAAATTTAAAAAAAAGTAATGCTTTCATTTATTTTATTTTTTTATTTTGTAATTATCATATTAAGTACTCAACACTCACCTTTAATAATTTTCTGTTGTTCTTGGCAAGCATTTCGGTACTTCAGTAGCATGCTGGATGGGATTTTACCAGCTCTGAAAAGGAGAGCAGTAACCTTAAGTACAAATACAGCTTTGTACTTTAACACATTTGCTAAAGTAGTACTAAGTACAATTGCATTCCAAATTGTTTAAGTTCACTAAACTAAAATTCCATAGTTAATGGAAAATGAAAATAAAAAACATATTTAATGTAAAAGAAATTGAGTAATTTTTTATAGAAAAATAAAGAAATACTAAAATAATTAGTAGATATTACAAAAATTCTTAATAAATAAGCAATATTTTAGTTTTTAAAGAATTAAAAATGTAATGAATTACTGACTAGAAGATTAACTTGATATGAAAACATATACCCAAGAAGAATGTTATAAAAAAAAAAAGAAATGGCATTCTTGTTGGATATACAGTTTCAAACATTACAGTCAATTTTTTTTTTTTTTTAAGTTGATATTTCAGATAAAGAATAATAAAAATTTTTAAATATAAAAATTTAACAGAAACACACAAAATTATTACTGAAATTTTTTAACACTACAGATTTACTATGTTGAAGAGTAGCTGCTATACTTTTAGCATGCTGCAAAAGCAAAATACAAAATCTCCCTTGTGATGATTAGCAAAATCAATTGAATTTTAGAATTATCCGAACAAATAATCATATTTTGGACTTAAATGAACCTGAAATTTCCCTTCAAATAATATCAGGACAATCAAGCACTAAACTGGGCCCATATGGCCATAAAGCCCTCCAGGCTTATCCTGGTGGTGGTAGGCATATTGCGAGTATTGGGCTACTCGAACTTGCACTAATCCCTTCGAAGTACCCAGATTACATGCATCGTGCCGTAGGCGCAACTCAAGAGCGAACACAGAAGACGGGCACTACTAAGAAGAGAAATTTTAATACTTACTGGATGCTTTGCAGAACTTATGAAGTCAGAATTAGTGAGGGTGGAGCGAACCACACTGGCCAAAATAGAAAAAAGCAAGAGAGAGGGAATTTTGCTCGTTGCACTAAAAAAGACCAGAAACCAAAAGATGCCAAAAAAAAGAGAGAGAGAGAAAACAGGAAATTTTGAGAGGTGACAATCATAACCCTGGGCCTTGGGACCATCACTCAAAAGTGGAACTTTGGCCCACCCTTCGGAACCCCTGTGACTCGAAAAAGGCTCACTGAAGCTTTGCTTGGCTCCAGGAGCTAGAAAATGCTCTAACCTAGATGGCCTAAAAAAAATAATACTGGGAGAAGTACAAACCCTGCATTTGAATGAGGAAAGAAAACTACACTTTCTAAATGTTAGAAAATAAATGATAATACTAAAATTTTGAACCTATAAGCTGTTTTGCTCTTGTAATGTTTATATTTAGTGTTGGGTACAATTAAAGCGAAGGTGCAATCCAATAATTAAAATATCTAAAATATTTACTCACTGTTATCTCCTAATTTTCTATATTTATCTGCTTTCCACTCTCAATATATATAAATATATTAAAATAGTATCTAGATATAACTATGGGCATTAACAGGGTTTGTCAGATGTGTCACCAAACTCAATAACCTCCTCCTGGAAACAAACCAAACAAATATTCCCATTTCTTCTGTTTATTCCTCTCTTTCTTTTTTATCTTTTTTCAAAAATATTTTACTTATTTTCTACGCAGTTTACAAAAGTATAAGGGTAAAAAAGTAAAATTATTAATGCAGATGTTATGCTAATTTGTTTTCAAATTGGGTAATCTGTCAATATCATTCTTAATAACATTTAAACTTATAAAATATATATTTAAAAAATTAAAAAGGCAAGAACTCAGAAGTTATGTTGAATATTTTCCTGAATTCAATATTTTATTACTACTCAAAAATTACCTATCTTTGATTCTGCATTTATTTTTCTACCCCTTCTGGAAAATCTGCTGCTGTCCATAGATATAACAGTAAATTTATCATTAAACAAACAGATAATGTTAAAGAAACATTCAAATTATATAAGCAGATTTTCAATATTAGATAAAAACAACTAAACTCTTTCTTTGACATAATTAAGATTTCTCACAATTGAATTTCCTTTACCAATGATTCCTGAATCCATATAAATCTCAAAATTCAAAACTATGCATTCAAATTTTAAAGTCATTAAAGAGATTTGTTAGCTTAAATGGAATTTATAATTATTTGTAAATAAATTAGATTTTTATTCTTCCAATTTTTTACAGAGTAAGAAATTTTTAAAGTAAAAATATTAACAACACAGCATAACATTTCTGAGTCACATTCAAATAACACTAAATTTAAATTTTTTCATATGTCTAGATACTTAAAAAATGCATTAGAAAAAGAGAATTAGAAAAACAAAAAAAGAATTGGTATAATCTTACAACATGAGTTTCAATCTTTATTACATAGTATTTTAAATATTAATCAACAATAAATTGTAATGTGCTATAAAAATTTGCATTTCAAGAGCCCTTCATTTTACCTATACTTCTACCATTACATCTTTATTTTTAAATAGCATTAAGTAAAAATACATACTTTTCAAGAGCTAGGATAAACCTTTCTTTTGTATCTGGTATTGCAGGTACCTGAAGAGATGTATAAAAAGTGATATTAAGACTGCTTTTTGTAAAAAGTTTTAAAACAGTTAATCAAAAATTCAAATTGATAATATATAACAAAATATTTAAACCACAAAAAATGAAAATTTGTATGCTTAACATATATATATATATATATATATATATATATATATATATATATATATATATATATATATATATATATTACATTTGCAAATCTCAAACTGAGTGCCAAGACAATAATCAAGAAAAGTCATCTAAATAGCATGAAATTTACTAAAGAAGGCATGGAGATGCTTAAAAGATAAAATTTCAATTGTTTTCTCTCATCACTACACCACTTTCAAAATGTGTTTAGAATTATCCTTATATACATCTTGAAGTGTAACCATTCCTCTACCTCTGCAATTTTTAAACTGGGTACCACAATCATGTACCAGGGGGATGCAGGCAGGACCCAATTTAGAAAACTGTGTATTATTGTGAAAAATTGTGGATTTAAAGAAAATGCTACTAAAAAAGATAAGAATTCTTTCTGAATTTTTTTTTTTTTTTTTTTTACTCTAGATTTTAGAAACTTTTAGACCCAGGTCTAATAATAAATCAGGTCTTGGTTGCAGAGGCAAAAAAATTTTTGAGAGTCACTATATTAGATGATTTGTTGTATTCGACACCTTTTTATTTAATTAAAGAGGATAATTTCTATGAAAGCTATATTAATCACAATACCTTTTTATTTAATAAAAATAGATAATTTCTATAAAAGCTATATTAATCGCTATACTAAGAATAATATAAGCTTTAACAATTTACATGAAGGGACATATTTTTTTCCTTGTATTCAGGTATAAAAGAATTCAAATACTTTGATAGATTAAAAGTATAGTACTTTGAACTAAATATGTTATACCATGATTATCAAGCCTTACTTAAATCAGGAGAGGGGGTATCAAATAGCATCAAAAGAAGGATAAATCAGAAAGAAAAAGGGAAAAATGTTCTGATTTTTATTCAATAAAAAACAATTTATTTTCTCATTTTCTCGTTTTTTAAAAAAAATTGAATATTTATTTAAATAAAATTGATATGGAACAACCTCAACCATTTCTTGAAATGATTCATAAAACAAATTTACTAAGTTTTCATGGTGAATATATAGACTTGATAGGTTTCATGATGAATATGTAAGTCATATATAGGTAGAAAATGAACTAGAATTTTTTTATTTCTCAACCTTTGATTTTTTAGTCTAACGTAATGAGCATCAATATATTTCTGAATATAAACTTATTTATATATAAAACAAGTGAGCTTCCATTTCTCCAAAAATTTATTCAAAGCTTGTATATAAACAGAAATGAAAAAAATTCTAATATTTAAATGTATCACCACATAAAATGAATTATTTTGTAGTCAAATCACTGTAATGAAAAAATGCTAGACTACATAACCAATAGCATTATTTCTCATTAAATGCCAACAATGATAGTTTCAACTTTAGTAACCTATCTGAGGTTAGGATGTTTTCATAAATTTAAGCAACATTAAATTAAAAAAAATTGTTTAAACATGCTATTTTTGTAAATTTATCACTTGCATCCAGCTCATGGATAATTACAGTTTTTGTGAGATTAGCTGATCTGGTACAGATGTAGTATATGTCTTCTTTGTGATTTTTTAAAATTTTGATGTATTTTAGTTGTTAAGTCTAGATTACTAGATTTAAAACTGATTAAAATTTTATTTTTGAATTTTTGTGTTTTTCTCTTTTCAAAAATTTTCTAAATTTATTTTTCACCATGATATATTTATATATATTTTTTTATTTTTTAATAAAAGTCATTATATTTTGTTTTGATTTGATAATTTTTTGGATACCAACAGAAAAAAGAGCCACTAAAGACCTTTACTACATATGTCCTACAGATCTGTATGTATGTTGATAACTCCCCCTCGACACACACACACTTTAGCTTCAGATAAAGTACTAAAATTTTTTGCATTATGCATGAAAATATGTGGTAGTTTTAATCGTTATACAGATGAGTTACAAAAATAACATTAAAAAGGAAGTGCAAGATTCCTGAAAATGAAGGTTAAAAGAAACTATAAGGAAAAACTATTGGTAAGGCAAGAACAACATCTATTATAAATTTATAAAATGTTTAGAATACGATTCTTAAATTAAATGCACTTAAAAGATTTTTTTTTAATATGTTGACAGCATAAAAAAGAGCATACCATTCTTGGAACTAAAAGAGCAGGAAGGAATTCATTCAAGAATTTGTGCTTTTGGAGAAGACTAAAATAAAAGACATAACATGAAAATATAACAATTTTATATACTTATGGAAGAAGAAGAAAAAAATATGACCTCAAAAGTGATACCTTATTTCCAAAACCACTGGTGGTATTTTGCCTAAACTCTCAAACAATGAAAGAATCTTTTCTACAGTTTCTTCCGGCTTTGCTTGTGGCTAAAAAAAAAAAAAAAAAAATATGATTTATATACAAGAAATAATTTTATAAAGTGCTTTATATAAATGGAAGTCTTAAATAGATAATAGAAATCTAAATCAATAAAAATATAAATTGGTGGCTTGCCCTGCCACCTCCAGAGGTATCGTTTGGGAACTTGGAGGACATTGTAACAATGAACCTATTTGCAAAGAGAATTACTAAATTGCGTTTTAAATAACATATAAAATTTTCTTTAATGTTTTCTCCCCTTCTCAGAAATAAGCATAGAAATTTTAGAAATTGCTTATATATACAGAAATCTAAAACAATAAAATATAAATTTGTTTATAATTCAGTACATATTAACCATTTGTTCCTCAATAACTACCAATTTGAAAAATATTTACTCAGTTGTTAAAAGACATCATTTCAAGCATGTAAAATGTTTTTCAAAGTTAAACATAAGAAATAAAAATGTATTGTCAAAATGATGTACCTACAATAAAAAAATTACTATAATTTCCAGAAGAAATGCTACAGCATTTAAGTGTTTCAAACTTCAGTAGATATGGCATTCCTACAGATGTGACTTTCACATAAGTAAGGAAATCATTGGTAAATTAAATACCCTAAACAAAATCATGTAACAAATTCCCTTTTCCATTTGTTCAAAACAGTATTCATATCAGTTTGAATTGCTGAAATTATGTCAGCTATAGATCCTTCAGTATTTGTATTTGCTATTCATCTCCCTGGCATAGGAAAGTTTATCACCAGGTCTAATAGACCCAATTACAATATGTAACTAGCTCCATGGCTAAGAGTAGTATCAGTTTCACTTAACCAAGGAACCAATCATGAGGGCTGATGACTGACTAAACCTCAAGTGAGTCCTTGAAATTTATAAGCAGGGACAAGGCAGAAGACCCCTAGACTTGGCTTGCCACCTTCAGAGATATTGTTTGAAAAGTTGGAGGACATTGCAACCACAAACTTATTTTATGTACCCCAAAACTTTTTCTTTTCACAAAGAAAAGAAAGTGTTACTTCTCAATGATAACCCAACTGCAAAGATTAAATGCTGTTAAATTAAAATCAAAGATGATTTGATGCTTAAAAAGAAATATGGTAAAAGTCAGTTAATTATTAAGATACAATACAAACCACACTACCTTCAAATCTTGGACTCTTGTCTTCAGAAGTGCAATATAATCAGCATATTCATTTTGAACTTCTGGTGATATAGGAAGGTTTATGTCAATAGCTGACTACAAATGGAGAGAAAAAAAATAAAAAAAAATTTAAATTAAAAATACTTCATATTAATATTACAGAGACATCAAAACCATTTGTTATTATTTATAGTCTGATACAACTAGAATATAGGTTTGTGTGCAGTTAACTTTTGCATGCAATATAACATGAATGGGAATAATATATATCAGGTTACTGATTGCTAAAAAATAGTTTGAACAAGGTTGAATTTTGTAACAATATGCCATTGTCTCTGGAAAAAAATTAGGGAAGTATTCTAATAATATAAAATGAGCTTATAACCCCAAAGATAATGAAATTGTTGTTTCAAAATAATAGAAATTTTAAAATAAACATGTAATACCTTAAATACAGCATATATATATATATATATATATATATATATATATATATATATATATATATAACACAGTATTTCAAAAGATTAATTCTCCTGTTTTTTTAAAAGGAAAAGAGAACAATGAAAGAAGACAAACATTCTTTAAAATAATCCCATTTTTCCCATTATTCACTGTTTTGCAGAAAAGCATTTTAATTCTTATATCCCTCAAAAAGAATTGACATTAAGATACCACTGAAAGTCATAATGAGTTAGAAAAGAAAATTCCAAACTGTGAAATATACAACAAAATTCACCAAATGCAACAAGACATAAGTGACTGAAATTTTGAACCAATTTAAAGCTACAAATTATGACATTTTTTAGAACAGATACAAAATTCTGATAAATGCAAAATTTCAGAAAGATTTTGATAAAAATTTCTTGTATTTTGAAAATTAATGAATATTGAATACTTTTTTAAGATACCCCAAAAGTAAGAATAGGAATGGCTCTAGGTCTAGACAAATTGTACCCCTGTTCAAGGTGACAAATTTTAGAGCCAAAAAAAATTTTTTAAGCATTTTGGCTTAAATTTGTTACAAACTTTTTTATTATGAAAATGTTTGTATAAAAGTATTATACAAAATTTAATACTTTACAGCTTGGAAACCTGGAACATTATTATTATTACTATTTTTTAGGCTTAATTGAAATGCTAACTAATGCAAGTAATATTTGTCATATTCAAGTATATCTGTTTTTAAGACAAATTGTACTCCATAACAATTTGTTGTTAATAAGTACAAGGATGGCTCATGAATCATAGGTTCAGCTTGCTTTGACAGCAGCACAAATTGATTCAATTAATTAATCAGAAAGTTTGAAGAATTAAGTCAGAAAAAAAAATTTTAAACTTTTCATTTGTTTTCTTTTGCATTACAATTTATTTTATGGTTTTTAAAAATCTATGTGGTTTTGTTATACTGTTTTTATTGTGAAAAGCTATTCAAGTTTCATATGTTTGTACCTATCATCAATTTATCTCTTTTAACATTAATTTTTATAGAGGAGAAAGGGGTTAGCATTTTCCATTTTTGTCTAGAGCTGGCCCTGTAGGCACATACCTTGTAGGCTATGGTTCTCAAACTGAATGCCCTGTAAACAATAAGAAAAGTTGACTAAAAATCATGAAATTATTTAAGATGGTAGGAAGATAATTAAAAGTTAATTGATAAAAGTTAATAATGATAATTTAAGCTCTCTCATCACTGCACCCTTGTTAAAATGTGCCAAGAACTGTTCTTGTACATATCTTGAAGGGTGACCAACTCTGCAGTTCTCAAAATGAATGCTATGGAAACTTGGGGTGCTACAAGTACGATAGGTATTAGGGTGACTAAAAGAGCCAAGAGTACTGGGGTGAAAAAAAGTCTCAGAACCGTTGCTTTACAATAATACAAAAATATAATTATTCATATGCTACCTCATATAAAAGAAGTACTGAGAAGGTAACATTTTACATCACAATTAAATAAAAAATTCTAATCTAAAATAATTACTTAACTAAAATTATAAAAATGGACAGAAAATAATATGACCTAAATAATTTTATATGTTAAAAAGTGAAGCCCAATGACACAGGGGTAGCACTTCATGCTCCCAAAGCACAGGTCTCAGGTTCAATCCTCGAGCTAGGAAAGGCTGACTCAGTTTTCGATGTTTTAGTGGGTGACAAACAGAGGACCAAACATACTTTGGAACTAAACACTGAGGATCCATGTAAAGTTTGCCACCTAACCCAGATATATGTTTCTTACTCCAGGGCTCTTCGTCTCAAAAACAAAGATTGGCATTGAAGACTATGGCCCCCAAGCAGGGATGTTGTGCTGAGAAGTTTAGTTTTTTAATTTAAAATGAATCATTGGAAATTTAGAAACATAAGTAATTCATTGTATAATTAGTTACATATTCATTGTATAATTAGTATTTTTTATAACTATTTAACTTTCATAACAGGTAGAATGAAAATTTTTATTTCTAGAAAGATCATCAATAAAATTAATATTTCTATTACCATAATCATATAAACATATAAACCATAATCATAAAACATAAATGACAACAGTATAAATAATTATTTTCATATTTTAAATTAACAAGAAATTTTCAATAAATTACCAAAAAGGAAAATTTTGTTAAGTTAAAAATGTGTCAGTGTTTAATTTATGCTTAAAATTTTAATACAAGAGTATTACCTTCAAACATTCAATACTCTTCTGATGAGGCACAAACTCAGACAAAACTTTAAACAATAAATGATACAACTGATTGCTTTTTAAAAGACTGCATTCTTTAAAAATAGCCTGTAAAATTAAATAAACAAATAAAATAAATTTATTTCAAATTAATCCCGATAGCCAGACAAAAAATCAATACCAAAATCAACATTTCATTGAATAAAAATGGGATTTTTCACCTCCACAAAATGGGAAAACACAAAAGGAAGGCAGAGAAACCCATGGGTGGACATTATCCATTGAATTGGAAAAAAAATTTTTTTTTTTTTTTTAGTTACACCAAGAGTTGTTCAAAACATTTCTAAGCATGTTAAAATTTAAGAATGGAAGGTCCCAAGCAAGTTATATGAGATCTACCTGCAAACCATAAAACTTGAAAGAGGAAAAACGATTTTACACAACAAAAATGTACATTTTAACTCTAAAAAAATCCTTTTTGTAAGGTTATCTCAAGTTAAATTCATTTTAATAGACTGCGATTTAGTTAAACTATTACAGACTAGAAATAGTTGAAGATACATTTTAAATCAATTTTAAATCTGCATATAGTGGAAGCATGCAGAAATTGCTTTGTGTGCTATTAAATCAGCAGAAACTTCCTAAGGCATATTTACTGAAGCAAACTTTTATTATTTTGTTACTTTCTGTTTTGGTGCATCCTAGACACTGGTTTAAATGTCTTCACAAGGATTAAAGTGTAAAGTTATAACCAGAAACTGAAAAATTTAAAGTAGAAAATATTTCCATTTAGCTTGTATTCAGTTAGCAAAAATATTTTAAAGATGTTGCTGCTAAATGAAAGATTATATTCCAACGTTCATTGTAATTTTGAAAAACAAGAAAAAACTGAAAAGGGGAAAATATGAAGACCTAGAAAATAAACTTGATCTATAGTTTAAACAAGTAATAACAATATCAACATCTATATAATGTATTATTAACAATTTCTCATTTAAAAATTTTTCCTGCTAAAGAAATCATAATCTCTAGATTCTTTAGAAAAATTCTTAAGCAGTTTTTGCTCTATTTATATTAATACCTGTAAATTTTAACAACAAAATTATTACTTTATTCTGTCAACATTAAACACAGCAAGTTTCTGTATTCAATACATACATCCATAAATGTGTACAACAAACACTTTTTATTAAACTCTTTTAAATTAAAATATTAAATATAAAAAAACAGTACAGATAAAACTCCCTTTACTTTTTTAAGAAGAATAAAAAAAAATTCTTTAAGGAACAGCAAGAAAATCATGAGAAGTTGATATATAAAGTACTTGTATATGAGATCACAGATTAACCAATCTCAAAATTTCTTAATTGGGCTTTTAAAAAAACAAGAGGGAGAACAATGGCTGAATGGGTAGAACACTGCTCTTTGGTACCAGAATTCATGGGATCCCACAGCTGACATGGATATTTGTAGCCATTTGGAATCGGCTTTAAGCAGTATGTCCCAGTCTCATTAGCCTGCATGTAACAAAAAAGTAGACAGTAGTGCTTGAAACCTAAGCCCAGTGGCATTGGGGCAATGCTTCACATTCCCACTCCACAGGTCCAAGGTTCGATCCCCGGGCTGGGTGAAGTTGACTCAGCCTTTCATCCCTTCAGTGGGTAGAGAAACTGAGGACCAAGCATGCTTGGGAACTAAACACTGGGGGTTCTGTGTAAGGCTGACCATCTAACCGGAACATATGCCTTGCACCCCAGGGCCTTTGGTCAAGAAAATGGAGATTGACTCCATAGGCCCTGGCTCCCTAGGGGCTTTTGCACCGAGGAGAGAGTGCTTGAAACCAAAACAAAAGGGAATTTTTGTTTGTTTCACTAATCTATTAACTACATGTTATATGAATTACTTCCAAGGAAAGAATCTAACTATTTTACACTTACATATTTAGAATAGATGGAGTATTAAACAAAATTAATAACAAATTCTTAATAAAAAGCTGAATCCTTTTTTATTTTACAAAAGAGAACATTTAATAAAAATAATTTACCTGAAGCCACTGCTTATAGTTAATATGAGAAGGCATATTTGATTGATATACTGCTTGCCACCTTATTAATAAAGATCTTATCAACATTCTACAGATAAACTTCTCATTGGCTTCTCTCATTAATTCTCTAGAAAGAGCTGTTAAAAAAATAAAAGAAGAAAATTTAAAGTATGTAATTTGTAATCAGAAGTAATTATATAATTTTTTATGCGCACAATATAAGAAATGACTACAAATTCAGAAGAACAAAAAGTATTTGCTGTAACATAAAGATATACTTCTTCTAAACTTAGATGAGATTTTAAAATGGAATGCATCTATTAGACTAATACGGTATTACACAGTTACATTGATAATATACAATATTGTTTTTAAAAACTTAACACAGTTTTAGAACTAATTAGAACTAAGAACTTATTTAAATAAAATTGTTAAAATTCATATTTTATTTAGTTTACTTCATATTCAGGCTATTTTGAATCCAATATTTCCAAATAAGGAATTATATATAATACAGGGATGTCACTGGTGGAGTATTAAGCCTTTTTGTTACTAAGCATTTATTAAGCTGATTATCCCATACCTGGTTTCTTTTTACATAGGGTAGCAACTTTAAAATATGTTATGTCTATTTAAAAGAAAGTTCTGTGTATGAAGCTTTCCCCCCTGCCACCAGACAGGAAAAATACTGTACTCAGGACTGGTATGTATATACTCTGTTAACTTAGTTCTAGTCCACCAGAGTCTGGTGTTATCATTTACTTACATGTCTTTCAACCTAAAGAGTTTTATTCTTTGTTCTAAGTATAATGCTGAAATTTATATAATTTTTACTAACTGTAAAGATTGAAACGAAAAAAATTGCGTATTTTTTTAATCTATTTTAAGATAGCTAGCTAAATGATTACAGATTACTGTTCTCATCTTACTGTAAATGAATTCAAATACATCTTATCAACCACCATTTAAATTCTACAAAATATATATTTTTTAAACCCTCTTGCTTACCTGAACTTCCTATGAGATTTCTAACTAAATTAATAAAAATTTTCATGAAAGTAACAAATAATTTTCACCAAACTTTTTATCTACAACAACAGGGCTTATACATATAGAACTCTGTCACTTATTATAATTTGATTTAGTAGTTTTCGATAACAGTTTGTAACCGATGATTGAAAAGTTGATATTTGATTTTTTTTAAGTGAATACTAAAATCAAACATTTCATTTGTGCTTAATTTTTAATTTTTAAATATTAATATCTTATAAAAAAAACCATATATGACAATATAAAATTTTAATAAAATAAAATCTATCCTTTAAATAAAGTGTCTATTTTAATTTATTTATATTTCTTTGTCCATCCCACACCTATTACTATGCTCCTTAATTTTTAATGCCACTTTTTCATATTATTTTTTAGTTAAATGAGATACATGGTTAATGGATTCCAACTTACTTTGCATGCAACACTGAACAGGCATATGGTTTTGTGAAAAGGAATTCAATAACAATTCTGTACCATCTGTACACTTGACGAATGACGGGGATAACCAAGAAAAGTACATAGCAAAAGTACTGCTCATCAGACAGTAAAAAATGATGAGAAGGGCTATGTTTCTTTCTTATCAATATAATAATAATATAATAAAATGAATGTGGAAGTCACTTCAATTCAATTACTATCAGTATATACTTCCAAATATCCCTTGGTCATGATAATTAAAGACATAAAATTTAGTAATAAAAAATTAAAATTCCATTTAAATGTGACTTTTCAATCTTCTGAAACAAAAATCCTACAAAACATTTATATGTGTATGTGTATCTAATGAAACTGAAGCCATCTTGAATTACACCAACACCTAAATGATCAGAGAATTCTATTTCTTAAATGTACAACATGGCGTATGAGAATGGACCAAATCCAGAAACAAAGAATGACTCTTTAATGAAAAAAAGCCACTAGTCACCATATTCCAAATGCCCTGACTCAAATTGCTCTCCATTTAAATAGACTAACTCACATCAAGATTCAAGCTCGTTAGGAAAGAATTTGCTCTCTTTATATTGATCACACCTTTAATTTTTAGATTTAATTTTCAAAACCTGACATATAGATATAATATTTAAAAGTGCCTTTATCAAACCCTTATCTGACTATTCTTTCTTTCCAAATTTGTTGATTCACAATTTTCTTGAAATTACATTTTCCTATATAAAATTTCAACTATAATATTTCCAGAGAACAAATATTGATTTATAAAACAAAAAGTACCTTATTTCAAACAACAAACACTGGCCAATATTGCAAGCTATTGGTTTCAATGTGGAAAATTACTTTCTTAAATAGCAATTTTAAACCTTACCAAATCAATCAAGGTCCTTGGGTTTTCATTTCATGTAAAACAAATATAAATTTACTAGCAAGTGTGCCCATGCTTTGCTACAGTGAACTTAATGTATTACTTTTAAATAAAGATATTTTTTGTGCATAACTCTCTAAATTCGTTACAGTACAGTTCAAGTCATTGGCATATTTATATATTTCTATTATAAGCATATTATAACAATATTCAGTTTTTATACTACTGTATTACTACTGTACGTTGATTAGCAATGTTAATAGATCTTGCCATATTACGTGGTAGAGGAAGCAGAGGTTTTGACAACAACAGTGCTAATTTTGGTGGTATTGATAAATGTTGTCCCAAATTAAGGAAATTTATGACAAACCACATGGTTTTGTATGAAACTGATACACACATACATATAGATAACCATATGAATATAAAGATAACTATATAAAATAATAGGTTTTTATTTGCCCATGAGAGTCACTGAAAATTGTATTCTTATTGTTAGAATATTGTTGATAAACATTTCATTGTAACATAAAAATTAACCAAGAATTAAATTTAAAATTAATTCTTACATAAAAATGCTATAATTGGAGTCACATAGAAATGAAAGTTAATCACTTTATATCTAAATTTCCAGGTCAAATCGAATGGATACTACGCAGATGATGGTTAAATAATATAAAATAAGAAATGAATAAATGAGATATTTAAAGGAATGACGTCATAATGATAAAAAATATTGTTTTCACCTATTTATTATGTGATAAATTGAAAATTTTAATCTTCTGCTTTTAACTGAGGAAAACTGCGCTTAGAACAATTAACGGAATTACGTCACATTGCTAGAAATTATTGCTTATTTCACTTAGTTATAATGCAATAAATTGAAAAGTTAATCGTTTGTGTTTAACCAGGGGAAAAATGCTTAATAATGACATGGAATGCTCGAAAATGGGGGAAGGAATGGATTTCATACGTTAAAAATTTACAAAAACCTTCCTAGGGATGTACCTAATAATTTCCCAAATTTTCACTGCGATTGAATGCATGGTTTTTGAGTCTATCAAGTACAGACAGACACAAATTCATTTTTATATATATAGATTACACATGGAAGACATTCAGTGATTTAAAATTTTTCTCTATAAATTGGATTCAAAGTAGATCAACCCCTGTGGTGCACCAAGGGATAAATATTTCATACTCAGAGGGTTTAATAAGAGGGAAAATGGTTAGTAAAGGATAGAAGTATGATCCATGGGTATTGAATAATTGTCCCTCATTTAGCCTTAGACACATGGATGGAGCCCTGGGCTGATCCCTTCATCCAATAGCAGTTTGTCACTTAACCAATTGGAAAGTTGTTATAATTGAATCTTGATAAACTACTGCAAGTCATGTAAGAATGTCTTACAAAGACATCCTGTCAGAAAAGAAATGATTACAAATGACAGAAAATGCAAATAATTCAATAAGAGAAAAGCACAAAGTTTTATTATAATAAATTACACAAACATTTACAACATGTGAAATGAAATTTTAAGGTAAGCATTTAATATTTTTTTTTAAATACAAAACTAAAGTTTAAGGTTAGGTAGACTCCCTTCATGAAATTAAAACTTCTATTTGAATAAGCACAAATAATTCAAGCACATTAAGATTTTTTTTTTAATAATAATAAGAAATATTTATCTTTTTCTCACTTAACAGATAAACAGATGCTTCTTTGTGGGTGTTGAGAAATGCTCTCACAGTAGTAAGCAGGCTTGCAATATTAATTTCATCATATTGAACGGCAGATGCTAAAATCTTAGCAATTTGATCACTTTTCAGAAGTTTCAATAGCTAAAAAATAATTTGTTTAAATAAAGTTTCAAGTTTAATACAATTAATATAACATAGTCAACCTATCATTTATATATTGAATTGTCATCTTAAAATAATACATCCAAACAGCCATATATCACAATTAACTGTTAATTTTCTAGAAGAACAATAATAAGAAATGAATTCATTTTGTATGAAAAGTTAGACTTTCATATATTCATTTTTTATTATGTTTCTTATAGAAAATTAACAGTGAATTGTGATATGTAGACGTTTGGTTTGACTTGGTACAGTTCTATAGTGGTAGTACTGTGGAAAAAGAGATGTTATATCATAAGTGAAGATTGGGGTTAAAATATGTATATATTTGAAAGAATTTTGAAGTCAAATGTTGACTTTTTTTAAAAACCTAGTTGATAAAATTATCTATCATGGGTTAAGATTTAAATAATTTTTTTAAAAAAGTAGAAGATAATAATTTATAGTTTAAAAAATATAGTTATACAAAAATAAATTTGGAACTATGAATATTTTATTGTAGTAAAACCTACTCAACTAAAACTTGTACCAAACAATCTCTGTTTTCAAAATATTCAAAGATTAATATACATAAAAAAAGAAAAACTAACCTTTTCTAACACTATTAATAAATGATATGGTGCACTATCAGAAGATGACTTCTCGATGATTTCAATTACAGCAGAGTCTGAAAGTGTGCATATTCAATATAAGAAAGTATAAATCAAAATTTATATAACTTTTTTCAATATAACAGAATTATTATTTTAGTATTTGCCAAAATATTGTAATATGTTTTCCCTTTTATTTCCAATATATTACATAGGTTAACAATATATTCTATTGAAAACTCAAATTTAAATTTTATTCAGAAGAGGGGAATTGCAAATTAAGTACCGTATATTTCTGAGTATAAGCCAAGGGTACGATTTTCCTTAAGAAATTTTTAAACTTAAATTTTGAATTATACAAAAATTTAATTAAGTTCAAAACCTGTATATAAGAAGAAAAAAATACAATTTCTGAAATGTTCAAATATGTCGCCAAGAAGACAAAAATATTGCCAAGCAGGTAAAGCAGGGAAAATATTTTCCAATCAAGTTGCTTTAAATTAAAATGCTAAACCAATGCTTTTCAAACCTTTTTTGTCACAGTATCCAGTTTAAAATACTGCGGAGGTAGAGGATCAGTTGCACTTTGAGATAAATACCAGGACATATGTTAGCATGTTTTGAAAGTAGCGAGGAAAAATAACTTACATTTTAAATTTAAATTAATTTTAAGAATCTTAGTTAATTTCCCAATTTATACTAACTTATCTAAATTACTGCGGAGGAGCACAGTTAATATCACGGCGCTTGGCCATGTGACCAATGGTACTTTTACTTAGATGCTAATGACCAGTTTCAATTCTGGCAACACTATATAAAGATAACTTTTTTCTTAAATTTAAGCAGTATAAGCTTAGAAAAAGAATAAATTTGATATGTTTGGCAATTCATTGATTGCTTCTGAGTTACTTAGAATTGTGTTTATTAGAAGATTAGTGGATCCGCTACCATTATAGTACTGTTGTTTTTCAGCTATTATAACACATAAGAGTCATTTTAAATTTATTTCTCAATTTGTATGTTTTCTCATTTCAAAATTTTTACAGGCTTTATTTAGATTTAGGGTAGGGCAGCTTAGAAGAGCACCAGCACTGCAACCCAAGGCCTATTGTACTGAAAAAAAACCATTTACTGGAACAAGAGTCCCAGCAATAAGTTAAATATATTAACAATTAAGTCTTAGAGAGACCAACAGTTAAGATAAATCTAAGTAGCAGTTTTATCGGGAAGTTGACCAACTCCCATGGTTCAATGAAGTGATAACCAAGAAATTGAAATCTCTTGGCGGAGTAGTAGTCACAATTACACAAGATGTGTAAGGTACTCTCCTCTGCCATATGGCACCCTCTACATACTGGGCTATCCGTGATGCCAATAATGTTAAGGTGCCTCTTAACGCAACAGTGACCAGTCAACAGACCAATGGCTACCCTTAACTCATTCCTACTGAGTTTAAGTAGTTCTTTAGCCCTCATTAAGGGATACCTCAGGTTAAGCTCCTTAGTCTGCCTTTGATTACCAGAATTAAACCAAGCCCTATAAGTCTCCCCCATTAGAAGATCTTTAAGAGTCCTTCTAACTACATTATAAGGAAGACCAAGTATCGGTTCCAGCCCAATGAAGGGCAGCTCAGAACTGCACTTTGTGAGATTATCAGCAATTTCATTGCCAAAAATATTGCAGTGTCCAGGAACACAGACAAGGGTTACCTTATTAACCATAGCCAGTTGGTTGATAGTCCTATAGCATTCCCACACAATTTTGGATGAGAAGAAATAACTGTGCAAGGCCATAAGTGCAGCCTGACTGTCAAGAAGATCTTTAATCTTCTGTTGACAACCCCTCTTGTTATGCAATTATTTGCACAAGCAAGAATGGCAGCAACTTCAGTCTGGAAAACAGAAGCTAGTTTACACAGGGAGAACGAAATTCTGATGTTTCTGGTAATGCAGAAAGCACCAGACCCAGTATCAGAAGGCATATTGGAGCTATCTGTAAACCAACCCTCATCAGCACATGTGAGAAGCCTATTAGGTTCCTCCAACTACTGCCTAGAGGGAAAGACAACATTGAGGTTGTTAGTTAAGTCAAATCTTTTGAACATCCAGTCAGAATCATCATGAGAGAGGGATGCTCTGTAATCCGAGTATTGAATTTAAACAAGGACTTTTCAGAAGAAGTTTTCCATAGCCTAAGAAACTTCAACCTTCGGGAATAAAGTATTGTCTCCATCTCGACCTGCTCATGTAGAGGAAAAGTCCCAAGAGCAGATCCAGAGTTTGTGAGGGAGTGTCCTCACTAGTTATAGTGAGTGTAGCCATTCTCTGAAGACTAGCCAATTTCCAGATAGTTGTGACCTGACAGACCTTACCCTACCAGGCAATGGACCCATAGGTCACAATTGGTACAGTTACCTTAGTATCAATCCAATGGGCTATCCTTGGTGATAGGCCAGAGCTGGAACCAATGGCATGCCTGCAAGCCCAAAAAATGTCATATCAAGCATTACAAACCCGTTTGGCCTTGGTGCAATGCTTGATATGACACTTTTCACTATCATAAACTCTAATTATTTACTCATTGTAGTACTTTAACAGAAGTGTATTTCTATACACTGATTGTTAGATAATAAATATATGTGTGTGATTATTAAAAATTGAGGGTATATAATATTTCAATTTCTGGCCTAAAATTTAGAAGCACTTTATAAAGTCTAAGAAACAACAACCAAAAATAAATAATGAATTTACATTCATTTACTTTGCTGTTAATAGAGTAGAACCTCAATTATCCAAAGTAGTTGGGACCAAACTTACTTTGGATAATCAAGAATTCATTAATAATCATCTAGTTTAACATATAGTATCATCATTGGTGCAATTACATTTGATTGTTCTGAGACTTGGCAGAATGACCTTCCAAATTTCAAAATGGGATGTATTTGTGTTTAGAACAGGGATGCTTGAAAGTACAGATCAGTACACTCATACTGAGAATTGTGCTTGCGAGAAGGAATTCTAAAAAAGGGAATTCCAAAATATTTATCTGCACTCATAGTTTGCAAAGGATGACTTGCATACAAACGGAATGTGGAAAAAAGAAAACTTTAAAAATGCATGTTTGTAGAAAGAAAATTTTGGATGATAGTAGAAAGTGAAAAAAAAGTGAATAAGAAACCGACTTCAGTTAATGGAGAATTTTGGTTAATTGAGGTTCAGATAATCAAGGTTCTACTGTACTTTTAAAAAATTTTATGCCTTTTTAATTAGAACTAATTAGTTTTGTTGTAATATAAAGGGATATACATTTATTATACTCCCCAAAACAATACATTTAAGTTTTGATCATACTTTTATGATAGAATTTTTGTAAAACATATTTCCTTGAATGGCACTTAAATTTAATAAATGAAAAGTAAATTTACATTTCTTATGTACCAATACTTACAAAATTTATTATTACTAAAATCATAAAGTATTTAAGCAAGCTAAAGGTAAACTCAAACTTATTAAGAATATTTGGGGAAGAAAGAAAGAAAAGAAAAAAGATTAAAACTACAAAATTATTTTATTAATAAGTAATATTATATTTTACCATCTACAAAAGGTAACAATCTTAAATAATAATTGACTGCAAATGATGAAAAATTTATTAATGACTCTTCTTCTATGATTCCTGCATTCCATAATGAAAAAAAGCAAGTAAATCTGGGAGGGAAAAAATAAAACAAAATTAAGAAAGCAACAAACATCTAATCAGTGAACTGTAATTTATTCATAGTAGCAATAATTACACTCTTCAGTAATGTTAAAAGTCTAGAAAAATAAATATTAATGCTGCAAAGTGCATTAAGCTTACTTTTTTGTTCCAATATCTTTTACATTAGTTGAAAAAATATCTAAAAAATATAAGTATGTATAAATTATACTGCTAAATTATAGAATCATTATTTAAAAACTACTACAAAAATTATTTTACCTTGTAATAATGCTTTCAATATTTCCATGCAAACCTATAAAATTTGTTCATAAGCAAAAATTTATAACTAAATGTTAATTTATATTCCAACTGAATATAATAAAAAAATTAAAAACCAATGCATTAATTATACAAATTATTTTAATTTCCAGTTCAGCACCTATTTATAAATGCAGCATAGTATAGTTCATAAAAAAGGGAAATAAATATTATCCTAACACATAAATATAAAGATATATTTTTTTAAAAAAGATGAAATTGTCAATTATACTATGAATGATTATTATCAAAGTTACTTAATATAGAAAATGCAAATACAGTCAAAAGACAAATAATTTACACAATTATAAAAACAACAAACTAATTAAAGAAAAAGAGTGAACATGAAAATAAAACCTCTTTAACTGTAAGATTCAAGTCTGAAGAATGTGGCCATGGAAAAGCTTTAGTAACAACATATGACAAAATCCCTGTAATATATAGATTTATAGAGGAAAAAAATGGAATATTAGAAATAAAACTTACATTTTCTTAAAATATTAAAAAGCATAAAAACACTTAACTTAACTTAAACAGATGTAAAATATACCCACCAGTTTGAACCAAATAATGTACATTATTTTCTTCATCTTGTACACAAAGCCTGCAGATGCTTTCTTCAAACTTCTTTAAACTTTTTTTATCAGAATAAATACTAAATATAAAAAAATTAAATAAAAATTTTATTATACAAATTTATTACTATAATTTTAAAAAAATGAAAAAAAATTAGATATTGATTTTAAGGAGTTAACAAATACCCAATTAAAACATGTTAAAGTAGAACATTAAAAAAATCTGACATATGCACCATGTGACTTACTTGCGTGTCAGTTATATCATACATTTTATTTTTGTTTTGTGAAATGCAACATCAAAATTATCATTCATCTATTTCAAACAATATTTGAAAAAGATTTTGTTTCTGAAAATTTTATTTCTGAAAGCAACCATGTTTCAAGTACAGTCAAGTACTGCTCGCAGAGACCTGAAGCATTGATATTCATTATATAAAGACATTTTGCTGCACAGATATATCATTTTTAACTGAAATAATCCACAATTACAATACTTCCTTTACTACATACCAGGTGATAATAAACAATAAAAACTCAAAATCAGTCTCCCCAATTGTTGATAGATTTTAATTTTCATTTACTAAAAATGGATTTTAAAGTATTGTTTTAATAGCTCAAAAAGAACTGTTATAAGTGTATATGAATATGCCAATATCCTTGAGTGCCAATTGCAAGTGATCATTTTAATAATGGTAAATACAAAATTTCCCCATTTCATGGTTATTCATTTTCAGCTATGCCCCCCAATGTTAATGCATGCTTTATTGCAATTACTCACTATATAGAATTCAGATTGGAATCAAACGATGAAAAGCAAAACCAGATGTTATTTTAGTCTAAATTTAGTTGAAATTTATTTTAGTTGAAATTTAGGCTTTGAAATTTGTTATGATTACAATACTTCATAATAAAATTTACAGTGGAGTTACCACATTTTAGTTTCAATAGATAAACTATACTTCAGGTGAAAAAGAATACTATAAAAGCAATAATTAAATCAACAATGAAGAATACATATAGTTCACAGAAAATATAAAGATATACATTTTTTCAAGATAATACGTATATTTATGCATAATTATCGTTCAAAATTTAGTATTAGATACATCTTAATGAATACTTTATATAAAAAATATCAGATAATTTAATTCAAATTAATGTAAATAAAACAGAGGTGAATGAAGAAATAAAGTCATATAGTTTGTGAATACTTTTTACATAATGAAATTAACAATATGCTACAAAAATTGTTAGTAAGAAAATCGAATGTTTTCTTGTCATTTTGAGAATCAAAATGAACTGTACTCAAATTCTTTTTATAACATAAAGGATCTGAATAACCAATTTTTAAGCTTTTATATTTATTTTTCCATTTATGCAACTACACTCCTATATTCATTTCTTCTTCAAAGATATTGCATATTCATTAATTAAATCTAATTTTTTATATTTGTTGTTTTTACATCACTAAATTAGCTACATCAAACAAAATGCAATATTTCAGATATTATGTTATAAATTTCAAAATCTGTTGCATAATTTTCCACAATTTTGTATTAATTTCTATTTCTCAATTGATATTGTGTGTGTGGTGGTGGTGGTGAAGACGAATTAATTTTTTTCCATAAAAATCTGACTAATTACATTGCAAGACTTACAATACATATTTAAATATATGTTCATAACACATTTACATTGTTTTCATAAATACATAAAGAAATATATAATCTTAGATCACATGCATTCAAATAGCTAAGATAATTGTAAAGTAAAACAAAATTAAAACATTTACTTCATAATATAATTTGCTAATGGCATGATTTGTATTATGTTAACACTCCAAAGGAACTCAAGAGGGGGGTAATGCTATAAAATAAATAAGAAAAATTAGTAATTATTTATCAATACTATATTCAATGAAAAATAATTCATTTAATTTCATTTTACTGAAAAATGTGGAATGAATGATAAAAAATTCTGCTTTTTATACACAGTTTATACAAATCTAATTGATATTTCCTTTTTAAATCTAGTATAAAAATAAACCAGTTAGTTTATGGGTAAGTACAGTGTTTGTGCTGAACTATCCCCAACCTAAGTCCCATGAACCCACTAATTAGAAAAAAATATAGGTCATACAACACAAAAAAGTTTCTTAACTCTTTGCACTGTTATAAATATTGTGATATTTAAATCTCAGAGTGCAAAGGGTTAAATTTCAAGCAAAAAACCATATTTATTTAAGCAAAGAACATAAAATATTGCATACATTTGCAAATAAAAAAAAAAATTATTTTATTTGAAATGATGTTTATGCAAATCACATGCAAATTCTCTTTATTTATTATTATTATTACTTTTTATGTTCTGCTTGGATTGTAAAGACCCTCAGTAGCCTCTTTTAAATTTAACCCTTGTGATAAAATCATTAAATTTTTTAGTTTCTTTTCTGTAAGTATATATCTAGGACTAGTTCTGATTCTCTCCATATAGCTTCTTATTGAAAGTTTTCCAGAAAAGAAAACTACTTTTCTTTTTCTTGGATTTTTTTTTTTTTTTTGGGGGGGGGGGGATTTTGGGATATCCAAAATTAATTGAAGTTGTGTCCCTTGAATATTTAAAATTTTCACTCTTTTGTCTTAGGCTTTATCGGGAAAATTTTGCAGAAATTGTGTCCCATTATTAAAATTTTGCATTAAAAAAATCTGCAATAGCATGTTAAAACAAAACTTGAAGTACAATATAAAAAAAAATGAAAGTAAAAAATAAGATTATGCTTTAACTGAAGTCAGAAAGAGATTATTTTAAATCTTAATAGATAAAAAGTTTTTTGTCTTATATAATGATAATATAAAATAGGTTAAATTTTTTTAAACAAATGTTTTTCCAGATGTTTAAAAAAAGAATAAAAATTCACAGTCTGCACTGGAACAAATAAAAATAATATTTGTATAGTATATTATATTCCTTAGTGAAAATTTAATGAAAAATTCTTAAAAGTTTCAAAATATTTATTCAAGATATTTATGGATAATAAGATATTTCAAGATATTTATGAAAATATTCAAATAGACATTTCTCCATTTTCAGGTAATACGGAATAAAATCTACTAAAAGAGGTGTTAATTTAATCATATTTAAAAAATTATAAAAACATATCAACATCTAGTAGATAACATCTAGTTTGATGTTTTATGGAAAAGCAATTTTTTTAAACTTAGGTTACATTTTTAACATTTAGTAATTTTTAATTAATGCACTTCAAATCAACATATACAGCACATTAACAATGTTGTCATTATCATGGTGACAATATTAGCAATTATTTGTATAAGATAAAATCATCAAATATGTAACTTAATATAAGACAATAAAATTATCATTGTTATTCATAATTTCTAATATAGCCTTACTTCTTTTAAATTGTGACAGTGACACTACAATCACTCCAATCAAGAAAAACAATATGTATAATCTTCAAGCTATTTCTTAGTTTAACAACAAATTTTGAAAGCTTAAAACCTAATTTAAAATGTCGTAGAAACTGATATTTAAAAAATAACTTTAGCTCTAACTCACATCAGTCTCTTTAACATGTGAATTAAATATTTTTAAACCATAGTGACAGTACAGATAAACAGTCACAAAATAATCATAATACAGGCAAATCAAAAATTATAACTAGACATTTAAATTACTTTTTTATATACTTTAGAAATGATTCTTCAGCAGTCCTTAAGATGAGAAACTAGCTAATTATAAATTCCCTGTGATACAACATAGACATGATTGTTACATTTTAATACGCTAGATCTAAGACATAATTTTTACACATTTCAATGAGGAATATTTATACTAATTTTAAATGTTTTATATAAAAACAGCTACATCAGTGTTTGACTTTTAATCCATAAAAACTTCTTAGATCAAAAGTAACCAATTTTGTATGAAAGTGTACATATTTTAATAATAATAAGGAAAAATTTAGGCCAAGCACTTCAATTCTATATTTAAAAAAAAAGACTAGTTAGTCAATTGAAAACATAAAATATATAACTTTATAAAAGCATGAGCAATTTCACATAAATTTCATATATGTATTAATTATACATAATAATGAACGTACGCCAATCCTAATATTCTAGAACATTACATGGACTGAGAAATATACTTCTAAAATCTAAAGTACTATGTATTATTAAATTACTGCTAATACATATTTAAATAAAGATTTACAGTAGATAACGCTAGAAAGTAACTATACTTTCAAGACTTATATTAAACATTTTTTTCTTTTTTCCTACATCATGCAGTAGCTGCATTTGATATAAGCCCTCTAGAACCCCCCCCCCCCCAAAAAAAAAAAAAAAAAAATCTTATATTTTTTAAAAGGCAAAATTAAATTATAAATGCTGCACTGATGAATGTTGGTTTAACATTATACTGGTGGCATGCAGACAGGTGCTTATTATCTATGGGAAAATCAAGACTTGCCCAGGACCCCCCCCCCAGATCTTAAAATTAAACTTTGAAATATCCATAAAACAAAATATTACTTTATCAACACAAATTCTAAATTACTTTGAAATACAGAAAAAAGGAAAGTACTTAACACATTAGCTGTCAAACCCACTGTCAGAAGTGAATTTTCCAATATCACATACTGGTGGGTGATTGGCAGCAAATGTATTAGACTGGTTTATTTAGAAAACACATTGGCTCAGTTATCATCTTGCTTTAGTAGTTAAAACCCAGGATCAACTTACAAATAATGATTTAAAGTTTTATAATCAGATTGAGTAAAAACTTGAAAAGAATTTTTTTAGAATAGATATACATACTAAAGATGCAATTTCTGCATAAAAGTCTTTGAATTTGAAATTCCAATCAAAGAAAAATCTAATATCAAGGCATGTTTTTAGCAATTCAGTCTGAAAAAAAAATTAAGCATATGTTAATTAATAGAAAACTATACCTTCTTTAAAATATTTTTTAAGTACATAACAAAGCGAACATCATTATAATCTTATTTAAAAACATCATCAAAGGTATGTTACAGGTATTATAACTAAAGCTTGGAGGTTACTAACATAATAAAGATTTTATTTCATGATACAAGTGTTTTGAAATAAAAGCAAGAAATCAGTATTCTTCTGATTATTTAATGGAGCCTTTTTACATTATTGTTTATTAAAAATTAAAGACTGTGTTACTTCAGTAACAAAATACAATAACACTTTTTAAGTAAGCCATTTTATAATGCAATAGAATTCCTGATATATTCCTTATATTCTATTTTTTATTTTAATAGAATAATTCATTGTAAGTATTTGGTATAACAGTAAACAAGATACTGAATTCAATTCAGCACCATTTACTTGCTTTCACAGTACCTATCTGAAGACTATAAATAGAATTTATAAGATAGGACCAGCTCTAGGTGGTAAGAATAACAGCTAACTGTCATGGTAGCAACATTTAGGAGTAACAATTAAACAATCAAACAATTAAACAATTTTCCATAAATCCGTTTTAGTATTGCTGTCCTAATTTAATTACATGTCATTAGTTGTGGTTAACATGATTTACTTTTAATTATTTTTAAAAAACATTTTAAGTTTTAAAAGTTTGGTTTTTAAAGTGACGTACCTGGGTTTACCTATAGCAGCTAAAATGCTAAGGACAACCCAAAAAAAAAGATCTTTTGAAAGTACAGTCATTCACAATATAAGCCCTTAATTGAGCATTAAATGTAGCAATCTAAATTTAAACAAAATTTTTACCATGACTTTCTCTATCAAAATGTAAATATTTATTAATCTATCATTAGTTTGGGTATGACTTTCTCTCACAAAAATTCCACAGAGTCACATTGAGATTTTAATTATTTTTATGTTACTTAATTGATGCTTGAACTTGGACAAATTTACAGGGAAATATAATCTATTTCTATTTTAATTTTAAACACAATCTTATACTGAAATACTAAAGGTCTCCTCAATACTACAAATTTATTATACTTATAGTGGAAATCACTTTAATAAAAAGAAACTTGTGTTATGAACTGTCGTAGTGTTACTTCAGGTTGAATAGCAGAATTAAAAATTAAATATTCACAGGTGAAAAAAAAACACAAATTTTTAAAAAATACGTAATGTTTTAAATTTTGACCAAAGAGTTAAAAATCAAATTAAATCGATTATAATAATTAAAGTTAATAAAGAATCAACTTATATGTTAATTCTCTATTTAGCTTCTTTTCGTATAATCACAGGCTTGACTTCGATTATTAAAGTAAAATATTTTCAAAATACATATCTGAAACTTTTAACGATTACTTAACTCTTTCTACTGTTGTTAAATATAGGCTAAAAGTCTCAGTGCATGGGTTTTTTAGAATGCTAAGTAACTCTTTAGCACAATATTCCCATCTTTCCATGATTACTGCAATAAATCGACACAATAATTATAAATATTTTTTATTAAATAACAGCAACAAGTAAACTCCCCAAATAAAGTGGTTTAGATAAATTCGATTAATTAAATGAACTTTTAATCATTTGATAATTATTATTTTTATCAATTACTCAAGAATTTAGAATACACATTTAGAAATCGAGGGATAATGGATGGGAGCAGACAAATTGTAGGGGGAAAGAGGGAATAAATATTTCTAATAGGGAAAATAAAATAAACTTTTAGAACAACTAGTGACGTCACGAATACCCAGTTTGTGGAAATGATTTAAATTTATGTTTAAATGAAAATAACATGAGAATTTTAATAATAAATAAAAATTCAACATAAATAAGGCAGAAATTAAAGAAAATCAAACGTAGTTAGGTGTTTGTAGCTATGAAGGAGCTATTTTTCTCACTGCGATGGTTATTATTCGATGGTAAATGCCAAATAACTTGAAGCTAAATTAAATCCCAAACATCCGCTATAAAATTGTAGAAATATATCAGGCAATTTGTGGCAACGTCACGAACTACTATAATGCCCTTCCCATTCATTTTCATGTTTACAACAGCCAATAGGGCGATTTCACGCAGTAGGGCAAATTCTCAAATTATGACAATCCTGGCTTTAGTTTCAAACGGAAGGGCAGTTTATTGTTTGTCTATTGGCTGTTAAACACGTGAAAATGAATGGGAAAGACATTATAGTAGGTCGTAACGTTGCGACAAATTGCCTTTTAGACAAGAAATAAACTGCCCTTCCGTTTGAAACTAATGCCAGAATTGTCATAATTTGAGAATTTGCCCAACTGCGTGAAATCGCCTTATTGCGCATAAGACGATTATTAAATATTATTTATTAGTCTATCCTGTAAAACTCCACCGTGGTTATGCTTATACGACGAGGTGATTAACTGGGGTAACACTTGACAAAAGACTTGCGCCGAAAACACTTATCACAAACGTTAAAAACTCAATGAATTACAGGATCTGTGATCCACATACACTTCTTTAAGGCCTCCATCTCACCATTAAAAATAAAATGTTACCTTATGAAACAGTCATATTTCCTGCTGCTATTTATGTCGCCCCAATTTGGTCTTTTTCATTCCAATTTAATATCGATGTTTTAGAAAGAATACATAATAAAACTATCAGGACAGACCCACCAGGTATATTACTAATAAGATTATTAGGAAGGACTTATATGTCCTTCCTAATAATCTTATTAGTAGGACCACGTTTTATAAAACGCCACGTTTATAAACCATGCAACCACTTTTTTATAGAACGTGGTTGATTTTAGGACAAACAAAATCTGACTTTTGGTACACACCATACATTTAAATTTTATATATGTAAAATTAGATTTTATGATAAAAAGTGCTGCGAAAAATAAAACTTTAGCTACATATAAATTCTTTTGAATGCCACAGCATAAGAGAAAACAAATCTGCAATCTAGTCATTTTTCCTTTGCTGTGGTGATATTTAAACAGTTTTCTTCAAGGAATGTTAATATACAACAGTATTGTTTATTTTTAGGTTGGATGAGGGATTTTTGCAAAATGTGCATGTAAATTTTATGCAAATTACTCTAAATACATGTAAATAGCATGCCTATATGAGCTGTTTAAAATGGAATTCATCAGCATAATTCTCCCAGGTTTTTAAGTAACAAATACAGCTCTTCTGATAAAATGTAGAATGTGGCAGAAAATTCATATTAGTAAGGAATAATTGTTTGAAAAGCACATATCACATTAAAGTTTGTCTTCAAAGCCAGTTCTAAAAGAAATCTTGTTTCGTATATACGTCCTATTATAAATGCATTTTCAGTTAGAATAAATATAATTTTAAATTATATGTTTTGTATACATACATTGAAATTTTTTACCACTTTAAATTTTACACTATGAGAGATACCAATTCAGTTTTCAGAATCATCTTTTACAATTGTAAATTGAAAATGTTGAATCTTAAAGTAAACAGACTTTGTTGAAAAAAATTAAATTGTTAAAAGAATTTCTTTTATGATACTAATCAAAATAAAAACTTAATATGTAGTCTATAGTTTATTTTAAGAGATTTCATTTTGATCTATAGAAATTGCAGAAAATCTGTAGAAGTCATCAATCATCTGAGCTACCAATATACACACATATGTGAGTAAAAAAATGTCAAAAGAATTAAAAAAAGATTATGTTATTAAATATTTTTATTTTTTAAATTATTCGTAACACATAATTGGTGAGTTGTCACAGCGCCTACAGAAAAAAGGTTACATAAAAAACATGGTTAAAATTTTACAACAGTACTACGTCCAAAAACCAAAAAATCTCTCTCCATAAATATGTGCAAGCTGTTTTTATTTAAAAATAAATAAATTTTACATAAGTATCTCCACTAAACTAATAAAATTACCCAACGCGCTCAGTGACCATTCGGTCACTGAGCGCGTTGGGTAAGCTTCTTTATGCGGCATTTAATGCTCCTTTCTCAAAAAGACAGCGTCTCGCTGCTATTTAGATCTGGAGCGTGTCAACGGTCCCTTGTAAATTTCTTTTGACTTCTCTTCCGGAAGAACGACACCTGGATTTTGTCCATCTTCACTTTCGGTCTGCTTCGTCGGATCATGGTACGGCTTCATACGTGAAACATGGACAACGTCTTTTGGTTTCTTTTTCGGGAGACAGGATCGAAATCTTGCACTTCACAGGTAAAGTCGGATAAACGGCGCAGCACTTGATAGGGACCAAAATACCAGCGTCGTTTCGGCTTCACGTCCATGGACTAGATAGAACGGTGTGAATCCTGTTGTCTCCTGCTTAGCAGTGTTATAGGCGAAAGTCACAAACGGTAGAATTTCGTCCCAGTTTTTATGTTCGGTGTCAACATACATGAACAGCATATCGGCTAGAGTTTTGTTAAGACGCTACGTCAAACCATTTGTCTGGGGATAGGCCGTCGTCATGCGATGATCGATATTGCACAATTCGACGAGAGCGGAAACAAGCCTGGATTGAAAAACGGCACCACGATCTGTAATAATGACTCGAGGAGCTCCATGTTTTAGAAGAATCTATTCGAGCAGGAACTTGGCTACTTCTTCGGCTTCAGCAGTTGGTAACGCTTTAGTTATTGCATAGCGTGTACAATAATCGGTGCAGACTGCGATCCATTTATTACCATGGGCAGATTTAGGAAATCTCCCAAGCAGATCTATCCCAATTCGATGAAAAGGTGCGACAGCAGGAGGGATAGAAACCAGGAGTCCAGGTGGTAGTTGTGGAACTGATTTTTTCCTTTGGCATTCTCGGCAGTGCATGACATATCTAACACTTCGGTACATCCCCGGCCAATAAAATCTTTTCCGGATCCGTCGTACGTTTTCGCAAAGCCAAGATGCCCTGCGGTAGGTGCAGTGGAGGAGATGCCCGCTCGGAACTACGGAGTTAATATTTATATTAGTGACATTCCTCATCAACACAACACGACACTAGCCATGTTTGCGGACGACACGGCAATTCTTGCTAAGAATAATAATGTTAAATACATGCACAAATACCTTCAGCGTCACGTTAATATATTAGATCGTTGGTTTGAGAGGTGGAGAATTAAAATTAACCCCTCTAAAACTAAAGCTATTTTCTTTAGTTTTAACAGGATTCCACCTCCCCCGATCTCGGTGTGTGGACAGTCGGTTTACTTCGAGAGGGAAGTTAAATATTTAGGAATATTTTTAGACAGTAGGTTAACTTGGAAAAGTAATACTAACTACACAATTGCAAAATTTTATAAAGCTAGGAAATCTATTGCCCACCTTCTGTACCATAATCAAATGGGAATGGGAAATAAAGTGTTATATAAGATGGTGCTTAGACCCATTCTCCTCTACGCAGCCCCGGTCTGGGGTTCGGCTTCCAACACTCAGATCCAGAGACTGCAAACTATTCAAAATAAAACCCTTAGAATGATAATCAAAGCTCACAGGTATGTCAGAAATGACATTATTCATAACACTCTTAATATCGAACCCATTCGGGACTTCATAGCAAAGCTATCCAATAACTTCTTTAATAATCTGAACAATATAAATAATGAAGAAATTTTCAACCTCCCCGATTATGATCCTGCAGAAAACCGGTGCAGGCCGAGAGCCACTACTTTATTATCGGGCATTCGCCCTCATGTTTAAAATGTCAATTCTAATGTTGTAAATTTATTCATGCAAAAAAAAAAAAAAAAACCTCTGAAACTCTCTTATTGTATTCACCCTTTGTAAAAAGAATATTCAGAGTGGGAAGAAAAAAAAAATATATATTTGTGGGCAATGTTTATATCCTTATATAACTGTATATCTTGTTTACTTTTATTCTGCGCTGTTTTGTCTATGTTCTTTTCTCTTTTCCTTCCCCTCTCCTCTTTCCTTTTCTATATATATTTTCCAAATATCAGCCAAAGGATTAGTTGTAATGTTGATCACATATATATGTCCAGGGATAAAGGGCCCTCGGCCCTAGGCGCCCCAAAATGTTTTTTCCAGTGTCCAGTGAACTACGGAGAACGGACATTTATTCTGGAAAGAGCTGAGACCGAGAGAGGTGCTTTCCGCTCGGCAAAATTTGGTTATTCTCAGTCTTATCTCAACCATGTTTGCGATTAAGATGTTCAGTGTACATATGTTTTAAAAATATCTGTAAAATAATAAATTGTATAGTCAAGGATTTTGTAGCTGCAATTGTCGGCCAGTTAAGCATATCAGCGAACCCAAGATACCTGCTCCAGTAACAATAGGCGAGCAGGTACAGAAACGAGGCGTGCGGTCATCGGTGAAGACAGCCGTGGACATGCGAGACTCGACAATGTCCTTGTTGTTAAATTGGTCATGGAACGCTGATAAAATGGCTGCCAACATTCACCATTTACACTGTCTGACCTCTACTTCAGAGGGCATGTTAAAGACCGAGTGTATACAACCCTATTTCCAGAATTTGATGACCTAAAATAATGAATCACTGAAGATTGAAATTTCTGCTGAAATGCTGCAATATAATTGAATATCAGCTAGATATGATACATGTCAAAAATTGAGCTTATGTGGAAAACATTTAATGCTTAAAATTTGTTGTGTAAAATTGCTTTAAATTTGTTTAATACTCATGGATGTAATTTATTTTACTTATCTGTTTTATAATATGAAATATGTACAATAATTTTGGATTAACCAGTACATGGTTCGTACACTTTATCAATGGAAAAAATTAAGCACCTTTCAAACTTTTTAAGCACCTCTTATCAGAAACATATCAGATAAAATAATGGTTATTACATTAGGTTCAACAAAAACATGAACAAAGAGAGTGTGTATAAGTGAGAAATCATTGTATTTCACAGACACAGAAGTCAAAATTTTGGGGAAAAAGAGAGAAAAATGAAAATTAAAGAGGTAGTTGAATAACTATTAAAAAATTAATGTTCTGATTTACTTAATAGAAAAACAAGTGCCTAAATATGAAAGTATCTAAATAACTTTTTATCAATATAAACAAGTACTTAAAAAATTAAAACAGATTCAAATTAGATGCTTCTTCAATTTGCCTAATTAAAAAAATAAATAAATTCACCAATACAGTTGAACTTTATTATATTAAACTTTGAGGAACCATATTGTTTGTTTGACTTAACTTTAGAAGATACCTAAGAAAGGTTCTTAAAGAACCTTTATAAACCTTTTCTACTCTTTAATGTTAGATGTCAGAAAATTATAACTTGTATAAGATTTACATAAGATTACATATTATATAAGATTTATAAAAATATTATCTTTAATGATCTTAATTGACTAAAACAAAACAACTGATGGATCACCTATTCGAATGACCAAAAATGCAGACAAATACAGAACTAGTTATTGCTTACTATTTTCATACTGAATTAATTTATAATCTTCTATAGACATGATGCCAGTATCAAGATAGTGTAAGGAATTTCTTTGTCTTATACAACAAAAAACATTTTCTTTCCTTGAGTAGGTGAACAAGATGTTATTAATTTCATGCACTTTGTTTTTAAATCTAGACACATATATTTAAATCCTTTCATAACTGCAAAAAAGTTTTATAAAAAATGAAGAAAAAAAAACTTAGTAAATGACTGAAAAAAAGGATCCTTCTACCTTATTCCTAAGATTCACTATAAATGTATAAAATGGACATTCACCATTTACGGATAAATTAGCATGCAAACAAAAGGAAAATCATGAGATCAAAATTTTCATTTGTTATAAGCTGGTTTGTTAAAATAGGGATTTCAACAGTACACCAACAATTTAAAAATCATTTCAAATAGCAAAGCTTTAAAATGCACTTCTAAACAAAACTTAAAAATTTTGTAACATTAAAACTTGTTTTTAACTAGTTTGTAAAATTCTATTAAATTTTCTTAGATTGATTTATAATTAATGTTTAAAAAATACAGTATAAGCCTAATTTTTTTAAATGGACAATTTCCAAAAAAATTTTAATAAAAGTAGCAGACCCAGATGTTAATATTAGAAGGGAAAAAAAAAAGAGGAAAATGAAGAAGGAAAAACAGAAAGTAAAAAACAATTTAAAAATATTTATTTGATTTACATAATGCAAAAATAAGTACCTAAGTATGAAATATACCAGAAGCTAAATAATTTTTACTAATATAAATAATCACTCGAGTCTCCTAATAAAAAAAATGTTGAAAACAGATTCAAATCAGAAGTTTCTCAAATATCCTAATTTTTTTTTTTTTTTTTAAGTAATAATATAAATGTGCATTTATATTATTTTTGCAAATTTTTAGAAGACATTTCTATAAACAAATTTTTAATTTTGTGACTGCAGAATTTCTTAAATAGCAATAAAATCTATACCTTAATAGTTTGGAAAGTTACAATAATTATCATTAGATTTAATTTTAATCAATGTCTAAAAACACATGATTTAAATAATATATGCACTGTATAAGGCTATTTTTTTAAGTGGACAATTAAAACAAATTTTTTTTAAATAGTAATATTTCGGGACGATGATCGAATAGGACGAGATTTTTTTTCGGTATCTGAGCCAGGGGGTTCGAATTGTACTTTAGACTGACAGATTTGTAACCATTTAGTTTGGTCTGAGAGCGCTAGAGTTTTCTTTATGTTACGCAACGGCTAAAGACATCGGAATTTACTACTTAATTACTACGATTCTGAACGGCTACGAACAAAGAGCGGGATTCGAACCCGTGTCCGCGCCGTACCGATTCAGCTATAGGGCTGATTTTTATCGGGATTGCCGTTAAACATTATGATTTTTCATCAACTTCAATGCACACGCAAAACTTAACGTGCGGATTTTTTAACAATAACTTCCGTGCATATCCAAAATTTGGTAAGTTATTTGCAACAGTGTCATTTTCTCACAGACACTGCCCATAGCAGAAAATTCAGTCAATAAGATAAAGTAACGTTTGAAATAACTATAGGAGGAATTGGAATCTCAATACTGTTACCGCGATATTAAAAAAATACCGATATATAAAACAGTATTACGACCGGTCTACATGCACGTGAGTTCGGGAGATATCTATAAAGTACGCAAGTTGTTAAAACATAATTCTACCGTATGAGAGCCCCATATTATGATCGCACTATTAACTATAATGGTCCATTAAAAAATGCGCATTTTCCGGAATCGAAATCCAGAAAACGGTTGTTTTTTACCAAAACATAGAATTACGGCTTAGTTGTACTTTTATAACTAGAACTACACAAGTTCTATATATTTCATTTATACCGCGTCACACGGCTTTTTGACCTTGAAGCACGTGTTGCGAACATCGACTGATAACACTTTCCTGCTCTTTGTCAGAAAAAAAATTGTGGACGCGGCAAAGTGAAAAAGGATGAGAAAAAGACAGAAAACTTTCAGATTATCGTCAAAATTTATACATATGCAGTGATGGAACAGCAGTAATAGCATTTTGGAGCAGACAAAATGCCATTTTGGAGCAGTAAATTTCGCATTTTGGAGCAGACATAGTTAGTGATTTTGGAGCATTTTGAGAAGATGTAGTTAAGGCTTTTGGAGCAATTGGCGAAAGGGTGGTTAATTTTTTTTAAACATTATGCAATAAATAAAATATAAATATCAATTTGGGCTAATGAAACTTCTATCTCATGAGGTTATTCTAATAAAAAAAAAAAAAGAAAATTTTCAATTGTATTTATTTTTCGAGCTAATATGTAAAAAATGGTATATGTAAGTAGTTTTTAGTAGTTATATAGCACTTATAAAAGATATAGTAATAATTCACCTACTTAAGTCCCCAATGTCAGATTGCAAATGTTAAAGTAGTCAGCATTTAAATATTTTTTTTTTGTTCCTTAAAAACGTGGCATTTTAATGTAATTTTTCTACTAATAAAGATTTTAAAGTATCACATTCTTATACAATTTTTAAAAGTTATATACAATGCAGACACAGAAGTCAAAATTTTGGGAAAAAAGAAGGAAAAAAAATGAGAAAAATGCAAAAAAGAGGAAGTTAAATAATTATTAAAAATTAATATTCTGATTTACTTAATGCAAAAACAAGTGCCTAAATATGAAATATGGAAGTATCTATGTAACTTTTTATCAATATAAACAAGTACTCAAGTTTCCCAGTAAAAAAAAATATTTAAAATAGATTCAAATGAGATGCTTCTTCCATGTGCCTAATTAAAAAAATAAATTCACCAACACAGTTGAACTTTATTATAATAAATTTTGAGGAACCATATTGTTTGTTGTACTTGAACCTTTAAGAAAAATGCTAGATCTCAGAAAATTATAACTTGTATAAGATTTACATAAGATTACATATTATCTTATATAAGATTTATAAAAATAGTATCTTTAATGATTTTAATTGACTAAAACCAAACAACTGAACGACTGAATAAAGACTAACCAAAAATGTAGACAAATTCAAAACTAGTTTTGTCTTTAGTTATTGCTTACTATTTTAATACTGAATTAATTTATAATCTTCTACAGACAAGATCCCAGTATTAAGATAGTTTAAGAAATTTCTTTGTCCAGTACAGCAAAAAACATTTTCTATCCTTGAGTGGCTGGACAAGATGTTATTAATTTCATGCACTTTACTTTTATTTAAATCTAGAAACATATTTAAATCTGTTTTCATAACTGCAAAAAAATTTTTATAAAAAATGAATTAATAAAAACTTAGTAAATGCCTGAAAGAAAGGATCCTTCTACCTCATTCCTAAGATTCACTATAAATGTATAAAATGGAGATTCACCATTTATGGATAAATTAGCATTGTAAACAAAAGGAAAATCATGAGATCAAAAGTTTCATTTGTTATAAGCTGGTTTTTTAAAATAGGAGTTTCAACAGTACATCAATAATTTAAAAGTTGTATCAAATAGCAAAGCTTTAAAAATGCACTTCTACACAGAACTTGAAAACTTTGTAACAGCAAAATTTGTTATTAACTAGTTTGTAAAATTCTACTATTTTTTCTTACACTGATTTATAATTAATGTTTATAAATACAGTATAAGTTTAATTTTTTTAGGACAATTTCAAAAATTTTTTTATAATAGTAGCAGATTCAGAAGTTAAATATTAGAGGAAAAAAGGAGGAAAATGAAGAAGGAAAAACAGAAAGTAAAGAACAATTTAAAAATATTTATTTGATTTACATAATGAAAAAAAAAAAGAACCTAAGTATGAAATATACCAGAAGCTAAATAATTTTTACTAATATAAACAATTACTCAAGTCTACTAATAAAAAAATGTTCAAAACGCGATTCAAATCAGAAATTTCTCAAATATCCTAATTTTTTTTTTAAAAAAGTCTAATATAAATGCGCATTTTAGATATAAAACTTTTAGAAGGTTTCTATAAACAAATTTTTAATTTTGTGACTGTAGAATTTCTATATCTTAATAGTTTGTAAAGATACAATAATTATCATTAGATTTAATTTTAATCAATGTCTAGAAACGCATGATTTAAATAACATATACACTGTATAAGGCTATTTTTTTTAAGTGGACGATTAAAAAAAAATTTTTTTTAAATAGTAAAATTTCAGGACGATGATCGAATAGGACGAGCTTTCTTTCGGTATCTGAGAAAGTGGATTCGAATTTTACTTTAGACTAACAGATTTATAACCATTTAGTTTCATTTAGTTTGGTCTGAGAGCGCTAGAGTTATGTTACCCGAAGGCTAAAGACATCGGAATTTACTACTTAATTACTACGATTCTGAACGGCTGCGAACAAAGCAGCGGGATTCGAACCCGTGGCTGCGTCCTACCGATTCAGCTGTAGGGCTGACTTTTATCGGTATTGCCGTTAAAAGTAAAGATTTTTCATTAGCAAATTTTGTCACCAACTTCAATACACATGCGAAACTTAACAAAAAAAGTTGCGGATTTTTCAACAATAATTAACTTCCGTGCATATCCAAAATTCCGTAAGTTATTTGCAACAGTGTCATTTTCTCACAGACACTGTCCATGGAACAAAAATTCAGTCAATAAGATGAAGTATCGTTAGAAATAACTATAGGAGGGATTGAAATTTTAATACTATTACCGCGATATTAAAAAAATATCGATATATAAAACAGTATTGCGATCTGTATACACGCACGTGCTTTCGGGGGTAATGTATAAAGTACGTAGGTTGTTAAAACATACTTCTACCGAGAGCCCCGTACTATGATCGCAGTATTAATCCATTAAAAAATGCGCATTTTCCGGAACCGAAATCCAAAAAAGGTTGTTTTTCACCAAAAACTTACAATTACGGTTTAGCTGTACTGTTATAAATAGAACCACACAAGTTCTATGTTTCATTTATACCGCGTCACACGGCTTTTTGACCTTGAAGCACGTGTTGCGAGAATCAACTGATAACGCTTTTCTCCTGCTCTTTGTCAGAATAAAATTGTGGACGCGGCAAAGAGGTAAAAAAAATGAGAAAAGGGAAGAAATCTTTCAGATTATCGTCAAAATTTAAATATATGTGAAATAAAAAAAATCGCTCCTTCCTTTATTTATTTTTTAATTTCCGAAAAAAATCTGTGTTTAACAATCTCTGCTTTTTGAACAAACCCACAAAAATTTTCGTATTAGAATCATCCCTGAATGAGGAACTTCGTTCGTTATTTTTTGTAATTGGAGCTTTAACAAATTTTGCTCCAAATTACATTTCCAAATCCGATGTACCCCCCCCCCCCCGGGGGTACAGCAGCCACTTCGGGTACTTATCAGTTTCTGGATACTCGCTCAAGGTCAGTTGTTGTGGACAGAAGAGCACTCCCCCCCCCTACAGCTATTCTTTGATGATTAGCCTACATCACCTTCGACTGCTCACCAATCAATGTCAAATTCCCCCTCCCCTTTTGTTTCCTTTAACGGGAAATTACTATAAATTGTACGCTGACGAAAGATAACTAACTCTGCTTAGCGGGATCGTTGTTACAAAAGATGGGAAAATGATTTTTGGAGAGAAAAAAAATTTTATTTTGGAGCAGTCTGGCGCAGTTTACTTAAAAAATGATAGTTTTGGAGCAGAATGGCGCAAAGATGTCGTTTTGGCGCAGTCTGGCGCAATTGGAGCAGCTGTTCCATCCCTGCATATGTGAGATAAAAAAAAATGGCTTCTTCCTTTCTTTCTTGTTAATTTCCGAAAAATTCTGTTTTTTTAGAACAAACAAACAAAAATCATAAACGGAATAAAAGGCGGGAATAGCCGAAAAAAGGAGGAATGCCGTAAAATAAGGAATAAAGGAGAGATTTTTAGAAAAAAAGAAAAAGAGGAAAAAAGGGAGCGTTGCAATGTCTGATTTCATTCATACTGAACGATTAATCCCGATCGACCTTTTATGATTTTCATAGACGATTTCGAAATATTCAAATAAAAACTGTCGGCAAGAAAAAAAATAAGGACCTTAAAGGAAAATTAAGCACTATTTAAGCACTTTTTAAGGCCTTAAAAACGCGTTTCGAAATTAAGCAGTTTTTAAGCACTTTTAAGCACCGTACGAACCTTGTCAGTATATATACAAATTTCCTGTAGATAGATAAAATCTATATTTGAAAGTTTTTTTTTTGCTAAGAGGTTGGAACTGGAGAAGATACAGGATCAAATCCTCCTTTCTCATTCCTTCCTGGTCAATCAAAATTGAGATACTTTATCTAACATAGAATCAGGAACACTTAAAGGGATTGTTCAGGTAGTCCATTTTACTTCCAGGGTATCTGCCAAAATACAATTTTTCAAATCCATGACTTCCCTGATTTTAGCAGATCATTTTCCATGACTTTAAAAATATTTTGCTAAAATTGATATGAATAAAACTTCTGGTTTACATACAAATAAAATATGTTTTTAGAGAAATTACAAGAATTTATGATAAAAAATACTTTATAAATGTTTATAAACTCATATATATATATATATATATATATATATATATATAAATTGTTGTATCTACATATCTAAGTTTAATAATTATATAGCAATTTTCTGAATGCAATAAAAAAATTTCCAATTTGAATTCAGGGTACTTAGGTATTATCAAGGTGACCATGTATAATAGCCAAACATAATTCTATATTGTTTATATATAATAGCCCTAAAGATACTTAGATTTTGTACAAAAATCTTAACTAATTTTTATTAAATAAGTATTATTATTATATTAATAAAAATTTAATCCATAATTTAAAGGGGAAAAAAAACAGAGCAAATATACTTATACATTTACTCAACTATTAAGCTTGCTTGCTATGAGTTTCCTTGGTGAACAAGTTTTACTTGGCAATATGGTCAATGGGATAATACATAAGTACCAAACTCAGTTTCAGAAAAATGACAAGTAAAAATAGAATTAAATATTTGAATGCAATGATTTTGCCAAAATATTTAGTGCCTCACAATCCATAATAATTATTAACATTTCTAAATAAATCTCAAAATTTAATGCCTCAAATTAAAAATCTCTTAATTAGTGAAACTCCTAATAAATCTTTAAAGACTTCCTCTTTTCCTCCAAAGTATGAATTGCGAACAGCTGTGAAAATCCATGCCAGCAATTGAAATCAAACCCACGAACTTTCGCACCCTACCCATTTAACCATCGATCAACCGAATGGGTAGGGTGTTGCTCTTCGGGCGGCCTGATATTTGTTATGACACTGTTATCACATAATCACTGTTACTGCTGCTTTTCCATTCTAAAACCAGTTCTTCCATGCTTAACAAATTTCTCCCTTTACATTTTAAGTGAGCTAGATAAGCTATCATAACATTTAATTGGAAATTAAAAGCAAAAATAACTAAATTAATTATAATAAAATTTGTATTAATTCTAAAATTTATTAGTATACCCCCAAAGTGCCCTGCTTTTCTGTTTCCATATTTAAAATTCAAATATAGTTTCTTTCTGAAAAGTATATGTAAATAATAGCTTTCCATATGAGGGGTGCACAGGTATATACTTAATAAGGTTTACTTGTATATTATGTAAACTTGTATTTTATACCATGGGATCCCCCTCTTCACCCATGCTGACATTTGCATTGATTTGTGCTCCTTACATTTTAAGCAAGAATCTTATGGATATCTGTAACGGCATCTAGTAATTAAATCTAGTATATAAAAATTAAAATGAAATGTTCCTATATCCGATACTCCATATGCGAAGCTGGTCTCTCAATATCAACTGGAGATCATCGCGTGGAGGCGACACAGGACTGATAAGAGTAAAATTGCTCTGTCGCGTATACGAGACGAGTTAATGTTTCTGGTGCTTTCTAAACAGTGTATCTTCAAGTATAGCAAGACAAAAACATACATATGCATGTTACATATTAATGTTGTTAGTTTGAGAAAAAAAAAAATACTCCCCCACCCCAAAAATATTGTTTAATAAAACTCGCCTGAGCTCGGATTTTAATACAAAACACTTTTTTTTACAACCCTGATCAGATTCTTGGAAACAAATGTGGAGGGGGGGGGGTGTCCTAGTAGGTCAAATATACGGGTGAGAGAGAAGCCTAACCTGTTCATTAAAACACAAGAAAAAAACAGATGACTGATCGAATCATACTGCTGCGATAGAAATATTCGACCCTTCCGGTGCAGTGTACTCTGCCTTAATGAATGTGGTTTCCTATGCTTGTATCTTCATCAACGGTTTCGCTTATCACAACGAAATATACACACGCTAACCGGCTCGGTCAAGGACGTTCTGTTAATATACCCTTTCCTACCACTCCTTTGTCACATCACAGTCCAATGAGTACTTTTTCCCTTCTCAACCATAGATAAATCACACATAATCAGATACTACACAACGGATCATTAACACCCCCTGGTCATCCCGTAGCAACTGTCTCACCACGCATTTAAAGAGCTGTAATATGTCACATGTCTCAGTGTACAAATGGGATGAATGGGAGTCTAGCTCTATGGACAAACGGGAGAAGCATTCAGCCCCTTCCGTTCAGAAAGGAAATTCACTTGCAGAGACATTTTTTGATTTTTTTTTTTTTTTAAATTGGTAGCTTTGCGGATCCATGAAAAAATTAATTCATTGTCTAAATTCATGATTTTCCATGACTTTTCAGGTGCACGGAAACCATGTACTTTACATTCAATAAGTGTTGCTTGAAAATAAAATTAAAAAAAAAAAAAAGTTCTAAGCAGCAAGTGTCATTCTAACAAGATATTGTAGCTGGAGCACATAAATAGAAAGCCTTGATGTATGATTATATGCATAATTAGATGTGCCTAGCTAATTTTCATTTTTATTCTTCTGGTCAAGAGTGTGGACATTTTCTGAAGCAAGGATATATATACCTCTTTTACCTAGAATTTTATAAAATAATTTTCTCACCTATGTAATGCTGGTTCTCAGCCAATGTAGCTGGAGCACATAAACAAAAAACTTTAATGTATGGTCTGATACATATTTAGATGTACCTCATTGACTAATTTTCTCAAGAGTAATAATAACAAATATATAAAAGTATAAAAAAAACCCACCCCCATCATATAAAATGTGATACTTATTATATTAGAAATCAATAATGCAATTTCTAAAGACATCATTTAACATGAATAAAAAATATTTTATTTTGCATCTATAATACAACACTGTAAAATCCATAATACAATATTATGGGAATGAAAGAATTTAAGTTAGTCATTTAGAAAATTTACTCTGCATAGAAAGAAAAAGAATTCAATGAAAACTATTATGTTTTTAACTATTTATAAAAAAAATAAAGAAAAGAAAAAAAATTTTTTTTTCTCCCTCAGTCGTTTTTCATAGCATCAGCATTTAATTAAGGATTGTATAGCCAATGATATCCTTTTCAAGTTACGACAGTATTTGTGAGTAGGATATTTTTGTAGAAAATTAGCAATTCGCTGCTGCAAGTTTTCAAGAACGTTTCTAATGTGTTCTTTGATGATTGGATCATTGCTATCTAGGCAAGCAATTACATCTTCAATATATCTATTGGAATGAAAAAAAAAGTATGTATTATAATCAACAGTTCAGCAAATTTAAGATTTAATATCATACAATCCAGATAATCAACATTTTCTAAAATGCATAGGAAAAATGTATAATCAATTTGAAATAAATAAAGACTATAGAGATAAAAGAAATAAGAACTTTTATTTATTACCCATAAAATGTTTAAACTTTATTTGTGTTTATTATTAAATTTACTGTATAAAAGGAAGTGTCATAATAATAAAAGGGACAAAATATAAAACAAATCAATTTTTGGTTAAAAAATAGTAAATAAATAAATAAAAAAAAAATAGAAAAGTCATCTGTGCCAAAGCTTAAAAACTGATTTTTATCTATATTTGTTTCCTCTGTTTTATCAGTTCTATATCTTAATTTGGCTACAATTTTCTACTTCCTCTTCTCTGTTTGGATCCTTCTTGCTTCCTAGTAGCTAGTAGCTTTTCCACATGTATCTATATACTAAAGTAACCTATTGGTTTAGAGCTGAAACCTTACAAGCTCTGCCAGTGTATTTCTTACTTTTCTGCATTGAAGCAAATTTTTCCCCCTCTTTGAAAATCACTTATGGGGGGAAAAAATCCCACACAGGATGCAGTGAAGTAGAATGTGGTAACCAGTGCTTGCAGTGAACTATTTCCAACCTGAGACCCATTAATGAGAACAATATAAGTTCTGCAGAAAGGGGGGGGAAGAGTCCTTTAAATTTTAAGCTAAAAACTATTATTATTTAACAAAAGAATATAATAAATACAATGCATATTTGCAAATAAGAAAAAATTATTTTATTTGCAATTATATATTTACAAACTGTATGTAAATTCTATTTTCCCCCCAAAATGTTCAGCTTGCATTGTGGAAAGAACCTCAATGGCTTTTTTTCTAATTCAGCCCTTAAATTTTTCAGTTCCTTTGCTTTTAAAGGTTTTTTCAGATAAATCTGATGCTCTGTATACAAGAGAAAAAGATTATTTCTAGAAATTTTGCAGAAAGGAAAACTTCTTTCTCTTTCCTCGGAATGTTTTTGAGTCTGTGATATCCAAATTTAGTCACACTTTCATCTCTCTGAAATTATTAAATTTTCACTATTTTTCCTTACAGTTTTTTGGGTAGCTTGACCTCAAATTTTGCCAAATATGCATCCTGTTAATGCAAATTTGTGTAAAAAGACTTCTTTCTATAGTATGTAAATGTGAACCCTACACAGAGGTAAGTAGATTCAAATAGCAATAATGTGTAACATACCATTACAAACTGCTTAAATAGGAAAGTTAAAATTTAGGACCTTCTTTTTATTTAATTAAGAAAATGTGCTTGTCTACATGAAATTTGAGCTTTACATAGAAAATCTGTTTACAGAATTAGAAATTTGTATGTTAAATATTTATTGAATAATAAATTTAAAATTAATACAAATTATATAGTTAAATAATAAGAAAATGAAATATTTGAATAATTTATGGCATGAACAAAATGTAATTAATCCTATACCTAATTTAAAGAAAAAAAAAAGATTTAAAAGTAATGAATGAGATATTTCAAAGTACCTATAAGGTAATGGTAATCTGCACTTGTTATACAATTTATAATTTTGAAAATACATTTGCTGACTATTTTATTTTCCTAAATGAGGAATTTCCACATGCGGGGGAATTGAACTTAATAAATTTCTGGTAATTACAGACTCGTTAATTGAAAAACTGTTCTAAAAAAAGGAGGGGGGATCCATTATTTTAAAAATTAATTTTAAAGTTAAGAGAAAACCACATGACTTGAAAGAAAACGCTCCATGATTGGTTGTGACATCACAGTTCATGATATTCAATGTTGACATTTTTGTTAGCAAGTGCCTTCTATTTTCAGATTGTGCTTTGCTCGTATTTTAAAATTTTCTAGTCTTTAGTAATTTATCTACTCTGACCTTTATGACAAGTTCATCAACCTCGATGATACATATATATACATTTGTTTAAAATGTCTCTTACTAAATAACAGTCTGACAATCTTGCAAAAATTTACAGCATATCATATTTTCGTTTTTGGAAATAATTTGGATTAAATGGGAACAGAAATATGAGGAATCAAAACCTTAAGATACGTAAAATTATTTTTCCTATTTTTCAGTTTATCTTAATTTACTTCAAATAATCACAGTTATCCAGTTTGTAGACACTGGCAACACGTCAAACATATTTATATTTATGCACACATACACATTTATTGTTGCAGTATCATGTTTTATATATAGAGATAGAAGTAATGTTTAGGTAAAAAATTAGAGAAGGTATTTATATTTCTTTTAATTGAAATTTATGTATGAATGTTATTTTGATCTTGTAAAATAAAAAATATATAAAAAGTATTTTAATTATGTTGTTGGAAATATTATTAAAAAGCCTTCTTGGATCAAAAGACTATGTATTAAAACACTATGATTATGTATTAAAACCCCCATCATATATGATTTATAAAGATCACCATTGTAAAAATCCCTATTTATTACCTTTCCTAAAGGTTTACTTTTTTTTTATGCAAAATACCAATTATTTCATATTTACATTAAAAAAAGATTTTTCTCATGAATTATTTTTAATTAACAAATCATGGCTATCTTGCATTAAAGTTTCTTTATTAAATAATTTATAGAAATGAATAAAGAAATCTTATAAAATTATATTAGCATAAATTGATATGTACATATAACAGTATGGTCTGAGCATGTTTGATTTAATGTTAATTATAGGAGTAGCATGGGCTTCACAAATAACTTGGCCCCATAAATTTAAACAAATAAGAAACGTAATAGGAAAAGAGTAAATATACATTGATATAATTTATGTAAATAGAACATGTTTTTGGTGGCAGATGGAAATAATGATGTATAAATTTCAAAAAATTAATACCCAAATTTCATTTGTTTGTGCTGAAATATGAAATTGATAGTGTGTTTGTACTATAAATATATGTTCACTCTATTATTTATTTAAAAAAAATCACGAATTATTTTTTGAAATGTATGCATTGTTCATAATCTTCAAAGTACTTTTTTTATACTTAAAGATTGTATTACTTTTCATTTATACATTAAATATTAATACATTTTTATTGCCTAATATAAAAATAAAAAATGTATACAGTTTCTGAAATTAAATTTATATATCTTTTAAGTAAAATTAGTAGAGTATTTAAAAAAATATTTACTTTTTTTCAAATTAGCCCCCAATTAAATTAAAAGATGTCAAGAAAGTAGGTATTTAAATACCTTGAAAATACATAATTTTTTTAAGTTATGTATTAAATAATTATTGAATTTATATCCTTCTTCATAAACTCATTATAAAGTAACTAAGCTTTGGGAAAATACTCCAGCACTGGTTAACCAACAGAACTTTTAAACGTAATATTTAAAAAAGCAGCAAAAGTTTACTTCACAAATCCAAAGAGACGATTTTTATGATAATTTGGGGTTTAATTTCTCATCTCTTCTCGTAGCATTAGTCCCAAGTTTTATGTATATTACGATCTTTGGAACACTGAAAAATACCTTTTCATAACAATTAGTTGTATTCATACAGAGTGGCATAATACAGTATTTAGAATGGGACTTCTTAATGTCAGACATAATAAAACAATTTTTTATTTATGTGATTCTTTGAACAGAAACAAATTAAAAAATCGCCTACTCCCAGGTAAACAACATAGGCTGTTGGTGTTTTCATGAACTGTGAAGTCACAAAAGAGGCAGAGGAAAAATAGCATTTATAAAGAGCCGTTAAAGAGTCCAATATGAAACCCATTAGATATCCCTAATTAGGGCCCCAAATGAAAAGCAAAGAGGTACTGTCCTGCTTACTTTTATCTTCTATTGTTTAAAAGTAAAATTAGAAAACGTGAAAATTCCTCATTATCATCGACAAATTTATCCCCTGCATATGAACATAATGTTTGGGAAATATAAAGGGAGGGAGGGGTGGGTAAAAAAGGCTTTGAAGTTTTACACAGTGTCACAGAGAATCCATGTGACAATTTTCTCACATGTAGCTCTTACCATTTAAGTGAAATTGTATATACAGACACACACACACACTCTCCTTTTATTAACATAATATAGAAATAATAAAATATCAAGTCATTTTTTATTTAACAAAAATATTTATGTATTCACACAAAGATAATTTGTTATGACATCAACATTTAATTATCTTTTTAAAAAGCTACATATTTCAATAACAAAGTAGAAGTATTTTAAAATAAACTTAATATTATTTTTCTGTTCTATTTCTTTATAATGTAATAAGTCATAAAAAAACTAACATGCCAATAATGCAATTTCATTACTTTTCAATTTGTCAAACTATATAATTAAATACCAATTACAACATGAGTTAGTTTTTAGGAAGGCTGCAGAAAAAATGCATGAAGGCCATTGCTCATGTGGTCTATTTGCTTATAGACAAAAAGTAACAAAAGAGATAAGAGGAAATGATTGTGAATAAAGAGTATTGAAGAACGATGAGACAAACCAAGCAATAATAATGAGATAATAAATAAATTATCATAATGAACTACACAAGTTTAGAAGTATTTATGTGATGTAGAAACATTTGTTTCCAAACAAAGAATATTTTTTAATATGGGATTCCTTTTTAAATTTTAGTTTACTAAAATATGAGTACTACCACAAGCTTTTAAAAGCGAATGTATGACTTTGATATAGCTATTATTTTTTTAATAATGTATTGAAGCTGTAAATTTCAATTTTGAAGTAATTGAAAACTTCCGGTGACTTAAAAAACAAACATATGTAATGTATATTCTAGTGTTTAAAAATGACAATACTAATTATATTTTTACCATTTACATCTGCATTAATATTGTTGAAATAATTATGTATGAATAGTGTATTATAAACAGTCAGACTGAGTATCACAGAACTTCATGTAGGATAGCTTAAAGGCAAATCATTTCCATAGTTTAGATGTAAAATAATTTTAAATACCCAATCAAATGAAATCAAGACTAATGTCATTTCATAATTGCTATATCTCATTTTTATAATACATATCATGTAGTTATATATATATATATATATATATATATATATATATATATATATATATATATATATATATATATATGTATATATATATATATATATATATATATGTATATATGTATATATGTATATATATATATATATATATATATATATATATATATATATATATATATATATATATATATATATATATCATATTTCTTGTTCAGAACAGCCTTTTCTGGATTTTATGCTTGTTTATTAGTATATTTTAAAATCAAGTAGAACAGGACCAATTTAGATGAATTCAAATGAGTTTTCATACACTGAATTGTTCTAAACTTGTAAATATATTTTTTTATGTTTAAGTGCATGAAACAATTTATAAATTTTGCACTATTAAAATATTTTTGAAAAGAAAAAAGCTTTATTGTTATAATAACTAAAATAACTATAAATATGTAACTAGAGAAAAACATATAAAGTGGATTCCAAACATGGGAAATAGTGCAATCCTAAACTACTTTGGAGATCTTAAATATTTAAGTACACCATAGTTTAGTTTAAGTGCTTCAAACAATATTCATAAATTTCAATTACTATATACCTCAACTTATACATTAAATGAAAATAAAAATAAATAGTAATAAAAACTGAAGCCTGAAAAATATGAAATAAAATTAATTGTATTAAAATTAAATGTCACAATATAGTTTATTTTATCGCATGATTCAGTAATGACATGTTATTTGCCAAAAAGAAAATAAACTAAAAGAACAATATGAATACAGAGCTACAGAAAATATGCTTACCTGACTTTAATATCAGTTTTTACAGACAAATCGGCAGATAACTGGTTGACTAATGATAGCAGAACATGCTGTTGTAAGGGGCAAGGAGAAGCACCAAACACCTGATCAACATTTACAGATTCACAGAGAAATATGACTAACTGAACATCCATAGCAGAGAGTGCCTGAAAAACAAATAATTTATTTAATAAAAGAACGCTTATTACAAAGAACAAAATATATTTATCTTTACATTCCTTATGGCCATTAGTAAACAATGAATTTTTATTAAGTATTCAACTTTAAAGGAATATATATATCATATAAATAATTAACACTTTTCAAAAGCATATATCCTTAAGACATGAGGTTGTCAACTTTGTGACTATGTGCACATGTATGCTCATAAAACTACTTACATGTACTCATGGCAAAAAATTGAAACATAAAGGAAAATAATTTAAATTGAAGAAAATAAATAGTAACATTTGAGAAGTTAAATTTCAAAATCTTACTATTGAAAAATTGGTTACACTAACTGCTTTCTCACAACTATTACATAATCATGCTACCACAAACATCTCTATTGTAATACTAGAATAATAGGAGGTGTCCTTATATGTTTTGAAATTTTATTTAAAACCCTAATTTGACTTTTATGATAAATATATAATATGTAACATTAAATGTCACAAAATGTATGTTATGTTAATGTTAAAAATATTACCAAAGACATAACACTTTAAAAAAAAAGTTTAACTGCATACACAACATGAAAAGTTTGAGAACCCCCTCCCCTGTAAAATACTTTGTTCTCTGGTATTTTTCAAATATAGTTTCTCTTGGAATTTTCTGTATTCTTTACAATTGATGAGATTTTTAATTAGTTATATTAGTTCAAAGACAGACACTACATTATACAATAGCTTAACACTAGAACCATGGGAGGGGTCATTTTGAACTAAAAATTACTTTGTGTTTAACAATTTTTTTTTTCAGACAGTAATAATAGAAGTAATATAATACTTATTAAAATATGAAGAATCCTGATACTGAGAGCGGCTGACTATCTCATGACTAGGTATGGTCTAGGTCATGATATTCTTGTGCCATGTTTGTACACAACTATAATAGTAAACTTATATTAAGATCCGCATCTAATCAGTGCAGAAAATTATTGTTGTGACATGTTTGTGCATGTTCGCTTGGAACCAATTTTTTCTTGCTCCATTTCCCACAGATAAAGCGCAGAAAAATGTATATTAGCATTACAAAATAAATTTTAAAAATAAATAAATCTGAATATTCTAGCTATGGTGAATTTCCCTGATATTTCCAAATTTTCCAGATAAGTGGACACTCTGATTACCATTTTAATAGGCTGCTAATATTACGATACAGAAGCAATTGGCAATTGGGAAAAGTGTTGGATAGTTGATCCCCCAGAAGTTGAAAATCTGGTTTCAAGGGATGATAGTCTCAACAATATGCAAATTTATTTCCGATTAAAAATAATTTACAAATAGCAAGGAGGCTTTCAAAAAGGCAGAATTTTCTAAAAGAATTGGAAATTCATGCACATGCACTAAAACTTATGGAAAAAAAAGAGCAGAAATAGGCTGTAGCAAAGGAGTGGAACTCCACCAAAAAGAAAATTTCCATCCCTGTACATGCTATAAACATATTTCTTTTTGTTGGTCACATAATTTAAATTTTTAGTTGGATTTTTTTTTTTTCACAATTTTGAGTCAGTAGTACTAAATTCTGGCAGCATAGCTAAAGTATGAAATTCTTTTCTCTTTACGTACTTTTACCTGAAAAAGTAAGTAGGAAGAATAAATATGACATATTCCCTCCAAAGTCTAGTATTCAGTGATGTTTGGAAGGGAAACTTCTCCTTAAGTAGAATTGATATAATTAAGTCTGAAAGTATAAAAATGTATAAATTTGTAAAAGGCACAGTTTCTGTTACAATACCCTTTTTGGAGCAGCTGGGTGCAGGTATTGAAAATTGGTGCAATTGTCACAGCTGAGTGTTAAATTAGATGTGCATATGATTTGTATCAAATCACACAGATTTATATATATTTTAATATTTTGAACTGCCACTACAACTATTTTAATTTTTTTTAAGAATTTAAAAACTTATTCATTTTTAAATAAAATCTCAGTTTTTTAGATGGGTGTACAAAATATATCATGTGTCAGCTTACTGAAAACACTGCATGATTCTCCATTCATCCTGTTTAATTTATATAGACATCAAATATTTTTTATATAACAATGTAATAAATTTATAATTCGACTTGTAGTATTAAAAACTGCTCTGTTCTTATGATAGCTAAAAGGAATGTAAGAAATTAAAACATTTAAACCCTTCATTTACATATATATAATATACAATCAAACCTTGATAGAGTGCCACCAACCATTCTGAAACCTGCATACTAATTATACCTTAATTGTTAAAATTAAATAAATGCATAGAATTACCTCTTTATATTGCAGAAAGTGAAAAGTTAAATGTCTAGACATATTACATAAACATATACATCCTGATTATATATATAAAAATTCAGGTTAGAAATATTTAAAAAAGAAAAAAAAAATCATATTTTCCCTGCAAAAACTGTTTTAATGTCTTAACATATATTAACTACTACAGATTTTCTACAGTCATTATGGAAAATATATAGGTAATGAAAGCTAAAAAATATCATTTTAAGATTTTCAAGCATATTTTTAAAGTCTGTGTAACACACTTCCAATTCCACTTGGACACTACCATTGAATCATTTTACTTTTCCTTTCCTATAAAATCCCCTAAGACCATTCAGTTACAAATGCTTTGTATTTCCATGGAGCAATTGTGAGGAGAGCTTATTATCAAGGAAGAAACTTGCTGCACAAGTCGAACAAGTCATATGAATACAGTTAGCTAAGAATAAAAATAGCAATAATACTATATAAAAAGCATCAGAAATAATTAACCAAATGACACATACATTTATATTAAAATTTCCCTAATAAGCAGTATCTTTGGATAATATTTAAATTTAGCTATAGTAAAAATAGCTATTAAAAAGTACTAGAAATTACAAATCTAATGGCACATGCATACATATTAAAATTCCACCAGTAAACACTTCTGGATAATATTTAAACTAACCTGTTGAAAGGCTTCATCAATACTCCCTTGTTTTACAAGCTGTAATAAAAGCTGTTTCTGAAGCATGGGATCATTGTGAGGAACAGGAGTGACAGATCGAGAGTTTAAAACAGATGACTGATTTTTAAGAGCTTTTCGAACTTCTTCATATATAATTTGACGTATATTTGAAAAGAGGGATTCTCGTTGCCTAAATAAATAAAGTTTAATACATATATGCATGATATAAAAAGCGTCAAAAGTTTGTAAGATTTAAATAAATTTTCAGATCACTGATAAAAATTATTAATTATTTATATCTAAAAACAGGTTATGCAACTGAAAGATTCCACCTGAAATTTGTCACCCCTTTTCAGATAAAAGAATGGAAAACATGATACTCTGAAACATATACCTTATTCCTGCACATGAATTGGACCATAGGTCAAGTTTTAATTTTAATTTTATAAAATAATATAAGGATTCTAAAAAGATAAAGAGATAAAATAATTCATGAAAACAAATTAAATAACTAGTTTCTAAGTAAAGAACATGAGACCTTTATCAAATCTGATTTGTCAAAAAATAAATAAATAAAATAGTTTTTGATTTAAAAATTTCATTTTAAAACTACATATCACTACCAAAATATTTAAATATCAAAATGTACTTATGGCTATTTTAGTTTAAAGTACATGGTGTAACACATGCAATATTAATTTACTAAAAGGAAAAACAAACCTTAGTTTGTTATTTTAATCTCTAGTTGTAATTAATGTGAGTAAAACTTACTTAATCAATTCTAAATTACGACTCTCTACTTGCATTGTGTGATTATGTATTGCCTGTTGTGTTGATGTAGCAAGATTATGGATTTCCTCTTTTAATTGTGAAGCAGTCGCTTCTAACATAGTACTGGAAGACATGCCATTTTTTTCTAGAATTTGGATATCTAAAAGAGAAAGAAAAATTAATATATATAAATAAATAAAACACTTGTACATGTATCTCTAAGGGAATAGGATATGATTAAGCCAGTCCAATGAATTAATATTAGTCATGATGCAACTTTATGGAAGATTAATATTACAATTTATAAATATCACAGCTAGATGCTTATGGATAAGTTTTTAAAGCAGAAAATAATTATAACTGTGTATATTATGTCCTTATATCCCAATAAAATAACAACACGTTAACTTTTTAGATTTTTTTTAAATTTAAGCATCATAGTAACATGAAACTGAAAAGTTCACAAGGCAGAAAATAATTTCAGTTTTTTAAAAATACATCTTCTGATGTACATACAAATAAAATAGATGCAGTTAGAGAAATTACAGGAATTTTATCATAAAAACACTATAAACTTACTTTATAAGTGTTAATAAACTCACATACATAAAAATAAATTGTTGTATCTACATACCTAAGTTTAATCATATAGCAATTTTTCAATCCGAATAATTTCAATTCAGGGTACTTTGGTATTATCCACGTGACCATGAATAATAACCAAATATAACCCTATAATGTTTATATAGAATATCCCTAGAGATAAACTTATATTTTGTGCAAAAATCTTAACTAATTTTTATTAAAAAATAATTATTATTATATTAATAAAATTTTAATCTACAATTTAAGAAAAAAAAAAGCAGAATATACATTTACCCACCCATTAAGTTTTTTTGCTTTGAGTTTCCTTGGTGAACAAAGTTTACTTGGCAAAAGGGTCAATAGGATAATACATAAATACCAAACTCAGTAACTTCAGTCAAATGACAAGTAAAAATAGAATCATCAATGCATTGTTTTTTAATCGGTAGTTTAGCGGACCCATGACTTTTACTCATTCTACTTGAAAAATCAAGACTTTCCATGACAAAATTAATCCATTGTCTATATCCATGATTTTCCAGGTGCACAGAAACCATGTATGTATATATATATATATATATATATATATATATATATATATATATATGTGTGTGTGTGTGTGTGTGTGTATTCAACATGCATTCTGAAATGGCAGAATAAATCTTCATAATAGGATGTGACAGTGTTCAGTCCACTATGGAAAAGGTCCACTATGGTAAGAAAAGGAGTGTATTTAATCATATGATTCATCAAAATAATGGCTGCTGATAATATTGCTCACAAGCTGAAAAGTAACAAAGGAATAAAACAGAAATTTGCAATTTCTTTTCCTTCCAGTTCTGCACAATACACACACATAAAAAAAGCAGTAAAATGAAGATCATGTACACATTAGAGAAAATAAGGGGGGAAATGTGAGCTCTGCGGGGTCTATACTGGATAAAAGTAAGAATTTACTTAAAATCTAGTCAAATGCTGAACAGGTGAAATAAAAACATTTAATAATCTAACTTAAACTTTTTAAATGTGCAAACAAAACAAAATTGTTAGATAGTGGAAAACACTAAAACATTCCAATTTTTTTTTTCTAAATAAAGTGTTATAAAATATATTAATACAATTTATTTTTCTATCATTTAGTTATAACCTTATTTTCAAAGTAAAAACATAATTTAAGTTTCAACATACAATCTAAAGTTCCTTTCTGGAAAAGCTCGTTTAACTGATGAAAGAGATGCTGACATGATTTTTCAAATGCTGGAATGACATTTGACTGGAAAACATCTTTGCAGGCTGCGTGAACAACTGCTTGTAGAGATGCAGATATGTTTTGTGCCAATGATTCAACAAAAGCCTAATAAAAATACCAAAACTTGTTATTGTACTTACAGAAACTCTTTTGAATGAGCAAACAAATTAAAAATAAAATAACTTAGGAAAATATTTATGACAAAAGAACCTGGTATAACCAGAATTTATGAAAAAAAAAAAACATTTTATCCCAGTTCAGTTTATTACTTCCTCTGAATATCCCTTACAGAGAAACAACAGATACAAAAATTGAGAGTACATATATCAAATAAGACTAGGCAAAAATAATAAAAATGTGAATTAAACTCGCTTAAGTAGGCACAGCCTTTAAACTTCATAAAATATTGTGGTCATTATTCAATAAACACTTAAAACTGAGTAGTTCTTGACTAAATTCACATTAAGAGTCCCAGACATATTGGACACACCTATTCTAACTGAAGTTGGACACTGATGGCAGTAGTTCTTCCAGATTGCCACTACAGGGCAATCTACAAAAATAGTCCTGTTACAATCAATATCTATCTTATAAAACAATTCTATTTAGCCTAATAGGTATGTTAGTTTTTTAAAAATTTAATTAAATATTTGTAACAAGCTATATGATTAAAACCAACTTTTTCTAGCATTCTGTTAAATGAGATAATGATCTTAAAAATTGAAATTTTCTACAACTTAAAAAAATGAAGTTTTAAAATTACATATTCATATAATCATCAATTTCTTAGCTTGCTTGTTACTGGTTAATTTTTGATTAAAGGAAACTACTTACACTGGGTCCTGTAGTTTAAAGCAAATTTTTAACAGCAACAATCATCTATGATTAATTTAAACTCACAGACATTGTTACCAAAAAATGGAATGACTCCTCTTTGACATTATACAGATAAAATTTGTAAAACATGATGTAAAACATTTTAAATTACAATACAGTTTAATTAAAGATTTCATTTATATCTTTTAAGTCTTTTGTCAAGTGATTTTGATTAAGATATTTTTAAATGACTATGACAGAAAATGATTCTTATCTGGGTATATATAAAGATTGTACTTTGAAATAATGAGTATTTTTTAGAAAAATTGCATGTTAGCAAATATTTCATCAAAGTAAAATTTACTCATTTCTTTTTCTGGATTTCTGGGGGATAAAAATCTGGTATTCAGTTTTTTGAACTGATAAAGTAAGAATGTTTTTCTTCTGCTAGAGAGAGACATACTAAATATATATAAAATTTAGTTTGGTTTTGAGCACTACACACGCTTTTTATGACTACAGCAAGAGTAACTAGACCATGATTTATTGTTTAACCCATTGAGGACCAGCATGTAAATGCTATAAGACGACTGTTATGAAAACTGTTGCTGTTTATGCCATCTAGTAATTAAATCTAGCATTTAAAAATTAAAATAAAACATTCAGATCTCCTATTACGCATACAAGATGCTGATGTCTCAATATCAACCAAAAGGTACCAAAAGTTAGCACCACTTAGTTATTCACCCATCACCCTCTATAATTACAAGAATAGCAAATTATATTTAGTAGGTAATAAGATCACAAATATAAGATTCAAAACTTATTTAATCATAACTGCTTTATAACTATATATATATACATACCCCCATATATATATATATATATATATATATATATATATATATATATATATATACACATAATTTTATTAAAAAGAGGGGAGAGAAATACACTCAACTTTAATCTTATTTTAGCTCCCTTTTCCTCCCCCCCCCCCCAACACAAAAAAGATAATTTACAGTGAATGAACAGTTTACAATGCATAACCAATAATATTAAGAAGAAAAATTTAAACATTCATATAAAATTTAAAGAGTCTAACCTTTCCTTTTAGATGCTTATTAAAAGTCTCTCTTACATTCACATCAGTTGCTCCAAGCTTTTGAGAAAAGTCCAGCTGCATCTTTTGAGCGACAGTATCCAAAACTCTGTTTATCTCTGCACAATATATATACATATATATTAATATAGCCTATTTATATTAACACAGAGAATATAAAATGCAGAGCATTCTAAGAAAAACTTACGAGGTAAAATGGCACTGGCTAATTCTTGTTTTAAAGTGTTATCTAATCTTGTACCTATTGTAGAAGACACATCTCTAGAAATTACAACCATTTCTCTTTCAATGCGTCTTTCTTCTTCTTCAGATGTTTTTAAAATCAAATTTTCAATACGCGAATCTTGTATAAAAGTTAAGCAGAAATATTATGCTTTTGAGTTTTTAAACTAGTTCTTAATGCTTTTGTAAGTTCAATATAAAAATTTATATTCTTAAACAGGACAAGGACACTTATTCATACCAAACTTAATGAAAAAAGTTATGAGAAATAAGAAATATTAAAAAAGAGAAAATGAATTTTTAAAATGTGACATTGATAGCAGTGCAATTGCTCAAATTTTTAATAACAGCAAAATGTAAGTAAGTTGAATTACTGTCACAATTAAATGACAAAACAAGTAATTCTAGTTTTATGAGTTATCTGCTTAATTATTCACTGAGGCAATAAAATAACTTTAATTGAAAAGTTTTTAAAATTAACTATACATTCTGGATTACTTTATACTATGAACAATTATAAAAAATTGAAATCAATAATTAATAATTCACTTTATATTATGATTACACTTAGCCAATAAAAGTTCAACCTACAATTCAGAGTATTCTTGAATTGCACATTAAAACTCATTTGGTTTCATGAACAATACTAAATTGTTTGACAATCAATAGAAACCAATGGAATCAATTAATTGCAGGCATAGCCAATGCATTTAATTTGAAATGGAAGAGGCTGCAGTAGTGTATTGTCTAAATGGAAAGCTAACAAAAGAGTTAAAGGTTTAAAGTACTACAACATTTAATTTTTATCTATTTATTCTTTTTATAGGAGATAGATAAATATGACAATTGTTTAATTTATATATTACCCATATCTATTTATTAACTCATATTTTATGCATAAAATAAGTAATTGTTAATGTATTAATAGATTTTGAGCATTCCTAATTTCATTTTATAAAACCATAATGCAAATAAGCAGTTGCACCACATGTGGTTGCAAACTGTAGGTAGATGCTAGCATTCATATCAGGTCACTGCAAGCATTGCCCTTTGGAGTAAGTATAATATCAGCAATTTCAGTGCTACATATCTACTCATTTTCATCTATATATTTCAGCATTGAAACTTTTATTTTTAAAACAGATTTTATATCTGAAAAGGATACATCCAGGTACTACATGTTGAGATATAATTTGGTCCAATTTGCTTGATATATTAGTATTGAGCTGAGTATGTTTTTGGTCCTGTAAAGTTTTAACTTCACTTTGTAAAGCTTCTATTTCATGCCGCTGATTATTTGACAATTCCTTGAGGGATTCTATTTGGGATAATACTTCATCAAATCTTTGGTTTAGTCTGTGGTAGAAAAACAAATTATAAAGTTATTACTAATCATATAGAATTCCCAACTGAATTACACAACAAAATGCAATAGTATTCACTGAGGCAATACAATAACTTTAATTGAAAAGTTTTTAAAATTAGCTATACATTCTGGATTATTTTATATTATGAAGGATTATAAAAAATTGAAATCAATTAATAATTCACTTTATATTATTGATTTATCTTATCAGATTTTTTAAAAGCTTTGATTTATTTTAGCTATGATAAATGTTGGTTATGATTTAATATATAATTCAGCAGAGTTTATTAAAAGGTCACAACATTTTATAAGGAGAAATGTTTAGATAGGACTTTGAAAAAGCAACCTGTTTTTCATTACATGATTTTTTTAAAATACATATGGTTTTAGTTTAGAATGTTTTTCTTTAGAGATATGTTTTTAATTTTATGTAATCACTAAAATACTTCAATTTAGTTAATACAGAACCATGCCAAATTTAGAATAACCAAAATTATAAAATTTCAAATGTTTTCTTGAAATGAGATCAATAAATTAAATATATGAAAATTTCCTTTAATTTTTATATATAATAAAAAATCCTCCAGTTTAATAATTAACTCAATAAGTTTTTGATAGACTGTACATCAAACTTCAGATATTTAATGCATTATATACTTACTGAAATAAAATTCTATTCGCATCTGCATCAAATTGAACAGTTGGAGTAGTTTCATTATTTGACAAGAAGCATTTACTATGAGTATTGATATCACTGGAAAAAAAAATTAAACTTAAGTGTTCAAAACTGTAATTAAGCTTCATAAATACCATTATTATTTTAACTTTTAGTTTGTTATTGCACATATTTTAATTAAAGGTAGTATTAACAAACTACCTTTGTGAAATCTTCCACTAATAATTTTTTTTAACTTATTATTCTAAAGTGTAAAGAAAAAAACCTCATTATTGATTGATTAAATGAGTGTGCTTAGTTGAAGACCAATAAAAAACTGTCTACAAACAGTAAAAAGAAGACCATCAGTATAGTTAAAAACTACTCTATGACTTTACCAGGAGCTAAGCTGTTTAAGTACCATCCTGCATATTCTAGTTGATATCTTATACAAGTATAAGTTTAACTCAAATAAAAATCATTTTGACTAAATTTCTAATATTGATAAAAATTTAAAATATCTGCTGTTAAATTTTTATTAATGATACAAGTTTTGCAGAGTTTAACTTCATTAAAGAGTACTTTTAAAACAAAATTGCTCCACTTTAAAATAAATAAATAATTACCTAGTAAATCAAAGTTAATATTTAAAAAAATATGCATACTTCTCATTTCTACTGGATATTCGGTACTCTTTGCTGGGATCAGGTGCTTGAGGCCAATCTTTAATATGATAGTCTTGCTGATTTCTTGCTGCAATGGGTGTAGTAGATATGGCAAAAGAACCAAGGCTACTACTTAAAGTTTCAATCTTGTCCTTCATCTTGAGATCTGGGGTTTCAATAACTATGTCATCTAATTACATAAAATTAAAAATATGTATAATATGATATATATATATATATATATATATATATACACATATAAAATAAAAAAAATTAAACTTCATTCTATAATTTCAACTATTTAGTGTAATCCACAATATTTGAGATGCCTAAATATTAAATCTCACAAAAAATCTGCATATTTTTAAAATTTTGCTGTAAAGAGTATACATAAATTCATTAATAACCCATTCATAAATGACATTAGCTACTTCCAAAATGCTAAAATCTTTTTTAGATTCTATACTACGTGATTAAATAGACTGAAACCTATTTTTTAAAACCGATTCTGAACATTTATACAAACAGTGGGATTTGAATCCACTGACACTATGAATGAAAGGCTGCACTCTACTAATTGGATCATCATTTAGCTACCCTCAAAGTGAAGAAAAGTGACTAAATAATTAGGTCCCAAAGAAACAATATAAATAGAGAGGGCTGATACTTATTCTAAATGACAAAAATGAAGCACATGTTTCAGTACACTTATTTATTGATGTATGTAACATGTACACTCTCATTTACATACATATTAAAAATAGGGATTCACTATAAATTCTTTTACTGGATGATTGGGTTTCATTATATCAACTAGTAAGTCGATAGAAATTCCTGTTCAAATAAATAAGTTTTTTTTAAATTATTATTATTATTATTATTAAATATTATGGAGAAAACAGAAGAAAATAAAAATTCTGGAAACCAGAGCTGAAAATTTTCTACAATAGTAATTGATATGAAATATATGCAATTACATATAATTATTTATTATAATAAAAAAAATCAATAAGCTCTTAATACTAATGAATCTAATAAATTTTCAGAAAGCATATCAAATTAGATTATGATTCTGCCCTCATTTATGATTACAAACCATATCACCTTTTTAAAAATATTTTTAAATATAAATTCCAATTCTATAACTGCTTTTTATATTTACCTCATTGTTTTGTTTTGTTATTTAACTGCTTGTTTTAGATTTAGAACATGACAATCATGTATTACAACAAAAACGATAATTAGACAGGAACCAACAGCTAAAAGCCAATTCTGAATGGCTACGAATAACCCAAAATGTTCAATCCAAGCAGCAGTTAAATCATTTGGTACTGCGGACTCTAAAACAGGGAGGCAACCACACTTCTATCTGTTCGGCCCTCGCCCAGTTGCTTACAGTGAGGTCTTGGTAAATAATTATTTTAATTTATCCTCCACACCAGATCAATTCTTTTTTTAAATGTAGTTATTAACTAATCACATGAAGAATTTAATTTTAAGCAATACAAATCAGGCCATACAGTTCTTTTATGACGGGCAACAAATTTTAATGGAAAATACAGAACTAGGGAGCAATTTTCTCAGTATAATACACATTGCTGAAATGTTATTTACATAAAAGCTTTGATTTTGATGCTTATGCCAACCCCTTTACAAAACAGAAATAATAAGCACAGTAAGGATCACAAAGTCACAGAATTGGCAATGGATGTGTGACAACTGCAAGAATATTATATAATTGACAAAAACTCTATTAAAACCCAAAATTCTTAAAAATGAAACATCACTTAGTATCTGATACCAGATACATGCTCTAAACTAAACTTCTCGGTATAACAGACCCTAAGGGGTAAGGACAAACAGTGCCAATTCCATTTCGAAGACCAAGGGCTCTGGAGTGCAAATCATATGTTCTGGTTAGGTGGTTAACTTTACACTGAACCCCCCCAGTGCTTAGTTTCCAACTATTCTTGGTCCTCAGTTTATCTACCAACTGAAGGAATGAAAGGCTGAGTCAACTTTGCCCCGCCAAGTGATTGAACCCCAGACCTGTTGTAGGAGGGGAAGCGCTACCCCCAATGCCACTGGGCTTCGATACCAGATACATATATTCAATTTATCTCAGTTCACAAGTCATTTTATCTCCTACAAACATTTTGGAAGTCAAACAGGAAAAGGAATTAAAAATATATCAATTTCGTTAATAATTTGCTTGACAAAATGAAGGAAAAGGATAAATATAGAAAAAATTTTTTAAATATAAAAAACATATGAAAAAGGTTAATGAAAGCTTTGAGAGTGTAATTGTTTTGGCAATGATTTATTTTTTCATATTAATTTTTCTATATTTTGATTTCAATCATTTCATATTGAAGAATATATGTTCGTAAATGTGTGTATTTCCAAACATAGAAATAAAAAGTAAAAAATCTAGTAATGAAGATATATGTGTCAGCCTAAATGTCATATTATAAATTCTACTTCATACTAAATATCTACCAATCTAATTTATTGCTAAATAATTGACATTATGTTTGAGATCATGAAATTTGGAAAATCTTGAAATTTTTATTCAGGATATCCAATTTAGATGCAAATTTATTGAAGTCAAATGTCTTTCAAATCCATCCATTTCTCTGTTGTTTGCTGGTTGCCTTAGTACAATTCAAAATTCATCCACTTCAATAAAGTAAATTGAGTAAAATATGTGTTTATTTGATAAATGATATTTTTTAAGTTTAAGAAGATTAATTTCTTAAATGAGTTTCATAAGCCAAAAGTGCTGCATGCAGCCCACCAGTTAGAAAGTTAACATAAACTTCAGGTACTGCTTCTACACAAAATATATAGTTTCAGCATATTTCTTGTAAATACAATGTATTTACTTTACAATACCTACAGTAATGTCTTAATGTAGTGTTTGGTCTTCCTATTGGCTACAATTTTGATATTAGTGTGAAAGCTTCCAATTCACTATGGAAAACAGATCAGAAGTGAGGTATGGAAAATAGAATTTGCTCTCCGTTTACATAATTCATTAAAATGATGGGCCAGTTGATAACATAACTTGCAAAAAAAAAAAAAAAAAAAAAAAAAAAAAAAAAACATTTTGTTTTGCATTTAGCACAAGGGAAAAAAAGAAGAAAAAAGAAATGGGCAGTAAAATAAAATGAAAACTAGTACTATGAGCTAAAAATAGAAGAAAATAAGAAAAGGGGAGGGGGGAGGTCTTTAAGAAAAAATAGGACAAATAAGAGCTCTATAGACTAAATAATATTAAATTTTGAAATTATTTTTAAAATAAATATTTAGTGATGTAATGTATTATAGCAGATGTCACTTTCATTTAAAAGTATATAAGATACCTAAGTTTACTTATTTTTAGAATAATAATTATTACAGACTGCATTCCCAGTGTTGCTTGTATTATTTCAAATAATGTCGTCCTGAAGTGTACAGAAAAAGTTAAGTTAGGTGACACATGACCAACATTTCTCCTAAGCATATAAGGTTCATGTAACAGCTACTGAATTAAATAGTAAATAATTTGCAGATGAATGAAGTTTTAAATGACATATTGATAAGCTTGCAAGGCTAGAATAATATAACGTTTCAGGTTCAAGCCTGACAGACAAACTCATTTCCCTGTAAACCAAGAAAAAGTAAAAATAGTTAACAAATGCACATACCTTACACATATTTTAATCTTAGGTATATACTTTTAAAGATTTAAATATGATGAATACTACCTGAAACCCTAAGTAACTAAAATATGTATTTAAATGTTACTAAAAATAAAATATTACATTTTGAAATGATAATTTAATAAACAACCTTACCAAGATGCATTCCTTTAGTTGGTGCCATTATCTCAGCTACTTCTCTACTAGGAGAACTAGTAGCACTATGTTGAGAAGACTTTCGTCGCTGTAATGTACTAGGTTCTACAGGAAGAGAATCAATACCTTCAGATAATCGTGTAGCAGAATCACATTTTGACACTGGATTTTTTACTTCTTCATGATGTGTAAATGAACTTTGAGCAGATAAATTAGAATGTGATGGAGATGTGAAATCATCTGGTGTGAGAAGTACTTCTGTACAATTTGAATAGCTTATGTGAGATGCTAATGAAGTGAGATTTGATGCAGATGATTGAGATGGTACAGCCAGTTTATCTACACTAAGTCCTTTTTGAAGTGAAATATCTAGAGGGGTGCGATTAGATGATTCTTTGGCATCCAGACTAATGTCAGATAATCCATCTTTAAATCCTATAAAATAAAAATTAACATAATATAGTTTTAATGAGGCACAGGGTACAGCATGGATATCAAAGAAAATGCAAATTTAAAATTAAAGAAGACTATGAAACAAGGCATAAACTAATTTGCTAGTTATTGCACAAGAACAATACTTGCATTAAAAACAATGTCAAATTTAGGAAACAAAATTTGTGTAAGAGCCAATTACTCAGCATTTGTAAAATAAATAAATATTTCTCCCAAACCATTTTATACTCCTTTCACAGGTAAACTGACCTTTGGTATTAGATTTCACAGGTTCGAATTTCACTCTTGACATGGATGTTTGTAGCTGTTTGGAATCAGCTTTAAGTAGTAGGTTTCAGTTAGTAACATTCATAGAACAAATATAGTAGACTGTAGCGATCTAAACCAAAATGGTTTCATTTGTCTAGTATAACCTACAACTTTCAGTGTGCAAGAACTAATAAGTTACAAAACAAACATATGACTTGGGTATTCTAAAAACCAGTCATACATATTAATGAATAGATCAATTTTAACTTTTGTTATCACTAGGCTCAAAATATCCATAAAAGCTATTATGCTCTTAAACAGAAAAAAGGATAACAAAAATATTTCGCAACACTTCACTACTTTAAATTTTTTTTGGTAATTCTAGTCTCTGTATATTATCTAGGAGAAACAAAATAATGGAATGGCTTGAAAATTTGAGTTTCAACAGAAAAAGATTTATTTAGATATTTTTCTTAACTTCCATTTATTACAAATATTCCATTTGAAAAATTTACTTTCTTAAAAATAGCTCCAAAAATTAGACCTAGCCTTCGAAAAAACTGCAGACAGATATAAATTACAAATAAATATAATTTCACCATTTATTGAGAATCCCTAGTAATTCCCCTTTTCATCCCTAGTAAACTGCCAAACATTGCTTTTTTGCTACATTTTTTAAATATAATTTTATGATACTTTGGGCAATCAACATAATTCCAAGCATTCATTGTGTATCCTAATTCATTTCTAACCCAAAACAACCATATGCTTCCAATATTAGTAGAAGATATGAATGAGCAAACAGAAAGCTATTGAAATATATCAACATGTGCACATATCCTGATATTATTCCAATAAACCAGTGGATTTTTAGGTCTTGGCGCAAGTACTTTGTTATCGAGATATTACTCACTGTTGTAAGCACTTAAGGTCAATACCTTTCATATATCCAGATAAATGATCCAGCCCTAATTGAAACAATGGCTAAATTACTTATTTTGTGATACCTTTAAAACAATCTTTTATCCCCTAAAAGTACTTCATTATTAATAGTAAAACATTCATTAACAAACTTTTACAATCATTCCAAAATATTTCTGAAAAAATTCTGATTAGATTAAATAAAAAAAAAATTAAAATCATTCCTCATTTGTATTGTATTTTGAATACAAAAAAATAAGGGGACAAAATGTCAAATACTCAACAATCATAGCCTTTTCTGTTGTTACTGATTTATACAGAGCTTAGCAGCGATATAGGTATACAGAAAATATCTGAATAAAAGAATATCAACACTTTCATTATTTATCTTTATCTTACACCTGTAACTTTCCAAAATTTCTCTCTGGAGATTAAGAACTTTTCACCTGAGCTTGTGATAACAATTTCAATGGTGATACCAATAAATCTTTAAGATTTATTGGAGAAAGAGAGATTTATATTGTTTTGATAATTGTGAAATTCAAAACTGTGAACTGGGCATTGAAAATTGCTTTAAAAAAAGTAGAACCAATACATTGAGCTTTTCTGATATTGCTTAAGGACATATCAAAATATTTATTTTAATATAAGTTACGACATTTTATAAGATATGATAACATTTTTTCCTGAAAATGGCAATTCTGAAGCATAATACGTACATTGTATTAACTAGATCATATAATTAGACTATATCTTTAACTAAAAGATACACAATATAAGCTGTATATACACAACAAACTACATAGCATATTAAAATAGGCCTTTTTGTCAACTACTAATACTACCAAAAAGTTGATCCCTTGAAATATTTGATAGCATCAGTTACCTAGACAAACTAGACAGGAATACTTGGAAACAAAAAAAAGAGGCTTTTATGAAATTTTTTTTAAAAGACAGCCACAAATGTTTTGTAGTATATCTATTTCAAATTGACACATCAACATTCCACTGCACAATGCAGTAAAAACTCACAAGTAGATCATTTCTCACTCCACAGTTACTGTTTTTAATTTGTGAGATTTAACAAAGTTCTTCACTCTTAAAATAAAAAATTATATGTTAAACAATTTATATTCAGGTAACGTGAAATATAAAATTACAAAACTTAATGGCAAATAACTTGCTAAATTTCAGGTGGCAGTTAAGAACTTTGATAATCAAGACATATGCATTTTTAAAATTTTCTTTTATAACTAGTCAATACAGCTCACAAACTGCTGAATTCAACAGCACATATAAACTTCTCTATTAAAAATTATTCCTTAACAAATTCACAAAAATCAGAATAGCAAAAAAATCTTTTGTTATTAAAGGTTACACTAAAGTTGAATGAAGAATACTATTAAAAAAAGTAATCAGATAGCAATGATATTCTAAATGCTTTAACTACATAATTATTTGACCATTAAGTATAAAATATTTGAAGATAAAAGAGAATTAAAATATTGCATAATGTTAATCCTTAAATTTTTCAAATATTTCATATTTACCATATGAATCCTGAGAAAGAGAACTCACAGAACCAATAGAATGTAGAGGTGATTCTACTTTAGGTTTATAAGTAATACGGCAGGATTGTAGAGTCCTATAAAACAGTTTTTAAAGTCTTAAATCAACTATGAAAAATAAATCCTTATAATATATATTACTAATTATAAATATCAAAATTATTAAAAATTAAAAAAAAGAGAGTATTATCAACTAAGGACTTAAAAATTATACTTCGTTTGAATCCAAAATAGTTTAACAATCAGCTTATTTCTGCTTTCATCCCCATCCATACCAGAATCTCCGATTTGTTCATTTTCTGTACAAACGGAAAACATTAAACAATGAATAATAATAAAACATTAATGAAATAAATTTTAAAAACTCTATTTTGGAAATGTTATTTTTACCTTCATCATCTGAATTGTCTCCACCTGAAATTGATGTAAATTTCATACAAGTAACAGACGATATAGTAAGACTAAGAACAGGGAGAGGAACTCTGAATTCTGATATTGATTTAATAAAAGCAGTATTAGCCAGTGGTTCTTGCTGTACAAGTAAAATGAGCAAAACCTAAAACAAAATTAAAAAATAAATAAAAGTCAGGACAAAAAGTTAGAATACATATATATACATACAAAATATATATATATATATATATATATATATATATACATATAAACACACACACATGATGGCTACAAAATCCTCGAAAAAAGTATCCTGATATTTCTCCTAAACATTGTAAAATATCAATTTTACCTGACATTTCTCAAAAAATGTGCTAAATTTTGATCCAGCAGAAGCTATATTCCTATAGGGATAGGGTTTGTCACTTGTTACATTTATATGAGCGAAAAGTATAAATTTAGATATATGCTGGCACAATTTTTTCTGTCTGGGTGTACCTAATGATTTCACCACTCTTACAACAGTACATCAATGTGCCTTTCTTCTATGTGCAGTAGGAATAAATGTTAAAAAGAAATTTACATTTTAATATGAAAATGGAAAATAACCTAACCTAAGCTTTTTTAAAATTATATATATTATTTTTTAAAAAAATCTTCAAAGATGTTTAATGATATGTTAAACTACTTTTTAAAATTTAAAATAAATTTAAAAAATTGTTTTCTTTAAAGTTTTTATTACTACAATAGATGTATACTTTTAATTAATTAAGAAAAATTTTCCAAAGTTGGTAAAATTGTGGAAAATATCCAGATTTATTTTATAAGAAGCCACATTTTTCCTTGTTATCTATAATGTAAACACTAATCTCGCAAAATTAATCTGACTATTATGCTTAAATTGCTAAAAGATTCTTGAGGATAAAGGCAGGCATGTGTATCTTCTGACTTTCATTTGCAATGTCTGCTCTGATGTCATCTAATTGCGATTACCCATAAACAAAAGTTTTTCTCAAGTACATTTTTATATTATTTGGGAGGCAGAATACGTCAGCTTCTGTGGTAAAAGGTTTTATCAAAGAGGGTAGGAGTGGAAGAGGCTTTTGTTTCAGGAAGAAGTATCTTTCCAAAAAAGTATGAATATCATTCCACTCTGAGGATCTTTTTTATCTCTATTTTTTCAATTTTACTTCATGTGCTTTTCTTCCCAGATATGAGTAGTAAAGATACCAAAAAACATATTTGAAATGGGCCTATGGGGGAAAAAAGTAGACTAACACCAAAACGGAAAGAGTTAAAAAGCAGGAGAAAAAAACAAAATTTCTTGAAAATTTTTCAAATTTTATGACATAAACTAGTAAGAGACTCAGTGGTTATTACATATGCAAACAAAAAAAAAAAAAAGGATCTTCCCCAACCATATATCCTATCATGACATCATAAGAGGAGAAAAAAGAAAAAGAATATTGTGCTTTTCAAAAGTTTTAAATTTTAAAAATATAACTAATAAATGCCTTCATTATAGTGTTTTAATAAAACTTTGAGAGATATTTTACTTCATACAAGTAAGAATCTGACTACCCTGACCAATTATTGATAACATGTGCTAGATATTTTTGCATACCACAGTGTTACAAACTAACCTTTCTTTTAATATCAGATAAAAGCAAATATCTAGATGTAAGATCCATTTCAGCTTTAAAACACGGTTGAATAGAATCTTCAGGATTTGGGTGAATCCTAAAAGTATAATAAAATATTTATTCAGCTGAAATTTTATGATTATGCTCAAACATATAAGCATATAATAACAAAGTAATAATGGTAATTATTATTTTAGTTTTTTCACACACATTACAATTTTACAAAACTGATAAATATATAAACATAAATTATTATAGAATCTTTCATATGAGGAATATAATTATGATTCATTTAAATTCAACAAATGCTCTACTTATAATATGCCACAAAGAAAAATATTAGCATTTAAAATTTTATTAACACAACACAGTAAAAACTTTTAAACTACTGTTGACAAATTAATTTGTAATTACTCATTCTTATCAAAATTTAAATGCTAAGAATGTTTAATTTGTAAAATCTCAGATTATAATTATAATTTTGCTCAAACTTAATAATTTTTTTTAATGTAAAATTGGGCGAAAATTTGGTCAAAATACCCTTTTTAATCTTTAAAGTAAAAATAAATTTCAATAATTCATTACATAAAAGGACATAAAATATGGAATACATATGAAAACAAGACTTTACCTAATTGTTTGCAGACAAACCCAGGTTTCACAGCTCCAAACTTTAAGTTCAGTATTGTTGTCAGCACCAGTGACTGCAAACTTCCAAAACTGAATACTAAATATAAATAAATTAGCCAATCATATATTACTCTTTTATCAATAAATGAAAAAGCAGTGAACACACACCCTAAAAATAGTACACAAAGTAAAAATTGACACCACTGTACCCAGATTTCTATCAAAGAAATTAAACAAAGTGTTTTGATAATTTTTAGTTTAATTATTATTATTATAATTATATGTTTTATATTCGACATTTTTATTCAAACTCAATGTTCTAGTTCAGCATGAGTGATAATTTTGTTACACTTATGCAGCAACAATTTGTAAAAAAGAAAAAAAGAGCTGTAATTTAGCAAAAGATGGCTGTAGCAAACTATTGCTAGCATTTGAATATTAAAACAGTTTTAACTTTCAAGATTGATTTTTATTTTGAAATGTCTTATGTTTTTGTTTAAAACCAATAAAAAGATTTGTCTAAAGGCCCCTCTACACTATGGTCCACTGCAAGCCATTACCACCATCTGAAGTGGGTATGGCTTAACAAGGTTGATGATGGCTGATGATAAAATGACTTTGGCAGAGGATGGCTTTAGAAGCAGTTTTTCTCCAAAGATCAAAGGCAGCCAGATGCACAACTAAGGTGCACAGTACATCCTATGACGAATCTACATGCTTGGCTCATTTAGTGGCCCAGTGTATGGATGCAACCCATAAACCATAGCCCACAATCACCATCAGGAAGTGGTGAACAGTTGACCATAGTGTGGAGGCTACATAAAATGGCAAAATTTCAAATGCATACATGCAAAGGAGCATTAGTTCAGCATGTGCATCTGCTACAAGCAGAACTATATGTGTGTGTGTCAGAGAAAGTAGGAATTTGGGAAGAGGTATTTTCTCAATAATTTCAATGATTTAGAAAGAATACAGATTTTTTAAGTCTTTTTCGATATCAGTTACTCTCTTCTCATTTTTAACAAATAATATCAATTTAAATGTAACAAGTAAAGAATTAACAGCCTGGTATGTAAATAGTAACAGAATTCATGCTGGAAACACAATTTGAAGTATAAAATTAAAAAAGATAAATAGAATAGCCTTTTTATCTTAAAATATTTTAGAATTTTGAACTTTAAATTATAAGAGCGAAATGCAAGAACTTTGATACATACTCTGGTCGATGGTTTTTATGATTATCCAAAAAATATAAACAGGATAATGATTTGTCTCCATGGGGTGTCCAATGATGAAGACATCTGGAAGAATGCAATATTAAGTAATGCATTTTTACAGATATATATATTTTTTCTCATTTCATTCAAAATTATTTCTTACCTAGGTGAAATGTTTTTATCTAAGACATTAACCTGGAAAAATTTAACAACACCATCCAAACTGCCAATTGCTAATGCACTTCCATCTGGTGAAAATGTGGCTGTGGTAATAGGCTAAAAATTAAAAACTTTAATTAATATGCATAATAATCATTAAAATACATTGTCACATTTGTATCGTAACACAGGATTGTTGCACAACTGCTTTTTAAAATCTTAATTTCAGATAAGTAATAAAATTTATTGAAAAGGAATCCTTTGATGCATTTCATATACGAATTAAGTTTTTTAACTTATAACTTCAGAAATTTATCAATGTAATTTATGCATTTCAAAAATCCTTCATAATTTATTATACAAAATTAATGTTATAAACATATTAAAAAATATTCTACACATAGTGTTGAAAATCACCACATTAAAAACTAAAAATGTTTTAAGTTTTTTAAGACACTTATGAAAGGGGAACACAGAAATTTTATCGTTTACACATTTGCATTCAGTACACTTAATGATGTAAAAAACAAGAACAGTAAATAAGAAAAGAAATCAAGAGGTTTAGTAAATTAAAATTTCCACTTTAAATTTTTTATTTGGCAATTATGTTATTACTTACAAATAAGTATGTATATTAAAATCAAGAAAATGAAGAAAAACAAATGCATTACTAAAAATTTGGGTAAGACTTATCAAAATCATAACTATTTGATACAAACCTTTTCATGTTCAGAGATAACTTGAACACCAACCTTTACATCATCAAATGCAAATGTACCATGACCACACTCTGCTAGGACACTGTGTATATTCCAGATTTCAGCCTTAAACAAATATAAACTTGACATTATGACATTGTGACTAAAATGCAATCAAAATTAAGTAGAAATAATATATTTTTACCCTCTCATTATGAGTAACAACTAGCAATGATGTCTTTTCTTCTTCAATGGATTCTTCTTCATTTTCATCAGGAATATATAAACACCAAATAATATGATTATGCTCACTTGGTATCCAACTAGTTGGTCGCAAAATTCGAATTAATAAAGTACATCTGTTTGTATTTAGAAAAATTAGAATTTTCAGAGTTACTTAAAATTTAAAATATCGTTATTATACATCTCAAGTAGTCACATATATAAACACACACACACACACACCAAAGAAAATTTACACTCAAGAGAGCTATTAATACTTAAGAATCTCAATCTAATTAACAAAATGTAGCATAAACTATGTATTAAAGTAGTAACTTCAACCTGAATTTGAAAATTAATAATTCAGATTTACTCTTATTCTAAAAGTATAAATTTAAAGTGTTCTTCACAGAAAATTCCTAAGTTTATATGTCTTAATCAGCCTAAATAAGATTAACAATAAATAATACACAAGTTTTTGTGTACTAATTAAAACAAAATATATCACTGTCTTCAAATCACTGTAGTAGTGATTTGGGCCTTGAAGAATTAAAAAAAAAAATTAAAGTTATCTGGATTGAGAACTTGATTTATTGGAGAAATTGATAAGAGCTTATTATCAACACCTTTAAAATATATCATTGGAGTACATCTATGCATAAATAGCTTATGCAGTTGAACCTCCACACAAGCACTAATCAGACTCAACAAATTTGACTGTCTTTCAAAGGAAGGTTGAGTATTTATAATAGTTAAAGATTTCAATTTTAAAAATATTAATTTTAGTTTTTTTTACACCCAACAGGATTATAAAATTATTCATTTTAGCTTCTTTAGTTTTGTAAGTATCTTTTTCAATGAAAATGCTTTTTATAGCTAATGATTTCTTTTGTAAGGGAAAAAAGTACATAACTGAGACTTTCAACAACATATTGTATTTTAATTGAACTCCTTCAGGTGAAAATTATTTCTTCTCCCTCTCATATTTTAGGAAATCACTACTCTGATCAAATAAGAAAGTGAGCGACTGAATCTGAGGAAGAGTAAAATAAGTATATAAAATATAAAGGATATAAAAAAAAAATGACAAAATAAGGATACAATAATGAATTGTCATCTTCAGTAACTTTATGTACTAAAAGTTCTCCACATGCATCTACAGATCCTAGAAGAGCCTGAGATGTAGAATGAGCAAATGCAATATCTTTGACTTCATTTTTGTAATCTTTGATTAAATAGCGACAATCAGAATGAAGGCCTAGAACACGGACATATCCTGCTTTATTGCTAGCTGCTGTAAAATAAAATCATGTGTTAGAAAAATATTTAAATAATTTCATTATAAAAGAAATAATTAATATGCATGGTACTATCACACATCAATAACATCTATTAATCATTACAATTTTAGATAGTAATTAAAATGTGTTTCATTTTTCAATCTTACTAGTTGAGATAATTAAATAATTTAAACTTTGCTATGATATTAAAAGTTCAAAATAAATGGTATAGTAATGCAACAAAATAAATTGTTACAATTTCTTGTTTAAAATGTCACCATCTTTACAGAAAGCTTCGACAAACTAAATTTGATTGTTGAAAAAGTAAAAAATGTATATAAACACACACACACATATATATGTACATGTGAACAAAAGTATATGTATGCATGTATGAACACACTTAGTCACTTACCTACTATTTTGAACAGAAAAAAAATATCAAAAACTTTAGTAGTCTAATGAGCTAGTGACAAAGCTATAAATGAGGTTATTTAGTAAATATATATTATTAGTGTGCAAACAAGACCACCTATTTTATGAACTGTTTAAATAATACAATAGGAACAAAATAATTACTAAAAAATAATGAGTTTGTTCAAAAATCCAATGAAATTTAAATCAAAACTAACAAACATACAATTTTTATGACCTTAGAATAGGTACACACAAAACCTTATTAGTCAAATAATCTTTTTATTCTAACCCAATTCTAATCCCAACTATTTTTCTATCTTGAAACTGCTTATTTCCAGCTAATATGACTAACAAATAATTTTTTTAATCAAAGATTGTGTTTTGAAAACTTTTTAAATTTAAGATTAAAATTTTTACAGGTATTTTACTCAATATACTTTCTTTGTTAAAACATTTTAATAACCATTAAAATATAATTGGTATCAATGATTTGAATAGAGCAAGTTTAAGTTTATTGTTTTAATATTAACACAATAAAAATGTATAAGTACTTAATGATGTAAAATACATGATGCATTATTATTTCAAATTTTTAATTTCACGATTTTGCATATGAGTAGTAACTACATTCTATATAGTACTTAACAAAATATTTTGTGGATAATACAACAGATCATCTTTTTATTAAGGAGAAAATATTTTTCTGAATTTAAATTCATTAAATTACTTATTGAAATATGCTTTGAATTATCTTTAATATATCAGAGAAATCCCAATATTTGATGGCAACAAAAATTTGTTATTCCAAGAGTGAAATGAAAAGTAAAAGTAGATAACAAATAATGACTTATTTTATGAACAATTTGCAATGGCTGTAAAAGATTTAAAGATTCTACAAACTAAGATGTTATTTTAGGTCTTAGTATTGAAAAAAAAATATTGGTTATGTAGTTATTAATACTATATTGCTTGATTGTTTTATTTTATTATAGATATTGCATATTATATTTCCATATCATAAATTTCATACTGTATTAATTCTATATTCCTTTGATAATGTGTCAATGCTATAATTTTTTTGACATTTTTCTTTACATAATATACCTTAATTAGTTGTTATATTTAACAGTTCAAGGGATGGATAAAAGGGCAATTTGGTAAAGAGAATTTATTGTACATAGTGATAATAGTTTGGTTTGAAGATTTTATTTTTCATTTAGAATTGGTGGAATTGATTTATGATAGGTTATGTACAAAGTTTTTGACTCTAACCTTGATGTGCTTCAAATCACACCTATTTTGCAAGTTAAATTTGTGATTCCTTTCCACTACAATTGCATAGTGATCTTAATTTTTATAATATAATTTGTTTATTTAGTTATCTAATTTTATGTTAATAAAATTGTGTTTTGCAAAAATGTCCTCTTCAGCAAGGCCCTTTTTCTTTTTTCCAGGAAGTATCTCTATACCTCAATTATAATCTGAATAATTTTTGAAAGATTTATCCAAATTTGTATAACTATCTCTTAAACCATGGCAAAATTTGTTTTCCAAAGACCTTAGCAACTCAATTTTCAATCAAAATTACCCTAGTAATTTGCTAACACTATTTAAACTTTCCCAGGAAATTTGGCAGAACTGCTCCATTAAAACATGTATGACAACCTCAGCAAAACAGATGTACTTAGCTAGATTTATTTTTTCGCCAAGGGTTTGTGTATTCAATCCAGAGATGGCAAATATTTGTACTTCACTGCCTGCTTGTTGTCTGGTACAGATGCCTTTTTTGCACTTGATTTCCTGTTCCCATTTCAATATAAATAAAATACACATTTAAAGTTAAAACTAGTTTCAAATTGCAATTCTCTAAAGTTTTATTAAATTATGAAGTCTTCTAATGTGGCACCAAGAGTTCTGGCAAATTAAACAAGGACTACTTTAAATTCAAGAATGTGATCTGCCACTTGTGGATTACACCCATACAAATGTGAGTGTGTGTGCTTGGTTAATACTCTACAAAGAATGATGATTATGTTTATCCAAACTCTCATCACAAATGTGTTCACTAAAGAATAACCTTCTTTAAAAATTTAAAAACAAAAGGACAATATTCAATACCCTTCCATTCAAAAATAAAATTAATCATATAAACATTTTTAAAACATTGTCTTCTTTTTTTCAAGCAGTTTATCTTATAACCAAACTTTTAATATTTTAATTCAAGCAGTATTTTTAGAAGATAAAACTTCTATGAATATATAAAATATTACAATATATAATTAAATATAATAAACAAATTACTTACGCTTCAACACATAAGCCAAATATTTTCCTCCAAGATGAAAACTAATAAGCCTCCCATAGTAATATTTTTCTTCCCATCCAAAATCAACCAAATGCTCCACAATAATCTGCACAATAACAAATTATAGGAAATTATTTTCCATAAGAATGATTATAAAATACTAGCATATTAAACTGTCTCATTTGTTTAGTGTTATAAAATATATTTGAAAATATTTTTTCCCTTGGATTTTAATGCGAAACTTCAATCAAACACAAAATTAAAACCAAGAAATTTAAACGTTAACAAGGTTAACAATATTATTATTTTTATGACCCCAAACCGTAGTTTAAATGAAAAATCAAGTTAATTTTAATTCATGGTCACATCAAAAACTTAAGAAATTATATTTTTCAACATAAAAAAAAAATTAATCAACTTGATATGTAATCATCCTAAATTGCCAAGGTACAAAGGTAAATACTCATTCAAATATACAACTCAAGACAGATATAATCAATTTGTAATATTTGCCACCCATGTTCTATCATGGTTAGCATGTTGCACTTCCTGTGGACTTACATTCAATTCCACAGTAAAGTTTGGATGTAATTTGTGTTCATTCATCATAGAGAGTAGCCACTTATACAATGCTCTCTTTGATAAAAGGTAAACAACATTGCTGTATAATACGTTATTATATGTTAATATAGCAAATAAATAAAATTATGTCCACTAAAAGAAAAAAAGATACCATTTACAAATCAAAGTTGATCCAAACAAATTTTACTTCCTTATTGAAAAATGAATTTTTTTCCAGTGATAACTAATTAGGATAACCATAAAATTTAATAAAACTTTTATCATGATTGTCGTGTTAGTAAAGAAATGAGACAGATTAAAAACAAGTATGCTTGTATGCAAATGTATGTATAGTTATATAAATGTATACATAAAAATACATCCATACATGTCGGTAACAGGTAAAATGCATTACTGTCGTATCAGTTCCAGAAGTTTGTAAGTGCGGAACTGCCATAGAGAGGAAGGACTGGTAACAATGACCTAGTGGTGCTCCATCTATGTTTATTCTATTTAATATGGAGTAGTTAACCTGTTTTGCTTTGGGTTTATAATTTCTATTTTTAAAAGTTTAATTGCTATTTGGGCTATGTTGTCATTAAATATGTGCCATCAAATTAGTCTTAATCATGAAATACATATTTAACAACATTTCTAGGCAAACTCTTAAAAGTATGTGGAATCAATCCCCCATACATTAGCTTTCAAACATAAAGAAGTGTACAAATAATTAGTTTAAAAACATTCTTACTAAGATAAAAAAAAAATTTTTGCTTTCCTGGTTAGCAATTAAACAAAAACTTTAATACCTACTTGATGAAAATTAAATACATACACAACAAGATAATGGAGGAGGAGAGCAAATGTGTTAAAATTACAAGTTTTGAATTTTTTAAATTACCTCTTTAAAGGGACTTATTTCATTTTAAAACCTTACTATATTTGATTCTGTATTACAATTTACTTTTTATAGACTTGGCTTCTAATCTAAACAATCTAGAAAAAGAATACAGTATTTGAAATGGTATAAAGCATAATAATCACATTTTGTATTAAATTAATTATGCTACTTCAATTCTGAGTAGTTTGGATTCCTCAACATAAGTCAAAGCATAGGCAAGTATAATCTATACAATTTATTATTACGGTCATTTAAACATTTTATTTCTGTACTGTACATTTTAAGTTTGTTAATTTTGTGATTTCACAAACAAATCTCAGAAGTTTATTTTCAACCTTTTTCCATACTTTTAAGAACATAGATGGGAGAAGAAGGGGAGATTATATTTACATTAAAGTTAGCCATAGTATCAAATAATACTCATATTATTACTATATTAACAGCAATGAATTACTATAAAAAGAATTAACTATACCAGGGTATATTTTGGCACATCAGTATATTTTAATACTGTAAAATAGAATTTTATTAAAAATATGCATTTAAAGCTAGTCTACCAAAAAAGAAAATGTGAAACCCTGATAAACATATAAATTTAAATCTACAAATAATAAATAAGGGGTGATTATGCCTCTAAGTAACCTTGAAATTTGTAATAAAAAAACCCTGAACTAAAAAAGTTAATTACGTTTAATTTAGTTGGAAAACTAAAAAAAAATTATAAACAAATTCTCCCTACTAAATGATGCCATTGAGAGTTAATGAGAATCTTCTGATGCATTTAGCTTTCAGTCACGGATATTTAACTGCAACTGAAAGCTATATGCAATTTTCAACTGCAGCATCGTATTTAAGCTTGTTCAGCTTTGCTTTACAGGCACTTCTAACTTATGCTTTTTGCATAATAGCCTGGCCTGCTACTTTTCATATAATATTACAGCAAAAATTGTTCCTTTCTATCAAGGACGTTATGGCTCAGTCGGTAAAGCAACTTGCTTTATTTTTACACTTAATTATTTTAACTTTCAAGTTCCCCCTTTTGTTCTACTATTATTATATTTTTCATTTTCCATAGCTTGCTATTAAGTCTAGCTATGTTATTTCCATCGAAAATCTGCTCCCGCTCATAACACAGCCTTCCGGTTACTTCACGCGAAGGGGTTGACACCATTTTAAAATCACCAAGAATAGGGGGCACCCAGTTTTTCAGCAGTACCCATTCTTGTATTTTTTAATACTTGAACCAAATAGGTTTTTTTAGTTAAACAATGTATTAATTTACGATTTTAAATCAATATTTTTTATATATTTATCAAGCATTTATAAGTGATTAGACTGTGTACAGGCAGACCAAGACATTAAAAATCAATCATTGACAGACTATAGCACCTGATAGGGTCCATTTGAGTTTGTGAAAATTGGCCTTGGCCAGTAGATAGGCTGTAGTGCAGGTGAAGAATTTATAAGTAATAATAAATTTATACATGCATCAGAACAATTTTTCATTAAAAATTGTAAAAACATTCGGAAAGAATTTTAAAATATTTTTTAAAGCATTGTTCAATTCCAAATTTGAGTGTGAAGAAATATAGTTATCAAAGAAAAAAATTCAGCAATGCAGGGTTAAGATTTTTTTTTTTTTTTTTTTTTTTTTGGGGGGGGGGGGTTACCATTATGTAACTGATACCATTTAAAAATTGAAAGAACATATTCAATCATTCTTTTCAAACAAACAAAGCTTAAAATTATAATTTTTTTCCTAGGATTTTGACTTAGTAGCTCATTTGTAATAAAAATGACCTCTATTTCTTAAATTATAGTTATATCCTTCAATTAACATATAGTCAATTCTCACCGTAAAATCAACTAAATTCAAGGCAGTAAAATGTCAACTATAAGAAATAACAAAATGATGTAATTATGTATAGATAATTGTTGTATTTATTAAGCTTAAAACAGCTGTTGAAAACATACTTGACTACAAGCAGCACTGTGAACCATAGGGCTTGAATAAATATCAACATCCGTTCCATACACTGAATTGTCAGAGCTGTCTTTATCAGCACATAATTCACTGTAAAACATAATACAAACTTGTTTACATTTGTAAATGGATAAGAAAATGCAATAACATTCATTTAAGAAGACAATATTAAAATTTTAATTTAAACCTGTATAAAACCATGATTAATGTTACCCCTTACTGTAAGGGTTACAAAGTCCTGTGATTTTCTACAGACAACAGAAACATAGCAAAATTTATGCATCACACAATATCTGAAGCTTGTTAACTCTGTTTAACCTCAGAATTTTGCCTTTAAGATTACATTTAAAATTAATTTTTCCAAACCTCTTTTCTTATGATCTAAATCAATATTTTAAGAAAAAAAAAATCTATGTTACAAAAATTTACTGCATATTTAAATTTTAAATTTAATAGATTTCAAATATGTTATAAAGAAAATAAAAAAAATTTTATGTGATTATATATTGAAAAAAATTTTGGCATAATAGCAAGTGGGAACATGCAAAATCCATACTCTTTTTTTAGACATTGTACAGTTAAAATGTTACTTTATACAATTTCACAACTTTTAAAATGAGGTTTACATTTCTTTTTTGGTTAAAATTACTTCTTAAATGTTACTGCTCCATAATAAATGTTTCCAATAACAGCTTCACAATATTTCATGTTATATTTATATTATTTTAGTCTTGTTCAATGGATAGCAAAAAGAGCTATTATATAAGGAATAACTTCTAATATGAATTCAGTTGGATCTTTTAAAGAAACTGCAACATACATGCATCCACTCCATGATTTTTTAACATTTATCAAAAACAAAGTCATCCGTCTGATAAAGCTTTTTTTTTAATAATCTACAAAAATATAATATTACTCAATTAAACAAATAATAATTTAAAACATTCTCTAATTTTCTTGTAGATTTTACAAATACATAGACAATTACTTTTAATTAAACAAGTATTTAATAACACTTATTAGATGTATATCTGTATTCAAACAGAGAAGAACATGGATATCCTAGGCAATGTAATTAAAAACTTTTTAATCTATATATTCCATGTATTATTTTCAGTATCATAAGATTAATAAATTTCTTACAGCAATAACAATTAAAGATGAACAGACATGAAAAAGGATCTTAGTACCATACATGATATATTAGTAAACAAATGTTAATACTTTTTATCAAACAGCCCTCTTATTTTTACTGCTTTATCCATGACACTTATACAAAGTTTATACATTATGATTTATACAAAGTTTTATAGTAAACATTTCATACAATTTCTACTTTCTGCATATTTTTCTCAACAGAATAATATCCTGAAGGAAATTTAAAGTCATTTATTGTATAATTTAAGACAAACTCAAGATTAAAATAAAATTTTACACACACACACACACACACACACACACACACACACACATATATATATATACATATATATATTATAAAAATAAATAAATAATTCAGATATAATATATAAATAAGAATAAACCAAGTTTACTAAAGAACATAAAAGCATAAGAGAAATATAAAGAAAGAAAATTAAATGATTAAATATTTAAAAATTATAATAAAGAATTCTTACATTTTCTGGTATGGTCGATTGTTTAAAACAAGATTTGCATCGCTGGGAGTTTCCATGCTACCATTTGTTATAGCCTTTACTTTACCTAAAATTGATATAAGAGGATATTAAATAAGAAGAAACACAAAACTAATACATAGAGCATTCAGTACTATAAAAATACAAATTTACATTTTCAAAATAGCCAGACCAGAAAAATGAATAACATGTTTAATAAAACTAAAAAGATTTTTAAATCTAAAAATTTATAAATTTTCATCTAACTTACATCTAGTTATAAGAATATACAATATTTGTAGTGATGTAGTAGTAAAATTTGTAAAGGAAAACAAGGTACAAAAAAACTAAATACTAATTTCTTTTTCTTATCCCCAATTTTGCTTGCATAAAAAAAACATGCATACTTTTAATCTTTTATTTTTAACCCATATTGTACCACACCAACTAAATATTTCTGTAAGTTATTAAAACTTAATCCATATCATTAACATGGTGTAACTAAGTATATAAAACCAAAATTTTGAAAAAATATTTTTAATTTTTTATGTAATTGGCTGTCTTATAAATAGGACAACAGTCCAATACACTACTAAAACTTAACAAATATCACATTACATTAGGCTGATTCATAGATGAAATTCGGGGAAACAGTCAAAACAAGGTCTAAAATTGCATATTAAGCATAATGCTAGTAGGTTTTCTCTTGCAGTTATAGAACTGACAGTAAGAGAGTAAGTTTATCTTGCAATCTAAAGTTTTTCTGAATAGAATAGACATCTATTTAACCCTTGTTGTGTCCAGGTGTGTGAACAGGTTTTCATTGAAAGGTAAGAAAAGAATGTGTGCTATCAATGCAATATCGAATTCATGGAAAATTAATCAGGATTGGACCGTATTAATTGTGGGGCACCTTTTTTATACTTACAAAAAGCAACAAAAACTTTCAGCTACATTATTAGCCCTGTTTTTAAACTAAAAGTAACCTCCACCATGTTTAAAAAAAAATAATAAATATAAAATTAAAGATTAAAAAATGACAATTTTTAAGAGGTTGCTAAAAATAAATTTTACAATGCAATTTTTTTTTTCTGCTACTATGCTAAAGTGTGTCTATTTTAAAGGTGTTAAAATCCACTCAGAAAATATTTATAACTTTATTATTAAATGGAATTTTATTTGCTGTCCTGTTTATAGGACAGTGGTCCAATATGGGCTAATCTTAGTAAGCACACACTTAAAACTAGATTGTATATAAGAAATACATACATATAAGAAATACTTTTTATATAAGAATTTCATTCTCCAATAGAATATATTTCCTTATGTCTCAGTTCACCCTCCTTGATTAAAACATAACCCTTTAACAGATATTGCTTGTGTTCACACATTATATGTGAATATCTCATTCTTAATACTTCGATGATCAACTGAGGGTAGACAAAAATCTTTTATCATTATCATCTTTGTACAGTTTGCTTTGAAAATAATTTCTTAACATTTATTCCCTTTTTAATTTCCAATTGCTTAACAATAGCCTTTTTTTAATGGTGTGATTAGAACAAAACTTTTTTCCAAATTTTTCTACTCTTTCTTGGGCCAGCATGGGATAGATCTATCTCTTGAGGAGAAATGTATTTCTTCACAGATTTAGAGCTACTGCATGGTGTATGAAGTTTCCAAACACTTTGCAGTCAGTGATTCTAATCTACATATGACAAGATGAATTGCTCCAGGTTCTTTGGTTTTTCTTACTTTATCTTATTAATTATAAGTGTTGCTATTTCCTTAGTAAAAGTATTTTATTTTTAATAGTTTTAATTTTTAATATGCCATTTTATATCACTGATATATTACTTCAAGTAATGCAATTGCATTCACCTGGGGTATAATGAAGAATGTTTCATTGTACATCACTCTGAGATTACTAAATAAAAATTTATTTATAAACTAATATTTTTAAGTTTGATTTCGAGGTATGAAGACAATAATACCTAGATATAATACCTAGATGTATAGAAAAATAATGAACTAAATTATTTTAAGTAAAGAAATTTACTTCCAGTGGTGAAAAAACAATTGTTTATTGCAACCATTATAGAAGTGAGAATGTATCCAAATCATACCAGTAACTGGAACATATTGTATAATATATAAATAGATATGTATGTATATATACATATGCATATTATATTTATTTATAAATATATAAACTGGAACTTTCTGGGACTACTATTTTTTAAGTAATATTTAATTTCATCCTTGTTTCATTGTAACCAGTCTTCCCAATTTAGTTTGGTAACTGAATTAGATATCAAAATTAATAATTTAAATCCTTTCGTCACACTGCTTATTCAGTGGTAAAAAAGGGCTAGGTAAATTGGTTTTTAGAAGATAATTTTATTCAAAAATATCTTAAAATGATAATTTTAAATAGAAATGCTACTTGCTCTGAAATTTTAGCTACTGATAATTTTTTATTAACTATTCTATAAAATTAAATACTTTAGATCTTTACAGTAGACAACTCCATTTAAAACTGTTTTCTTAAAATAAGATAAAAAAAATATCAGGATAACTAAAATAGCTTAAGTTAACAAGGAATTTATTAAAATAGAATTTTAAAGGAAAAGATATATATATAAATATATATATATAAGCATGACATAAGAAATATTAAAAAATATTTAAGACAAGATCTTGAATGTCCTGAAAAATTACAATTAGAAGAAAAGGATTAATGAAAAGGAAACTTAATAATGTCAGCAAATATTTTAACTACATATTTAAGACTTTTCTCACACACTAAAAGGAAACTGGAACAAAAAATCCCAACAGTTAACTTTATAAATTAAAAAAATTATGGAAATTAAAATGCTGAGAAGTATACAGTTTTTTTATAATCTTGTCTAGCATATGCTTCTCTACTTTTATACAAATTATGAATTAAAATATAAAGAAAAAAAGGACGTAACTCACAAAATATCAGATAAAGGTAGTCTGGAGTTTACATCTAATATAAAAGTTACTCATTACCCAGCAATTGCTAAAAGGATCCATATTAAACTTAACAATTTAAATACTATACACACACATATATATGTGTGTGTGCATAAAGTTCTATAAATGTTGGGTATAAATTTAATTCAACTTATATATTTTTTTCAATGTAGTTTACTAGAAATAAGGGTACAATTATTCCAAGATATTTAATTTTATGAATTTTGTTAGATTCCTTTGAGTATATCCTTAAGGATTACTGATTATTATAAAATAATTTAAATATAAAGTTATTTCTTTTTCAGCTGAAAAAAATTATGAACAAAGCTACAATAAATGTCGTATGACAAAGAAAATCGAATGAGAAAGCTAAACAAGGGAAATAAAAGAAAGATAAATCGTAATATAATGCAAATTTAGAACTGATGCTTTGCTTTAGAAATGTACGATCTAACATGAAGCGTGTATGTTAAAATGCATGCGAAATTCTCACAAGGTAGTTAAAGTTTATTCTCGGTTTCGGTAATTCTCCATAATGAAAAATTACTAACATATACACACTATATAAAGAGGAAGAGAACTGATATATGACTGATTAGTAATGAAAACTAACGCTTTATATATGCTCAGATTTCATATGATTTTGAATTTTCCCCACAAATATAATTCTTATCTAAGACAATGCAGAAAATAACTTTTTAATACCTGAATCAGTCTCGGATTTCCCCACATTCAAAATATTTTTTAAGTGTTCAGTTGCTTCCAACGTATCAATACCAGCATGTCCATTCATAGCGAAATAAAGACAAGCCTTACTTTAAAGCCTGTATAATTTCTTAACCATACAATAAAAACAAGTATTAAAATAATTTTTCTTCAAATACTTCACAGGTTTTACCGAGAACTATGACACTCACGGTTGGACAAAAAAGCAACCAAAACTAAACCTTATCTGTATTGTTAACTGCGCTTTATATAAAAACTACACAAACTTTTTTGGCATCAGATGACCCGATCATTTTTTCATTCTCGTGATTGAAAAAAAGCAGACATGGAAGCATTTAACAAGAAATATAAACGATTTAACAATCGAAAACTTTTAGTTTCATTTTTAATCATAAAGGTTTATGCAAACTCGACTTAATTTTAAAGCAGAATTTTAATTTTTGTCTTTAAAAAGTTTACAACTCAAATTCATACCTCTGTGTAAGGAGAAGATAAAATATTGTTTCAAGTTTAAAAAATAATGATAAAATGAAAGCGATAAGTTTTAAATGGTTTCATTTTTTGTCTGCTTAAAGACATCAAGCAAAATATATTTTCCCTAGCTGAAAGACTCAAACACGGCATGGTTGAAAATGATGTTATGAATTCGGTTGCGGTACCTCTGGATATGGATGATTATAAGACTTTCCATCGAGTTTGGATGGATTTAGAGTGTTCAAATCCCATTGGTGTCATGGATGTTCATAAGAGTTCGAATCGACTTTAAAGAATAGGTAACCATCACCGTCAGACTATACAACTTTCTTCCATTCTTCTAATGTCCAATTCTGATGTTTCTTGGCCCATTACAGACACAGCTTTCGACAATATGCCGTCAGTACAGGGACGTGCTCCGGTCTCCAGCTGCGTTTGTCCATACGCAGCAAAGTATGGCATAGTGGAAACACTGAGCAGACACTATTGTAGCTGGTAGTAATTTTGCTTGTTGTATCTCTTCGGTCACGGTGAACAATGCGTAGCAATCTGCTTTCTCTTCTGGAATCAATGCGCTATAGACGACACATCGCTGGCCAGCGGGTTGCCATTCCACCCTCCATACACCGCTTTCAATATGTGCTCACAACAACTGCACGTGAACAGCCTACTAAACGTGCCGTTTCCGATATTGATGCTTTCAGTCACCAAGTCATAGCGATTTGACCTTCATAGAAGTCCGATAAATCAGCAGCTTTTCCCATTATATCGATAATCGCATTATGTTTGGAAAGACAATGCATAGCCGCTTTATATACTTCAACATTAGCTGCGCAAGCATAGTAGTTTTGTTCCTGAGCCAGCACGTTGTTATAAAAGGAGGATGATCATAAGTAGGCTCTTCAGTATTTATATATGTGTGTTTTGAGGGGCGGAATGTGTGTGTCGTATATTAAAAATTTAACCTAACCGTGTATTAATTATTTGGCCTTAATTTTAATTTCATTTTATTACGGAGAAAATAATTCAGTCCAAGAATGCAATCTCTCTCTTTTTCTCATCAGTAAAATCTTAACTTCTGTTCTTACTTCTTAGTCTGTTAATGAACTTCTTTGTCGGAAAATGATTAAATATATGTTCTGATAGGTACAAGTCTTTTTAATTTAAAATGAGGATCTTGAGCAGTATTTTATAAATATTCGGTTGAAGCTAAATGGAATTTGGTAAGTTATTAGAAGCCCAACAGACCTGAAAATGTTAGGTTTTTGGATTAAGCAGTGATATTTCAGATGGAAAAGGCAGAGATCTCGCAACCGGAGGGTTGCGGCTTCTGAGCTCGAGTCAACCAAAGATTACCCCTTAACCACTTAAAATAAACCACTTAACAACCACTTAAAATAGGTTCGTTAGTTAAAATAGTTCGTAAAATAGGTCGCAGATTCCGCTAAATCCCCAAATTATACCCTCTGGATATGGCAAATTAAGCTTGCGGGTTCTTCTGCTTGGTCTCTGTTTCTAAATTACCCACTTAAGTAAACTCGTTTTTTTCAGCTTAGAAGTGCTCAACCAACGAAAGACTCGTTCCTTTGCCTTAATTTGAGTAGTCTCTGGCTCGCGTGTTTGGCTTGTACAAGTGGCATTAACAATAACAAAAACAACATTCTTTCGTCCAATTTCAATCTTACGGAATTCGATCATGTAATTCAGTCCCCTGACTGTTGATTTTGCAATTTTGACCAACTGACTCACTAACAAACAGCATGAATGCTAGGTTACTCATTTTCTGGGAATTTGTGCGTCAGTCTCGCTTGAGGGAGTCAAGTTTGGAGTAACCCCGGGACAGGATAGACCCGTATACCGCATATCCCTCCCCATCTCTCATCGCTACTTCATTGAACACAGGTGGCGAATTCCAAGCGAACGAGTAGAAATTCTATTAACTCATATAACAAGGATAAACCCATTCATCCCAAATGGTTCATGGATGCCTAAGCAGAGGCCGGTGAAGAAGTCCTTTTACTCATGAAACGAAACACCAGTTATATATAGCTGGTTGAACGATCATTTACTAAGTACGTCCTTTTCAACACAGGTTCAGACAGAATATTTATATTATAAACACTTTTACACCATATTTTATAATATATACTATTGTATTACACATAAGTTATAATTACATATTATGTACATTTGCATATGCATTTCATGTTTTACTTTACTTTTTATTTACATATAATAATAGTCTATAATATACTTTGCAAAGTCAGCTGCATCCAAAAGGTAGCAGCCCCTATTATTATTCGTCGAATATCCCCAGGATCAATGCTTAGCATTAAGATGACCGAGAAATATAGAGTTTTTATCAGCAAGGCCAAAGAATTCCACAAGTAAAAAGGCTTGATTTGGCAGGTGGTACATATTGAAAATGTTAAATATGCTTCTTTCCCATGTAAAGGAGATACTTCGTATCTCCTAATCAGAGTCCCTTAAAGTCATAAAATTTTTCTTGTAGTTGATGTCTCTAATAAGGAAGGTCAGGCCACCTGCACCCCTATGGGGTCTATCCAATCTACCAATACTAAAGTTTTTTTTAACCTTCTAAGCAGTTTGCACGTACAATTCTGCCAAACCGGTGATGTCTCTAAAGCGATTGTCACGTACAATTTTCGACCCCAAAACGCTCTGGCTTTGTTAAGCTCTATTTCGAAGTATTTCGTTTGCGGTAATTGATGTATCTCTATAATTGCACTCCTTAAATATTTTGGATGACGTTTCGTAAAAAAAAATATAAATAAGTCTCTCAAAGAATATTTTTATCTGTAGTTTTAGAATCCATTATTTCTTATGGGATGATCTTCGAGACTTGATAAGCTTTATGTGTATTTAAAATTAACAATAATTTTTAAAATGTTGGCTGTTAATTCTGGTGAGGCACGCATAAAATACTCATATTATTGTATAAAATTCTAATTTTCTCTTCTTTTCATGAAAGCAAAAAATTGTTATTATAAGTCTTCACAACTTTTTTCGAATTAGTTGAAAATTAAACATTTTAACTCGACTTTGGGCTGTTTGTTGTTGTTAGACATAAATTTGTATTAGTATATTTGGTACCGATTATGCACCAAATTTTTATGTATTCGGTATATGTATATATATATATATATATATATATATATATATATATATATATATATATATATATATATATATATATATATATATATAAGAATTATTGAAATTAAAGCCTAATATAAAAATATTTATTTATGAAATTTTTGTTTCATCTCAACACAGGCGAAGGTTAAATAGTTATTTTTACATTGCTACAGTCTTTTGTTTATTTTGAATAGAGATAATCATCCCGGTATCTTTTATATCATGTAAGCAGCGGGATTAGAACCCTCACATATCAGTACCGAAAGGCAGCTCACTACTGTAGTGCTGCAGCGTAGAATATTTGGAAAGTGGATGTATGCGATTTTTCAGGGTAACATTTTTCGGGGGGTGAAAAAATCCCTACCCTTATATATAACATTATCCTACGAATTATTGAAATATTTCTTTTTCTCTCATTATTCAACAATATAACTCCCATTAATTTTAAATTTGTTCTTCTATGGAAGATTTTTTACTATTATCAATATTCTATCAACCATTTGCTTGCACTGTATGTAAGAAAGCATTTTCTGATCATTCATCTTTGACATATCATCATCGTACCCACACCAAGGAAAAACCATTTGCTTGCCTTGTATAATAATGCATTTTCTGTAAGTTCTGCCTTGAAAGCTCATGTTCTGACGACATCTGATTGTCGTCTAATAATTGCATCGATGGAAAAAATGCTTGAAAAGGTCTGAGATGTAACTTCAGCGAATATTTGTTCTTTCCTATTACAAACCAACATTTTATTGCTGCTGACAGTACAAAATAATAAAGAATCTTAATTAACACATTGTTTGCGGGACACTTACTAGTACGTTTTCTGACGACTAATACTTGAGCGCGGAACACGTACTTTAGTACATTTTCTGACGATTGATACTTGAGCGCGAGTCACTTACTAGTCCGGGTTAGTGTAACAACGTTTATTTGTGGTTACAAAAATGACGGTATATACAGGAAACGAAGCCGAATGTTCTTGTCTACTGCATAGATTCTGGAAAAATTTAGACAAATAAAAACTAGCTTTTACATCAGTCGATGCGGAACCACAAAAGGTTGATTAAAACCCTAAAAATGAGAAAAGTCCACTTGTCTCTCCAAATTACCTAAGCTTGCTTTTCTTCAAAGATCGCTAACGTCTCTGCTTTCTGCTAGGAAGTCTGCTAGGATGCTCTGAAGTAGGTCGCTGAGAGTGACATTCTCCTTTTTGGATCGTCTTGCATCCTCTGATTCCCAACGAAATCCAGCGAGATACGTACTCTGAGCACTTCGAGCCTCAGTATAGAAGTCAACTATTCGAATCATGAGACCGGTAGAATATAGTGTCCCAGTCCTGTACCTGCCCTCATTAACGAACTGTTCCTGTGTTCGAGAATTGCTAACTTCACTGTACCCACGTGTTTTATATTTTTAACATTTATCTCATCACGAGAGCTCAGAAGTAATTGAATTTACTGAATCCTGTACATAGATGTATATAATTATTCCAATGAATAAATCATTTAATCAAGATTAAATAGATGTTCAGCCTCTATCCTTGACGGCCTCGCCTACCCTTACTCCAGTACGTCAAATCGGAATCGTGTTGATTGCCCAAAGTATCATAAAATTATATTAAAAAATGTAGCAAAAAGCAATGTTTGGCAGTTTTTTAGTTTACCGGGGATGAAAAGCGCAAAGTAATCAGTGAAAATACATGGTATCCATAATTAAAGTCCCACATTCAAAGGGCTGCAAAAAAAAGAACCATAGTCAGAATGGCTTCAAATTTGAACTGAATATACTATAAGAAAAAGGAAACGATTTGTCATAATAAAAAGTTTCAAAATGTATCAATAGATGGCGTGGTATGCGACATACTATGCAAATTAAAAGAACTCATGCACACGACACATAGCATGCGGTATAAAAGAGCAAGTATCTCTCGAGGATCCCCTTTTTTAATTGACTTTGCTATCGCCTATAACATCCCCCATAAAACTAATTCTCTAACTCTTGATTTCTTTGACTCGGATCACCTGCCAGTTTTACTACCGGTAGATCTGACGGTAAGTTGCTTCGAGTCTAATCCTAATATTTACACTGAATGGCGACAGTTCCCGGATACTCTTGCGGACTCTAAATTATTTTACCCTTATATTAACTCCTTTTCTCAGATAGATACTGCTGTGTTGAAGCTTACTAATGAGGTAAATTTGTTTATTCAAAATTCGTCGAAGGAATCTTCTAAGCCCAAAGTTCACAAACTGCCTAAGGAAATTCGTGAACTTATTAAAAAATGCAACACCTTCGCACCCCTGATTCACAGCAAGAGTATTTTGCCCTCAGTGCTGCTGTTAAGATTAAGACTCGTGAGCATCATGGCGAGAAGTGAACTGATTTTATCTCAGGTCTTGCTGTCGGAGATAATTCTCTCTGGAAATTCCAGAAGCGCCACAATGACGCACTTCGATCCTTTTGGCAAAGCTGAGACGATCGCTGCTACCTATCAAAATCAATTCTCTCCTAACGCGGATCTATTGGACGAAGATCACGACTTTCAAGTTAACGAGTAATTAATAATTTCCTAGCCTCTCCTACGCACTACATCATCCCTAAAGCTACTGTTGTAGAAGTTAATAATATTATTCAGGGACTTAAATCCTCGAAATCACCTGGTTTAATAATATCCCGAATCGTGCACTGAAAAACTTTCCTCCGAATATCCTAATGTACTTCACTGCCTTAATTAATTATATTGTTAAATTTAAGTATTTTCCTTCGTCCTGGAAAATTGCTATTGTGTATCCCATCCCTAAACCAAACAGTAATTTAGCTAAACCTAAAAATTATCGCCCCATTAGTCTACTGAGTACTCTCAGTAAGTTTACCGAGCGTATAATTCTCAACCGACTACAGACACACCTAGATTTAAATGACAGCCTCATTCCAGAGCAATTTGGCTTTAGACGTAGCCATGGCACAACACACCAGTTGCTTCGAGTTGTAGAGCTCGCCAGCGAGGGACTACAAAACAAGAAGCCAACTGCCGCACTTTTTCTTGACATTGCAAAGGCTTTTGACCGCATCACACACGAAGGACTTATTTACAAGTTAATTCAGCTCCATATGCCTGATGCACTTATACACTTATTAGTACACTACCTTTGCAATCGTTTCTTCAAAGTCCGTATCAACAACACTTATTCTAACTGCAAATTCATCACTGCCGGAGTCCAGCAAGGCTCTATCTTAGGACCAACACTGTTTAATATATTTATTAATGATATACCTAGACCTGATTTAACTTCAATAGCCCTATATGCTGACGATACGGCAATCTATCCTACTGCTCATCATATTAATAGTGTAACTGCTTACATACAACACCATACATCTGCTCTGGAAATTTGGTTCACAAAATGGAAGATTAAAATAAATCCTGGCAAATGTCAGGCAATTTATTTTAGTCGCTCCTTTAAACTTTCTCCACTGTTGCAATTATACTGCGAGGTAATCGAATGGGAGAACTTAGTTAAGTGTTAAGCACCTCATTTGGAATAAACCTATCGCGAATGTCAGAAACATGATTACTAGGAAAGTCGAACTTCGTTCACTTCTTTTTGGCTTGATGTACACCATGCAGAGTAATTTTCACCTTCACCATTGGGGATTCGGCTAAAGTACAAGTGCCCAAAACAAGCTACAATTCGGAACGAGCTTGTATCTCAATGAAGGATCGCGCCCTTCTGAAGAACGACGACTGTACCCTGCAACTTTTAAGAAAAACCGGCCATTAAAGAAAATGAAAAAAGGCTGTGGTCCGATTTCGGTACAGGGTCTAAAGAGTACATGCCTGCGAGTACGTTGCACAAAATTATTCGCAATATCCTGCATTGCTATCCATACAAAATGACACGTCCAGGAGTTAGTTGCTTCCTGCTGACATACCAAAGAGAGGCGTTTGCTCTGGAATTTCTAGCTTGCATGGAAGTGGTCAAGGAGTGGCCATGAAAAATTTTGTGGACAGATGAAGCCCATTTCCATCTCCAATGGTTTGTCAACACACAAAATTGCATGATATGGGCAAAGGAAACCCCATTCGCAACTACATCAGTACCGATGCAGTCGCCAAAGGTAACTGTGCGGTGCGCGTTGACGGCATTGTGCATGGTAGGGTCATTTATTTTGGAGGAGATTAGTCCTGTTACCTGTACCATGAATGGTAAACGGTATGAGTATTTTGCGCAGCCAGATCATTCCAATACTTCAACAGCGTGCATGTCTGGATAGAACCACTTTCATGCAAGATGGCGCTGCTCCGCACATAGCTAAGCCAATCATGCAACTGCTCAAGAGGCATTTCGGAAATTAACGACTTATCAGCCGTAATTGTTCAACAGCCTGGCCTCCAAGATCACCAGACCTCAATTCTTGAGACTGCTGACTGTGGGGTGATCTTTAAAATGTTGTACAGTGGCTCGATTGCAAATTTAGCTAAATTGAAGACAGTCTGGGGTCAACAGCAGAATATCAGCAGCTAATAAATGCTTCTACGGACTAAAAAAATAGTTAAGATCCAAACTTATCAGTCGAATAACCAAACAGAGACTTTACAAGACTCTTATACTTCCTGTGCTACTATATGCCAGCGAAACTTGGGTATTAAACCTGGACACCCAGCGTGCCCTAGATACCTTTGAAAGAAAAGTTCTAAGAGCTATCTTCGGACCTGTAAACGATCAGGGGTGCTGGCGAACCAGATTTAATTTTGAACTATATAGGCTTTACAAAGAGCCTCGAGTTACGCAAGTCATTCGTAGTAATAGACTGAGATGGCTTGGACATATCTAGAGAACCTCTGATAACAACCCTACTAAACTGTATACTTTTAAAATCCCTGAGGGATCACGTACCCGAGGATGACCACTTACAAGATGGTTAGACTATGTTGAAATTGATCTCAAATCCTTGAAGATTAAGAACTGGAAGAGTTGCTCTAGACCGTTTGAGTTAGAGGAAGTGTGCTGCCGAGGCAGCTAGGACCTATAATAGGTTGTTATGCTCATGAAGAAGACGACGACGACACGGATTTTACAACACATTAGAAACGTCAGCCCCGAGGCACCTCGATCTGTTTTGGAGCATGCTGTTTATCGCTTTCAGCTTGTTGTGGAGAATGGTGGAAAGCATATTGAATCTGTCTGCCGCAAGTCTATTGATACAGTCTATTGAACAGGCACTTTCATTTTTGCTTTTTTTTCTGCCGTTTTTGGCTCAAGAACAATTAAAAACCAATTTTTCCCTTCCTATGTAGTAAAAATCTAATCATCCTATTAGTCCTACATGCACGTGCGTTCGGGGGTTGGTTATCCATAAAGAAAGGACGGAGATTGTTAAAACAATTCTACCGCATGAAAGCCTCGTATTATGATCGCAGTATTAACTACGATGTCCCATTAAAAAAAAAAGTGCAATTTCCGGAACAGAAATCCAGAAAACAGTGGTTTTCTGCCATAAACGAGTTAGCTGTACTATTATAACTAGAACCACACTAAGTTCTAGATGTTTTATTTATACCGCGTCACAGGGCGTTTTGACAATGAAGCATGTGTTGCGAGAATCAACTGTAACACTTCTTTCCTGTTCTTGGCAGAAAAAAAAATTGTGGACGCGGTAAAGAGAAAAAATGATAAGAAAAGGACAGAAAAATGTCAGATTATTTTCAAATTTCTTATATGAGATAAAAAAAAAAAAGGCTCCTTCCTTTATTTTATTCGTTTTAATTTTCGGAAAAAAAAAATCTGTTTTTAACAATTTTAGGAACAAATCCAAAAAAAGTTTCGGATCAGAATTATTCCCGAATTCAATATTCGATGGGGTTGTCCATTTTCAAGCGAACGGGCCCGGAGTAACACTTTTTTTTCCCCTCTTGGGTTTCGAAACGGGTTAAACAAACATTTCTTGATACTCCATTAGACATAAAATATCCTCTAGTTTTGACACTTAATTAATCATTATTCGCTGATAACTTTCAAACACCTGTACCGCCAATAAATAGCCTAAGACTTTTATTTTATTTATTTATTTGGGGGAGGGGTATGGTGAATATTATCGAAAAAAATACTAAAAAAACAAAAATGCTATCAAAACATGGGAAAGACAATGTGTGTAATTCGTTCCGCCGTTACGTAACTCCGTAAATGTCGAGAAAGAAGAGAGAAATAAAAGGAGTGAATAGCCGAAAAAAAGGAGAAATGCCGTGAAATATGGAAAAAAAGGAGATATTTCTAGAAACAAAAGGAAAAGAGGAAAAAAAAGGAGCACTGCGGTGTCTGAGTAGCGAAGAGTTGCTAGTTTTGTTTGCGGTTTTTTCTATTTAAGAGCACAAATAGCTTTCATAAATAATTCGAGCATAGTGATTGATCACAAAAGTTAAAAATGATTAATGCGTTGACTGATTTTCAGAATACTCGAGTCATATGTTTAGTTAATAATTTATCAGTTCTGCGCGCTTAAAGATGTAGGTCATATTAAGCTTCCGCCTGCCGGATATAGACCAATGGAACCGTTTTGGTTTGGATCACTACGGTCTACCATTTTTGCTCCTCGAATGCTATTTACCGACACCTACTACTTAAAACTATTCCGGACGGCTACGACCATTCATGCCGTGAGCGAAAACCGAACCTGCGGAATCCGATACCGAAGATCAGTTTACCAATGAATGGAGTTTTATTTCAATTTGGGAGAAATATAATTTGACATAAATAGGCAAATCGCAGTAAATTAGCAGTAATGGTTTCCAATTTGAATAAACAATTCTGTTTAGTATCTGAACAAATTATGTCTGAACAATATATATATTTCTTATTAAGAGTTAAAATGAATTACTCCTAAAACCATTCAGAAATCCTAATTTATTAGGATCAAATTATAATTTTAAAAATTTTAATTACCAAGGAAAAAAAAAAGCATGATGGAATGACAGAAAGATAAGGCTTTGCATAAATAGTAATATAACCTTTTACTTTTTAAAGTATTATCACAATATATAAATATCAGTTTGGGGATATATCACAACATTAAATTTTTGATATCGCTCAGCCTTAAAGAATAATCCTTAAAGACAGATTTTAAGAAAAATTTGCCATAAATATTATAAAAATAATAGAAGTATAGACAGATATCTCAGCAAAGAAACCGATCAAAAGTAAAAGGAGATTAGGAAAATGAATCCTTTTTAATAAATAAATAATAATAATTTAAAAAAAAAAAACCCAGCAGATATACGAACTTACAACAACACCTATACAGCTCACAGACTCAAAGGCCTCTAAAAATGTATGTATGTATGCATTTATTAAAATAATTAAAAAAAAATGATACTACAATTTAAAAATGCAGAAGCATCAAGCAATTTATTAGCAGATACAACAGAAAAAAAACAGTAATAAATAATTAAGCAAATTTAGTTAACATTATGAAAAAATAAAAGATAAATGCAAATGTAAGAAGTAATGTATAAAAACATGAAACACATTTTTAGAATTTTATTTAGACACTCTAGTAAATATTGAATAGAATTTTAAAAGTCTAATAAAATAAAAATTGCACAGTTTTAAATAGAAACTACAGAGGGAATATTAGTAGACAAAATACCATATTAAACACAGTATTTCAAGTACTTCTGAAATTTTAGCATGTTAGTATTTCAAAATTTAATTCAAAAAGTAAAATGGTATCAACTATAAACAATAATTTTAAAAAGGTTATTATTTACAATTTTAGAACAATACTTGAAAACATTACAGATAACAATAATAATACAATTTTTTGACATTTTACAATGTTTATAAAAAATACTCAAATTTTCAGTTTTATGTAACTTTTAATACTAGCTATAAAACTCATACCCAGCATCTTGAAGATAAAAAAGTATATTATATAACATTTGAAAAATGTTTTTGAAAGACAGTAACATGATCCAGTAAAATTTTCAGAAGGTTCTACAAATGCTATCATATATAAAATCAACCATTTTGTGATTCCAAATACAAAAATCTGTATAGATAATTATCTATCTATCTTTCTATCATACAAACAATGAGATTTTTGAAAAAAATTTCTAAAAATCTGACACCGAAAAGAAAACAAATTGCTATCCATAAATAAGCTAATTAATGAAAAAAATTCTGCATAACGAAAACAAAATATAGTAAAGATTTATAATATCACCTAGGGAATAAAAACACTTATGCAAATGAACAAGAAATTCAGAATGGATGAACTCAAGTATAACTTTATCAGAAAGATACAAATTTTGCAAATGCAAAACTGCAAAAATGGTAATTGTATAAATATGCATAGTATACATATGTATGAAAAGCATCAATACTATTTTAAAAATCTAGCTTTTTAACCATCAATGTACTGGTCACAGTGCCTTGATCCTGGGGAACTCGTCCCCCCTAGGAGTTACCCTAAAGGTGAAAACCATCAATGTATTTTAATTTTGAAGTACACTAGCAAACAAGAAATTAGATCAAGATGCTATTAACTAGATTTATGCTGATTTTGACATATCTTGTTTCTACATTGGATTTCTTTAAAGCTATGTCCCTTGAAAAATCAACAAGAAAAATAAAATAATTCAGAATAATGCAAGAGATATATTATTTACTTTAAATGAAAAAAAAAATGGTATGACAAAATTTAACAAATATGCTTCTTTTACAAAGAATCATATACCAAAATTCATGCAAGTAAAATACAGTTATGTAATTTACAAAGGTATTAAAGTAATGAATATATATACGTATGTCATGATATTTTGATACTAAAAATTAACCAGTGTAATTACGTCTATCTTGAATTCATTTACAGTTCCAATTCTATCTTTCTGGCATCCCTTTCTAACACCTTAGTGAATGTCTTTGTTTCCCTGTGGATTCCTTCCAGTTTCATAAATAACTAAAAATAGATTATGATATTAATGTGGCCCAAGTGACTTGTATTTCTGATTTGTCGGTTCAAACAACTTTTTCAGCAGAATGTAAAAGTTTTGTAAACTGTGAAAGCTGTTGCCTGAATAAACTATTTTCCTTTAATCAAAGCATTTCATTTCGTTTTGACTTATCTATGGTTCCATGACTGCAGGGCTGACTTATCAGCTCGGGACTCCTTTTGGATAAGGTAAAAAAAACCTCATGACATGTATAAATAAATATATATAAATGCTTGCAGATAATTTGAAGTCAAACTTTTAATTCATTAAAAAAGAAGTTAATAGTGAAAGATCATACATTTCATTATGTATTTAGAACAATAGCCTTAGAAAATGAATTCACATAATTTTACTTATTTAATTTACCCATTTTATAATTGCCTTACATTATTGTATTAATTAAATTACACTACTATTCAACTATTTTAACCTAAAATATGCTATATAGGGAAAAAATATAGGGAAAAAGTATTATAAATTTTTGCATTATTCATAATAATTTTTCTTTATGAAACTAATAAAAATTCAGATTCATAACTTTAAAGAGCAATGTTTTGTTAGTTGGACCTTTTCCATTTTATTATTGTAAACTATCACGAAGTTTTAGGCTTGAATTATGTCACTGAACTTAGTGATGAATAATATAAATTTTATTAAATTGCAAATTACCTTTGATTGTCAAATAATGACAACAGCAAGTAAAGCAATCGTAAACAGACAATATATACTAAAATTCAAAGAAACAAAAAAAAGGGGCATAGTAATAGTAATTGACACAAAATACCCTTAATATATTTAACAACTTTTGAAAGAAAATGAACACCATAATTTTTAATCAGTGTAAAGAGTAATTTTCACATTCAACTAAAAACATTAAAGTAACAAATAATAAATAAAAGCATAAGACATATAATTAATAATAAAAGAAACTTTATACTTATAAAAACTGATCTACATTTCTAAGCAACCCTCAACTTTTTGTAAAACTGAACTAGCTTACAAAATAAATTATATTTCCTTTTTCATTTGGAAAAAAAAAAAAAAAAAAAAAAACGAAAAACCGGACTAAGTTCCTGTGTTATATTATAAATAATAACACACATTTGAGATTCTTTTTTCTCTTAGCACATGAAGATAATATATATATATATATATATATATATATATATATATATATATCAACTTCCTTTACCTTACAAATCCACTCCTGACAATATTCAAAGTATTGCTGATACATTGATATAAACATAATTAAAGAAATAGGATAAATAAATAAAAGCTTCAGTAAAAGCAAAGCTAACAAAAATTAAACACGATTTATGTTTGAATTGTTACTAAAATGACTATTTCTTCCAGTAAGAATATAATAGACTGTCCAACAGATAACATATTAAATGAATTTATAGTATACTAAAAGCAAGTATAACATAATAGAAAAGATACAACATAAAAACAAACATTTAAAGAATTTCTATACAGAATTTTAACAAGATTAGTATCTCTTAACTTTTTAATATAAATGCATATATAATTAGTGGTTAAACAAAGCTAAACTGTTTAAAAACACATAACAAACAATGGTACTAATGCCAAAATTATCATGCATAATAACTTTACACAAAGCTAATAAACTTTTATTTCTATCAAATCATTCAAGTAAAAAAAATTAAACTATTATACACAAAATTTAACTCAAAAAGAAAAAATAGAAAAAGAAAATGACTGAAGAAAGTGAAAAAAATTTCTCACAAAGCAAAATATACATATATGTACTGTGCATATTAATGCAATAGTAATAAATAATAATGTTGTGAAAAAAATTTATTGAAAAGCACATAGAAAAACAGTAATTTTTGTGATCCAACTCTAATATAAAAGATACAATATGATCACAATTTTGACTAGCATATTTTCTTTTGTAAGAAAACACAGCCAGAGAAACATGTTGCTGTTAATTATTTTGTCAACAAGATACATTTAGACTGTTTATTGGATTTTCCACAATGTGCACTTCTAATTTGGCTTGTGAGCTGCCTTTGGAGTGTGCGAACTTTGATGTATTAGGGTTCAAAGCACTAACTGAAATAATATATTAAAATAAAATCATACAGTACAATACAATAGAAATCATGCAGTTCAGTCAAATATTTATATTAAATAAAATAAAATATGTTTTATAAATAGTACCAACTTTCAAGTAATTAAGTATTAGCAGCAATTTTTTTATTTTTATTCGTATGAGTATACATACTGAGAATAGGGAGGCATACTGAGAATGGGTGCTTGAAGCACACAGGGTCTCTGCTCTGGGTAAAAGGATGGAATTTCAGAAAAGAAAATTTTTTCAGCTTAAGTTAACATAGTGGAATGAGGAAAAATGCCAAATGAAAAATGAAAAGGTAGTGAATAAAACCAGCTTATGAGTGAAATTCAAGGGCTTCTATATAGACAAATTTGTGGAATTAACAACTATCCGGGTAATTTCAGTACTGTAATAATTATTCTGTAAGTTTTTCCTGGATAGTGACAAAAATTATGAAAGGTACACTTTATACTAGAAAATAAATATGTTCAGAACTAAACAAATTTGGAAATATTTTTTTAAGAAAAAAAAAAAAGGGTACATAGAACAAAATATATTTTAGCATAAAAATTTAACCAACTTATAATTAGTTTGATGTTTGAAAACCGATCAGATTTTTCTTTTGAATCTTATGAGTATCTTTAAACTATATCAAGAAAAGAGATTCGAAATAAGCTAGCATATCTTCTGATAATCTTGCAGCTTAGTAAAAAACTTGGTTGAATTTTGTATAAAAACAGATATCACAGGAACTAAGAGTTAATAAGTATGGTCATACATAATAAATAATATTAAAGACAAAACCGGATGTCAAGGAAGCAAGAATTTAAATGAATACATTGATTTAAATCCTTACTTGTTTGGGTAAGATTAAAATCAGTTATATTAAATACAAATAGGAATACCAGGTTGTACATTCTCAATCTGCTACTCTAAGTTAAACATTTCCAAAGAATAAGAAAAAAGTCATGCCTGCATTCTAACATACTCAAAAATGGAACTCATTGTTTTTAAAATTTAATTCAACCATGAAATTTTTAATTTTTTTATTACTTCCAGAAGTTTCTCTACAATGTAACAAGAAAAAGTCATATCCCCAGATTGTTACTGTTCAAAGAATAAGGATAGTGCAATTGTCAATCTCAAAAGAAATTTTTTGTTAAAAAAGTTTTAAAGGTTAAAAATGTTTGAAAATTTACAAATTCACAGACTTTGAACAAAAGGGAGGAGGAGGAGAGAGAGAGAGACAGTAAGGGGGATTAAGCCAAAATTTACAAATTCCTGCCTTCTTTTCTTCTATGAGTTTCTATTTAGTGATTTCTTCAAGAAATTTTGTGACCATGCATTTATAAAATTATGAAATAAAAAATAAACATAAATATTATTTAATAGCTGATATATTTTCAAACCAATGTAAGTAAAAAGAAAAAAATGATATTTTCAGTTAAAGATTCATTTTTAGAGACATGTCTCTAAAAATGAATTTTGTGTCTTCCATCCTTATGTTAAAAGTTATTATTTTGAACTTAACTTTCTCTGTTGCCTGTTTTTTCCAACTAAACTAACATTACAGAAATGCAACTTACTTTTCAGTTCCATTATACATTTACATCTCAGTTGCTTTTAGACTAATTCAAAGCATAGAACCACAATGTAAAGGAAATTTCTTAACAGGATATTTCTTTGCAATTGCAATGAAATATAAACATTTACATTATTATCGTCTAGAAATTGAACATATACTTCAAACACTAATTTCTACAGAGAAGTGATTAATAAAAAATATATCAGAACATAAGAAATCTCTACAGTAATTAAAAAAGCTCACATGAAAATTCAAATTCAAAGGACAGTCTGGAAACAAAATTTTAATTTTCAAATTTTGATAAAAATTATATGAAAATACCTTTCAAATTAATTTTAAAAAATGACATTAACTGCCAAAAATGATAAATATGACATTTTAGTGCGAAATGGGACGAAGATGACTGAAAACTTACAAAAAGGAAATTTTTCAACAGGCGTTGGAGATATTACCTTCACAACTAACAGATGATGTAGTTGATGATTTACGACGATATTGATTCAATGCTGCAATATAAATAAAAGATTTAATACATATGCAAACAGAAGATATCTTTTAAAATGCAAAATAAATTAAAAACATGTACCATAACCAAGGCCTTGAAGGAAATAACGTAGAGCTTCACTAACTTTTGCAGGTTCTTCTTCCAAAACCATTCCGCAGTTTGAGAGCTTAAATTTTGAAAAATATAAATAATTATTAAAGGATTATTTATAGTTTTAAAACTTAACACAAATATCTAACAATTTTTGTTCACAACAAAAATTGTTAGATATTTGTATCTCAACCAGTTTGAATTTAAAAAAGAATATTTCTTCAAATGTTTGACTACATTATTCCAAACATGTAGAAAATAATTTTAAAAAAATCAGAACTTGAAAATGAAAATTTATTGGCTAAAAAAGGTTTTTCTACAAAAAAATTAAAGACAGAACAGAAATTCATATTTATAAAAAATGTATTTTTTAAAAAATAAAAATATATATTTCTTATTACTTTGTCTCAAAAATTACATTTACACAAAGAATTTTAAAACATAATGTTTTAAATTCTTTATGTTAATAAAATGTTTTGTTTCTAAAAGGAACTTTTCAAAATTAAATAGTATTAAAAATGCTATTATACATGTCAACATCTGAAGATCTTGAACACTAAATATATAAATGCATATTTAGGTTGAAAGTATGATTGCAGATGTACATGAGCTTTAATTACATAAGTCAATAAGGAATATTTACAGAAAAGCCTAAAACCCTGAATTCCTAAACCAGTATAAACAAGAAGTATTAATGTGCATTTTACACACACGAAGACTGATGAAAAAGTAAATAACTTTTTAAAAAAAAGTACAAAAAAAATATTTTATTATGCACTATTTCTTTTTATACTGGAAAAATGAAAGGTTAATTTAATTTCAAAGAAGATAATTAGGTTGAAGGAAAAACCATGCTTGCACTGCAAAAGTATTACTTGTCTCATAAAATTGAAGAGGGGATGGGGTATGGAAAAGAGACAGATCATGGGTGTTCTTTTTTTACAGGTCTTCATTGCATATTCACACTCATTAATTCTCCATTCTGGAAACTTTTCAACCCACCCTTCATATATTAATTTATTTTCATTCTTAAGCAGTTAATATTTTTAATAATATTAACAGATTGAATTTTGGTTCATGTTAAAATGTAAATAACTGTTAGGTTAATTAATTAATTAGATTTTACTTCAATAATGGAATGGAATATTAAATTTTGAAATTAAGTAATTTCATTTAAAGTAAACTAAATTATGAAAAGTTATACTCTTAAATTATTAAAAGTTATACTCTCTTAAATTATTAAAAGTTATAATCTCTTAGTAAATTAAGAGAGCTAAATAAACTTCCAAGTTATTCTTGTTCAAATTGTAGAATTTATTTCTATTAAATTGAAGATATAAATTGAATCGATGGTAAAAATAACCATTTAACTTAAATTGTAGACTTAATCTATGTTAGAGATCAATTTTGAGTCGGATAATTAACTAACATACTGATGATATCATGCTTTTTATAGATTTAAATAACTATAAATGAGAACATATATTTTGTAAATAAGACTGAAATATAGATTTAATTTGTATAGTAAAAACAGTACAAACTGTGTTTAGTGAGATAAAATGTTTTTAGAAATATACAGTGTAAATTTTAGAGCTATGAGTATCTTAAAGTCACAGTGTGTTTTAAAAAGTAAAAATTTATTTGTATAAAATAATATACGATTTTGCATACCATTAATACTGTATTTAAAGAATGAAGGCAAAAAGAGAAGGTATTTAGATACTATACTGGAATTTTAATTTATTAAGTGTAATTTTTATATAAAACTGTATGCAATATACATAAACAAATATCACACAAAAATCACATTTCTTTAAACAAAAAACTTGCATAAAGGTGCAAAAAAAAAAGTATACCTTCATCCAAGTTGAGTTTGTGGGATCTAAACGGCTATTCATAGTAACGCTATCTTCCAAATGGGGAGACATATCACCAGCCAAAAGCAGAACATGACATCTAAATGTATACAACCAAATAGTTTAATATTTGCATAATTATAATAACATTAGTGAATTAGCATTTATAATAAAAGTATAAAATATTAGCTTCTTTTAAAACTATTAAGAAAATATAAGACATTTAAAAAATTAAGTATTTAGTAAATTCATCTTTTAAGTTTTGGATTTTATAAACAATATTCAATAAATAAATATTCCTTTAGTTTAAGAGACATTGGAATTTAAGATTTTCAAATTAAGAATTCATCCAGTTTTAGGACTGAAAATACTTCAATTATTTTTTATTTTAGATAATATTACCCTAATAAAACATATATTTTACAGATTACAAAATTACATGACAACTACTGACATGACCTTAATATTAACAATAACTTTTTAACAATCTTTGTTACATTGGATTAGTCATAATGTTTTAATTTTATCTAAGATTGTTTACATTATTACATGCAAGCACTGGTTGAAACCCCAGCATAAGACAGTTTGAAAGACAGCTAAATAAAAGTATACTTCTCTTCAAATTATCTAAATTTTAATCATTATTGAACAAATCGAAATAACCTTAGACTAACTATATTAAGATTGAACTCTATTTAGAAATAAATATAAACTTATGGTAAAAACAAGAACCCTCCCTTCCTTTCCCCCAAAAGAAGTTTAAAATTTACCATAAAAAGAAAGAAAAGTAAAAATCAACATCTAAGGAAATACTGTAATCAAAAATTTTTTCGAAATACTAAGTACAGAAATACCTATGGTATTGTAATACTCATTAAAAATATAGTATCATATGCTTAAAACTATTCATGGTTGAAGAAATTTTTTTAAGAAAAAAGAAATAAACAATAAGAACTTATAAATAGGAAATGGATACATACTTAAAATTTTTAGCTGTTTTCTTTTTCACAGGATCCATTTCTCTAACAATACCCAAATCTGTGCGTCTAAATGAATATGTAAATATATATATGAAAAATTTAAGAGATAAAATTCTTAAATATAGTAAATAGTAAATAAAATATAAATTTATTACACCAACTTACATTTACATTAGTTTACTAATTTTGTATGAATGAATTTTTAAGAATTTAATTTTAATCATTTTCCAAACAATAAAAAAGTTCACATCTAGTTAGAAGATTAAAAAATATGGTTTCATTTTAACTGCAACAACATAACAACTGTTAAAAAATGTTTAGAACCGAGTAATTTTAATGTTTTAAAATTATTAGTAAATAAAGACTTACAACACTTACTTTATGTAAGAGTCAATAAAAAGAGAAAGATTATAAGGATTAACTGATGTCTGGAAATACTGTCTGTAAACTTGAATTAAATCATGACTTCTTTCTTCAAGAAACTGAAAGAATTTTTTTTAAATACAAGTAAAATAATGCATTTGCATAGCAATTTGTATGAGTGAACTGAAAAATATTACTTACTCTTCCAAAATGATGCCACATGAGATATTCCAAAGGTGTTGCTGTCATTCCAGAGGACCGCAAATGCATAGCATTAACCTTCTGGTAACCCCACTCAGTCCAACCAGATACTGTACATGTTGGGTTTACAAGGAAGAGACCATCAACACAATCTGGATGTTCTAACTATGAAAGACAATGCGACAATATGAATTATAAAATGATGATAAAACTGAGTTCAAGGAAATGAAGCTAAAATTTTGCTATAGCTTAATTTTATGGTGGTTTTCATAGCATTAACTCTTTACAGATGAAGGGGGCAGATAATTTTACTACCCATAAGTCCTAAAGTTTTCAGCAGGTGAAAATATAAAATGGACTGCCCCATTCTCCCCACCCCTCTTCCCGAAAAATGGACTTCGGAGCCATGAATGAAATAGGTGGGTCACAGGTGTCATGTTAAATTGATTGCGTTTCTTTACTTCCCCATGTGGACACAGGGGTCCACAAGCTACAAGATAAGAACTAATCAAACTGTACTTCTAGAATATACTCAAGTTTTTAATATAATTCACAAAGTAAGAAGTTGAAAATAATTTGATGGGCAGGTGTATGTATTAATTAAAGGTTTAAAATTATTTGCAAAGAAATACTTAATAAACGAAGAACAGAAAAATAATATTTAAGGAAGCAACTAGTTATATTTAGAAAAGTTGAGAGACTGTTGTATGTTTGTATATGTGAGTGTGTGTATACATAACCATATCAAATTAGATAAAATACCAGTTAGTATCCTTCTCATCTTCCCCGAAAAACCTGACTCTTGATGTAGCCAATATACGCGTATAACTTAAAATTGTTAAAGGCTTTGAAATTTGTCACAATCTCAAGTCATACACATATATGTGTGTGTGTGTAAATCGATAAACAAATCCTAGACATTTATTCAAATGGGCTCAGATACATCCCAAGAATAACTTTTATTATAAAGATTTTAATTGTATTTAACTTAATCCTCTTTTAGAGGATTTTGTAACATAATTATTTTAATCAAATATTGCTACATTATTGCATTATTACCATTTATACTCTTCATATTTTCATTATATTTCTTAAATGGTATTTAGAGTAAACAATTTTATATCTACTTAAATACAGAATTCAACGGAATAAAAGATTCATTTTATATATACTACTATCTTGGCTTACATATAATTTAATTTTTAACTTCTATTTTATTTTATTTTACTTTTGGTTATAAAACATCTTAATTATACAATATCTTATTGGTTTTTTATAGCTTATAGCCTTAACAGATCTCAATCAGATCAAATGTTTACGAGTAATGTGTTTTGCCGTTCTGCCCCACACCACAGGTAGTGTATTAATTACAGTTATTAGCCTTGTTTAGTATAAAGAATGCTTTAACACCAGTCTACCTACCAAACATGATTTAAACAAATTTAGTATATGAGTTCACCCAATAATATAAACATACACACTCATTTCAAAAGTATACAAAATTTAAGTTTTTCCAGAGTCTAATAAATAAGAGTAATTTTTTAATTAAGAACTACAAACTTACTAAAACATTTGTTAGTATAAAAAAATAATAGCTCTACAACACAGAAATGTTAGAAAAAATAATCATTATAAAAGTGAGCATTTTATGAACAAAAGAAAGTAAATCATACAGTATAATTCATTTCCTCTGTCCCATCCAAATAATGACTATTTGAGTTTATGGCTTTTCATTTTCACCATTTTATCAATAAAATTCGTTTAAGAAAAAAATTATGCATTGAATCAATAATAAAAACAAAATTGCTTAACTATATATCTATAATTTTTAAGTAGCATATGTTTATATAAAATAGCTTTAAACTTCAAAATATGTATCACAGTATAAAATAAGATTAGAATTATCTTAGAGAATAAAAAGAAAGTAAAAACTCATTGCTAAGGTAAACACCTCAAAATGTGGTCAAGCTTTGCTGTAGGCAGTAATCAAACTGTCAACTGGTCATAAGACAAGGTAGGTGAAAAGAAGACCCCCACTAGACATACCTATCACCCCTATTTTTCTTCCTTCTGGCCCATTCCGGCTAAGCAGATCTTTAAGTGCTTTGGCTGGTATGGGCCAGGGTCATTCCCAGGGAGTTAATACATTTTATATAAAATACTAGGGAAAATTGCTTTCTTAAGTAACTTTTATAATATATTAATATACATTATTTTTTATTTAGCATGCAAAATGGCTGAACAAATGGTTGAAATTGAAATATAATATTGCTTGCATTTTCTTATTATAAACAACAAGCTTCATGCCAATAAACCTAATACTCACCCATGACTCACTATTCGTAACAGGCATGCTGATGTTGTTTTATCATACATACACTTGAGTCATACCGACCTCACTCACTCGCATATTTAAACAAAAATGAAGGGGGGGGGACCTATGTGTACTAATTGTAATACTTTTTTTTTCAAAACTGTTTATCATATTTTAATTGAATGTCCAGATCACATGCTATTTTTAAAAAACACTGTATTAAGATTATCTGATTTAATTGGGGAAACACCAGATTAAAATATTTTTTCCTTTTTAAAGACTATTGGTATTTTAAACTATATATAATGATATTTTATTTACACCCCTTGATTTTTCAATTCAAATTTTGCACATTTGATATGATTCAAAATTTATAAATGGAGCTATTGATGAAGTACTAAATGTTGTTATCCAATTATTTTCTTTAAAGCAAGGAAAAATCTAATTTTAAATAAAATATAGGTAAAATATGCTTAAAAAATTTATTGTATTAAAGATTTTTTAAAATAACAAACTACAACATTTAACTACTCTACTTGTTGACATAAAACAACTGCTTGTAAGAAATTATAGGCTAAATTCAGTAAAAGAAATTTTAATGGATATTTACTCAATCTATTTTCACTATTGAAATAAAATGATTTTTCAAATTTTATAATGATTTATAATGAAAACTAAGATTAGTTAAGTAATTTAATGATAATGCAAGAAACTTAAAATAAGATTACAGCTTAACATTTGGTAGATAAATAAATTACCTGTTGGTCAATTTAAAACTGACAGTAAGGATAAAATATAGTAAGAATAATTAATAAGAACAAAGATTAGTAGAAATCCTTGAAGTTAAAAAAAAAAAAAAAAAATTGTACAAAAATTGTAAAAGCTTGAACTACTTTTATCCTGAAAAACATTCAATTACATTAATTATTATCAAATTACTTTGATTTAAGCTTATACTATGTTTAAATATTGCTAAGATAGCAACTAGAGTACACTTCCTTCCTTCAACATAAGTGATTCCTCAAAAATAAATATGGATATAAAATCAATATAAAGAAAAAGTTAAAGAAAATTAATTTTTTAATAAAAAAGTAATGATATGTATGTATATATATATATATATATATGTATGTATGTATGTGTATATGTATGTATGTATGTATGTATATATATATATATATATATATATATATATATGTGTGTGTGTGTGTGTGTAATATTAAAAATTAACCCAATTAATAACTAAATTATTTTCTCCAATATCCATTTCACTAAAGAAAAAGAACTTCAATTCAGAGAGCACAATGAAAATTTGGGCAACTGTGGCATAAATTCATTCTCAGAAGACATAGTCTAATATCATTTGCTTGCCAGATTCTGTGGTGTACAGTTGTACGTAAGTTGTTATCCAAACTTCAAAGCTAGTATAATGAAATGGAATTTTAACAGATTTCATTTGACAGCTAACTTTTTTGGTTTAGTGCATGATTTTGATATCAGCTTGAAAGTGAATTAATTGCTAAGATTAGCCCTAGTAAACCAATTAAAAGCTGTTTTTGTCTCTCCTTAAATTACATGTCTAAATTTTAGACATATACAAAAGAAGGAAATGCAAGCAACAACATAACATGTTTCAACTTTAACTATTTGTTCAACCCCTCTGCTAATTTACAGAAGCCTGGCAAGTGAATAAGTTGATATACAGCATATTTATAGGTTTAAAAAGTGATTTAAAGAAGCTATTTTCCCTTAAATTTAACATCAAGTTTATAAATGCTATGAAAACAATCTAAAAATCTTTTGTATTTGCATAAATAATTGATTTATCTATTCATCAGGTTAATTTAGATAAGCTACAATTAATTAAAAATGAAAACACAGCATGATCTTGAAAAAAAAAAAAAGTTTTCTTTGGTTGGTTTGGAAGTTACAGTTTTTTGCTACACAAAGGCTAATGAGACAAAGATCTACTGCTTAACACATTCGCTGCCGATCACGCGCCAGCGCGTGATCAACATAGAGGAAAATGCATATATGACGACAGGTTCGGCAGCGAATGTGTTAAAGCTGATTCTACACAGCTACAAACATCCATGCTGGCAATGGAACTCAAACTTACAAACTCTAGTAACAAAGTGCAGAAACCTACCAATTTGGTTATCATGCAACAGATCAAGATAAGATCAGAAAAAATATTTCATAAAACTCTGCTCATTAATAAGATAAAATGAAATAGCAATCATCAGCAAGAAATTTAAACACTAAATGTTTTAGAAACATAACAATGTATTACAAGCATTAACCCTTTCGCGCCTACTGTCACAAATACGTGCCAGCAAAAAACGCAATCACTTCTCGGCCGACACACTGGCGTGCCAGTACGTTTTCTTGTTCACCCCCGACTGTCACATATGTGTGCAAGCGTTGTGGAACATTTTAAAAACTATAAGCTTTGACACAAGATGGCATTGTATGTCCATATGGATTTAGATACATGTAGATTTGACCTTATACTCAATAGGAGAGTAGTAGGATACACATGCAAGTGGTTTTTGATTATATAAACATGAGGGTAAAGGAATGTTTCCGGTTGACATGTTTTATGACAGCTCTTTAAATTCCCACGTGGTGTTTGTTTATGTAAACAGGGGAGTTTTATTTTTGTTCAAGCTTTGTGTATTTCGGTTTGCAGTCCAGTTTTTAGTACAGAATTAGATCTGACAGACATGATTTTTTCTTCTTTTTTTTTTATTGTTAGATTTTCGAAGTGTCGAAAGTGTTTAACTGAGCTTAAAATAGCTGAAATGACACGAAATATTTCAGATTTTGATTCTGAAACTGATTAGAATATTAGTAATAGTGACACTATAATATATTCTGATTGTTCTTTATGTTCATAATGGATCTAGTGATTTTAATGATGAGGAGCACATTTCTGACAAAGAAATTGACGATGTTTCGTTTTTTCACATTCCGGAAAAATCATCCAAAACGGCAAATGAGTTACTACGAGTGCAATGACTGTCACGTAGGATTGTTTATAGATCCCTGTTTTTAAAATTTTTCATACAATAAAAAAGTTTAAATAACATAGTATTCAGTTTTGCAATGTTAAAAGTCATTAAATACTAAGTAAAAAATGAAAAAAAGTAAAGTGTAAAATATATATTTAAGTAAGAAATAGCTTAAATAAATAATCTATAAACATATGATATAAATCACATTCCATTTAAATACTTTACGCAGCATTATTAAATAACGCGTTGCTACTTCGTTAATTTCATGAATTAGGCTTAATAGCAAAAAACACTCCGGCCCAGGATACTCACTCGCGAAAGTGACTGCCGACCTCAGAGATAAGCGTGCATTTGCGCTTCCCGTCGCGAAAGGGTTAACAAAGAAAGGTCTTCCTGAACTCATGCCTGCAAACCTTGTAAAAATTGAGTTTGTAAAATTGGGTGTGAGTGACATTTCCCCAAGTAATAACATAAATAAAAATTTTCTCTGAAAAATATTTTAGTTCAATAATTACAATTTGACTTCTTTAATGAAAACAAATACATTTTGATTAATTAACTTGCTCTTAAGCACTTACAGATTTCACAATTTTTAAAAGACAAAAAATAAAAATATGACAATAACTTAAAAACAGAGGCATGAGATTGCTTAAATTTTTATTACCTCATTTTAGCACATTTTGAGCAATACAACACTTTTAGATTAAAGAACATCAAAAAGCTTATAAAAAATTATTAAATAGTATGCTGTACTTATTTTAAATTAGGGAGAGAAAAAATAGTTTTTATTTTGCTCTATAGAACCTTGGTTAAGAATAAGTAGCAAGGAAAATATAAATTCAAGTATAGCAAGTAGTCAAATTTGCATAAAAAAAAACAGTTGTTGTATAAAAGAATAAAGAAAGTTAAAGTTGTGTAAAACTTGAAAGGTATGTAAACAAGCACTTTTTTTAAAAATCAAATATGTTTAAATTACTCACAGCAAATCGTGAAAGTATATTAGCACCAGCACCAACACCAAATCCAATGAAATGCTTCAATCTAGAGAGAGGATGATACAATTTATCAAACTATTTTGGTAGGTACATTGATAAATTATTTTTAAACTGAAAATAAATTTCTTAATAAACTTTTTAAAAACACTTATTGTGCATTGCTTAAGAGCAACAAATTTGCTTTCATTTTAAAGTTCAAGGCATTTGAAAAACAAACTAAATAAGAAGATTTAATTGTTACATTTAAAAGAAATTTTTCTTCATGGTTCCCACTCTTTTGCTTCTGAAAATTTCAAGCACTTTTCAATGACTTTTCCAAAACCTGATATTTTTTTCAAGCACCTCTTTGATATGCTGTTCATAATTGAAAAAAATTAAAATAACTCCCCAAAACAGTAGAACTATATATATAATGTTCAATCTTTTCCCATAAAAAAAAAAAAAAAACACAGGCTTTTGAAATGGTATAAAAAAAGGGCTATAAGCACACGAATACTGGTTTAAAAATACAGTTTCTTTTAAAGCATTCCAAACTTTTTATTTTTTTATATCCCTTTTTAAATCATATTTTATCAAGCAGGTGACAGTAGCTAGTGCAGCTGGCAGTGCATGAAAGATGAGTCACGTGACACGCCCACAATTGCCAATAACGATCCTTCTCAATTTTCCGGTGCAGACATGAATTAAGGGCCCACTGCAAGCCATCCCCACTGTCTGGAGGGGGTATGGCTTATCGTGGTTGATGGCGGCAGACAATAAAGCCTTGATGAACGATGGCTTCAGAGGCGGTTTTTCTCTAAAGATCAAAGGAAGCCAGAAGAGCCACTAAAGTACTCAGTAAACCCAATGGACGAATCCACGAGCTCGGCTCATTGAGTGGCCCAGCGTATGGATGCAACTCGTGAACCATCGTTAAGGTCCCCATTAGGAAGTGGTGAACAATTGGCCCTAGTGTTGAGGCTACAAAATTTGCGGGGACTTGAAAAAGAAAAATTAAACACCGGACCTCAAATTCAAAGACCTCAAAGAAAATTCAAAAACTTTTAAGGTCTTAAAAAACAAAAAGAAAATTTAAGCACTTTTCAATGACTTTTCATGACAGTGGGAACCCTGTTCTTTATATATATATATTGAAAGAAAAATTATATATATAGGCATAATTTTAATATCAGAATTTAAACATTTTTTAAGGTTGAAATAGATAAAAAAAAGCAACATTTTTTAAAGTACCACAACTTTATTTCGTTACAATGTATATTTAAATTTCATAAAATAATACCTAATTAGATTCAAATATATATGTATACAATGGTTAACACATGTAAAAATCCTTAGTTAATGTTATAATTGTATTTGTCATGTATATGAATTTTACAAGGATTAATAAAAAAAAAAATAATTTTAAAAAGTCATTTTAAAAAGTAAGAAATAATGAACAAAGGACAAAAAGATTCAATAAAACTATCATTTATTGAAATTATGTTTATGATCCTTGTCAATAATATAATAATTAACAGTTAATTTAACAGTCAACTTTAATTTGAAGTACTACATTGTTATTCAATGAAATATTACATAAATTATTACATAAATATTTAACTTACATAAGAGTTACAAAAAACTTAATGGGCGCGATCAAAAATAGAAAAATACATTCAGCATGGATAAATAAAAACAAAAGGGTTTGGTTTGGTTTGGAGTACTACGGTCTACTTCTTGCAACACTAGGACTAATGAGACCGGGACCTACAGCTTAAATCCGATTCCGAACGGCTACGAACATCCATGCCATAGTGGGATTCGAACCCATGAACTCTGTTACCGAATGCCAGCACCCTAACCATTTGACCATCAATCGGAAAAAAAAAAAAAAAAAAAAAAAAAAAAAAACACAAAAAAAAATAAAAAATCATACATATCAATCATACATATTTTGGGGAACCCATCATAGCTAATGTAAAAAATAAAAGGATGGTGAAAGAAGAGGATCATCTTAAGTTTCACAACTACAGACAAAGAAAGAAGATGGAGAAAGAAATTTGTATATTAAGCTACATATCACATAGTTTTCTCAACACACCACCATCCTTTATGCTCTTTACTTTACCCATCATTCTGTGGACATTTCACCGCAAAATTCCTGTGCCATATCATCGTAAAATTAAAAAAGAAAAAAAACTTTTACTACAATAAATTTTGAAGTTAGAGTGATCCTCTATTAAATTGAATTATATATATATATATATATATATATATATACATACACACACACACATAAAAAACCCATTAAATAGTTCTATTGCTAAAATTAACCATTTTTAATTAGTTTAAAGTTTTACTTAATAAATAACAGTATAAATATCCCACCAAAATAGTAGTTCACTGATAAGTAACCAGACAATCCCTTCTAAGTTTTTTGACATTTCCTAAGGTGGAATCCTTGCAAAAAGACTCACATTTTTTCCACCTCAACAACATAGAAATTTATCCTGAAATTTTTTGACAAAATCACATATTATTGACTGCTTGCCAAGGATGTGGTTAGTACTGGGTAAGTTCTGTTTTACAATTTTTAAGGCAGTGACAATCGATTTCATTTTTTCATGTACATAAGTAAATTGTAAATATTCTTTTTTTTTAATCTAAATTTTCTATACCTCGAGGAAATTGTTCTAAGTCGTTTAATTTGGGAAAGAACCTGGTATGACCTTATGGTTTAAAATTAATTTTAAATAATCAAGAATTAAATTGAGTAAAGTAAATGATTAAGAATAAATTAAAGTAAAATTTTAAAGTAAAGTAGTAGTAGTGACTCAGCAATAGGTTGAAAAGGAAAAGAGGACAAAATTTAAAATTGGGATTTGAAAGATTGATTAACCCAAGAAAATACTGATCACTAGTCACATTCAACAAACAATACAAAAAACTTTTTTAAATTTACCTCTCAAAAAATGGCACAAGTAGACTTAAAAATATTTTTTTTTATCAAATTAGAAAAATATACACAGCAATAAACCAAGCTGAAATAACCAATTCTTTTAAAGTTATTTTGTGTAAAAACTAATTAACCAAAAACAATGCTTTTATTGACTTTTAAAACTTAGAGTGTGTGCAAGTATATACATGAATATAACAGGGGTGATTGTGCTTTAAAAAAAAAAAAAAAAAAAAAACATTAAATTTATGACATTTGTAATCATTAAAAACCCAGAAAAGAAGATAGAAAGTTAATTACATTTAACAAATAACTGCATATAACTAATATTAGATTTAATGTTAGTAAATTTCAAGCAGTGATTTTAAGTGTTAGTAAACTAAAACAGTGACTGCTTTAATTTTAACAATTAATAAAAAAACTTAACTTCTTTTGGTGAATCTCAATCTCAAATGTCAAACAAATTAGCCTTCTTAGAATTGAATTTTTAAATCTTGAATATCAAATACATTTTATTTACGATAAATGTGATTTCTGGTATGTACTAGATTAAACTATAGCCAAATTCAAAAGTAAAATATATGAGAAAAACACGAGAGAAAAAAAAAAGGAAAGTAATGAACTATCAACAAATATTACTTTGATTTATATAGTGCAAATACAAGTACCTAAATCTGAAATACATAAGAAACTAAATTTTTATTAATATACACATGTACTCAAGACTCCTAATCAAAAAATCTTTAAAACAGATTAAAATCAGAAGTTTCTTCAATATCCTAATTATAAAAAAAGAAATTACACTAAAAACTTAAAACTGCATTTCAAATAGCAAATTTTTAAAAAGTATTTCTGAAAATTAATTTTTAATTCGTGACTGCAAAATTTAATTTGTAAAGTTAAAATACTTTTTGTTAGATTTTGTTTCAATTAATATTTTAAAAAATCAAGATTTAAATAACGTACACCCATCACAAGACTATTTTTTTCTAAGTAGAAAATTAAAAACTATTTTTACATAATAAAATTTCTAGGCTATGATCGTTAGGGTGCTCCCTTTTGGAATCTGAGCCAGTGTGTTCGAATTCACTTTTGACTTTGAAATTTGTAACTGTTTGGTTTTGTAACACTAGAATCTATTTTTAAGTTACACAATGGCAAAAGACATTAAAATTTACTATTTAAAATTGATTTTGAACAGCTACGAACAACTGTAGTTGAATCAAGAAAGTGAGTATTTGAGTGAATTTCGGCAACACAACATTTCTTTTCAATGTTACATATTGAAAGGAGGCTAAATCAATTTGCTATGGTTTTGAAGTATAATTTAAAAGAGTGTGAAGTGGCAAGTCAGACTATTTAGTAGCAGGGCAACCAATCCTGGCAGCAGCTAGATGTCTGAATATTTCAAGACAATCTCACAGTTATGGAAACAATTTTAAAACAATGGAACTACTGTAAGAAGGCTTGCAAAAGGCTGAACTGTTTTTGAAAATCTATATCTGGCAATAAATGCCTGTTGTAATAAGAAGTCTCCTTCTTACCGATTAAATTTAAAGCTTGTAGCTGCTACTGAACCACTAAAAAATGGCAAAAGGTATACAGAAGGGTCAATAATAAATAAAAATAAAAAACAGAGATTGATTTAATTGGTGCAATGAACATCAGAAATTGAGTTAATACCAATGGTCCCATGTTTTCTTTACTGACAAGTTGATGTTCAGCTTCATAGGTTATTCTAAATGTGTTAATATCCAGATGAAGCCAAGAACCCTAAATTATTGCTTGAACATCATGGAATGTGACTGCTTCCGTATTGGAGGTTTGATGATATGGGGAGAAATAATGATCAATGGATATATGCCCGTACATATTTTCAACAGTAGATCTGTGACCAACCAGAGATATTAGGATGATAACTTTTTAAAGATGCATATGGATTGGATGTTTTATTTTTATGGACAATGATGCAATTCCATATCAAACAAACTTTGTTCACAAATTCCTTGAAAATGAAGACATTGAGCAAATACTGTGGTCAGCTAAGTTTCCTGATCTTAATCCTACAGAGAACTTATGGAACTAGAAGAAGAGTAATTTCCTGTAGATATCCTCCCTCTAGAGATGTAAATGCTTTGAAGAGTGTAACATAATTTCCCAACCTGTTGTTAACGATGCTACCGCCAGCATGAAAACAAGTTGTGATTTGTGTGTACACACCAGGGGAGATAACATTCCAAATTAAATTCCTCAGGGCTTCAATTCTTCCTGAGTTATTTCTTCTCTCTTTTTTTTTTTCAAACTCTGTCACTTATTACTATTTTTATTGCTACAATTATATATCATATGCAGCGTCCTTAAAAATTTTCCTTTACATTTGTGTCAATGCCATGTATCATTCTAGAAAAATTCATAAAATTATAGTTCACAATTTCTGAAAAATCAGTGAATTTCTGTGTGTAAGGATAATTTTAGGTATTAGTATGTACACACACAACATAAATAACATGCAGTTCTAGAATAATGCTTACCCATAAAATTTCATAACAGGAACCAAAGTCTCAGCAAGTTCATCCATAGTTGGATAAATATAGCTAAGATGAAAATAATTGTAATTCTTTAAAATATTACATAAAATCATTATTGCAATTTTATACACTGAAATGACTTACTATCAATGAAAATAATGGTACTATCAATGAAAATAGTTTATTATCATTGATAGTACCTGAAAACAGTGCTAAAATATTTTTTTAATAATTAAATTGCCAACTAGGAAGAAAAAAAAGAGTGAATAAAATAGTTATTACAATAGCAATTCTTAACATAAACAGAAACAAAGTACACAATAAAACACAATCCATTCCTGTATCAAGTAACAAATATATGCAGTTATGAAAAAAAAAAAAAAATCCCTTTGAAATTGAGAGTGCATATTAAAGTTTATTACATGTAAACATTATTTGAAAATATAAGACTTTAACATCTATCTAGTTCTGCTTTTAAAATTAAATCCCACTGATGATCAAGGGCCTGAAGACTCAAAATGGCTCATGATTTACATGACATCGTGGACTGTGAAAGAATTTTTTTATCACAAATATGTAATCATGATCTTCAATGGATTAACGTTCAAAGTATGGTCTAATAAAATCTGCCCTTCAATCCTAAGATTTTCCACTCCTCAAAATCAATAATGATCTTGCCTTTTTTAAGTACTTTATTGCAAATTGCTATCAAAGTAGCTTACCAAATTTCAACCTCTATTAATATTTGAGATCTAGAAGATCACATCACATCAATTTTGAGAGTCAAAGAGAATGTGTTGCATTTCTCTTTCAAGTAAACAGATGAAAAGAGTAAAGAGAAATAATTCGTAATTTGAATTCTGTAAAATTCTGGACATGGTTAGAGTGAAATCTCTGAAATTCTGGGGTTTCCTGATAGTACAAACACTCTTTCTAAAGTAAAAAGGTCTGTTTTCATTAAATATCTTCTTTTTTTTTTTTTTTTTTTTTTTTTTTTAAAGTTTCATATAAAATACATGAAGTTATACTTAAGAAATTCAATATTTTTTTTAAACATTATATACACTACTAACATTTAATGATATATTCAGTAAAATATAGCAGTTATAGTAAGTTAATACTACTGAATAATTACGATAAATGTCTTACTTTTCAGGAAAATTTGGGGCATTCTCAGATTGACCAGGAGCATTCACATGATAAACAGTAAAACTTTGCATCAATATTCGGGTGTCAACAAAATTAAAAAAAGCTTGGAAATTCGATATATCTGCAAAAGTAATATCAAGAACACTTTTTAGAAACACCAAAAAACATTAGCTATGTTTAAGATTGAAATTAACATATAAACAAAACAATAACATGATTTTAAACTTACAGTTGAGTCCAATATCATGGTATGTTAAAAGTGCTGGTTTATTCCGTTCACCTTGTACAGATACAGTAATAGTACCAAAATCCGTATCAATTTGGTCATCCTAAAGAGAGAAATACAAAATATAAACATTTTTTGATGCCCTAAAACAAATAACACATTTCATAAACAAAACAAAGACTAAAATATAAGTAATAAATTAAAAAATGCCAGAATTCCAGAAATTTATACTGTCAATTTATTTCGCATTGCTTAAGCAGACCTTGCTTAATACAGTGAAAAAACATGGATCCACTACTTTTCACACTAACATATAAATATTAACTTAGATATAAATTTTATATTAGACTAATAGGTTTTTAGAAAACAGAAAATTTAATATTATATAAAGGTCTTGGCACAAAATTTCCACTCACAAGCTGTTTTTGTACTGTCAAATATTAGTAAATAAGTTGTATCCTCCAAATGGGATACCTTATTTAGGTAAGTGCAATGTTTATTAAATTTCACATTTATATTTTTAAAACCTTTTTATTCAAATTGTATCTAATTTTAATACCAAACAAAGTAGAAATATTTTTAAATATTTTAGAGTAGATTTCACTGTTTTTTTAAATTATATTATTTCACCAATTGTTAATAGTGAGGTCAAATGGGCCTTTGCCTCCCTTGGATAAGAAAAATCATCCCCCTCATTTTCTTTAGAATTTTAAATAATTTCTTTAAAACAATTACTCCGTTTTCTTAATGTACTTTCTTACTTTATAATTATTCGATAGTTTTAAAATAATTTCCTTAAATAGCAACCGTATTTTATAAATTTAACTAAATATTTTATAAGCATAATGCCTGATACTTAAATATAACCATTTAATGCTTATATTTTGCTTAATTTGCATCTATTGCAAAAATTCCGCATTATTTAGTTTAATAAACAGTACAAAAGCGCCTTTAAATACATTAAAAACTCGAATTTAAATTTGTATTTCTCTTAACAAAATTTCAAACCTTTTTTTGTTCAAAATATGTTTTGAAATTGGATATAAACTTAATACAAAACGAAGCACAAATTGAAAACATCACTTGGCGATCCCTTGTACAGAAATAGAGCCAAAAACATGGTGGTGGGCCCCCGGAATTGGGATTCTACCCCAGATCTGCCACATTCGTGCAGGAATAGCATTCATTAATACAGTATGGTAAACTACATTGGGTTGATACTGTATGGGGGGAAAATTTAATTAATCATGTGGAAAATGATGAAAATGTTTTATTAAAATATTTTTTTTTAACTAGTTGCAGAAAAAAACTCCTTTAACACCTGTAGACATGAAATAGATGTTAAATTTCATATCTAAAGCAGACTTTGTATAATCTTTGGCTTATCTACCTGAAATTACGCCATTATTATAATATTATAATAACTGAAATAGGTATTTATTTTCTCTACAAAAAAGTTTTAAATGGTTACATAAATAAATAATAAAAATGATAAAAAATTTTTAAGCATACCTGAGACGTAAATGATTCTGTACGAGATAAAGACCGTATCAGAGGCTGATCAGGTTCAATATTTCTCAATTCAATATCGTCCATCATTTAGCTTAAATAAGATATAGTACTTTTACAAGTCATAAACTAAACAGAAAAACATGTATTAACATGTGTTAAGTATAATTTTTATTGCTTTAAACACAATTTTATTTTGAAAAATGATGCTGATACACAGTTAATATTGGGCAATTTATGCCCAATATTATTCATATTCAAGTATAAATTCATATTCAAGTATAAAAAAATCAATAAATATTTTAATAAATACAATAGTTATATTCTTGTTCAATAGAAATTCTATAAATTTTAATCAATTCAAAATATTTTACAGAACAAAAGAATCTTGATTATAACATATTATATATGCATATACAAAATGTATATGCATAGGGTGTAATGAAAAGATTAAAGGGTGTGCGGTCGGTGTCGGTGTGTTTCCAAAATTATATAAACATTTCTCACATGAAATAAAATAGTATAAAAATAACTTTAGCACTTAATGCATGAATATTTGTACAATTTTTGATCACAAAGAGAAAATGAGAATAGGCCTCTTAATTTTAATTTTCACAATACTGTGTATCGGACTCTGTCAGGAAACCATACACGGGGTTAACGTCCTTTCAACATAACAAATATGAAATTTATGAATCCAATACAAAACTGTAGTCTACTGCTTAAAAATAATATTTACATATTAAATACACCATAATTACAACCAATAGTTGAAATAGAAACAAAAAAATAAAATCTCTCTTACGAATGCATACATTTCAATCCGTAAAGAAGCAGATAAAACAATTAGCTCGAAACCCTTACAAATTTCCAATATTGATCACCAAAATAGATCTCTTGAAATCCGTAGTACTATTTTGATTTTAATTAAAAACAGCTACGCAGTAATCTTGGATAACAAATAAAATATGTTCAACAGTCTGACCATCCGCTCTTGCGCTTTAAGAAAGCGAGTTGCGATGCATGTGATAAGACATGACACATCGACGATGGAAATCAGGCTCTAACACTATGGTGAAAATTACAGGAAAAAGCATTAAACGTCAAGCATATTATTAAAGGTACTTTCAAATGTCTGACCATAAATTCTATTTAAATTTGTGAAATACAGTTTTTAATAGTATACCACCTTAATGATTGTACATTAAAAATTTCTGTGCTATATTTTCTCTACGCATTTTCAAAACTCCATGGTTTAGGGCGGTCTCGATTATAAAAAGTAAACAAACGGTTTTTATATATAAATGTGGGTAACTTTCGTAGTTTAAAAACGTTTGCTCTACTCAACCATAGTATTTCTTATTTCAAATACGATCAATATAATTTGCGACAAGAATTATGGCGGCTCCAATGTTTCTCAAGAGCTCTAGGTATAATTTATAGTTCTTCAAATTAAACATACTAAGGTATTTCTTCAAAATAGGGTGCCCCTTGTTCTTGTGAAATTATTGACATTGTTATGAATTTTAGGATGTAAAATGATTTTTACTAAAACATTTTGGTTATAAAAGTTTGTAATAATTGAGATTTTTAAAAGTAAATGTACTATTTCTCTTGATTTTTTTGTTAGCAAGTCTTTTGAGATACAAACTTAAAAATATTTCAGTGATACAACACTTTAATTCAAATATTACTATTTAAAAAAAATTGAGCTTTAAAAGATAAATCAGAAGTTAGTCTAATTATATATCAGGTATTAAAATTTTATTGCCTGGAAACAAAAAATGTAGATATTGATATGAAAATTAGTTCAGCGTTGTGATCTATTGTAATCTTTTTTTTTTATTTTTTCTAATTGCACCCAAAGAAACTCGTTTGGTTTGGTTTGGGAGCACTATGGTCTACTTTTTGCAACACGAGGGCTAATGAGACCAGGACCTACTGCTTAAAGCCGATTCTGAACGGCTACGAACATCCATGCTATAGTGGGACTGGAACCCACGAACTCCGGATCTGAAGGTTAGTGCCCTAACTATTCTGCCATCGTCCGGCAGACGTGTTTGGAACATGTGGTGCCAGACTGTCCAATTAATAAAAGAAAAATGCCTCAGAATGTGGGGGCGTCTCAGGAAATGATAAAGCACTATGGCTCCACACAGTCAAACAAGTCAAAATATGCTTTCCCATCATGGGAGGTGCAAAAGATACAATCAGGGGAATCCACTGAGTGAAGCCGAAAAAATGATCCCTTAGCAAGTCATGACCAGTCCAAATTCTAAAAAGAGCCACCCCAATAGTTCTGAGAAGAGAGGGGCATACTCTCTCATTTGAGAGGTGACCATCTCTTCCCATAGGAAATGTTTCTGAAATGACAGATACTAGTTTTTTTAATATAGTCTCTGATGATTCTCTTTATGTTCCTAAAATGAGCACCAACAGTAGGTTGAACCAAATAATAACCCTTCTTGGTGAGTGTGTCAGCACGTTCATTGCAGTGACTGGAAACCCATTATAAAACTATATCAACCTCTAAATTGATCAAAGAGCTAATTTGATTTTTATACTCAAATTCAAAGGTTTCTATGGTTAAGTTATAGTTGGTAATGGTTTGAATGACAGCCTTGGAATCAACAAACAAAACAGTCTTATTTTTTGTAGCATTTTCAGTTACTCTAAGAATCATAAAAATTGCATATATCTGAGTATCAAAATTATCTCGGAAATGTCCAACAGCCTCCCTGAGTTGAAACTTGTCAGCATACACATCAGCATGTGCTTTTCCAGCAGCAGCAGAGCCATCAGTAAAAATATGTATCCAATCCTTGTCAGGATATCTTTCATAAATGGTTGCTAAAGTTCTAAGCTTGTATTAAATAGAGGAACTTTTTGAGACAGGGGCAATAAATCCAAAGAGGTTTTTCGTAATAAAAAAAAAGTCAGGGAAATGATGTGGTTCAAAAGAAGGTCTTATGGTTCATATTGTTTGAGAGTTTATGAATAATTGTTAAAGGTGTATTGCATCTTTAATCTATGGTGGACTAGCTCTTAAAAAGACCAAAAAGTATTTTCATGAAGAACTCTTTAGCCCAGGGACAAGGAAGCTAGCATTTGTCTATCAGTCAGACATGGTAAATTAGTTTGTACTTTCATGGCAGCAATAGATGAAAAAGCTGCACCAGTAATAAGTGGAAGGGCATGGTTTTGGATATCTAACAGTGCTAGGGTGGTATTTGAAGTTGAAATCAAAATCTCTGCCCCATAGTCAATTACTGGATGAATATATGAAGTTCATGTAGTCATGAGTACTTCTTGAGATGACCCCTTCTTCACACCAGTTATTCTCTTTAAGAGGCCTAGACTTAAGGCAACTCTTTTAATGATACAAGAAACCTGTTTGTTCCAATTTAAATTTGGATCTAAAAGAATCCCTAAGTAAATTACACTGTCTTTTCTGTATAAGGATAGATCCTTATATTTCAGATTTATCACATGTTCTTAGGTACTCCCAGAAAAAAAATTCAAACACAGTTTTTTCAGTATTTAAAAATTCATTTTCATCTGACCATTTTGTCAAATTGTTTAATGCAGAGTTGATAGTTGTTTCCAATTTGGAAAAAATCCCTGCCAGTTGTCCAAAAAACAAGATCATCTGCATAAAGCAAAGTTTGCACATCAGGCATAGAAACATTAAAAACATCAATTAGGTCATTAATCATAACATTAAAAAGGATAGGACTTAACACAGACCTCCTGTGGGAGACCATGTCTAGTTTCTCTAAAACCAAAGAAAGAGCCACCAAAAATAACATAAGTAAACCATTAGCCCAGGAAGCCTTTAATCCGTTTAAAAATATTTCCAGGAATTCCAAAATTTATTAGTTTTTTTTTTTTCAGGAGCACACATCAGGAGAGGCAGATTTAAAATCAACAAATACAGCAAGGAAGCTCTGCCTCCAATGAAAACCATTCTTAATGCAATATGAGAAGCATGTAACTTGTTCAGTAGTGCTGTATCCTGTTCTAAATCTAACTTGTCTGTCAAAGATATGCTAGCAGGTATCCAGAAGAAAAAACTGCAGCCTGTCTACAACTATTCTCTCTACCAATTAGCAGAGAGTACAAGTTAAGGAAATTGGCCAAAAATTGTGTAATTCAGAACTCTTTCCTGCCTTCACAATTAGTAAAATATTTGCCTTTTTCCAAAGGCTAGGGAAAATTTCTTCCCAGGTCTTATTGACAAAAACTAAAAGCAGTTTTTTGGCCTAATCAACAAGTTCAAGGATAAATTCAAATAAAATCTTATCAAGTCTGACACATCTCTTTCTCTTAAGGCGATTTAGTGCTCTGTAAAATTCTTTATCAGTGAAAAGTAAATTAAACCGATTGTTCCACTCTCGTAAAACTCTCATATGGGGACAAAGCCTTCTTTTTTAAACAAGATTTAAGATAAAAACTATTAACACCACAATAAAATTTATTAAAAGCTTTCCTTATATCTTTATCAGAGGTTGAAAGTTTCCCGGAAATCTTAATAGGTTGTTTTCTAGTTTGAATTTTATTGCCATTTAGAGCAGACACAAACTTAAAAGCTGTTGGGCCATCTTTACAATAATCCAAATATCTAAGAAAATTCTCATTTGAGGAATGTTTCGCTTGCAGTATTTCCTTCCTCAAATCAGCATGTTTCTGCCTCAGTATATCACAGTCTTGTAGTTTGTAATCTATGAAATGCAATTAATCTGTCATCATTTGTTCTAGAAAGGCTACAGGGTTGTACTGTTCTATGATTGGAAGAGGTAGATGCATCGTGGTACCATAAGGGGCGGCATGAGCACCAAAATAAAACATTTAAGTGACAGCATTTCAAAGATTTACATCATACTGAGAAAAACTACCACACAGTCCTAACTTGCTAGATTCTAGATAATTTTTTTTTCTAAGTCCTTTTTCTCCTCAAAATTACCCTCGACTAAGAGATAAAAACTAACAAACAATGACTAATAAAACATCAAATTACAAATAGAATATCAAATTTTCTTTCATAAAATCTGGTAGAAAATTATTTTTTATATAAAATTTGTAACAAAAAGATTTTTTAGATAAAAATATTTAATAATTAGAGGCCTCTTATTTCCCCCCAAAATTTCTGAATTTAGTAAAAGATTGCATAATTGATTTTCCACAAGTAAAATTATGAACTGTATTTTATACAGACTACAGAAAAAACAAAAACAAATTAGGTTAGCATTATAAAGTTCTGTATATGAAAAGATGATTGACTTAAGGGACATAAAATTGATGTTTTGTAAATTTCTCCTCTACTGCATTCACTTTTCCAAAATGCCTCTATTTGAACTGAATAATTCTATGAAGATGAATGGGCAGCCAAATAAATATCTATATACCTACTACACACTAATTATTATGACTCAAGAACATAAAAATGTAGGTTAGGGACATTTTGTATGGAGATTCTCTTTATAATTTACACATGTACTATTAAAGATTTTTATCAATTTTATAGAGATATGTAAAAAGAAATTTTGTGATATGTTTATTGAACATGCAATCTCTGTACCAAAGCTCAGAAATACTATTATATATATATCTGTATATACATATGCATATATAATGTAAATAGCTAAAATCCCTGATGGGTGGGTCTCAGCTCAATTTTTTTATGCTCCATCTAGCACTTTCTTCTTTCTTTTTTTAGTATTCTAATAATTTTATTAGCATAATTGCTACTTAATATGGTGAGGTTATTTTTCACCCTCAGAACTATTGCAATGTTTTAGTGGATATTTTCAACCAAGCTGGGTAACAGAGCGTCTGCAGGGTAGGACAAAGTCCATTTCTAATGACTCTCAAGTGATAGTTCCAAGGCCCAGGTTTGGGCCAGTAGCCTCAAAAAATTTCCTTTTCTCTCCTTTGCATAGGTAGATACCGACTAATGTGTACAACAACCACAAATTCCCAATGCTACTATTCTAACCCATTTTTCCTTCTGTGAGGTTGATGTCACTCTCACTAATTCTGGTGTCACAGCAACAAGGTCTGCTAAAGCATCAAATTCTCACTTCTTGATTGCAATTCTTCTGTATTTGCTAACTTGTGGTCTGACAGGTACTTCAGCAGTTACCAGCTTGATGGAACAGCTCAGTACTTTCAATATGCCCATCACCACTGGCACATGTCTAGAGGTCGCCAAACGATGGCCGAATGTTAGGGTGTTGGCCTTCGTAACTGGAGTTCGTGGGTTTGAATCCCACAGTGGCATGGATGTTCGTAGCCATTTGGAATTGGCTTTAAGCAGTAGGCCCCAGTCTCATTAGCCTTCGTGTTGCAAAAAGTAGACCTTAGTGCTCTAAACCAAACCAAACCAAACCATGTCTAGAGGTCCTCATGGCTAAATGGACCTGGTTCAGTGCGTGAATATATAATGTAAAGAGATGGGAAGTCTAAAAGAACTTCAATATTTTCGAATTGTCCTATTTTAATCTTTTACAAAAGTATTTTAGGTATAGAATATATGTATTGTTATCATTTTCATTAACATTGTTCATATATTTTTCTTCAGAATACAGCAGGCAGCTTTGTTAATTAACAATTTAGATGATTCAAAATTTCCTCTACTGTTGGCCAGAATTGTTCAGAAGCTTCATCTGAAGGTATGTATCAAAATCCATTGGTTTTCAATAATTTGTTGAAATGCATTTGGTACTTTTTCATTAATAAGCCCACAATTAAAATGATTCCAAAAAAGTGGAAGTTGTTTTTATAGTATTCAGACAGTTTTAATCTGTTAAGTTCATTTTGAATAAGGATTTGTCTGAAATAAAAGCTGTTGATTTATATATGCTATTTACCCTTAAAGGTTTATTAATGACATCTATTTTTAAAGGGAAAAAGTAAAGTTTTTTTGGTTTGAATTATTTATAAAGTGAGAAAACATTGTTTTCCAGACGAGGGTTGTAGTGATGATTTAAATCAGCCTATTTTTTGTTCTTAAAAATAACTGATTTAAATTGGTTTCATACACTTAAAAAAATCCTATAAAATTAAATAAAATTATCTATGCAGCTTTAAGAAGGGATTTATTTTTAAGGCAATTTTAAACATATAATTCATAGAATATTATATAGATGTGGTTGTCAAAATAATGGAAACACCTGTGAATAAAAGTGACATGTAAGAATGTGGTTTGTACTCATTAAAAAAATTATCCTAACTACTATTATTATTATTTTAATATAAAAACTATATATCATGGTAATATGAATTAGCTTTAAAGTAAGTTTTATATCTTGAGTTTTCATCAAAAGCATAAAATGTCAGACCTTGCAGGTTTCCAAAGACACCAAATTCAATCTAATTCAGCTAATTCAATCGATCATTTGCTCACAAAATAAATTTAGACTAAAAGAATTAGCAATTTTGGGTGGTTTTTAATTAATATCTCCTTTAATTTTTGTCCTATAAAGATGAGACTTGCTGAAATAGGTTTCTGTGAATTTTTTGAATATGTGGTTACCTATATCGACACCTTACTCTATCATTTTTGAGGAGTTCAAGCCACAAACAGACAAACACAGATAGATTCTAATGTATGCAAAATAAACATTGTTCATAAGGAAATGATATAATGAATGTAATTTAAATTAAAAATGAAGTAACCCATATCCAGGTAAGGGGTATGTACCTTTAAGGAAAATATTTATATTTTTATTTTAACATAGTAAAATGCAATTTTCGAAGATCTAAAATATAGTGGCATCACCAATAAAATCTTAAATATTAGTTTAAAACTGTATGTCAAAAGCATGATTATGATTCTAAAACCAATAGCCTAAGGGAGAAAAAAAAAAAAAAAGCAGCAACTGCGCTTAAGTGAATCTATCATTCACACAGGAAAAGGTGGAATTGAAACTAGAACTATCAACAAACAATAACATGTTTCTATATTTTAAGTTTATAAAGAAATATTTAAGGAAACATTTAGCAATGTGCACTTTACTTCAACTATTTTAAGCCCATTAAAATTAATTTGTAACTGTTAATAGCTGATAATTGATGTAAAAGAAGAGAAAAAGAAGGGTCTTGAAATTATTAATAAAATATGTGACTCTGGTTTCTTAGTAATCCCATTAAAATTTTTTTCAGAATTTGGAACCATTTCCCAGTAATAATATGAACATGTAATTATTGGATCTACATGTATTTACTTGATAAACAAGACAAAAAAAATTTACCTTAGATTTATTAAAACAATGTCAAATTTTGAATAGTGGAATAGTTTTAATATTTCAAATAAATATATAATTACAGAAAATAATATGCAGTTTTATTTTCAGTTTATTATATTGACTATAGATAGTTTTGAGCATACTGACTATAGTCAAACCAATAACTTGTGTGTGGTGAAAGGCTCTTTTCAACATTTGGTGTAATTCATTCTAAATTGCAAAACAGTTGAAAAAAAAACAAAGCATTAAAAGTAATTTTCAGTGTGAATCAAATTAATAGTTATTGAGTTTTTTTCCTGGTATAAAATGTTCTGATATATTTCACAAGCATATGATTATTTATCTTTAGTTTCCAAATATTTTTTAAATAGGTATCGATTAGTCTTTTATTTTACATTGGTCAAAGGAAATACAGATAAGTATATTAATAATGTGTACATATTTAAATATATATTTAAATGATAAAAAATTAGGATTTTTAAAACATCTGGATTTGAATATAATGAAACATAAGTAACCCATATCCAGTTAAGGGGTATGTACCTTTAAGGAAAATATTTATATTTTTATTTTAACATAGTAAAATGCAATTTTTGAAGATCTAAAATATAGTGACATCACCAATAAAATCTTAAATATTAGTTTAAAACTGTATGTCAAAAGCATAATTATGATTCTAAAACCAAAAGCCTTTTTTTTTTAAGGAAAAAAAAAACAGCAACTACTCTTATGATGAATCTACCATTCATACAGGAAAAGCTGGAATTGAAACTAGAACTATCAACAAACAATAACATGTTTTTTTATTTAAAATTTATAAAGAAATATTTAAGGAAACATTTAGCAATGTGCACTTTACAACTATTTTAAGCCCATTAATATTAATTTGTAACTGTTAATAACTAATAATTGATGTAAAAGAAGAAAAAAGAAGGGTCTTGAAATTATTAATAAAATATGTGACTCTGGTTTCTTAGTAATCCTATAAAATTTTTTTTCAGAATTTGGAACCATTTCTCAGTAATAATATGAACATGTAATTATTGGATCTACATGTATTTACTTTATAAACAAGACAAAAAAAATTTACCCTAGATTTATTAAAACAATGTCAAATTTTGAATAGTGGAATAGTTTTAATATTTCAAGTAAATATATAATTACAGAAAATGATATGCAGTTCTATGTTCAGTTTGTTATATTGACTATAGATAGTTTTGAGCATACTGACTATAGTCAAACCAATAACTTGTGTGTGGTGAAAGGCTCTTTTCAACATTTGGTGTAATTCATTCTAAATTGCAATACAGTTGAAAAAAAAAAAAAAAAAAAGAATTAAAAGTAATTTTAAGTGGGAATTAAATTAATTAGTTATTGAGTTTTTTTTTTTCCTAGTATAAAATATTCTGATACATTTCACAAGCATATGATTATTTAACTTTAGTTTCCAAATATTTTTTAAATAGGTATCAATTGATTAATCTTTTATTTTACATTGGTCAAAGGAAATATAGATAAACATATTAATAATGTGTACATATTTAAATATATATTTAAATGTTAAAAAATTAGGATTTTTAAAACATCTGGATTTGAATATAGTGAATGTAAATTAAATTAAAAATGAAACATGAGTAACCCATATCCAGGTAAGGGGCATGTACCTTTAACAAAATTTTTATTTTAACATTCTATCTGTTTATATTTGTAGGAAGATATTTTTACAAATGAAGAAAGTTCAAAATTGGAAATATCTCTAGGGGTTACCAAAAGTGAACTTCATTTAATTCTTCAGACTTTGACTTTCATTTTTCAACAGGTAATGAATATTAGAAAGGGTAAAAAAAATGTTATTCTAACTTTCCAACATAATGAATTTTCTTTTCTTTTAATATTAAATACTTATATATTTATTCTCAAATTGTGTAACTTATCACTGCTTCTTGAAATAATAGAATCAAGTTTTACAAAAAATCTTACCTTACAGTTTCATTTTTTGGTAAAAATTAAAATACTCTATCATGAATATTTAATGACATCAGTTTTATGTCTATTGTATGTATTAAAGATTATCACCAAAATAATTAAAATTTTTAAAGGTTGGTAATAACCATTGTATTTGCTTAAATTCTATAGAAAGTAAAATATTTTTTCTGTTTTATATCATCATTGGTATTCTTTTTTAGTGATATCAAGTGCTTTTAAGTATGATTTTCTGTGATTGCATTATTGCTTCATATCAGCATATTGATATGTATTGTTATATCGTTAAAAGTAATCAGTAGCATAGATACTTTTGCAAAACAAAAACATTAGTTTAAATTAGTATTTAGTTTAATTTAATGTATTTTACTATTAATTAGATCTATTATTATTAAAACTAATATGTTACGAAATAATCATTATAATAGATCTAATATCATCATAATAATCATAATAGATTAGGAAAATATGTGTAATAACTTAAAGACTTAGAAACAACAGAATTGCTGGTGAAAGAAATGTTGATAAAATAGGTATATCAAACAAAGGTCTAAAGGCACTCATTATTTTTAAACCATTAATATTAATTAAATGCTATAAAAATGAGTTTGAAAAAATATTTTATAAGAAATCTTAAATTATTTATGCATGTACTGGATTGAAGTTATTTTAAATATATCATTTGATTCATCACTCTTTTTTTTTTTTTTTTTTTTTTTTTTCAAAGTTAAATATTTGATAACAAATTGTCATGTATTTTATCCATTTAATAAATGAAATAATTTTCAAAAAAGGACTTATTTACTTACAAATCTTCTACTATCTTTACCTAAAAATGCACTATAAATATTATTAATATCTCATGGAATAGTAATTAATAGATTGTTAAAATCATAGAAAATGGATCTCACAAAGTGTTTTCGGTTTTATATGATTTATAAGTTTGGAGCGGGTACAATTATTCCCCTCTCCTTTTTTTACGATAGGTGGTGCTAGAAAGCCATCAAGTATGTTCTAATATAGTGTCAGTGGTCTATGAGAGTGTGTTTTGTTCTCTTTGTTGTTTGTGTTCTGTGATGTGGAACTTTGCAAGAAAATAAAAATGGTTCCTAGAAAAATAGACTAAATTATTTTCTAAACGTCTTTTGATATAAGAGTCTCGTCCTTCTACAAGTTTTAATATTAACATAAAATTTCAATGATAAACATAAAATGTTGTTAGTAAAATTCTTTAAAATTGTTTGACTTCTTACATAGTAACAGTCAGTATTTAACTTAATTACTTTTTAGATTATTATTATTGCCATTCTTTTGAAAAATAATGTATATTAGTATAGATGTAGGGTTAGATATATATTGTTTAGATGTATTTAAATGTATTGACATGCAGTATTCATATGATTGGTATTTCTGTATTGGACAAATTATATTGCACCCTCATATATGTGTGTGTGTGTATATATACATATATTCATATAAAGAAAGAAAGCAACATGGAAGGTGATTATAAATAACAGTGTCTAGAAACACTGTTAATTTTACATTCAGCACAGACATTGAAATAGAATCACTTAATATACCCATAAATACAATTTCTTCAAGATAGCTGACACATAGTTATGTTTCTTGTAAATAAACTCACAAGCAGAACCCTAACCTTTATTGCCAGAGTCATGATGATCTTTTCAGAGGCAGAATAATGGGAACTGCTTGTATTCCAAATTTTAAATCAGTTATGACCAGGGTTTTTTTTTTAAATAGCCTTTTAAAAGTTGAACTTTAAATATATTTACAATACAGAAAAAAAAAATATGTTTTTTATGGATTTAAAAATCAATCCCCATTTGGGGATCACGGTACATTGCATGTAAATAACTGTAAATTTTTTTAAGAGTGCCATGGAATAACACATTCTACGTGTAATCCTACATCACACTTCACGCACTGTTTCCGAACATTTTTTTTTACAAACCGCACATTTTCTTTGTTTTCCGTCCAATGTTCTTTCTAAATAATGTCCTTGAGGATTTTTTCTTATGTCTTCTGGTACGCGCTTCTGTGAACTCACACTGTACGATGGTCGTCCACAATTTTTCGGGTCAGACACGGAATGTAAATTCAAATAGAACCGTGCAACTTCTCGTCTGAAATTTAATAGCGGCATTTTTCCATTAGCAATACAATATATTGTATGAGCATTAACTAGAGCCACATCCACTGCATTAGTGAAAATAGGAAAGTACCATTTTTTGCCTCTAATTTTTATCCTATACTTTTGTACAATCCAGTCAAGCTTGTCAACACCTCCCATGTTCTTATTGTAATTTATAATGGCATTGGGTTGTGGAATTAATATTTTTTTTTCTCAGCCGTAGACCATCTCGGCACACGTCCCAAAGGTAAAACTTCCAAATGATTTGATAACATTTTAACAATGCTGTTATCTTTCCAAACAAGACCAAATATTCCATTTATTTCATCATATCTATAATCAAAAGCCCCTCTAAATTCTTTCTTCATTTCCTTATCTGTTTTTATAGGGCACTTATTCATCCTATTACATCTCACCGTTCCTGTCGCAGGTATATTTCTCTCTTTTAGATTTTTCAGATAATCAAAACTTGTGAAAAATTATCGAAATAAAAGCAGTGTTCCTCTGGTTTGTCTATGGTTGCTATCTTATTCAATATTACTGACACACCTAATCCATAAGTATCTCCTTCTAAATTATCTTCTTCTGAAATTCTACTTGGCTTACCTTCATAGACACATCATCCACTCTATCTGGTGGTAATTCAACTATGTCAATAGTACCTCCTGGGTCATCATCATCTGTCAAATCAAGATCATTGTCCCAATATTCTTCAAGCTCTCTTAGCGTTGAAAATTTTCTTCTACTCATGATTATCCAAATGAAATAAAAAAAATATTTAAAAAACATAAATTATAATAATACTGACATTTATCAAAATCCAACCATGTTGATCTTGTGGATAAAACTCTCTAAATGACACAACTTCTCAGCACAATGTTCATGTCCATCTGCTCTAAAATTTTAAATATCTTGCCCAATAGACGAAAAGGACTGGCGACGTCCCACCCCAATTAGAAGCAGGTGCGTTTCAGAATCACCTGCTCTCAACACCTGCTATTTCCACCCCCACATCTTGTTTCTATTATTATTATTAGTGGGCAAATTCAACATTTTCGTTAGAAACATTCTTTCTGGAACTATCCCCCTTTCTTTCCCCCCGTATCAAGTCTATATTTGTCAGTGGAAGCATTCAACACTTTTGTGGGTAACAGCCTTTTTAGAAATTCCGGAAACATATTGCGCCAGATAACTGAACAAATGAAAATTTCAATTGTAGCATAAATAAATCATTTTACATTGCAATAACCGTGAGCCCCAAATGGGGATCATTGTATTTTACAGGTGCTGACGGCATGAAGTAAACAATGTGCTCAATTTTTATTTTATATTACTCAAAACTCATGTGCAAACAACCTCTGTCAGAAAAAATAATTCATTTTAATATAAATTAACAGATATTCACTTAGAAAATAGACATATGTGAAAAAGCGTTGTTTACAGGAAATTTTTCGAAAAAATGTCATATATGTATTTTATTTTGCAAATAAAACTAATAATTTAGCTATCTACATTAAGAGTAGACTATTATGTAGACACATGACATTAAAAATAAATGAAAACCTAAAATTTAGGGATGAACAAGATAAAAATTTTCGTGATCCCCAAATGGGGCCCATGGCAGGGAATGGGTTAATAGAGTAATACCAACTTTTTATTATTTAACCTTTTCAAAGTGGACCTAGTTACAAGATGATACCTAGATGAGACCTATATAGAAGTAATAAGCATATTTATAAATCCTTACATGATATGACTTAAGTTTTATAAAATATCTGCTAGTTGAACCCTACTGCTAAAAATATAGTTTAGTAAAATTTTCTTTTCTAAGTAGGAAAATAAGTTATTAATATAAAGAAATGCTGTATATTTACAAATATAAGCTCATCTGTATTTAAATGGAGAGTGTGATTTTCCTTCAAAAATTTACCCAAAGTTCAAAATATATTTATTAGCCAAAATGAAAAAAGAATTTCTAGGACATTCAGATATGTTATCAAACAAGTAAAATGAGGGAAATATTTTTAAATCAAATTGCTTTAAAATAAAATGCTAAACCAATGCTTCTCAAGCCTTTTTCACCACAACATCCTAATTTAAGTACTGCAGAAGTAGAGAATAGTCATATCTCAAGACAAATAGAAGGACATCTTTTAGCATGTTTTGAAAGAGGTACAAAAAAATAACTTGCATGTGAAATCTTAATCAACTTCATGTCGTCTTTATTAATTTCACAATTCTACACTAACTTATCTAGTTACTGCCACAGTGTGCAATTTGATGATCGTGATGCTAAACAATGCAACGAACGATATTTTTACTTAGATGTTAACAAAAATAGTTTAAACTCTTGTAACCCTATGTAAAAATAATTCTTGGATAAGTTTAAGCAATATAAGCAAAAAAAAAAAAAAAATGCTATGTTTGGCAATTTATAGATTACTTCCAGCTTATGTAGAATTGTGTTTATTAGAAGATTAGCTGATTTGATACTGTTATAGTACTATTGTTTTGGAGCAATTATAACACAGATAAGAGTCATTTTAAATTTATTTTAAATTTTTGTGTTCTTTTCTCAATTTAAAGTTTTTGCAAACTTTTTATACTTTTCGACATTACGAATTTTCTTTTTTGTTCTTCACTTTAAAAAAAATTGTTAATTTTTGCCAATTTAGGGACTTTTTCTTAATATCACCAAATAACATATGAATTACATCTGTTCCATGGATCCATTATTAGCCAAACCTTCCCCCCCACACGCACACACATTAGGTCTTTATAAAAGCCCTAAAAATTCTCGGCTTACATATGGAAATATACGGTACAATCTGAACACTTGATCTTTAATCTTAAAAAAGAAAAAGAAAACTTTTCAGCTAGAAATTTTTTATTTGGTTAATGTAAACTGAATTTTATAGCAGGTCGGCCATCCTATAAGTATAATTTTTTTTAGTTGTTCTTGGTAAAAATGTACAATCTTTTGTAATTGTCATGAGGGTATTAAGAAATCATATTGCTCTTTCTCTAAAATCATCTTTTACTTCTCTTTTAATATCACCATTAAGACTGATATTAAAAGAGAAGTAAGTACTACATTGGTTTCTAATAGAGAAATTGTTAGAGCTTTCATTAAATATTGTACAAATATTAATAACTATACTCCTTTTGGGAATATTTCTAAATTAAGATGTTATTCAATTAAGATGTCCCCATCATTAAGATGTTTAACATCTGAAATATAGGATATTTTTAATACTTCCTTGATTGTATAAGTTCTCAGGTTTAGCCTTAGGTCTTTTCCTAATGTTAAAACTCTTAGACTTAATTAATAAGGTTTATCTCCCAGTTCCAGGAAATCATAAAATTTTCATATTTCTGGAAAGTTTCAGGAACACAAAAGTTACTCAGTAAGCATATTTGCTTAAAATTGTAAACTATAATAAAATTAAGTACATATAATAAAATGTTATTTTTGTGTCATAAAAACTGAACTGAAAAGAAATGGTTTATTTTGGGTCAATAAGTCTTTAATTCAAGAAACTAAAATAATTTTTACAAAGTTTATTATGTAAGGAAGAATTTCTAACTCTTTACACTCACGAAAAGAGATCACAGAAAATTTGGAAGGGAAGTCTTTAATGTTGAAATAAAAATTAGAAAAGGGGATCCACTCAAAGATAAAGCTTCTACATCAACTAGCAACTGTTCTAATGTGAGCAAGTTAGAAAATAAAGAACTGCAGTTATTTGACTAAATGATAAATCCATCATCAAATATTGTGAAACTGTACTGAGGCTTTGAAAACAATTCCTCAAAAATGAACTTAATCTGAGAGCCCATTTTCTGCTTCCAAGTTGTTCATAACAAAACCAAGTCAATGGTTATCTGCAGAAACATTCCCACCTCATTGATTTCTGTTTATCTTAATCTACTCTTTCTTAAAAAAGATAAAAACTTGATCTATAAAAGCAAATGCACTTTCAAGCAAATAGCTCTATGTCTGTTTTAAACATATTAAAAACTACAGTACACATAGTACAAAGTAGAATCTGTAACTATTTGTTCCATTATCAGAATTCTAATTTTAATAAATTGCTAAAGTTAAAATTATCTTTTTCATACTAGGAATATCTTTTTACATTAATAAGAATATTGCTAAGCAAATATTTAATGAAACTATAAATTAATTTGGCACAAAAGTAAAATATTTGTTTTCATTTTTTGTATGTTTTTATTTATAGTGAGTCAAGAGATATGTATAATAAAGGCTGATTACATCTTTAGCAATATTAAATTACACAAACTTAAATTCAAAATATTCTTATGTATTTATATTTTTATATAAATGGTTTATAAAATTAAAAATTTTAATTGTTATTTAATATTTAAATAGTTTTTAAGATAGCAAAAACGTACTTTAGCTTACCCATGTTGCTTTTGATGCTTCAGTTTGGAGGAATTTAAAATTATGATTGTTATTTAAATGCTTTTATAAATTTCTTGTAGTACTGTTAAAATATTTTCTTTCTTTAATCTAGTTAACTGATGTTAATTGGGAACTACGCTTACATTTAGCCCAATCTACCATGTCAAAACAAAAGAAACCAATGGGATTAATAGAATTAGGATTGGATTCACCTAGTGGTTCAGACAAAATACAAATGGAATTTTCTCACGATGAATTATATTCTCTATATAATCAGGTAAATATATGTTAAGTAGCTAACAAAAATTAAAGATAAATTATAAGCACATTTCTGTATTTTTTCTTTTTTTTTTCCATACGTAAATATATAAATGATAATCAGATATCAGTCATACTTTATCTTGATCATATAAATAATTAATAATAATCAATAGAAGCAGTTTTAGTCTATAATATTTTGACATAATCAAATTATAATAAAAAATCTGATGTGGACACTACATGGCTTCCTTGTATGAATTATATGCACATTCTCTTCAAGATTCAAAGTTCCATTTCTCAAGGTAATTGTGTTTCCTGAGTAGAACTCAAGTAATGCCATCTAGCAAAAACCCATAGCATTAATATTTGTTATAGAGACTTTTTGTTAATTTTTTACAGTTACAATACTTCATTTACTCTATATCAGGAAATAATACACAATAAAAATTCAAAATTATTCTGCATAAATAGTAGAGTTTTTTTTTTTTTTTTAAATCTAAAAGTGGATTTTAAAAGCATTGTTACAACTGTAAATAAATACATCGATATCTTTGAGTTGCATTGTTGTAGATTGGTGATGTTGTGACCATTATATATTGAGATTTTTGGTTTTATTGAACACAGATTGCAATCAAAAGGAGAAGTGCACAATTAGGCATTATAACAGTCCTAAATACAGAATTTTAACACTATATGACTAATAGTTTTGAGTTTTAATATACAGTATATCAAAATTTTTCATTATATCAAGTGAAGATTGCATTCTAAAGGGGAGGAGCAGAACTAGATGTTATAATAGTCCAGTATACAAAATTTCAATATTTTATGTGACTTATCTTTTTTGAGATATGCCCTACAGCATTAATAACATCATACAGAAGTGTTTTGTTTTATAAAAAGTATATTGGAGAGATACACAACTACTGGGTGTTATAAAAGTCTTAATACAAAATTATAAATTTTTATGGCTAGTCGTTTTTGAGTTATGCAAGATACACAGTGGCAGATCCAGAATCTTTTAAAGTGAAGGTCAAAGTTGATTGTAGTAATTTTTTTCAGTATGATGTAAGTCTTTGAAATCCCCCTCCTTAAATGCTTCAGTTTCCCTGCTTATGCTACCTGCCACCTCTTTATCATAGTATGACACAGCATTTGGAGAAAAGCTCTTAATAGGGTTAAAAATGGCAGAGCCCTCAGTGAGCATTGTGAGTGAGTTATAAATCTAACTCATAACATATTCAGTATTTGTAATATGTCAGCAATGGCATGTATACAATGTATAGATAACACATCCCAAATTTCTTGGCTAATATATATTTACTTACAAAGAACAACTATGTAAACTGTATTCAACTGGAAAAATCAATTGACTGTTCTGTCAGATAAATTAGAGTTCCAGATAACTCTGTTCACAGTCTGAAAGACCCTATCAAATAATCTTGCAGGGGATATCTCTTCTGTATCTGCAATATCTGTAAGATAAGACCTTATTTAGGCTTTTGCTATCAGTCATCTTAAAATCAGTCAGCAAAGAGACTTATTTGACTATTATAACATCTAGTTATGCTCCTCCACTTTGATTGTAGGTAGAACTTTATGTAGTGAAAAATTTCAGTATAACATACATTAATGATGTGAGCCATAACTCAAAAATGATTAGCTGTAGAATGTTAAAATTTTGTAATTAGGTCTGTTATAACACTTACTTGTGCTCCTTCTTTCTAGTTACACTCTATGTAACCAAAAATTAAAAAATAAAATATATTAATACTTTTTCAAAAGTGATTTCCTGTAGATTGTTGAAATTTTACTTAGGAGTGTTATAATGTGTAGCTGTGTACCTCCCCTTCCAATTGCAATCTGAATTCTACACATAAAAAAATTTCAGTATAACATATTGTTGTGAGGCATCAACTGATTGCTTTTAAAGTCTATTGTTAAAAAACAAAAATAAAAATCTACTAATTGTAGAGAATAACGTTGACTTTTTACGGTTTATAACTGCCTGGTACAAAGTAAAGGAAGCATTGTAATTGTGAAATATTTCAGTTTAGAATGAAATAGCTGTAAAACAAAACTCTTCAGATCTTTGCTAAACTCCATAACTTGATTAGTACTCACAACACAGTTACCTTGAGAAACAAAGCCTTCCTTAAATGATGAAGAGACTGTGTAAATAATTATGATGATGCATCTTACAAAATAAATTATTTAATCAGCATACAAGAAAGTAATGTGACGTCCGCATCAGAATTTTTTTTTGCTTGCATTATATTTGTGGTTTATGTAGACTTTTCTTATATTGGAACTCAATAGGTCTTGGCCCCTTCAGTTTTGGTCCTTTAGGCCAAATCTCAATTGCTTACATATGAACATATTTATGAACAATTGTCTTTGTTTTTCTTCTTGTTCAGGCCATTTTAGTCAGTTTCTGCCATCTTGATCTGTCTGTAGCTACAATCTTCCATCTGTTGACTCTAATATTTCTCAGCCACTGTTTCACAGTAATTTTCTTTGTAAAAACCAAACAATTTGTGGGATTTATATTTTACAAATAACCATGTATTATCAGTGGATCAACTTAAGATACGTGCCTAGATACTCAGAGTGTAAACAGTCATGGCAGACCAACCCAATTAGTCCAAACTTTACAGTGTCAAATATTTAACATTCAGTTTATGGAATGCTCTCCCCCCACCTAGTTTATTGTTTGAGAGAATTGTTATTAATGTTTCACTACCCAACAGCTATTTAGACTGAAACCTATTGCTTAAAACTAATTCTAAACAAATACAAAACTTATGTCAACTGTGAAACTAACATCCAAACACTGAATGTAAGTTCTTTATGTAATAAATGTCATTAAAGTTACTGTCATATAGTTTATTTTTGAGGGCTACTGTATTAATAAAAGTCTTTCTTTCTTCCCCTAGGTGGAAATAATTCAGTCCCAATTAGATGCTTTGAGATGAATACAAACAACCCGTTTTAAATTCATCTATAAATTCGATTAAATTTTGTCATTTGTAAATATGTGGGCAAAATACAGTTTTGTCAATTTATGTGTATGACGCTTGTAGCTTAATTTTATGTTTTAATTAAATTATCAATTGTTTGAGCATTATTTATAAATTGAAATCTTGTTTAATCCTTTCATTACATAGCAGCTCAAGATAACATAGTCTCATCTATGTAATCTATTCTATTCATAGCTTCAGATTTGCATTTAAAAACTTTATGAAACATTGTAATTTTTATAAAATTCAACTTTTTCTTTTAAGCACAAGTGATGATAAAAATAACTAAGCATTTATACCAATAACATATTTATAGTTTAGTGTTTAGTTTTAACTTAAAATGTGTAATAGCCTTCTTTTTTTTTTCTTTTTGTGGGTGTAACAAGATTTTGAATATAAAGAAAATAATAAAATTTTAAAAATTGAAGGAAAACCATTAGTTCATAGCTGGTTAGAAAATCTAGCTAAAAAGTGATAGAAAAAAATCAAAACAAATACTGATATTACAATAAACATATTTTGCTTTTAAAAGTACTTTACATGCAGTTGTGTTTTTAAAATGAAAAAACTTTGTGACTTAGGAATATTTTATAAAGAAATTCAGTTTTCATAATCGATGTCTTAGAATTGAAAAAAGAATTTATATTATAGTTTGGTTATTTTAATTAGAGTTATTGGCTTATAGTTTTTATTTCATTTTAAATTAGTTAAACCAATTTAAATTACTTTCATATTTCAAATATAATTTTGCACAAGGAGGAATTGCTAGAATGATAAAAGAAAATATACAGATATTTACTTTCAATTTTACTTTAATGCTTTTTTAAAATATAATAATAGTCCTTAGAGACTTATTAACTTCATTCCAAAAATTCAATGATATCCTACTTAAATAATTTATTGTACAGAAATGTATGGATTTATTTAAACTAATACTAAAAATCTGAAGGAAGCAGGGTTTGTAAATTTACAGCCTTTTTCATTTACCAGTAATTCACTAAGTTAAAATATGAATATCAGTTTATAAGTAAGTTACTGGAAAGATTTTCTTTCAGAAAAAAAAGGTAAGTAATAGATGGGCGAGAGCAAACCTCTGACCCATGAGTTGTAGACATACTCATGCATGATTTTTATACTTATATTTTATATCAAAAAGTTAATTGAAAGATTTAAAAAAAAAGTAAAGTATAAATATCTGATGTCAAATATATTTTCAAGTGGATGTTGGCTAACTTTATCATATCATTGCACTTGTATAGATGATAGTCAATCATAAACTTGGCATATATATTTGTTGCATAGTAAAATGGGGGTGTACCTGCTTACAGTGTTAACAAATGAACATTATTGGCTGGTAAGAATTATGTTAATAAGACATTTTTTTAATTATATTCTAAATAAAAATATTTTTAGTTGTAGCCCTGTACTATGATAGCAGTTAAAAAAATATAAAATTAAGTAAAATAAGTGCGATACCATGTCAAACAGGGTAGTTTAATAAATATTATTCGATTGAAAAGAATAAATTGTGTGTATAATTTGTAATGAAGGAGTCCCTTTAGGTACCTATGATATAAAAAGACATTTCGAAAACTTGTGCATTAAATCATGGTATCATCACTTTACAGATATCAATTTTGTGCTTTTTACTTTCAAAGGTAAAAATTGTAAAAGCAAAACTTTTTAGAGAATTTTAAAAATGAGAAAAAAAAAATGTCAACTGTCAAATTTTAGTGAATACAAATTATTGACATCTATTTAAATCACACCTTAATTAATGACTTAATAGTAAAATATTTTTGAATAAAATTAAACTACCACTTCTCAAAAAGATTTGTCATTACTAAATCAATACTAAATTCTGTAATTTCTGGAAGAAATGCTATACCAAGTTAAATTCTGCATAGCAGTGCTGTTAACATCAAAAAGTCAACCCTTGAAATGATGTAAACTCGTGGCATTTATATTAGACATTGTTTTCATAGCATTGATCTTGCATGCATAGACATTGTTACATTTTTCACTATCAGGTGAATTCATTTATATCCATAAAAAAGAGTATCCATTTGTGTTTGTATAATTTACTATTTAAATAAAATCTGTAATATAATTGAGTTTAGTAAATTTTTTGTAGAATTCATTTTGAAACAAAATAAGAGGAAATCACTCCAGTTTACTTGAGATTTCAAAAGACTACCTCTATCCCACTAACTGAAGCCTCATTCTCCTGCATATCCTAAAACCAGTTACTTCAGCTAGTTTTATACAAATTCAATTTTATACTATGAAATGATCATAGTATTTTGGTTAGAATTTATACAAGCTATTTTCCAATATAAATATCCAAATAAATATTTCATAAAACAATTATAGAAATAAAATTGTAAATTATTATAACTTCATATATAGCAAACTGGCATTTCTTTCATATTGATTTTCAATAACTTGATATATTTGTAGCTAGAACTATAACTCAGTTATTTAAATGTGTTGGGGAATATATAGATTCTTATTATAGCTTTGTCTGCACATTTTAACACTATAAATTGTACTTTTGTAGTACAGTGTGATAAGAATTAGAATTTTTTTAAAACAGTGTAATTTTAACAAAGAAAAACATATAACAACCTTGTGAAAAGTAGATGCATAAGTGGATTTTGAAAAACCACAATCATTTATTGTACACAAGAGATAAAGTTACATAATTTTAACCAAAAACATATTACATAAAAATCCTTTTACAAAAATTATAGATAAATGTAATCAAAATGTAATTTTCAGATTAATACAATTTTATTTCCCCTAGAAACTTAAACTAAAATCTTTGTGCCATAATATATCAATAAATACAATGCCAACTTAAGTAAGGCACAACAGAAAGAGAACTATGCAGACAAACTCAGTAGCTTGTAGAAACAGAGAGAAAACAGAATAGGAACAATTTATGTAGCTGTACAGCAAACCTGAAAGATCTCTTTCCAATACAGCCTTTCTGCATGAGTCAGATCAAGAGATCAAACATATTCTTAAATTTTATTATAAAAAGTATGAGAATTGCATTTAAAAAATCAGGATTTGAAATGCTCTAGTGATGGTATTATGATAATTCATGAGCTTACAATCACTACATTGATAATTTTTTTCCTGCTTCTCTTATTCAAAAATGTTTTCTTTTCTCAAACTTGATTTCTGGGGAACTTAACATTTAAAAAAAAAAAAAATAATAAATAAATAAAAAAAAAATCCTCCATTAATTAATAATGATAACATACATAAGTTTTCTAACCTTTGGAAACATTTTTATCTAACTTTTGTTTTCTCTCATTTTTCTTACTGTTTTATTCCAATGAAGGCCACCACTGTCTAGCTTATATTCTTGTGAGCTGCTTGTTGTTTTCTTCCAGATTTACCAGGTGACTATATATGTTGCCATTTTCTCTCATCTCACTGAGTTTACTTGCATGCATTGTTTGATAAATGCAGCTTACATACATTTTTTTTTCTTATTTGTATCTTACTAACATTGGCTTTGCATTTGCTTTAAAGCAATTTAACCACACAATAAAATTTATACTAAAAAACAAATGTCATTATCTACAAGCCAGAATAATAAAATTATTAACACTTACAGATTGTCAATACATGCTTTAGAACAGAAACAATGCTTTATTCTAATTTTCTCCTTACAAAGAACAACAATAAACAAAATATTTATTTTCTGAATTGAAAATCATCTAACTGAAAAGTGTGTTTTATCAAAGTTTTTTTTAAATATAAACCCAAACAATTTTTAACTGATTCATCCTAATTATCTACAGTATTTTATAAGTAGTGTATATTTTGGCAGTACAAATTATCAAATATATACCTGAATTTTTCATTGAAAACCAAAGATATCAAAATAATGAGTTTTCAAGAAATTTTTCTTGAAACAAAGAAAAAAAAACTTTTCCTAAAAATATAATCCTTGTGACACCAAGTCTTTAATTATTAAGAATACTAAAAATACCAAAATGCCCAAAAGCTGCTTTATCATGTTCAAACATTTCATTCCCATTCTGGTAAGAATAAAAGCAAAAAATTTTGACAATAGACAACGCAAAGCAGAACAACGCTGCGAGACAAAATTTTTCTCTTTTGTAAAGAAAATATTAAGCTTTTTTTTCTTTTAGAGATAAACAGGAAAATCTATCAACCTAATTTAATTAAAGATAATTAAAAAAATTGTTTAAGGATGTAAAAAATATTTTTATACATCAACATTTTTGTTAAATATAGCAATTAATCAAACACCATTTTGTTTTATTTTGGTATTTCTGAAGTTTTGCTTCATTTGTAAAGAATTCTAAATAAAAATATTTTTGACTTTAAATAAATAAATAAAATAGTTTAGGATCTTTAAGCCTTTTTAATATAAATGTGTACAAAAAGAAAAGAAGACCTACACTTATTAAATTACACCACACAAAATGTATGTTTTTGGAGAATTTTGTTTGAAGGAAATTTTATTTGAATACTTAATTTTATTGTCTTTAGTTTAATTTTATATCCTTTAGCTTACTTCTACATATGTTCTGATATTTAAATTCATGAACTTCACATGCTTTTGAAGTTTATGATACTAAAATGTAATAATGTGTGATCCAAAACACATTCAAATACTATTCTCCTCAAATAAAAATAACATACTTTCTGCCCTAGTCCATTTAACAATTTTCACAACCATTTTCTTTCATTCTCTGTGCTATTTTGTGCATCCTCTATCAGATCAATAACAATTCATTTAAGGAGGTTATAAAATGCACTCAAAAACATTATACATACTTAATTTACTAAACTTGGATCTTACTTATGAAACAATTTATATTTTGATGAATTTCTAGTCTGTTTTACATAAACTACAAAATTTTATGATTTATTCTGCAGCTTGCTTTTGTTATTCAACAAGTTTTAGGTAGTAGCATTAACAAAGGAAGAATGCCTAATTACTGTTTAATAAAACTTAATAAGATTTTGTAGCAAAAATTGAAAGTGAATAACTTTTCTCATCATTTCATTTTTAAAATTCTCAGAATTATGACTATATGGCTACAATTTATGACAGCTTTTTGTAATAATCAAAACAAAAAGTGACTTTTGACCTGTACGAGACATAATATTGAGTAGATTTATATTTCAATTAAGAATAGCAAAGTACAGTTTTTGACCATAAAAACAAGCTGTATAATAAAACAGAAATAAAAAAATATACATGACTTAAAAGCATAGATAAACATTTTCAAATTATGTATTTCCCACCAATAGACCATACAGATATTAAAAATAAATAAAATTTAAGAAAACACACAAAAAATTGTGCAATAACTGCAAAGGCAATTACAACAAACACTGAAAAAAGTGATAAAAATTATGAAATTTAAAAAAGAATTCTGTATGCAAAACATGTTGAAAATGTAAAATGTCATTTTCTATTGTTTACATAAAGGAATTGAACACTTCAAAACATATCTTTCATACTTATATTACTTTTAAAAGAATTTTCAGCTTTCAAATCTAAAATATCACTAAAATTTTGCATTGAATTTCCACAAAATTATACACAACTTGGACTTTGTTTATGCACAGTTCATGAAATATTTAAATTCTTTATATGTTATACCAATATCAGTTAAGTTATAAAATAATATATTCTCTGTTTTATGTTTTTATAATGAATGCATAATTTGACTGGTAAAATGAATAAAATCAAATCTCTACAAAACCACTTCTTTAAATATTCATATCATAAAATAACTTCCTATTTTGTAACATTTTTTGTCAAAATTCTCATTTGACCATTTATAATTTGTACATAAACAGATTCTGCAAGCCAACTAGTTATAGCTGTAAAATATTTCAGCTGACATATAAAACAGACACTAAGTGGTTTGGTTTAGGGTGCTACAGCCTAATGTTTATAGACTGTAAGTGATTGAACTATTTAGGAACCAAATAATGTCAAATTATTTAACACTGTAAAACTCTCGCACTTTCTGTTAGACCTAACATAATTACACTCTAAACCTTAACAACAGTTGTTGGATCTCTACAAACTGACAGTTGGTAAATGAGTAGCATAAACTATTCAGGAGCACTGTCATAGAAAGAGTTCAATAATTTAATATTAACAAGAATAATTGACTAAAGTATACCAATGTATAATTCAATAAAACTTTGCTGAGCTGTTATAGCTCAGACAGTAAAGGCATCCAACTCATAGCCAGAGGGTTGTGGGTTTGAGGAAACTAAAAAACACCATGTTTACTCATGGTGGCTGGGGCAAATAAAATAGCTTCATGGCCACAATATCCTCAAGTTCAAAAGATACCTCTAAAAGTGGCAGGTCAAACCTGGGAGGGGGATCTTCTTGGTCCTTTCTTCCCAATTATGAGGAGGACCCAGTGGAAGCACTGTTACTTTGATGTTAATAGACTTTCTTAAACTACATATGATCTCCAAGTGGTGTTAAATGAGAAACAGTTTTTCAACCAAAATCGAATACTTGTGTATTCAATCTCTGTTTGGCAGTATGACAATTGTCTATTCTACCTTGCTGCTATGGAATATATATATATATACATATATATACATATATATATATATATATATATATATATATATATATATATATATATATATATATATATATATATATATATATAAAAACACCTTGCCACAAATACAGGAATTGATTAGAACCTAAGAATGAGTTATTTAACAATTTCAAAAACTTAACTGGTATAACGATCATCAGTGGCGACAATTTTTTCAAATGCATTCTGTTGTAATGCTTTTACATTTTAATTTTTTAACAGATAGATAATATCTCTTCTACAGACTTAATTGGAACTATATTAACATGCAAAAAAGAACTTTTCATTCATAGTGGTTTATTCAGTAAAAATATTTTTGAAGCAGTTTTTGTTTTAACCCTCTGACTATTGAATCCTGACAGAGAAAAACTGTATCAACCATTTTTTCAATCACACTAAAAACACAGACTTCCTGTGATGAATTGTGCAGGAAATAATTAAGTGCTAACATAAAAGCATAAGGGTATAGTTTTTATGACTCATCCACAAATTAAAAGCTACACACTTATGATTGTATCAACAAGAGCAACATTGAGAGAGTCCATATGTACAGGTTTGACAGTCAGGAGTTTAATAAAAACTTTGAAAAATTGAAATTCTACTTGTATTTTTAAAAGAAAAAATACTTTTCTCAATGAAGCTATGATTTTGATATTTTTGCATCCAAATAGTATAATAAGCTCTAATTTGAAGATAATGATTAAACAAACATTTTCTAAAACAAAACAATTTAATCTGATGCTTTATATTAAAAGTAAATGAATTTAATTAACAGCAATATAAAATGAAACTCAAGTTAGTAAAATAAGTGCAGTTTAATTTTATTCTTATTTCTTACCAATATAAGGCTTATTTACCAGCATAAAATTACCATTTGTATGATTATGATTTTGTTTTATAGCATAATTCTGCTAGAATAGATAGCAACACATAACCACTGTACATATCACAATAGAGAAGAAACATTAACTTCCTAGAAAGAAATAACACAACAGCACTTGAGTGCATGAATAAATATAATTAAATTTTTTCATCTCTTAATATGTAATCTCAAATTACAAAAAAATGTTCTGAATTTAAATGCTCAGTACAATTTAATCCTTTAAATATATCAATCATAAATGTACTTATTCATATAAATACATGCATTTAAACAGAATATATATCTTCAAAAAAAAAAAAAAAAAAAAAATCTCAAGGCTTTACTATGACTAAAGTAATCACTTAAGAATGACAATTACAACCATCTTTCAAAAGCAAAAGTTTTATCATTAGTAAAACTTCATAATTTTTTAAAAGCATAGTAATTTCCTAATATATGATTTTCATATACATTTATTGATAAAAGAATTCTTAATTAAGTGGAGAACAATTCAATAATATTTTTAAAAATAAAAAACAATCCAACAGCTTTTTTAAATAGACAAAATATAATACTAATACAAATAAACTGTATAATGTATAGTTCTAATAAAATACAAAACGACATAAAAGGCAATTTTGTAATAGTGAAAATACATGTTTTGTACTTTATATAAACAAATGTTGATGAAGTTCACAAAATCACAGCTGATAACAAATTTAAGATGACTGTCAAAATTTTAAAATGCTTATAATATTATACAATTATATAGCACACATCACACTAAAATCATTAATCTCAAGAAATTCCAGCCATTAAATCTACAAGATTTTCTAAGCTCATTTGGATACCATCTCGATCTTGATATCCACACATGTGAACTTGCCACTTTCGACCATGCAACACTCCATGAAAAAGTTGAGTCACCTAAAAAAAACAATGGTTAAAGATAAATATGAAAAGGAGTTATACATTAAATTAAACTTTTTTAAAGCATTTTAAAATTTTAATCAAAACTTTGAATGTAACAACTGTATTACTTGCTGTAAATGCACAAATGAAAACGCTCTGGATTTTAAAAAAATATTAAACTGCTTAAGTTATATAAGTTCATAAATATTATAAAAGTCAACTTTTAATTATTAAAATGAAAGAACAAAAACACAATTGATAAAATAGAAAGTTTTCTTTGAAAAACATACATTCAGACAGAAAAATGTATAAATATACAGATAAAACAAATAGTTTCAACAGTTCAAAATTGAGTTCTAGGTTTTTTTTTTTTTTTTTTTTTTTTTTAAAGTAATTATGTATTTTCTATCTCAAACAGAGTAATGTTTTTAGAAAAGGAAAGGATACATTACAAGTCAACTTTTAATTATTAAAATGAAAGAATAAAAACATGATTGAAAAGACAAAGTTTTGTTTGAAGCACATACATACAGACAAAGAAATTTACAAATATACAGATAAGTAGTTTCAAAAGTTCAAAATTAAGTCCTAAATTAAAAAAAAAAAAGCTTTTGGTTTAATTATGTATTTTACCCTCTCAAACAGAGTTATGTTTCTAGAAAAGAAAGGATATGTACAAATGTGTAAATAATTTCGCAACTTAAAGGGCTTCTACTTCCATAAATAACTTTAAAATATAAATTAGAAGTGATGCAAAGTAATATAGTTCTGAATTAATTACAGGTAATCACATTTATGATTAGAATTAGATCCACAAATTTTATTCCCTCGAAGAGAATTTTATGCGCTAATATACAAAGAAGTAAAATCCCACTATAAAAGAAGAAGAATATTAAAACTACTTTATATAACATTATATACTTTATATAATGTTTCGGAATCTTGACTACACATTCTAGTGATAAAACCTAAAAATATGACTGAAAGAATTTTTATAGTTATTCTAACAGTTATAGTTTAATTTATGCTATAGTTTTTCTTTTAGTTTTAGTTTTCAAACAGTTTTATAGGTTATGAGACAAAGACCTTTCAAAAATCTACACCAAGAAATAGGGATATACCTCTTGCTGATTTTTTGATCCAGTAACATCTTGATGTGTTGCTAATATAACACAAGGAATTCCTTTTAAAGAACTATTTGAAAGAACATCAGATAAAATTTTTACAGAATCTTTTAAAATTTCTTCTTTTGCAGATGCATCAATAACAAACAGTATTCCATGTTGACCTTCAAAATATTTTTCCCAAAATGGACGAACATCATCAGAACCTATAAAGAAAAATATTCATGCATAAAATATAAATTTAAAACATTGCAAGTGGATAAAGAAACCTCTTTTCCCTTTTACTTTATCATTATCATATAGAATGAAAATGCATCCCCTCACCACCATAAAACTACATTTTTGTGGTCCTTTTGTCTGCGGCCCTTCATAATAGAATGCAAAATAAGGTTCTTGCAACTTTCAGAACTAAATAGGTTTTTAAAAAATGAATTTAACCTGTTTTGTTTCTAAAAATTTTTAAGTGATTTAGAAATCATTTTTAAAATATTATAATATGACAACACATCATTTTGAGTTATTTTGGTGGCAATATAAAAAAAAAATCACCTGGAACTGCCAAACTATGCACTAAACATGGTCCTATATAGGACTGCAATACTGGGATACTGAATACTGGTATTTTGAAACATTTGCACAATTTTGTAACACCGGTATTCACACATTTAAATATAGTTTTTTTGGTACTTACTAGAAACTTAATTGTCTCCAGTATATGTCAGGAGTCACCAACATAGCAAAACAATACACTTTTTCTTATGTCTTCCTAATGAGCAAAATTAATTAGACAGTGAATATAAAGTTACATTATAAAATATAGAGAAGTGATACAATATGTGAATCATCCAAAGAGACAGGCCAAAACTGTTCTATTGCAGTTTAGAGCAATACTGCCCAAGTGAAGGATCCGTACCTGTGAAAACAAGGTTGTAGTTCGGAAAAATGTTCATAATATTTTGAAAAATTGAGATATTTTTTAAATTGGGGAGTTTGTTATTCATATTGTATTTGCATATCATACTTCAGGGTTCAAACTATTATTTAGACTAATTATGCACTCATAATTAATAAACCTATAATAATGTATAAAAATAACTTTAAAGAACATTAAAAAAAATCGATAACACTTCAGTTCGGTTTAATTATTTATATGATGAAAAGAATATGGTGGCACAATGTACAAAATGTTAAAGAGTTATTAAAGTGAATGGAGGAAATACAAGTGGACTCCATACACATTTAAAAAAGAAACATAATACAAATTTGAAGAGGAATTGTTGGATTTGTTGAAGAGGAATCTAACTGCGATGAAGATATAAATTTAAGCACATTTTCTATACCCAAACCGTCAGGGATTTTAAATTATTTTGGAAAAAAAAAAAAAAGATAATTTGGGTGTAATGATAGCATTAGATGGTTTGCTATTTCAAGTGTTTTGCACTTCTACTGAATTAAGAAAATCACTCTCTGGCAGTAGTTTTAAAAATCTACAAAAATTGATTAACACTATAAAAAAAACTGTTACAAACTACAATAATGATATTCATAATTCTTTGAAACATAAGTTTATACAATTAAAAATAGATGGTGAAAAATTTAGTCTTACATTTGATGAATGGACAAGTATAAGAAATAGATGCTATATAAATATAAATATTCATTCAAAAAAAAATATTTTGGAATATAGGATTCACATATGTCTCAGGAAGTATGCCAGCTGAAAAATGTGTGGAAGTGCATAAATCTAAATTAGGGAAACATGGATTATCCCTCAAAGAAGACATTGTATCCATAACGACTGATGGAGCAATGGTTATGAAAAAAGTTGAGAAGTTGATTGGTACAAACCAGCAATTGTGCTATGCTCATGGAATTCAATTAGAAGTAATAGATGTATTATATAAAAAAATGAACAGAAGAAATACTGTGGATACAGAAACTTCTGATTCCAACTTTGAAGCGAGTGAGAGTGACAGTGATACTGACAATGAAGATAATGACAATGTAATTTTTGAAGAAGATATTGCTAATAAGGATGAAATATTAACTCATCAAGAAGTGCTTAGTATATAATTAATAAAGTTCAGAAAACTGTTAATATATTTAAATGTTCCTCTACAAAAAATTACTTATTACAAAAATATATACTAACTGAAAAAAAAAGAACATATGTTAATATCAGAAACTAAAACACTTTAGAACAATTTATTCCTAATTAGGGCTGGGCGATATCAGAAATTTAGAACTACAATATATTCCCAAATTTATATTGATATCATTGATATATTGCAATAATACTTTAAAGTAGGAGAGTATATTACTATCATTGAATAACTTTAACATTCTTTCATTCTAACTTTTTTCCTGGTTATTAAAATCTTTAGAATTACAATTTGATTAAAAAAATCAGGATTTCTGAAAGGTTTAAACAACTTTTTAATAGTAATTCATTTTAACACTTAAAAGAAAAAATATATATACATATTATATATGCATTATGTGGAAGTAATTTGTTCTTATACTAAACAGAATTGTTTAATAAAATTGGAAACCATTACTGCTAATTTACATTGCCTATTTATGCAAAATTGAAATTAAACTCCTTTCATTGGTAAACTGATCTTTGGTACCAGATTCCGTGAGTTCAAATTTCACTCCCAGCATGTATGTTTGCAGCAGTTCTGAATCAGCTTCAAGTAGTAGGTATCGATCAATGGCATTTGTAGAGCAAAAATAGAAGACCATAGAGTCCAAAATGGTTTTATTGGTCCAATATCTGGCAGAAGCATAATATGACCTACAACTTTCAGCAAGCAGAACTAATAAGTTATAAATTAAAACATATGACTCAGGTATCCTAAAAACCAATCATACGCATTAATGAACAAATCAATTTTAAATTTTGTGATCACTATGCTGGAAATGTTTATAAAAGATATTGCGCTCTTAAACAGAAAAGAATGCAAACAAAACTATTTAGCAATACTTTGCTACTTTACATTTTTTATTTATTTTATAATTCTGGTATCTGTATATTACCTGGGAGAAACGAAATAAATGTATGGCTCAAAAATTTGAATTTCAATAGAAAAGTATTAATTTTGATAATTTTTTTAAACTTTTCTTTTTCACAGACTCTACGAGCACAATAAATATTTCATCAGAATCTACTTTCCTAAATTTGATTCAGATATCTCTTATTTATTTATTTTTTCTTAAATTTTTAAGGATAAAATTTAGATGGTCCATTGAAACTCAATAAAACAAAATTACTTAATAAATTATTAAAAATAAATAAAGTAGCTTAAAAATTATCTTATTTTTTTAGGCAATTCTTGTCTAGAGTTGAGATTCTGATATTGTACACCCCGGTGATCTTGCAAATGACTCTCTAAATTAGATGTAGCCTTTGAAGAAACAAGACCTAAATTGCAAATCGATATATTTTCACTGATGCCATTTTCATCCCCGGGATAATATTCCCAACATAACAAAAACTGCCAAACATTGCTTTTTGTGACTTTTTTAAATTTAATTTTATGATACTATGGGCAATAAGATTCTGAACAATATTTTTAATCCAATATTCTACAAAACACCATTCCCTCCAATATTAGTAGAAGAACGAGCAAGTAACAAGATATCAAAATATATCAACATGTGCACATATCACTCACTGTTGTGATCAAGTAGTCAAGTTCATTTTTGGTGAAATATCCTGATATTGTTAAAATAAACCAGTAGCAGGTAGGATAAACTATCAAAGACCTTGATGCAGACATGATAATCTTCAAGAACACATATTGTACCTCATGTTTGTATCAAGGACATGACTAAATACATGAAGCAGATGTCAAATGAATGCAATAATTTGAAAAAAAAAATTGTTTTATACAGAAAATTTAGGATGTCTTTTGGCGAACTACGTTATCATGAGCGAGGGAAAATCAGTATGACCAACGGGGATATATCAGCAGAGCATAATTTTAATATTGCTACCGCAATACTTCAATTATATCAATATTTGAAGATATATTGATAAATGATATAACTCTACTCCTAATGATAGAACAATTTTGAAACTAAAAAAAAAATCCAATCCAAAAAGCAATAATCGAGTAAAACTTGCAAATTAATATTTCCAATAGTGAATTAGACTTAATACCTGGAACTGTATCAGCTCTACTTCCAATAAAACTAGCTGTGGAGACATTATGTTGGTGAGATTCTAATTTATTAACAGCTAATGCAACAATTTCATGCTGCAGTCATTGAATGAACAACACACATTACTATCTGAAGAATTATACATTACACTGAAAAATTGCACAGAAAAAAAGACATACCGAAATAGAAAATGTTTTATGATGTTTACATAATTATAATAATTTTAAAAATGAAAATGAAAAATAAGAAAAGAGACTAACCAATTCAAATTTGATCAAGTTCATAGTATATTTTCTTAAATTCTTTTACCCACAAACCCATCCCCATTCAAATATCCCCATTCTTGGGTGTTATCAAAGATGATGATAACACTAATGCTGATAGTAAAAGGGAATTCCTTTTTAGTCTTTTGAACAAAAATTAGAATTGGCGATAACCAAAAAAATTTCAACAAACCAAAATACAATATAGAAATCAGTCATATCCAAAACCATAAGATGAGAAATAAATTTATTTTAAGATGAAGGATTTAGAGGTAAATACTTCGAAAAAGTATATCAAGCATAGCTAACAGTACCACCAACTAGTGTAGATGCTGAAAGTGTGTTTTCGACAGCTCATAATTTTTGCACAAAATTATGTTCCTGGATAATGAAAGTCCAATTGATGCATTGTGTTTTTTAAGATCATATTTCAAAAATTTGTAATAGTACTACAAACTATTATTAATGGCTGTGTGATATTTAAAATATTAGAAATAAGCAACAACTTTAAATAAATAAATGGGAAAAACAAACTCCATTCAACAGTGTGAAAAACTTGTTTCCTTCTTTTTCCTTAAAAATAAAACATGTTGCTAATTGTACAAAACAAAAAATTAAAATATCCATAACAACCATGGTGCAAAAACATTGAACATATCTGCATTCCAACATCATTCCCTCCCCAGTAACTATGCTATGATGTAAACAGATGATTTTAAAAAGGGAAATAAAAATTAATATTTACAGTAAATAATTCTATAAACAACAAAATATTTATTAAAATTATCAAATATAGTTCATATATTGTAAAGAAAGTTTAATGTCTCTGCCAGAACATGAAGTCTTGAACTAAACATGCTTTGACGACAAAGTTTGCTTTGGCAGGTTTTGTGTTTCTGACTTCTCAGAAAGAGGTACCACAGGTAGCTAAATGTTTTTGAATCTGTTGAATTGCTGTTTTCATCAACTGGCAATAAGTAAGCAGGTTTCAACCAATCTAAGAATATGTTGACAAAAATGTCAACAAAAATGCCTTTGATGTTAATCGTAAAATATTTCTCATTATCAAGAATTATAGGAATGGTCCTTCATAAGGGAGTTCAAATTATTTTCTAACTCTATCGATTCATTGAAATATGTAAGAGCAGTTTTTCAAATCTTTATGGACAAAAATTGGATGACACATATTTATTTGTATTATTCTAGGTCCCATTACTTCTATATGTTTCTGGAGATCGCTAATGAAGGTCTCAAATGCCACCAAAATACTTCACTCACTACAAAATTCTCCAGGAAGTCCTAGACCTTGACTATAGACCATTTGCACAATTGTAAATTTTGAATCTTCTTGGACAGCTGTATGTAGTCCTAACAGAACTGTCAGTAAAGTGCCTGTTCACAGGGAGTTTAAGAGCTGTTTTTAGAGTTCTGTGCAGTTGTTTAATTTTACCATTACAAGATGGATGGAACATGGTAGTATGTTGTAGCTTAATTTCACAGATTTTGCATAAGACTTGCAAGGTTTCACATTTAAATTGTATGCCTCTATTTGTTATAAATCAATATGGCGTTACAAAATGGGAAATCCAATTGCTATAAAAGACTCTTTCCATTGTATCAACTGAAATATTATCCAGAGATTACTTCCATTCAATTAGAAAAACCTGCCAATGCATGTTAAGGAGTATATATTTCCTCTGGATAGGGGAAGAAGACCAATCAAATTTACATGGACTACAGAAAACCTGTCTCACAGTACTTCGCATTCACCCAATTTTGTTTTAGTATGCCGATAGATTTTAGCTTTTTGGCAAGGTATACGAGTCCATAATTGTACATTTTCTCTAATGCTGAGCCAAATAAACTTTGAAATCTTTAATTTTACAGTCGATCTTATTCCTGGACGCAAAAATCCACGAATTTGATGGAAGATTTGTTGACAGAAAGCTTGAGGAATACATGGTCAAATATCATATCATAATGATTTCCCTGAAGATAAAAGATACCACTTAAAATTCAATGAAGTAGTAGTATGTGACTCTTTTAATTCTTTATCTTAGATTTGTAAATCAGCTGTTATATCATAACCTATTGATGAGACTGTATTAATTCTGGATAAAGTATCGGCTACAATATTGCATTCACTTTTAATATATTTGATATTCATTGAAAAATGTGAGATATTGAAGTTGACAGGTTTGTCAAGGTGCTGCTTTGTCAAGGTTTTGATGAAAAGCAAATATTAGTGGTTTATGGTCTGTATAAATTGAAAATATTCTGCATTCTAAATGTTGCTTGAAAAGTTTGATTGAAAGATAAATTCCTAATAATTATCTGTCATAAGTGCTACAGTTTTGTTGAGTTGTGCTTAACTTTTTTGAATAAAATTCTATGGTTATCCAAGTTGAGTTTTCAAGATGCTGTAACACTGAGCCAATTGCCATATCTGAAGCATCTGTAAATAATGGCAGAGGTAATTCAAACTTGGGAAAATATAATAGAACAGTGTTTACAAGATCATTCTTGTACCTTTTGAGCTGTTTTGCAGCTTCTTCAGTCCATTGAATCTTACTTTTATCCTTTTTTTAGTCCCTTTCAGAAATTCGCATAAAAGGACTTGGTTCTTTGCTGCACCTTTTAAATAACGACAATCAAAATTAATTAGTCCTAGAAAAATTCTAAGTTCATGAATGTTTTTTTTGTCATTTGTAATTTAGGATAGTTTGTACTCTTTTGGGCAAAGGACAAAAACCTTGAGAAGTAATCAGGTAGCCTAGGAATTCAATTTAGGGAACAATGAAAACAGATTTTAACAAGTTCATTCTAACCGAAAATTATTCAATTTTTCTAAAACTAAATATAGGTGATTTTCATGTTCCTTTTCAGATTTGGAAGCAATAAGTATGCCATCTAAATAAGGGAATACAAAATTTAAGTTTCAAAAAACTTTGATAATATTTTGGAATGTTGTGGAAGTATTTTTTAATCCAATGTTCATCACATTAAATTCAAACAAGCCAACGGGTGTGATTATAGCTATTTTACATTTATTCTTTTCTGCTATGAGAATTTGATATTAAGCTTTCTTAAATCTATTTTAGAGAAAATACTTGTATCTTTTAATATACGATGGAAATCTTTTATCCTAGAAATTGGATAATGGTCCAGAATTGTCTGAGAATTTAAACCGCAATAATCGCCAAAAGGCAGAAGTGAACCATCTTTTTTTGTCACAAGATGCAGGGGACTTTACCACTAGGAGTTTGATGGTCTTATTATATTGTTATCAAGCATAAATATAAACTCTTCTTTGACAATCACAAGCTGCGTAAGATCGAGCTGGCGAGCTTTTGATTAAATAGGTGGACCAGAAGTTTTGATAAATTCAACATCATGCTTCGTCTTTGAAGGAAACATATTAGGTTTACAAGTTTCTGGATATTTTGAAAGTAGATCTGAAATTTTTAGAGATTTGTTTAATATGCTGGCGTTATGATTCGATATAGCAGTAATATCAGCCTACATACTAAGTTGTGTTACCCTATCAACTAATTTCCTTCATTTTATATCAATAAAAAAATCAGCTCCTAAAATACCTTTCTTTACTTCAGCAATTATGAATGGAAACTAGAAATTGTGACGTAATCCCAAATCCAGATTTAATATATTTACACCTTATGTTGATGTTTCTGAGCCATTAGCTGCATACAGTTTATGTTCAGTTTTTTGTTCAATCCTTGAAATCGGCTGTAGCAGAACTTGTCGCCGAATCTACTACAGATTAGAGTCTTCCTGGTTATCTTACGTTTTCTTAACCCAACTACAAGGAGCTTGGCATTTTTTAAGATAACATCTGGAACCAAATCAAAAATGAAAGTAACATAGTTTTCTTTTTGGATCAAATTTTGCCGACTACTTCAAAACCAAGAACAATTTTGAAAATGATTTGCATTCCTTGTATTTGGTCTAGCACCAGTATGTATCTTTAATTCATCTATTTCATTCTCTTAAACTTTAACATTTAACTTTATCAAGTTACTCATTAGTATAGCTCTGAGTTACTTGTACTGCAAATTTCGGTTTTAAAACTCATACCACTAATCTTGTCAGCCATAACTATGATAAACAATGACTATGAGATACACTATCAATATCTTCTTTACTGACGATTAAAATATTTTTAATAGATTCGGGTAGCATTCCAAGCCACAGTGTTTAAATTTGATTTTCTGAGAAATCAGAAGTAGCAATTAATTTTAACTTTCGAAGAAATTGACTGGGTTTCATATCTCCCAATTCAATTCTAGTAATTAACTGTTTAATTCTAGAACTTTCACTTTCTTTAAATAAACGTTAAAGTCTAGATTTTGAATCAGAATACTGATTTTGACTGGTACTTTTAATGGTATGTCATACATTCTCTACATATTTTGGATCAAGTTGAGACATTAAATAATTAAATTTTATTTCTTCAGCTATAATACTGCTGATATTAAACTGGCTTCAACAAGATAAAACCAAATATCTGGTTTATCAACCCAAAATGGTGGAATTTTGATGCTCACTTTGTACAAATCCGTAACCCAATTGTTGTTTAGCAGTTTATTGGCTGACAGACTGTTCTTTCAACATTGCTGAATTGGGCCACCAAAATATCGGCTGCATGATATTTAAAATATTAGAAATAAGCAACAACTCTAAATGAATTAATGAGAAAAACTAACTCAATTCAGCAGCGTGAAAATCTTATTCCATCTTTTTTTTAAACTGTTGTCATTTGGACAACAAAAACTTAAATATCCATAACAACCATGGAGCGAAAATATTGAACACATCTGCATCACAACACTATTTACACTTTTTGTGATTTAGATACATAAGATGTTTTTTGTTCCTTTCTTTTTTGTGATTCTTTATCTACTGTTATAAGTTACAAATGACTTTTTGGCATATTTACTCTTTCTAACAAAACTGGCAAATAAAACAAAGAAACACCTGTGTTTTCTTTCTTTTTCTAAAATCCCTACTACTGGTATTGAAACTGGTATTCCAGTATTAAGATCTAAAAAATACTACATAACGGTATTGAACTTTTTGTCTGATTGAGTAAAATGAGATGTCTGCAATCTGATATCAGTTTTAGTTTCAGAGCATTTTGAAACCATAAATTCTTAAAAATTAGAGGTATCATCTCCGAACTTATCCTTTTACATTATAAAATAGGATATGTTTTATAGACTTATGTGCTTACTGATGTTAGAAATTTGTGGGCAATTGCTACACCCCGTAAATTTTATCTCTTTTTCAAAATATCCTTCCCCCTCCCTACTATTTTATTTAATTTAAAATTTTTAAAACATGAAACTTCATTAGATACAGTTATCTTTTATGTTTTTCCAATTCACTTTTAAATATTTGACTCATATCTATACAGCATTTTGAATATTTAAATTTTAACTGGATAGGCCAGATAAGAGATATTTACTGGATATATATTTCAGCCATAATGTAAAATCCAATATATTCCTGAAAATTTTGACACATTTTATCAATATTTAATATAAATGTACTACAGATTGAAAAATAAGAGAAAAAATTTAAAACTATCTAGCTCTATAAAAAAAGTTAGAAACCCAAAACACTAGTTTTTTATGCAAAAAATAACCAATGTTTTGTGTTTTGTAAAATGTTGATACTAATTATAGGCATCTCTAAACTTTAATATTTTGACATTCACGTAATTGACATTAAAATGTATTTTTTAAGAGAATATTTGTATCCTTTGGCATCTTATAGCCAAAAGCACAAAATCATAAGTACATTAAAATATAAATGAAATAACAATATTTTATAGAATATTATAACTGGGATTAATTAAATTTTATTTATTTTTCATACTTTCAAATAACAAAATCATTAATTACACCATAAAAATATTACAAGTACTACATTACCTCCTAATTCTTTAATATCAACAATAGTGTCTTTTAGAGGAAGAGTCTTTATATTAAAACCTAAGAAAAAGAATAATGCTTTAGATTAATGAAATTTTGGTTAATATTAAATAAAGCTACTAAGTAATAATAACTATAATTAATGATAAACAATAAGGAGACTGGATTGCTTTATCTATCCATTCAATAATGAAAAAGAATAAAATAATACAATAAATGGGATGAAAAAAAATAGGAACTTTGAGAAAATGCTTTTGAAAAGTAACTTCAAATTTGACAGAAAAATATAAACTTTCTTTAATAATAAAATACTAGATAAAGAAATTTAATTTAGAAGTATTAATAATGTGAATTACTCAGAACTAATTATAAACTATTATTAGAACCACCCATTATAAACTGAATCACCCTTTAAAGGATGGAAAAAAAAACATGTGCAACAACATTATTTAACAACAAAAAGAGATTAGTTCCATTATTTAATAAATAACATATTTACAGCTTTTTAACATGCATAAAAGTTTCAGCTTGGATTACTCTAAAACAGTGGTTTTCAAAGGATGTGCTCTAAAAGATTCCCAGGTCCAGCTACAGAATATCCCTAAGGTATTTCAGAAACATGTATCAAAGATATAAAAATAAATATAGTAACTTTATTGTACCAGTTCATTATGGATATACTGCGCTTTTTGTCAACACATCATTAGTATGTTGATGAACTATAGTTTTCCTTTCAAAGGTGGATTAGGGGACACAAGGAGAAGATAATTTTAGCATTTTGAATCTTGAAAAATGGCAGTTAAGTGGGAAATTGTGTAGGTATTTGTAAAGATGGAACCCCTTCCATAGTAGATTATGTTAAGGGCCACACATCTTTTGAAAAACATAAAATGATGTGTATGTGACCTAGATGAGTAAAGTGAGGTGTCTGTCAAAGCAGATAATACTAATTGTGTACACAAGCTATGACAAAAACATCTTGTATTCTTTTGAGAGATGAAACAATTACACTTTTGTAAGCTTCTGTAATACAAATTTTGGATTACTAGGTTACAGTATTTGGTTGATATATTTTAGCAGTTCAATATTTAGAATACTAGCAAACAAGGGAAAGTCTCATATCCATTAACAAAAAGAAAGCATTTCAGAGAAAACTACATATGTGAAAAATAAAAGCTGTTGAAAGTAATTCAGAAATGTTTCTATTGATAAATTAAATCCTTCGATCAATGGTTTAAAATTAAAAATAAATAATAAAAGTTTTTTTGCATTATTTAACACTGAACAATACAAATAGATTTGAAACCCATTTATGAAAACTTAATGCGATTTTGACTTAACATTAAGAGAAGAAAAACTGCATCTATATTTACTATCCATGAATTGAAGATTTAGCATAAGGAATTATCCCTTTAGACATTTTAGATTTCTAAAAAAGATGAATGTGTATCAATGTTTAAAAATTTTTTAAACATTCTATTACAATTTTTGATTTTATATTATACGAATTAGGATTTTCTACCCTATACACAAATGTAAAAAGAAAGGAATGTATTGACAAGGAGTTTGCCTTTCAAATGCATGTCAAAACATAAAAGAAATCACTAGGCCATATCTGGCTATTTTTTCTCATAAACATAAGAAAAAACTTAAGGTGTGTTCCCTTTTTGATATTTTTTTTGTAATATTTGATTACTATAAAATATTTCTCAGATATCTGTATATGAGCACCTACATCTATTTCTAGGATTTTCAATGCACGTTAAGATTGTAACCTAATATATAATACCAATATCAAGATATTAGCAACATTTGTATTTATCTTCTATCTGTTTAAATTAGTAAATTTGCCAAAATACCAAAGAGATGGTTAAAATATCAGTAACATATAATTTGTCATTTATTACTCCCTATTCAATATGTAGTGGCTTTATACATTAGTGAAATCAGGATTTTATTAATAACTAAGTACAAAAGTTGATGGGTGGTCTTTTGGGAATGCACCCCAAAGTCAACGAACTGTGGTTATTAAAATAAAGTTAGTATTACTTTACATTTTTTTTAAGATAATAAAAAGATTATATTAAATTATTCAGTACTCTTCCATTGTAACCTTACTATCTGGCACCTTTTTTTGTGTGTGTGTCTTAATTTTCTCAAAGAATTATCCATCACAAGTTCAACTAAACTTCTTTTTTGGCAATGGGTGCATCTTTTAACTATCGCTCATACAATCCCATTTCTTGTTATCATTACCAAAAGAAAAACAAGAAGCTAGAGTATTTTTTGAATATAAGAGTATTATTTTTTTTTAAAGGCGTATTAATAATGAACCCATAAAAATTATGTCATTCCATATCAAAAATGACATAAAGTGAAAACTGGTATACAGCATTTGTTCCTACAAGTAAAAGGAGTTTGGAGTTTTAATGCTCACACATTTCCTTTATTACTCTTATTCAATAACACCTAATGGAAATAGTAATTATTTTCAAACCTAGTATCCTGCCACAGACACAAGGAATTTTTCTAAAATGTTTTATGTTTTATTAAGATATAAAAAATATGAGGTATGGTTATAATCGAAAAGTACTTATCACATGCATGAAAGGTTTATAAAGAAAAAAAAATTAATATAGTCCTACAAAACTATTTGAATAATTAGTTTTATATGTTACAGGTAAAGTGGAACATTTTGTTAAACTGACCACATCGTGCAATTCCTAATTTTTTTTTTCTTACATTTATAAATTTTCTTTTGGTAGTTTAATTTTTATTACATATATGTCTTCTTTACGCTTCGACATTCAAAATTTTAAATTGTAGAAAGTTAATATGAAAATCTGAAAAAAAGAGCTCAGGACGTAAAAAATATGAAGTTGATAAATCAGAAACAATTTAAAGTGCAGATAACATTGATTCTACATAGAAATTTCCCAGTTGCTATTGTAGTATGGGAAAGAAGTTGTACATCAACTTTTATTAATAAAGCCCCTTAAAAACACATTAAAAAATCAATGAAGTAAGGATACATTAATCTTTTATTGTGGTAATAATAAATAGTTTTCCTTTAGGATAAAACAGAAATTGTAACTTGTAAGTTATCAACAATAGCCAAGTTGCAATACACAGCAAAAACGAAACTTTAACATAACTTAGAATACATTTAACTTACGGATATTAAATGTTGTATTATATAAACTCCTTAATGATATCTAACAATACAATGAAACTTATTTTTAAAACGACAGTTATAATATACATTATGATACAAAGCACACACTAATAACAAAACATTTGAACCATTCTAAAGTGTCGAACTTAAGAATTACCATCATTCGTATGATATGCTTAATTAGAAAACAGCTCATAAAATAATAGAAGAAACAGTAGCAAAATTGCTACTTACCTTACATATAAAAGCAAGCATTATTTTATTTCCATAAATTTCTTTCTTTGTTTTTTTTTCAAAAGAAGTAATACGCAAGCAATCAACAAGCATCAACAGAATTTAATAGAATACCGCCTTTTAGAGATCACGTGACCGGTTTTCGGAAAATCAGCGAGCAGGCCTTGTGTTTAGATGGCTGTGCCCAAGAAGGAAATTTGGTACTATATTCAACCGACGGCCGACTTAAGTCGTCCCATTTATTTCACTTTTGCGACATACCAGTCACCAAGTATTTGGTACGTGACATAACGTATACAGTGTAGCAGTGAATACAAAAATAAAGATGGCAGCTCTCATGCAAGCATTTATTAATATATAAAGGTTAAAATGTCATGAGAAACTATTTCCCCATAGTTGTTCAAAAATTAAAAATACTTCCTAAATACCTGTACTTTGAAAATTTATGATATTTTACGTAATTTTCCAAGCTTTCGGTAACAGTAATACGATGTTATTTTAAAAACAACTATTAATCAAGAACTCATTTTAAAATAATAAACATTTACCATTCGAATTATACAAAATTATGAAAATAATACAGCCAAAAGGACGTTTATTAAGTATGTGCATTTGGAGTAGACACATCATACACTATTAAATTCCTATCAGGAAATATGTGATGTAAACATACAAAATATTTTCATAAGCTAGAAGTGTATCAACAAAAACACAAAATAAAATACTATGACTAAATGACAAATTTAGAAACTAACAAACATGATAAAATGAAATATCTTAAGCGCTTTTTGTTAATTAATTTTATAAATTAATAAAATATATTGTAAATAGAATCTCTATAGTACCATAAAAGTATTAATAAAATTTTCCCACGATTAAAAAGATATCTTTTTACTCTAAAATATTCAAATTTAGAATTTTATAAAAGGAATTTAAGGATTTAAGAATATTTAACATTTTTTCTAAACATAAAATTGACAAATTAATAACTTCAGAGTTTTATACCAATGTATAAAAAACGTTTAAATTATTCTGATACGTTAATTAGGAAGGTATCAATTTTTAAAATCTTCATTAAAATGACAATGAGAAATTTGCACATGTGGGGATTCGAACAACTTAGTGTTTTTCTGATAATTTCAGACTCGCAGATTCCAAAAATGTTCTCAAAAATGTAAAAAACTGGGTCCATCATTTAAAAAATTAATTTTAAAGTTAAACGAAAATCACGTGACATCAAAACGCTCCGTGATTGGTTGTGATGTCATCGTTCATGCAGACCAATATTTTTGTATTGCTTTTAAGCGCGCACTATTTTCCGATTTTGTTTTTGCAAGTTCCTAAAATTTTCTAGCTATCAAAATTTATTTTTATTTAAACCTGAAGGTAGCTTAGTTATCTCAATTTGTCATAAATGTCTCTTCTACCTGGATTTACCAAAGCACAATCAGACAACCTCCCGAAAATTGACAGCATGTCAATGTTTTCTTTCTTGGCAAAGAACCCGGATTTTATGGGAGCAGAAATATGAGGAATTAAAACCCAAAGGTATGTAAAATCATTTATATTTTTTTCCAATTTTACTTAACATGTATTAAAACTTTATTCATGCTAAACACAGCTCTTTTGTTTGTAAACACAAACAAGTCAAATAAATATACATATATCATATACACACATTTGTAGTAGCATCGTTTTTTATAAATAGAGACAGATGTAATATTAAAATAAAAATTAGAGGATTTATTTATTGTGAGACCGGTCTCATTAGCCTTCGTGTTACAAAAAGTAGACCGTAGTACTCCAAAACCAAACCAATTCTTAGATATTTTAAATATGATGAAAAGAAATTTAAAATCTTTAAACGGCTTTACTTAATTATTTATACATTTTTAAATAGCAATACAATTTTATTGCCTTTAATATTAATGTCAAATTAAAAAATGTATAAAATTTCTCAAATTAAATTTAATTTTTAAAGTAATATCATTATTAAGTATTTTAAAAAAATTATACTTTTTTTCAAATTAGTCACCAATTTAATCGAAAAGTATCACTGTGATTTGATACACAAGAAAGTATACATCTCTGAAGAAAATATTTATACCTTGAAAATACATAACCTTCCCCTCCCCCGAGTTATTTATTAGATAATTATATGCTTTAGATATTTATATGCTTTATAAAATATTTATTGTACTTGAACTGTGATAATACTCGAAAATTAGCACTTTTAAAAGTTAAATAGCAGTGGTTAATCAACAATCCTTTTAAAGGTATAGATCTATTTTTATATACTTTAATTGTTCTAAATTAGTAATAATATTTAAACAAAAGCAAGCATTTACTTACCGAGAAATGGTCTTCACAAACCCATAAAAATGATTTATATGATAATTTGGGGTTTAATTTCTCATCCCAGTTGTCCAGATTTTACGTGTATGTGGGTTTTTTCGGGACGCTGAAAAATATCTTCTCATTGCAATTAGTTGTATTTTTACAGAGTGGCACATTACAATATTTAGAGTATGATTTTTTAATGCCAGACATAACAAAAAAATTTCTATTATATGCGATACTTTACACAAAAACAAATTTAAAAGTCGCCTTTTAAAATGTAAACAGCATAGGCGCTCGGTGTCTGCATGAACGATGACGTCACAAACTCGGCGGAGAAAAAGTATCGTTTTTGAGAGACGTTAAAGAGTCCGCTATAAAACCCATTAGAAATCACTCATTAGGCCCCCAAATGAAAGAAAAATAGCTACTGTCCTGCTTACCTTTTTGTCTTCTATCGTTTAAAATCAAAATTAGAAAACGTGAAAATTCCTCATTTAGTCGAGAAATATCACTGTGAATTGATACACATAAGTATGCATCTCTGAAGAAAATATTTATAATACATTGAAAATACATAACCTCCCCCTCCCCGAGTTATTAGATAATTATATGCTTTAGAAATTTATATGTTTTTACGATATTTATATGCTTTATCATACATTTATTGTACTTAAACTCTGTGATAATACTCGAAAATTAGCAGTTTTAAAAGTTACATAGCACTGGTTAATCAAGTCCATTTAAAGGTATAGATGTATTTTTATATACTTTGTTCTAAATTAGTAATATTTAAACTAAAGCAAAAATTTACTTACCGAAAAATGGTCTTCACAAACCCATAGAGATGATTTATATGATAATTTGGGGGTTAATTTCTTATCTATTTTCATTTCAATTGTCCAGATTTTAAGTGTATTTCGATCTTTGAGAACGCTGAAAAATATCTTCTATTCTCACTGAAATTAGTTGTATATTTACAGAGTGGTACATTATTTAGACTATGATTTTCTATTATATGTGATACTTTATACAGAAAAAAATTTAAAAGTCGCCTTTTAACATGTAAACAACATAGGAGATTGATGTTTTCGATCGACAAAAACTCCCAAGGAGATCTTAAATTAGAGAGTATTCCAGATTCTCAATCACCTGCTGTTTCTAAAGCTTCTTCGAGGGAAAGTGGCCATCCAATCCAGCTTAAAAGATCAACCCGTCAACGTAAACCAGTCATCACACTAAATCTTTAAATATTCCTCTTTAACGCATTTAGACTTTAAATTTCAATTTGCTTGCTATTTTTTTTTAGTCAAATTTGAGACATATAAGCTGAATATTATCTTTAAATGGACATCATATATCATTACAAACTATTTCAAGAAGTTAGTGGACCTAATTCTTTTTGAATGGAAAGAAAAGTTATACATATGGGAGCTATTATGAGATGTGTGATATGTACACTTCACACTGTGAAGGCTAGATCAATGGTTCCCAATAGCAGGTACCTGAGAAATCTAAGGCTTTCTTGGTTGAACTGCAAATTAATGGGACTACTCCCTAGCAATATCCACAAGTATATACTGAGAAGCTTTATTAATACTAAAATTAATAAACACATTTTCAACATACTGTTCTAATTTTTACCTTTTATGGTGGAACACAATAATATAAGTTACCCGATGAAAAATATGGCACCAAATATTGAAAATTACTTTTGTCATGAAATTCAATCCTCCCACAAATAATATTTAAATCTTTTAATAATATATTGAAACTTTCTAAGCTAATAAAACTTTCAGAAATATACCAACATTGTTTAGAACTATAAACAAAGTGATTTTAAAATTCTCTACTTGTTTTTCAATGACCAATCTAGTATACTTAACCTGAAAAGAGAAGGGGGGGGGCAGTTGGACTTGAACGGTTCAGAAACTCTGCACTAGATAATGAATGAGTATCTAGGTTGGTAACAATAGCATGACAGGTAACAGGCTAAATCTGGGCCCAAGATGATCTATAGGTCAACAAACAGGACTAAAAACCTTATGTGCCAGGTTTTAGTCTGACAAGTGTACTAAACATTTCCTTGTATACATAGAGAATGAATAGGATAAATCTGTGAGTCTATATGTCCTCAAACACAGAGGTTGGGAGGTAGGAAAGAAGTAGAGAATCAGGAGCAAAAATACCCCCTTTTGCCTTACACCTGTAACAGTAGTTAGCCCTTTGCGAGATGTTAGGTAAGCCTTCATAAAAATATTGTAAATTTGATACATGATCAATCCCGATGGAATAGTTTATTAAGTTTATAGATGTTCATGTAATATAAAAGAGAAGAAATCACACTTTGTCATAAACTTGAATAATTTATTTTCTACAATGCATATAACAAATGACAATATTTTTCCATCTGATGTAGGGAAAAAATTTAGAAATGCATAGACTCTATAAACACAGCAAATTGAAATTTACACACATAATAATATATATATATATAAATAACTATCCACTCTTACTTACATAACACAAACATAAAAATCTGTTGTAAAAATTGTCTGAAGTCAATTGGGAGGCTAACACATTTTTCTTTTTAGAATGAAAACTATTACAATACAAGACGATTCAGACTCCATATTTATCGTAAATACACACATGTAAAATGTGATGATAACTGAATACAGTTATTTCAATAAAAAGTTATTGCAAATGGATGTAAGGCAGTAACTATAGTTGGGGAAGTATAACACTGTAGAACAAAGATTTATTAAATATCAATAATAAAATTTACCAATAAATTTTGTGAAATTTGCATTGTTAATAATATCAAATTGTAATAATGGTCAAATAATTATCAAATTAAATAAAATGGTAAACAGTAATAAAACTATCACATGCTATCTCATCTAAATGTTAAAAATGTCACATGGATGGCTTTAGGGTTTCTTTCCTTTTGTAAAATTTTAGATACCCTTCATGTGAGTAAATATCACTTAAAATTAGTTTACTCTTCAACAAAGATAACATATATATACGGAAATGCTTTGAAATTATATATATATATATATATAATCAAGAAATACAACTTATATAAATAAATTAGGCTTAAGAATATGATGCAATAAATGAAATAATTACTGAAAATTTAGAAGGAAATATTGTTAACCTTGATTAGTATGAGATTAACAACAAATCAATCTAAAATTTTCATTTTTAATTTAACACACCATGATTCACCATATTTCAATCAACGTTTTATACTTTGTAGGTGTTGCTGTTATACCTTTATAATAAAACTAACACATTTGTTGCTTGGAAAATATTATGAAGGCTTATAAATTATTATACAGCTAAATTGTATTTTACTAAATCAGAAACTTGAATTTCCAATACTGAAAATATTCTCTAGGATTTATGCATGTTGATTAGGTCTAGGATATTCCACTTTTTGTAATTTCACAATTGCAAATTTTATGTGAGTATCTTTAGACCTGATTAAACACTGGTAAAAACTCTGATACCAGCTTCAAACAGTAAACAATAAAACTTTAAACCCAATTTAAAAATTCTGGGATAGATATACTGTACGTTTTAAAGTATAATACTCAATATTAACTTCTTATAAAATTTACAAAAATAAAATTAATCACTTCTATGAATATTTATTTAATTTAAAAAGTAATAACTTTAGAAATTCAGTCTTTACGTAGCTAAGATAATTTAAAAAAATCACTATATAATGCTTACATTTAAAAATGATATACTATGTGCATATAGATATAGGTTCCAGTTATTTATTACCATCTCTTTTTAAACAAACATTATAGCTTTTTACTGTAAAAAGAAATAGAAACACATATTACAAAAATTAAAAGAATGTAACTCCACATTTAGAACAAAGCTTTTTTTTTATGAGAAGTATCTGCATGATCATAAAAATGATGTAATATCTATTTGTTATTTAATTTTCTTTCAATGTAATTACTTTTGCACTTCTATTTTTAAAATAAAAATTAAAAAAAAAAATAGGCAGGAATTAATATTAAATACTTCTAGTCATTTTAAAATGGGTACAAGATAAAATGTTTAACCTGAAAAAAAATAAATAATAATGCAGATTTGTACCCCAAATTATAAAATATGTATATAAATTTTAAAAATTTGTGCTTCACTTCGTAACAACATTGCAGAAGTTCTATAAATTTAACTCACTTATACATCAAATGACAGCAGTAAAAGCATGAAAAGGTAGCATGTGGGTATAATTAAAAAAATATATCTGTTTGAAAACTAAAGAAAAAAGAAATAGTTCAGGTTAAATTCCAGAATGTCAAAATTTCCTAAATAACAAACTTTTGAATTACATGAGATTTTTGGCCCACATCTCCATGAATACAATAACAAATAAAAATAATTACAATAGTAAATGTATGTGTATATATCTGCACACATATAGAAATATGTATATATATATATATATATATATATATATATATATATATATATATATATAGACACACACATATACATAATATAGAAATAAGAAAGTGGTAAGAGCAACAAGTTTACCTGTAAAGAATTTGGGATGAATTTCTGTATTGTATTTGTAATGCTTTTATAATAGCATAACCAATGTGCCTATGCTGTAAAATAGGCAAATGACAAGAGGCAAGTGTTATGCATACACATGTTTATATATACATGTGTATGCGAGTGATGTACAAAGCCTGCATATAAATTTATTGTTTAAGTAAAAATGTGCGCATTTACTACAAAATCAAATTTACAATGATTTTATTAAAACTATATTCCATCCACAAACAAAAGATTAACTTCTTTGTCAGTGAACAATTTCTAAGCAGTTAACAAAATATTAGAAATTTTTTTCATAGTAGAGTGGCAAGAAAATAGAGAAAATAAGTCACATCAGTAGTTGATAAGAAACATTTTACACTTGATACTTTGCTTAAACTACTAAACATTTACCATTGTGTTCTTACCCATTGTAGTAAGACAATGATATACATTTCCATTTCAACACACCATGCACACACTTAAAATAAAAAATGAACTGAACTGAAAATCATTTTTTTTAAATGGCTAATTTTTTGTAATGGGAAGACCACATTGGAAGGCGTAGTTGCAATAGGGCAGATCTTAATACAATGAAATTTAAGTCATGGAGATACGTACCATTTGAACAAACCTTCTAAAGAAACTTATTTAGATGGCTTTCGCCTGAATGAGGCTGTAGTACATGTAAATAAGAAAATCATCAAATGTAATAATTATAATAAACAATATCAAATAAATGCAAACTAACATCATATTAAAATCATATAAAATTAGATGTATTTAGATCTGAAAAAGAACTATGAATTTTCCACTTTTAAAAATCAAAAATGCCCTAAAGAACCATTAATATTCATGTACAGAGATAATAAGGTAAAACCACTGACATATACCTTGATGTGTAATAAAGATATTCTCTGAAGGTTTTTTTTTTAAATAAATTATAAATTTCCAATTAAGAACAATATCAGATTGTATAACTTGAGTATTAGCAAGAGTTGCACAAACTGAAAATCTCTAAAAACTAAGGAAAATAAAGAAGCAATACTCCTAGAAATCTGGTGTTATTAGTCAAACTGCTAGACGAGTCTTAAAAGTTTTAAGAGAAAAAAGATTATGTATGGGTACAAAATCCTCTCTTTATTACGATAAAAATCTAAATAATAAAATCAAAATTGGATTACATATAAGATGAGAAAAAGAGAAGTTATTGACAGATCCATACTAAAATTAACGAACATCAAGAAGCACTTAACCTACACTGCTTTAACCTAGAGTAACAATAAACCATAACTTGTAACAGTGTGTGTATATAAATAAAAACACACACACATATATTACAAATTTTAATTCATCCCATTATTATATTCCTTGGTGGAATTCTTATATAGAATTTACTTATTAATAAACTGAAATTTTTTACAAATTTAACAAATTATAAAAAAATCAACAAAATAATCTTTAACAATTTTATCCTCAAACTTTTTATTTGAAAGCAAATATATATCTTATATATTTACTTTTGTGTTAAGTTCATACCATATTACATAAAGTTCATTTTTTTTTACATGGAGTAACTTAACACAAAATAAAAAATATAAATTTAAAGTATTTTTGATAGTAAGGTGGTGAGAACTCAAGGAAATAAAAAATAATGCAACTAGTCATTAAATATTTTGCTTATTAAATTTTTAAAAGAGTACATCAAAATTGTCACTAAAAATATATTGAAAAGCAATTTACTGAAACGTGCAGTTACAAAATTAAAAAAAAAATTTAAAAATAATCTGATTTTTAAAATATAATAGCGCTACAATGCCTGTTAACCTCTTTTATGTCTTACTATGAACTTAATTCCCATTATCGTTTTTAGTTCATACACTTTTCCTACTATATATAAACATGCAAATATGCATACTTTTCCCATTTCTAAAATAATGTAAATAAAAAAATAAAGAGATTTAGGAGAAGACTATCTTATTAACAAAGATTAATTGTGATCAATATAAGAATATTGGTATATTGGTCCCTGTTGACCTAATCCAGAGAAATTACAGAACATACCCACCATGGTGAAGTAATTAAAATTTCTACTCAAGAATCCAAAATGTAACCAATTGATGTCATTTTTGTTTACATTTTTTCATTGCATGCTAATTTTTCTCGCTTTAATACTTATAGGTATGCAGAAATAAGTTATGGAATGGAACTAAGTATACAAAAACTGTTTTCTCTAAGCTTTAGATTGTTATAGTTATCTGATATTATATATACCCTTATTAAATACAGCCAAACCTTGCTATAGTGTCTTACTGGTCCCAACTCAATTCCTATTTAACTAATGTTATTTTAAATACTTACAATGAATTTCTGAGAAAATGAAAATATATTTATTGAAAACTGAAATTTCCCTTCCACAGATCCCCAAATATATTAGTAAACTATATGCTATCTCAATGATTTCATCCAACATAAAGATCATAAAATTCTAACAAAACTGGATATTGTAGACTTTTGTTGTAGTATAATTTTCATTGAGTTCACTATAACAGGGTTTAGCTACATATAATTTTCATCAAAAGTTTTTTTTTTTTTTTGTCTGCATATTATATACCTAATTCAGAGAATCTAGAAGGAAATGTATTTTAAAAATAAGTTTTTGACACAAGCAGAAAACAGTATTTTAAAATTAAAAAATTTGCTTAAAGACTAATAAGAAAAAATTAAATGCATACAAAAATAGAGTACACTGATTTTATAAGATGTGAATCTTTTAAATATTATAAATTTAAAATAAAATAATGAACTTAAATTATTTCTTAAATGGTCCTTTAATTTGGAAACAATGAAAAAAAAATAATAGTTTACAATACCATTAACCCTTTGTAAGCTCTGCTGTAAATATGCAATATACTCAAAAAATTAATGTAATTTCTACAGTAAACTTGGGGGTTTTGACTGCTGTATAACATTGCAATTAACACAATTACTTGTAGAATCCATAAAAAATGGCGAGACTGAGTACGTAATTTTTAAAATATAAAGTTCCATTTATCACATTATTTTATGTATATAACTTTTACTAAATTCAATTGTTTAAGAGGAGAAAAGTGGAGATGTTAAAAGTAGAATAATCACAACAGTTTAAAATTATGTAAATATCATTTTTGAGCAAAATAGAATTGAATATTTATAAGAAATACATAATACTTGCTCAAAAATAAATTTTTTGCTAACAAATTTCCGGTTTTAAATTTTCAAAATTATTTTGCCCATAATGTATTATAACAATTGAAGAATTTTTTTTTTTTTTTTTTAAATTCAGAGTTGCTGAGATACAAAGGGTTAAGCATCTATGAATATCTGAAACATCATTAATACACAGAACTAAAAAACTTGATTAAATAAATCTATATATACAAACTATTCAAATGCAACTAGCTTTTAAATCACAACTCTACATGCATTTTTAATCTCAATCATAGTTTTAACCTATAAACTGAACTTGAAAATTTGATGCCTACAATATACAGCAAACTAAATTAAATAAATAACTTTAGAGCAGATCTGCATTCCCCAAAATTAATAAATTAACCAAAGCTGAAAATTTTACCTATTTTTCAATTTTATATTTCATAAATGTGTAGATTTGTTTCCCTTCTACTTCTTTAATTAGCAAGAACATAATAAAGAAAAAACCTTTAGCAATACTTTCAATAATTTTACTTATTTCTGCTTTTCTTTCTACAAAACTATTCTTCAATAAAGAGCAAATTCAAGACTTTCATAGCATGGTGCAAAAATCAAAATAAACGATTTAAAATTATGAATAACCATGTAAAAAAAAATCAATAACAGATTAATACAAAGTAATTATTAAAAACACATGTTATTTTAAGATTTTTAATTATTAAATGAGTAAAACTATAAATATATTTGGTTTATTAAATAAGAATACAGTAAAATAAAGTTGTAAAAAGTTTGTCCTAACTCAAGATGTTATAACTTAAGCAATTCCTTTTTTTTTTGTTCCTTAAATACTGTTAATGAAGTAAGGAAGAGAAAGAGACTTCTCTGGTATTATGAAACTAAATTGCTGTCAAAGATCCCAAACATACTAATTTTGGAATTACAGAAAATATCAAGAGGAGTGATTAGCAAGAAAAGCAATAACACTCTTTTATAATTATGTATGTTTTCTAAAAATCACCCACAACTTTGATGGTATAGACTATATTTCTGCTTCCTCAAGTCATCTACCGAATTTTCCCTCTTCCTCTGTCCAATATATAATATTGCTTTAAAAAAAAAAAATAAAATAAAAAACCCAAAATTTAAAATTTTTACAAAGTGCAAAATAAAATTTAACTTGAAAATATTTTGAATTATAATACTGTTTTTATTAATATTATTAGAACTTTAAGAAAGCTGACTGTTAATTGATATTATTGATTCTGTAGTTTGCTTCCTGTGGACGTACATGAATATGATTGCACTTAAACACTATAACTTGAAGGCATGAAAGTTTAGTACAGGTGCCACAATGAAAAACCTTACAAAACCCTTTTTTTCAAAATCTGAAATAATTTTTCTTTTGATGCTAAATTTATAATTTTTTGTTTCTGGCAACACTTTGTCTTTTCAATCAGCAAAGGTTCATATGCAAACTTGACAAATGAGTACACTGGTAAATTTATCTTCATTACAACTTTGCATTCTATATCATGAGTTTATAAGTTGACTCTTAGTATTTATCAAATATAGTCATTTTTTTTTTAATATCCACAGGGTTCTCACTCTTTTACTAGAAAAAAATTAAGGACAGGACCAAAGTAACTTTTTATAAAGACCTACTTGAAATACACGGTATAACAACATAAACCCTATTTCCTGGGGAACATATTTTAATGGTTATGAACCAGACAAGGCATGTTCAATAAATGTCCTACAATATTTCAGAATTAAGTTTTTAAAAATGCCTAAAAATTAATATAAGATAAATCTATTTGACAAAAACTAATTTTGAAAAATGTACATCTAAAGTTTTTTTTAACACTATCTAAAGAATTATGGCTGTCTTACTGACAGGCAGGTTGGTTTTAGAAAGCAAAGGAACACCATCGAACAGATTGTCAGACTCACTTAAGTGATTAAAGATGGCTTTCATCAAAGAAAGAGTATTGCTGCAATGTTCGTAGACTTCCACACAGCTTTTAGTAAAGTGTAGAGAAGGGGGCTACACAAAAAATTAATTGACATTGATATTTGTGGTAATATGTTTTGCTGAATTAAATCTTTTTGGATCAGTGTTTTATCAGTCAGGTATGTTCCAGTCGTCTCTGGCTTTAAACACACTAAAAAAGGGCTTCTTCAGGGTTTGGTGCTGATCCCTGTTCTTTTTAATGTCATGATCAATGATATTGTTGATCAAATTATGAATTCACAGACTGGGGTGCAGGCCCTTCTTTTTGCTGACGACCTTGTCTTATGGACACACTGACTGAGATGCCCAAGTTATCCAGGATGTGCTTAATGCTGTCTTGGAAAAACTCTTGACTTGGTCGAAAAAGAATGAGATATTGTAAATTTAAATAAGACAACTTTTCAGATTTTTACAATAAGTACCAAACCTAAAGTGATTAAACTTTTTTATGATAATCAACAACTCCTGAAAACTCAGGAGGCTACTTATCTGGGAATTGTTATGGACTACAGCCTAAGTTGGGGTAGACCATTAGAGGCTGATAGAGTGCTGAGTATTGGAAGGACGAGACATAAAATACTTAAGAGGCTGACTGGTGTTAAATGGGGAGTGACTCAAGATCTACTCAGTACAATCTATATATCTTACATTAGGCCTGCTACTGAATATTGTAGCAAGCTTTTCATTACTTCTTCTGAATCAACCCAAAATAGGGTTGAGATTACTCAGAATTATCACAGGTGGAGTTTCTATACCCCTGTCCTAGCTATGGAGATACAAACAGATATTGAGCCTTTGGCCCACTATAGGAAAATAAATGCTCTCAAATTGAGAGATTGATGAGACGTGGTGATTTTTGGAATACCTATAAACCCACTGATCTCAGATTGAAATCTCAACCTACCATCTTACATTTGACAAAAGAACTGTCTGATGCATTTGACATTCCTGTTTCTGACAGAAATTCCCTTCCCAGAGTTGGAAATTTTCTCAGACATTTAAACTTGGCTCAGTGTAATTTAGACTTGATTTTGCCAGTGTGTAAAAAAATCCTGACTGAGATAGAATTGAGGACTGCTGCCTAGGCCACCATTGGTAAAAAGTATCCGACAACAGACTGGTTCATGTGCTTACTCTTACAACTTTAAAAGAGAAACTTTAGCCTTAGTTGTGCTGTTGGTGCAAACTGCACCAACTATGAGGCTGAAGTCGCTGCTGTGCAAATGGATTTAACTGAAATTGGAAGAGGTGATGATTTAAACATTGTGACATTTTTTGATTCACAGTCCACTATACAAAATTATCACTTCCATCAAACCATCTAACAAGAATCTAGTCCATAGATGCCAACCTGCAATTGATGTTTTGAGAAATAGGGAATGAAATATTGTCCTATAATGGATTCCGAGTCACTGTGGAATAACAGGAAATGAAATTGCAGACTCCCTGGCCAAGAATGGCTACAATCTCCCACAGCCTGATTCACCTGTTCACTATCACAGTGTGAAAAGAATCACTGATGCTAAACTTGCATCTTAAAAGGATTTTTAGGGATTTGGTGGAGGGAAAGAGTTTGAGTGACTATGGAAAATCACATCCCTTGTGACCTGCCCAGAGCTGTTGGTGTCGCCAACTTTAGAATTAAAACAGGACATAACTACCTTTTACAACATTTATACAGATTTGGTTTGTTTTGGACTTAGTGACATAGCAGCAATCAATTCTGCTAAAAAATTTTCTCACTTTGTCTCTCTGAACTCTATCGTGCTGCCCGTCATAGACTAATGGCAGTCATGCCAAGGTCTATCACAGGATAAATAAAAAAAAAAAAAAAGTTTTTTGAGTGATTAAACTAAAATTAAATTGTGAATAAAATACAATAAACAGAAATTTCTGAGAATTTAAAAATGACTGATATATATATATATATATATATATATATATATATATATATATATATATATGTGTGTGTGTGTGTGTGTATGTATTTACTAGCTGATTATACCTGACATTGCCTGGGAAGGAAGAAAAGTTTTAGACTTTAGTTTTAGAAAAGTTTTAATTATATTTAATGCAAGGAAAATAAAACTTCCTTAAGTAACTGAAATATCTAGAAACCCCCATCCTCTATGTTTCATTTAATTAAAATCTGCATGACTGTTAACTATAAAGAAAGGGCAACTGACTTTATACTTTAAACCACTTCAGTATGCAAAAGATTATTTGTCAAATAATTAATAAGAAAACTGATAGGAATTGACATGATGGCGGCAGATTGCATCGATGAAGACATTGATTGTGTTCCAATTTAAAAATTAAAGAGTTCTCAAGGACATTTAAGGAATGGGGGAACCCTGTATCCATAACTTCTGTTTTGTATAATTTAGAAGGATTTAAAGATTATGAAACATGTGATGGCACAATGCCTCCCAGACCCTAAGAGGTATTGGAAGAACTCATACAGATATTTTTTTTTGGGGGTGGGTGGGGGGGTCAGTAAGCTCAATTACTTAAGAGTGTCATGTTCGTAACACAAAGGTTGTGAGTTTGATTTCCATAAAGTCCAAATTGATTCTTTTCATTCCTATTTTTATATTGTGCACAGAAATATAGTGGTAAATAACATTCATTTCTGGAAATCAATAAGCAAAGATTTTTATTTAGATAGGTTTTATATTCTTGAACTATATAGCATAACATAGGGATTTTGCTGTTCAGCTAATTAGGTTGGGTGTCCCATTTCACCCCTTACTGTATGCTACTACTTAACATATATTTTTTTATTTAATACTGTGAGAAGGCTCTTTATAGAGATGTGTGTGCAACAAACAAAAGTCAAATTATTTAATTAACTTAATTCTTCCTAAGATGTCAAAAGGAATAAACGCAATGACATTCGTACGATGAAGACATGATATATTAACATTCCACTTAAAACGTGGATTACCTTAAAATTTAGCTTTGCAGTTTATATAAACTGTACATATCAATACAATGAATAGAAAACTGAAAACAAATTAACAATGAAAAGGGATGATGTATGTACGTATTGGTTTATTTTTTAAATCTTGCAGATATTGTTATAAGCAACTCACTGATTTGTTACTAAAAATCTTATCTGAATATCAAATCTCATTCACAGCTGAAGAGACTTTTGAGAAGCAGACAAACACATAACTTGAAATTATATTCAAAAACCTTGATATACCAATAAAATATTGAGATGCCATTTATTTCTTTACAATAAGTGAAGAAGAATTTTATATACATCCATAAGGAAATTTAAGTCTTTCTATAAAAACTGTTTTAAAAAATTGATAAAAAGAAGAAAATGTAAGAATTTAACAAATTGTAGAAGGGAAGCAATTCCAATCATTTGTAATACCAAATAGAAAATCAAATAAATTGTAATGCAAATAATACTTTTGTAGTTGAAATGCATTTTTTCATTTACTTTTAAAATCCAATAACATGTAAAAACTTTGTGAATATGACTAAAATGAAGATCAGCTCAGATTTTCACAACTGTCACACTGAAATGAATTTTTGGTCATAGAGTCAAGGTTTCTTAGTTTATACACACACACACACACACACACACACATATATATATATATATATATATATATATGTGTGTGTGTGTGTGTAAACACACACACGTATGTAGAAAGAACATGAAATTCCTCTGTACTGTTGTGCTAAATATAAAATTAATTTATATTTAGAACAATAGCATAATGTAATCATTCATATAACAATAATATAGTATTTTGATAAAACACAATCAGAAATACATTTAAAAAAAAGTAATACACATTACTTTATATTTCAGCCTTTCTCTGATGATCAGACAATAAATACAGTAATGCCACATGACAGGCTTTACATGTAAATTACACACACACACACAAGAAAAAGAAAAAAAGTAACTTACAAGACAGTTTATAATTTAAAATGGCAATTTAATCTTTTAAAATATGTTGATTTTTTATGAAACACATTTATAAATAAAATATTTTGTAATGATTTTAAGTTTATGGATGTGTATTAAAATTTTTAATATCATAACATTTAATTGACTATAAATCCAACAAATAACTGTAAAATAATAATAATGAATGAATGATATAAAGGATTCTATTCAGAAATACTTCAAGCACTGCATCAACTTTAACATTTTCTAAATAAAAAAAAAATGAAATAAATTTTTCTGACCTTTTCAACTTTGCTATAAATAACCAAATTCACTTAAGGCAATATTCTAGAACTTTTTTTTTTTTGTCAAGTGTTAACAACAGAAATCAAACTTATTTGGGTGGCTATACCTCAAAGTAAAAAATTAATTAGCTTCTGCATAAATTCTAGAGGTTCATTTAGAATATCTGATTCTACATATTATACACAAATAAATATACCTATGATTAAATATTCTGAGTATAAAAATTATGTTCTGTTAAAAACTGGGATGCATATACTTTTATTTAAGATGAAAAAAATTTAAAAACAATGGAGGTGTATTTTCTTTCAAATCTTAATCAGAAGCAACATAAGACATTAAAATAATCTTTTAATTCTTTATAAAAACAAAGTAGATAATAGAACCAAATTAAATAGGTAAATTCAATAGAAATAGTCTTTTTTTAAAGTTTTTCCCTACTCTGTTATATAAGTTTTGATGACGGAGTTTGTTAGTGCTGTCAGCTTTTTTGCTAAACAAGGACCGATTAGATTGGGACCTACTACTTAGAACAATAGATTCCAAATGGCTACAAACATCAATGCCAGCAGTGGGATTCAAACCCACAGACTCTGGTACCGAAAGGCAGCAGCCTACTTGTTCAGCCATCATCCTGCATGTGTGCTCTGAAACGAATATCCCAAAGTTAACAGCCAAATCCATGAATTTAACGATCATGCATGTTAGGGATTACAACCTTCAAACACACACACAAACAACACAAGAAAAATTGTTATTAATTAAGAGAAAAAAAATTTTAGATTAGTTTAATAAGACAAACTGATTTATAGGGGAAATAATTAAAAAGCACACATTTATTTTGGAGAAATACATAGGAAGTCATGCTTCAAAATGTATGGCTTTATACAATACATTAAGTTAAAAAAAAAAATCAAGCTGCTGCAAAATTCTGACAAGTATGTAGATATGTAATAATTTAAAGAATTACCAAATGGAAAGTTCATGCCTTTACAAACAGTATTATGAACTAAGTCAATACTGTTATGTCAATTCTATAAGTATAATATTTATACACATATTTACAAGTCAACAATACTGATAAAATATGTTTGTAGCATGTTGCTATCAACATTTTTGTAAATTTGAACTTTTTTTAAATTGAAAAATTAAGAATTCGAATACTTTTTCTAACTGGCTGAATTAATAAAACCATTTAAGCATAAGTAATGTATGAAATTTTAATGATTTTGATGGTCTTAAACAGAAAATAACTTTAAAAGTTAATAAGGAGGTAATAGAGGCTCATTTTATGTAGATTACCTTTACATTCATACATACACTATTGAAATAATAATAATAATAATAAACAGAGGTTAATTACTGTGTTTTTAAACTTTCAGAAACGTGAAATGTTTTGGGGAATTTTTAAGAATTAAATTTTGTAGAAGTTAAAAATAAATAAATAAATAAATAAATTTTATAAGGCTGTTGATTAAAATAAAACTAGCATAATTTAAAAGCTGCAATGATTTATAACACAATTGGATATAATTCAATGTTAAAACATGAGGAAATGGAAATTTTTTAGGTTTGGTAATTTAAAATACAAGTTAAAAGTAAAATTATAATGCTATCAACAAATATATTTTTTAGACATAAAAAAATTGTTTGTGACACCTTGAATTACATACTTTGCAAATTTCCAGACAATAAAATCAAACAATGGGGGGGGGGGAAACCTGGAGTTAAAATTTAATCCTAGAAATCTTTTTTGAGAAAAATTGCAGTTTTTAGCTCCTCAGAAAATAATTATTGTTACATTATATTTAAAAACTTTTTAATTTACAGAACAATTTAAGTCACTTTAACAGGCCCAAACCCTACACACTAGCAACAATTTTAAAACTTAAAAAATAACAATATGGAATTCTTCAAAGTATTATTACAATATGGTTTGCACTTTGCTAATGCAAAACAGCTTTATAATAACTTAATAATGCAAAATGAAACATACTTTTACATAAAGAAGATCTTCAAATTCTCACATTTCTTTAATTCATTCTTTAAATACTCTTAATATATGAAACTTAAAGCTTTATTTCGATTCATAAAAAATACCAAGGTAAACAGAACACCTCAAAGATTTTTTATATAATGAAGTCTACAATATTTAAACTGCAACACTGTGATAATAACACAAAATCAACTAAAATGTTTTAGTCAAAATTTAAAAAGAAATCTATTAAATGTAATATTAGACAGCCTGATTAGTATACAGTCAATTTCTAAAATATTTTTTACTACATACATACATAACTAATACTTATCAGAGAAAAAGAAATGTGAAACTATTGTTTTTGGGCTATACATTTAAAGACTTAACTCATAAAAACTACCTAAAACTGTAATCAATTTTTAACAACAAAAATTTCCACAGATTTTACAGTTAGGCATTCTACGAAATCGTAAGTAATTTGTTTAAAAACTATACTGAACTTCAACATATGATTTTAATATAAGTAAATTAAGCATCTAAATTAGTAATGGAGGGGAGAAAAAGGGTGGGAGGGAAAACACAATTTTCAAAATTATGATTTGGAAGGAAAAGAGGGATTGGATACATTTTGAGCTTTTTTGTATATATGAATATAACTAGCCTACAAAAAAACCCTTAAATTATCATAAAACATATACTGCAATTACTATATGCATTAGAGGGTTATAACATCATTTTGAGCTTTTCTGACTTAATTAGTTACAGGATGGATGCACTACATATACTTAGGATATTAAAGAACTCTCACGGAAGACTTCAATCAACAGAGAGAGTAGCTTTTTTAAAAAAGATAATTGTTATAGTTCATTTTTAACATGATAAACCTTTGTTAACACAGCATGCAACACTTAGAAGCTAATTTCATATCAACAACAGCTTGCTGACTTCCCCTACTTTTCCCACTTCCAGATATTTCTCTTTTACGTTCATTTTTTCGCCATCCATTCTGATTGATGTCTAATCTTTGTCTATTTGCTGTACGACTTCCCGCATTAACAATACGTCCAAGTGTTGATACTCTACCATTTTTGTCTGATATTTTATCTGGTTGTGAAGAATGAAGATTTCCTTTCCCATTAAGTTTGTGCCTTTGTAAGCAACTAAGGCCACTGTTCAAACTTAAACTATTACCTATGGTATATCTATTTAATGTAGAGTCAATAAAAGTTTTAGGATGAGTTTTCTCTTCTGGAAGTTCGTCAGAAGACAGTTGAGGAATTTCTGTGAGAGAAATACTATCAGATCTAACAATTAATCGATCCTGAGTAACAAAATGACCAGTTTCACCAGTTAAATCACCACAACTTATCGAGTTTGTTAAACGAGGTTGATCCTCAGACAGGAAGTCTAAACTATCAGTACTTTCAGTAGAAAAAACTGAATGGGCAAATGATGCTTTTTTACTTTGTTCAATTTTATTACTTTCATTAATTTTATGAAATACAGAACTACTATTTTCTTTGGTCTGTACAGATTCCACTTTTGAACTTATATTTACATTTAAATGAGGTGTTTTTACTTCATTATTTACATTTTCCTCAATTGGCATTTGTAACATATTTTCAGGTGATTTAATACTTACATTACATATTCCATGAGACTTTTCTCCCTTATGTTGCTGCTCCATCATTTTCAACATTACATGAGATATTACAGATCCTCGTGATTGTAACTTATCTACATATTTTTTTCTTGTAGCAGCAAATCTTAATGAAGTTCTATCAGAATTATCTTTATCTTCATTTATTTCATTTAAAGGTAACTGTGGAGAGCTCTGCACAGAATGAAGTCGTCGATTAAGGTTTGAACATTTGAGTTTTGAATTATTTTCTGGTAATTTTGACCCCCTGCTTTCTACAGGGGGTAACAAATTTGTGCGATTAGATACAGGGAGAGAAAAGGGAGGTCTAGAGGGAGATTCTGCATTCTTTTCTTCTAAATGTATACTGTGGTCAGATATTTCATTTCCATCTTCTTCTAATTTTGAAAGTTGCTCTTTCAGTGTCTTACTATCATTAGAAGGAGATTTAGCAGGTGAAGAAGCACCACTAGCAGTACTACAAGCATCATCTTCTTCTCTGACAATGCTACACTTCCTCTGTAAGGGAACATTAGGTGTATGGCTTTCATTTGAAAACCGACAAGATATATCAGATAATCCAAAACGGGGATTAAAATCATGAACTTGAAGAGTTTTGGACGGGAGGCATGGAGAAAGTAATCCTTCAACAGATGCTATTGGCTTCTCTTGAGCAGGTGAAGGTACTGCAGATGACACACTAGAGAGAAAAATAAAGAACAAATATAGCATTTAAAACATAAAGCATGTTTCTAGAGGGGAAAAAAAAAGAAATAGAGAGAGATAAAAAATACAGGTATAAACCTTGGTGTGAGTGCTACAGGTGATAAGTCAGATCTAGATATTCTACTATTTATCATTTGAGCTCTTTCTTGGCGTTGGGCGCGTAGTTTCCGTTCAGCAAGAAGAAAATACGTTGCTGTTATATGATTGTATTCATTTTTATCAAGTGCCCTAGAGGAAAAAAAAATTAAGTATAGATGCAAAAAGAACAATTTTGTAGCATTATACTAAAATACAAAACAAAACTAAAGACATGCTGAAAGTGTTAAAAACTTGTTTCAGAATATTCTGTAAATACAGTTTTAACTTAAAAGGCATATCATTAATCAAAAATACATGATTATAAAACTTAATGTAACTCTCTTTAAACAATTCCTGTTTATTCAATTTTTACATATTTTCTAGAGGAAAATTATGTCCTTTGAATTTAAATTTTACTCTGAATGAATGGCTGATGTAAATATAGAACTGATCTTTTTGTGGAGCACTACAAGCTATAACGGGCCAAGGCCATCCCAGTAAATTTTTGCATTCTTGACCTATTTGACTCCATGGCACTCTAGTTTCTTATCAATTGTCTTCAAGTCCTTAAGGCAAACCAGCCACTTAGTTGGTGGTTGAACCCCCTCTTTTTTTTACTCCTTTTGGTTTGGAGAATGCTTCCTTTTTTGCAGGATTTTGGTTTACAGTTCGATAAATATGTCCCAGCCATCAAATGCAACTGACTTTAATAACATTAACTATGCCTCGTTCCCTATATATCCAATATAACTTGTGATTATTAAGAGTACACCATTTGTTGTTTTCATAAATCACTCTAAAGATTCTTCTGAGTATCTTTAATTTAAAAAATCACCAACTTGTTCTCCTAATTTATTAAGAGATCAGCAATCTCTACCATGATCACAGGTCATAGTGTTTTGTAAAAAAGATTTTTTTTTGTTCAAGAAATCTGCTTTTTAATACAAAGTAGCACTTGTTTGCCATTGATAGGCAGCTATCAGTTTCAGTATTTGTGTTATCTTTACAGGTTACAATAGTCCCACGATATTTAAATTTCTCAATAGCTTCAAATTCATTATTATTTACATGCAGTGGCAATGCCTTCATAAGCTTATTTATTTCCATACATTTAATATTATCAGTGTTGAAGGCAAATCCCATTTCTTTAGTTACCACTTCAATGGCACTAAAAAACTGCACCCTAGATTGTCCAGTTCTTATAATATTGAGGTTATCTACAAACGCAAGAATCTGAATAGATCTTTGAAAAATAATACCTCTTACATTCATTCCAGATGCTCTGATTGTTTATTGACCTTTTTATATATCTTTTAAATATTCCCATCCACCTACCCACCACTTTCCAATACACTCTATTTATTCAAATAAAAATAAAATTAAGTTATGGATCTGAAAAGATTAGTTTAGAATTTAACATAATAATGATTCTTTAAAATTAAGTATTATTAATGAGGCATAAAGGTGTGTGCATCGGTTATCCACCACTCATTTCATCACATATCTCAAGTTTCCCAGTTTATTAATATTTCATAAGCTACCTTTCCAGTTTATTTAAAGCTATTAATGCTGTGACCCCTTCTGCCTCCCCTAAATAAAAACCAACAGTAGGGCTACTCAATGATCTAACCTGCTACTACTTAAATACTCCACAAAGTATACATGCATTGTTACTCAAAGTATTAGAAAGATTAAAAAAAAAAAAAAAAGGCCAAGTGTATGTTCAATTTATTTACAAACTTCAAATTGTAAATGAAATGCAGAGTATATTTACTTTTTGCAATGCAGACTATTTTTAAGCTTTTACTAAAATCATTGTAATAATAATAATAATAATAATCAGATGACAAAAAAATAAATTTTGTTTCCTTTTGGCTTGATATTACTTTACTAAAATTTAACATTTTACTTCAAATCTGTACGGAATTTTTTAATTTTAAGTTAAAGCTCACTACCTGAAAATTTGACATAGATTTGTGTGTCTACTTTAATACATTTCAACAAAACCTTTTGTCTAGCTACAAAACATGATTGCTTACATGCACATCTTCACAGATTCCAAATTAACAGTCATGTCTGCCCCTTTACCTGCAATGGTGCAGTTAAGAATGCTGAACATTTTGTTCAGTGCTCTCTCAGACTAGTATTTTTTACTGATACTGGGAGGTAAAAAACTTTTAAACAACCTGCATATTTTTTGTAAATATTAGTAATGATATTACAACAGAATTAACATGGCAAATAGATGCTTTTTGGATTAAGAAAACAAATGAAATTTATATTTCTGAATCAAGATACTAAGATCTATCATTACAAAATACCAATTAGACCAATAGTCTTATATTGCAGCAAGTGATGGACAATAAATTAAAGACAAAAGTCAATTATTGATTTTTGAAAGAATAATACAGATAAGAATTTTGGGGGCAGTAAAAGAAAACAGAATATCAAGGATAAGAAATAATAAAAAATAGAATCCTACACAACTATAATTTACAATTTTGCCTAGTTTATCAACCTACCAATTTTAAAAATACATGCAATTTTTTTAAAATAGTTTAATTTGTACATTCTTACATAAAAATAGCACAGGATTTAAGTTTCATCTTAGCATTAGTAACAATGATTTATTAAACTTCGTTTTTCAGATAAAATTTGCCAATGTAGCACTAAATATGCAGTGATTTACAAGTTTTATTCATAAAATAATAATATAACCAAACATACAATCTTTTTTAAACAACTGGACTAATGTTTCAAAGGAAATTACTTTTATTAGGAAGTACCAAAAAACAAAAGCCTACTTGAGTTTTGACCACTACAGACTATTTTGTAACACAAGATTTAATTAGACTGTGATCTACTGCTTAAAGCATATTCTAAATGGTTACAATTATCCAGCAGTTACAAACTCCCAGACTCTAAAACTAAAAAGGCAGCCTCCTATCAATTTGGCCATCAGCCATCCATGGGAATGAAAAAACAATATTTTATTACAATTTTCTCTTCACAGATATCTATACTTCTTTTCTTAAAGAATCCACTAGTTAAGATATACACCTCTTGATAATGATATACTGCTGAAATCTTTCAATTCATTAATCATATTTATTTATTTTTAGGACATAATTTTACATAATTCTAGGAATGACATAACACTGTAGATTCCTTCATTTATAACGTTTTGAGAAAATATATTCAAAATCTAATTTTTGACTGGCACGTAATTATTTCTTAAGAAATAAAAACAAGTTCAAGAATGTAAAAGAAAATGTCATCAACTAGTGGAGAACTTAGATTTTTACATAGACTTGGAAGGATTTGTGCAATATTTTGGTGACACATCAAAATATCATTAGAGATAATTTTAAAAATTTTCATAAATGAATAACTTATTTCCATTAAATTTATATTTTCATAGACTTAATATAAACTAAAAAAAGGGGGGTAAAGGTCTATTTTAAGAATATTTAGAATTTATCACTTGCATCTGACTAATGAAAAAGTTTCGTACTCAGCTTAAACAAAGAAATATATGGTAATAAGAATATTACTTTTGTTTTAACATAAAAGTAAATTTCAAATGATTTGCCTAATTTTTTAATCATATAAATACTTAGTTTCACATTCAGTATACTTACTCCATGATTTCTTCCTTGGAAGCAATATTACCATTAACCATTTTTTGCACAATATGTGTATGATCTTCATCAGATAGATGTTCTCGGGATATCAAAGGCAAATGATCAGCAGGCTGTATTGCATCTCCACCATTTAACCATGAGTCATTTGCAATTTTTTCTAAAGAAGCACGTTTTTCAGGATCTCTTATTAACATTTCACCAATTAACCTAAAACATACAACTGAATTAGCTTTTTGCCATTGTTTGCAAACAATATGCAGTGAAATCCATGTTAGATATTCTATTCCACTAATCTTAATTTTATCCATACATTTATAACACAAAAATTCTGTATTTAATAAGTTTTACCGTTATATATTTTCTTGTTAGAAGTTTTCTTTTTCTGTTCTAAACTACATTTTAAAGTTATAGAGAACCATATACTTTGTTGATAGAAGTCACAAAAGCTATATTTGTTGAAGAAATAACTTAATAAGCAAACACAGCTTAGGGCAGCTATCTTTACAATAAATACTCTGCAAAATTGGGCAATTTGACCAGTCTATATAAAGCATGGGAAAACACAAACGTGGAGAAAAAGATAATGGCTTATAATTATTAACATGTAAATAAAAGGGCAATGTTTAAAGAAATAGGACATATGATAAATCTATTTCACACCAAACTCTTATATATATTGTGTTTATTTGCTATCATGGCCTACTTGTCTTGACAAATCTGATGTTCCAGATTAGGATGCAAAAGAAATAGGTCATAAACAGCTGTCCTCTTTAAGGATAAGATGTGAGAACTACCCAGAAAAAATTTATTGCATTCTTACATTTTTAATTGTTATTCTAGTAGTTTATAACCTTTTCTTTGGATTACTCTGGTTAAGTTATTCGAGAAATACATGGGTATCTTTAAACCAGGATTTATAATTCTTATTTTCAAACAACAGTAAATCTTGATACAACTTTGAATTGCTAAAAAATGCTGCATTGTTAAGATAAATAAAAAATTACTATCAATTGACAAAGTGACCAACTCTTAAATTATGCCCCACAATTTTATTGGTTTTTTGACAGATGAATGTATTAATTAAATTCACATTTGGGATGTTCAACAAGAACTGAGAACTGTAACCAGGTCATTTGTACCCAAATTTAAAACATACACAATCCCAAGAGTACATAAAATAAAAGAGGTTTGTGAATAAAAGAGGCTGAAGCAAACATCAGTAGATAGCTGACAAGAATGTCCTGCAGCTCTCATGGCTCAATAAAGGTAGCAATTAAGGTGCTCAAATAGAAATAGACCGAATAATAAAGTATATAGCAAGCATCCTTCTCCACGAGACAGCAACCTCAACAAGAGGTATCAGGACTAATCTTCATTATGTTAACGTACTTCTTTTGCCACTGATAATTACAATCCATAAAGTCTATTCAGAGTTGATTAATATAAAATTTAAAACCAAATCAACTGATACTGATCATGACAAAAATTTTGGATTTTAAAAACTTTGAAGAAAGAAACTTGATATGATTCAGATAGATATTAAAGAATAATATTTATGAACATTATGTATAAACCATGCTTAAAGATTACACACAAAAACTTTGAAATAAAAATTAAGAATAATTAGACAAAAGTTAAATGTACAATTTTCTTGCACTTCATTTTGGCATATTTTTTCTTCAGGTTAATATCATTGAAAGAGTTGCTTTTATGAAATAACTTTCAGCTTATATCATGAAAAAATATATATTAAGTTGTAATATAGTACACATGAACTATAATGCCCTTATTTTAAAATTTTGACATTGTTTATTTTAATACCTAATTGTTTTTCCTCTTATAAAGTTTCCTTCATTTGGACTGTTGGTAGCCAAGCAGATTTCATAGTATAAATTAACACACTAAATAAATTTTACACTTAGAGGACAAGGTAATAAGAGTCAGAATTGAAAATAGTAAAAATTATTTCATTTTCCCTTTTTATTTAATTTCCAATAAAATGTGGATGTGAATGCATGTATATATACAATCTATGTTTTAAATATCTTTTATTTCTTTTACTCAAGATGATTGGAAAAACACCAAATAAAGGAATGAAGTAAATACAAAACTACACAGATTTTCAAATAACCATGGGTTAAACAACTGTCCTAAAGTGTTATGTTCTAAAGAATGCTGCTAAATATAAATCAGCTTTAGCAGAGTAGCTAAATGAAACTATCCAAAGTAAAATTCTAGACTGGAATAATGGCATTACTTACCTCATAGAAAAGTAAATTATTTTTTAAAAATAAAGTTTAAAAAAAAATTTAAGTTTTAAGTTTTTGTATCTATTAATAAATTTATTTTTATGTTACTTTTACAATCAATTTTATAATATAATAGCCTTATACGCAGAGTTGATAAAACAACTACTAATAAAAATCTGATCTGGCCATCACATCACTTTTATTACATCTCTTCCTTTAATTTGTATGTGTTGCCATAATTATCCTTTTTCACTTTCTTTAAAAAATAAAGTAAGTTTTGTTTTTTAAGGTATCTATGTTGTGAGAACATAGCATAAGTGCTACCATTATGCAAAGACCAGTAGCATTAATACATATCACACTTTTTGTCAAATAGATATCTCATTCTAAATTAAAATTTTTCACTGTTATACCTTTTTACTCTGTATTACACAGTAATAAACTGTAAAAATTCAAAATTATTATCTAAAATTAAACTATTTTAACTGCTTAAATAAAATTGTTAAAATCTCCACCTGAATATGTCAATATTTTTTAGTTGCATTGTTGTAGATTCATTGGGTTATTGAGAAGAGTGCACAGCATTTTACAGTTAATAGTTTTAGAACTACAGCTCATAGAGATAATATATGCTATAATGAAATATTTCATTAAACAGAGTGCAGATAGTGATAAAAAGGGGAGGCACACAACTAGATGTTATGACAGCCTTAAAACAATTTCAACATTTTACAACTAATTGCTTTTTATAGTTATGCTCTACAGTTTTAAACATTATATTGAAATTTTCATTATATAGAATGTAGATAACCTTTAAGAGGGGAGGAGCACAAATAGATGTTATAATAGTCCTAAATACAAAATTTAAACATTCTATAACAAATTTTTGACAAACAGGGTTAATAACACAATACTGATGTTTTTGTTATAGACAGTAAAGATCACAATCAAATAGGGAGCTGCTCAATTAGATATTATAACAGTGTGAAATATTGACCTGCTGCCAACCATTTCTGAGTTATTCAAGATATATAACTATATACAGATGTCAAGAGTAAACTTGTCTTGACTATTTCAGGAATAGCCAATATGAATATTTAAAGTTTCCTTACATGCACTTACAGACTTAATACAGAAACTGGTGGAAATTCTATCAAGCATCAACTAAATAAGTATTTTCAATGAAATCTGAATTCTGAAATTTATCTTGACAGACATGCCAATATTCATGCACTTGTGTCCAGAGCAACAACGTGGTTTGAAATTTTAACATGATAATTACAGATTATACATAAGTACATATCTTATTGGTTTCTAAATTAAAATTAGATTAAAAATATTTACACAGTAGTAAATTAAAATTTATGCATTTAAAAATTTATGAGTTGCTTTTTTTTTATATATATATATATCTTTAACAACTTATTTTTCAGAACAGTGTTTGTTATACCAACATTGACGCTGATTAAAATATTTCTATTTTTCTACCAGCAGGGGTCCTAGAGTTTGTCGACCAAAATTTGACCTAAATTCAGTTTGGTTCTTCCACACAATACTGAAAACTATTTAACATGCAGCATTACTGTTTGGAAAGAGTAATATTCAGCAGTATTTTTTGTAAAACTTTGTATTTAATGGCTGAATTGTAATACTTTAGCTGTTCAAAAGTTTTGTTCTTTTTCCGGAGCAATCTGAGGAGTGTCCGGAGTTATAAAATTTTCTCATTTATCCGGAACAACTCCGGAGTAGTTGGTATGTCTGTCTTGATAACAATACATCTTCTATCTTATACAGGAAAGTAAAAACTATAAATTAAACAATGAAAGCTAATAAAATTATAGCACATGTAATGATGGAGGCAATTTACTATGTGGTCTCAAGGTTTAATAGAGGGTAAAATAGCCCAATAAATGCCATAAGATTTCTACTGATCAGTTGACCTACCTACAGCCTAAGGAAGGTCAAACTGATCCAATCTCAAAGAAGCCAGAATTACCATGCAACATTTCAACAAGATTTCCTCTAGCCATTCTGGGATATAAAAACAAACTTATAGGAAATTATATATGTACAGATGAGTGAAATTACTTTTTTTATATACATTCCATTCATTTAATCATTAAAGAATTCTTCATTTTCTATCTTATTTCTATCTTTTCAAATTTGGAAACAGATCGGAAGGGTAAATTTTCTCTCCAGAAGATCAAAAGAGAAATATATAATATTCTGAGATAGTTTACAGTATTAAAATTACTATAAATATTTGTATTATTTAAATTTTAGAGTCTAATTTAACATTCAAAATCCACCTAGCCATTTTACCTGAGAGAATGTTGTGGAAATCAAGTTAACACAATAGTTAAAATCAAGGCACTGTTCAACAACTTTTAAGTTTTCATAAAAAATGCTAGCTCATGATTATGTCTTAAATTTCAAATTAATATACAAACATTAAAATATAAAGCAGAATTTTACCTGCAGCATTCTTGCGATATGTGTTGAGGAACAGTATATTTGCAATCCATTATCATGGTTAGAGTTTCACTATCATTTGCTTCCTGAAAAGGCGCTCTTCCACATACCAACATATATAAAATAACACCCAAGCTCCAAACATCTAAAGTTAAAAAAAAAAAAAATAATAATAATATTAATAAACATAAATTATAACAGACAGAATTCACATTTTTATATAGACATTAAACTAATATTCAATCCTTTGAAGATTTACAGTTTAAAAGAATTTATTGAAGTTTTAGAAACAATTTCTTTTTTATTCCATTATACTGTTTGATAGCTAAAAAATAAATAAATTCAATAAAAAAACTTTAAAACTATTAGAGGGTTTATAAAAGGATTTGGAAACAAATATTAAGGACTTTTCATGTAGTCTTAACTTTGTTAAACACTCTCCCCAAAAAATGAAATTGATTAACAGATGAAATAAATAAATCAAAAATTCAAGAGGAAAAAAAGGAAAAGAAAAAAAAAAAAAAAAAAAAGTAAAAGTACACAACTATTCAAAACACATTTTCTTCTGGTGATTTAATTCAAATTTGTTTAGTGTTAAATAAAATCTAATTAGCTCAAAAAATGAAGAACTAACAGAAAAAATTACGGCTTTTAAGGATACTTTTATGAGAAATCCCTAAAATTAAGGAGTGTTTAAAAAATTTACAAATCCTGTATTGATGCACACAAATTTAATGTAGAATAAAATTTCTAATAACAGTATAATGCTTAGTTATTAATAGGATTTGGTAAACAAGTTAATACTCATTAGTATACATCAGAGTACAGAACTAAATAATAGATTCAATTACACAGAATTTTTAAGCTTCAATCAATAATTATGTTTACAAAAGGTAAACTAAGACATGACACACTGAGTGTGAAATGAATAAAAATCACTACTGATAATATTGTGGAATGATGCATATTAAAAGCATAAAATATATTAAATCTTAATAACAGATTTCACTGAATATTCAATACTAAAATATTCAGTAAAATTATTATCCATTTTATAGCTACTTTAATGACCTGTCGAGAGGCAAAAATTAGAAAGAAAATTTTATTTGAAATAATGGCTACAAATGACAGTTATACCTTAACAATAAAGTCTTAAAGATTATTAATTGATTTTAGTAGTCTTTCATAACATGTGAACTAAATGTAAATTATTAAAATAATCTACTACAAAACAGATCTTAATGAACTTCAATGAAGCAAAAACACTATAGCATTATATTTTTACCAAAACAAAAATTCTAAGAACTGCAAAATACTTTTAGATGATAAAATCCTGCAAGCATGTAATAGCAATGCAAATTATAATTAAGTCTTGCAATAAGTTTAGAATAAATACTATACTATACCTACATTGATTTGGCATTCGAAATTTTTTGAATGCATATATATATGCATATATGATGTATGAGTGAATATATATATATATATATATATATATATATATACATATATACATATATATATATATATATATATATATATATATATATATATATATATATATATATATATATATATATATATATATATATATATATATATATATATATATATACATATATACATATATATATATATATATTCATACATCAAATTAAATAACAGAAAAAATATAATAGGCAAAAATGCCATTGCATTACTCATTACCTACTATGAAAAATGCAATTTCAAACATAACTACCTTAGAGTTTATAAAATGAGAATTTTGAACAAAACATCTTACAAAACTGCAAATAAGATGAACATGAAAGCAATCTTTAATAAACCTTTCTTTTAATCTTTATCTCATTTTTATTAACTATATGGTGGGGGACTTAATAAAGCATTACTTCACTATCAACAACAGCAATTAAACACGAAATTAAACTTGTTCATGAATACTTGAACATTCACTGGAAAGATAAACACACTTTAAATATGTAATCCAGTTAATAACCAAATGTTCTAAAAATCTTTATTTTGGATATCTCTATTTCATAGTTTCATCAACATGTTAAAAGAAACATAGATAGGAAGATTTTAATGTTTAAAACGCATTACATTCTTGATTTTACACACATTGCACTGATATTCATGACTACTTTTCAATACCCTATTCAACTTACCTACTTTAGGTGCATCATACGAATCGCCAAGTAATATTTCTGGTGCTGAATAAGCAAGAGAGCCGCAAGAAGTTTCCAGCTTCTGACCTGGACAAAATTTGTTACTAAATCCGAAATCTGTAAGTTTAACCATGCCCAGCTTTTCGAAAAACACAACATTCTCTGGTTTCAAGTCTCTGTGGACGACATGCAATTTGTGACAATATGATATTGCATGTACAATTTGACGAAAGTATTTTTTTGCAGTTTCTTCATCAACACCGTTTTCATGTTTTAATATGTAGTCATACATATCACCTCCATCTCCTAATTCTAAAATGAGATAAAGTTTAGTTTGTGTATCGATCACATCGTAGAGACGAACTACGTTTGGATGTTGAACTAATTTCATGCACCGCACTTCTTGAAATAAGTGAGCTCTTGATACATCGTCTAACTTGGTTTTGTCGATCACTTTTACGGCAACTTGTTCTCCAGTAAAAACATGTTTCGCTAATTTGACAACGGCAAAATGGCCGCGACCTAATGTATCTCCTAAATCATATAAACCTGCAATCTTTCCATCATAATGAGCGTTTGCTCTACTTCGGCTCATCATACAGATGGTCAAGGAGTTAAAATATTTTGTTACACCGTTTACACTTGACCAGAATAGACATTACTGCAGAATTGATGACTTCTCACGGAATCTCGGCGCAACACTCTCAAAATAGAAGAAATAAAAAAACACATGAAAAATAAGAGACTTTTACAACGCATGCGTACTTGACAGTGTTGACAAATTGCACCACAGCCTCGTAGGTATAAAGAATTATATCAACTCAAACCACTGAACATAAAAAGGAAAGGAGAAGTAATGAAAAAAAATGTAAGACAGAAATTTTACTCCTTAATATAGCAATTAAGTTTGATATAAAAAAGAAGTTTATAAGTATAGCTGTACATATATATTTCAATAGTCCCATATCTAAGTAAAATTCTATGCATTTATACATTACAAATTTGTTGGAATCAGATATAAATAAGATATTTTACTTATTTATGTGGTTAAAAAGCATTTTATTATCTTTAGTCTCTTTCTTTTTTGAAGAAGCCCAATAAGTTCTTTCATGCGCTCTAGGACTTGACCGGTTTTATTCGTCTATAGGACTGTAGCAAGGTGAATCATCTGTGAGAGGGAATTTCTCCAACCGATCCGAAGAAGTCGCAACTGACGTCATGTCACGCGCTTCTCTCCACTTTTTCCGCCGGAGATGAGCAACCGCTAAGCATATTGTCTATGCCGCTAAGTATTCGCTTTTCCTACCGATAGGATTTCCCTCGCTCGCTTTCCCCAGTGACACGGTCAATTCTTTCTTAATAAATTTTAATTGTTATTGTTGTCAGACACTGTTTTATTTTCACTAACCTTCTGATACCAAATGGATATTCATGGATACCCACATTCTCAACAGGACTATTACAGTGCTGTTCACAGAAATCCATACACTATAAAAGCACATTAATCTTTATCATTGAAATTTTCAATATTAATTTCGTCTTCCTTTTCCTTCTGTATTCTCTTTACTTAATTTTTAACCTTATTTAATTTATTTTAGTATCTATTAAGCTTAGTTATCATTTTGTCAGGCTTTTAACTTTTTTGTTGTCATCCAATGCCATTAAATTCTGCTATTGTACCCAAATCTTGTGATTTTTTTAAATATAAATACTCATGAAATGTATAAATGATTTGTCAGTGCATAAATGTATCCACTCACTGGGGTTAGAGTTCACTGGTCAAGGTAATACGCATGTGCATAAGAAAGTCACAGGTGACAGATATTTTACAGATTGAGATCATTTATAATTGAAATCAATTCAGCTTATCAACCATTTTCGGATTATAAAAAAAAAAAAAAACAGAATAAGTGCACTAAAATAGAGAATTTTTACAGCACATTGAAATGTAACATAATAAAATGAAGTTTTATTTTTTTAGTTAAGAAAATAGAATTTATCAGTGGCATCATTTATGTTGATCCCATTGAGTAAAAAACTGGAAAACTTTTGGGATGAGTTTATGAATGTATACACAATCAATCGCTTTATGTAACCATGTTGTAAAGACATTGTTTTTACTTTTCAATTTACGTGAATAAATTGATAAGTATGTTGCTTTTAATAAATTACAATAAATCATTTTATTCAATTCTCTTTTGTGTTTTAATTTTAGTATTTACATGTCTGAGAGATTATAATACGTTTTTAAATTTGATGAGAAAACATAATGTTAGATCTTTAGTTTTACTTGTTATTTGTAGTTTTGTTATTTAGCCCTGGTTTTTAAATGTTGTTATTTCTATAATGTTAAATTTTGTGCTTGAGTGACTCATTTTTCTCTACTTATTTTTACCCAGAGATCTTTGAAACAAACAAAAAAAATGGCATCCCTAAAATTAAAGGAGAAATTTACTTAGATCAATTTTCATATGTTGGAAAATTAAAATATATGCCTTATATATCTTAAGTGTTACATAAAATGCTGATTTTTATTACTATCTCTCTTCATTTGCAGGGTGACTGACTAATTATGTGGTTGATGCTATGAATTGCCAAGTATGAATTGATTGACATATCAAACAAGGTTGGTATAATATTTAACATTCTGTAGGAAACTTTGAAGATTATTTCAAAGTTATTTCTTTATTATTAGTTTTTGTGATTTTAATGTGCCTGATTAGTTTTTAAAAGTGTAAATGAGTTTATTTTATAATATTACATTAATAAGATTAAACTTTGTTTACTTATTAAGGATTTAAATATTCATTTAAAGTAAAATATTTAAAATCTCCTCATGTATAAGTATAATCTGTGTACCGAAGCATGATTATTTTCATTGAAAATTAGGAACATAAGCATTATTAAAACTTAATTATTATGACTGAACCCCACATGAAAATTTTCCCACCAGTGAACCTCAAGATTTTCTCGCATTGAATCAAAATTACATTTATATGTTAAGCCACTGTATTAGCATGTTGCAGATCTCAAGGATATCTCCAAAATTAGTGTCATTTACTCAGTTAACTTTTTTTTTTTTATTGTTGCTATCCTTCAATACTGTAATTAACTCAATTTGCTCGAAGAATCCATTAAATAATTATACTAAATTGCATTTTTTTAATCAAAGTTTTATTTATTCTTTTGGGAGATGTACATGATTAATACTGTAATAAACTGTATTGAAAAATAAAGGTTGTAAAGATGCAAGAAAAATATTTTTAGTAAAATGTATTGAAATCATATGTATTTTTGACTAGTGATAATCAATGAGTGACAAAAGTTAAAAAATCTTAAGCACAGGAAAAATTCTTAGAAGCCAGTTTGAATTCATTTCTTTAATTTTCAAACACCAAGTAAAAAAGTAGAATTAAAAAAAAATTAATTGCTAAAATAAGATCCAAACAGACTATGATATTAAAAACTAAAACAGTAGACAAATTAATATTCTTACTTGCATTACCATCATGAAATTACATATATATATATATATATATGTATATATGTGTGTATATATATATGTATATATGTGTTTATATATATATATATATATATATATATATATATATATATATATATATATATATATATATATATATACATACATTAGCAGGATTTTTTCAGACTTAGCTTTAAAATATCACTTGGCAATTGATTTTTCATTATTAAAATCCTGACTTCAGGATTAATGATGGTTAATTTAAATTAATGAACACTTTACTACCTTATTTAAGATTATGCACAGTTTCTTTTTAATAATATTCCTGGTACTGGAACCTCTTACACAAGTAGATATTTATTGTGGAAAGTGTCAGTACAATGTTAAAGAAATGTGCCAAGTATGAGAATTAATCTTTCGTGAGAAAACAACTTTTCGAAAGAGACATAATTGTTAAGTGTTTAAAGAGAATTTTAAACTTTTATCATTTTTCTAAAATATTAGTAATATCTTCAATAGCAGAACAACTGGTAAAATATTGTGACAGCAATTTTATTTTTCTTCAAAATTGTGTTTTTTTTTTAAACTAGTTTAAAAAAACAATTTTAAATAGGTATGATTTTAAATAGATGCCATAAATATGGCAGACTATTTAAAATGTTAATTTTTGTCTAGAATATATTTTCAAAGCATCGAAAATATGAACCTAAAAATAATTTAGATTTTTGAAACATTAAGGAAAAATTTAAGAGTGGATATTGACCAAAAGAAATTATCAGTTGCACCATCTTATTAATTTACCCTAAATTATTTTTAAATTCTAAGAATGTATTTCTTTAAAGCAGATTTACTGATATAATTCATTATTTTCTTCTGTTCCATCATTCTTTCTGGAATACATAAATGAATAGTCTTGCAGATTTAAAATATTTTTCAAATACATTTTTTTAAAAATCAATCTACAAAATGTTTTGAGTTCTTTTATTTCATTTATATAACTTCATATTTTAAATTCTTCTTTCTTATTGCTGAGTTCAGTTTCATATCTTCAGACATCAATTCATAATTTCATCTATCAACAAATTGTATATGGTGTTAAATTAGTATCAATGTTGAATGTAATCATCACATTGGTGACATTCAATTTGTTTTATATGTATGCCTCTTTTGCAGTATACTACTATATTTCACTGGATTGATTTCTATTTTTGTAAATCTGGGGCTAATTTTCTTCTGTTAAATCTTCTTGAGAATGTCTTATGGTATGAGAAGTCACTGATTCTTGGATATCTTTGATACTAAAATGTAATCATCTAACAAAATGAAGGAATTAAATTTGTTTTATGTGTATGCCTCTTTTGCAATATACTACAATATTTCACTGGCTGATTAATTTCTATTTTTGTTCATCTATGACTGATTTCCTTCTTTTAATCTCCTTTAGAAAGTCCTGTCACATCAGAATTTATTGATCCCAAGATGTAATAGCAGAAACTCTTTAATTTTCCCAGTTTATAATTGCAGGAACATCCACTTTACTAATTGTTTCTTACATTATTTCTTGAATGTTTTTAATTATCCCTTATCTATATATATAAAAATGAATTTGTGTCTGTCTGTCTGTCCGTGTGTACTCGATAGACTCAAAAACCATGCATCCAGTCAACGTGAAAATTTGGGAAATTATTAGGTACATCCCTGGAAAGATTTTTGTAAATTTTTAACGTTTGAAATTCATTCCTTCCCCCTTTTTCAAGCATTTTATGTTCCAAGCATTATTTTCCCCGGTTAAATGCAAACGATTAACTTTTTGATTTATCGCATCATAACTAAGTGAAAGAAGCAATAATTTCTAGCAATATGACGTCATTCCGTTAATCCCATGTAATTGTTTCAAGTGCAGTTTTCTTCGGTTAAAAGAAGGAGATTAAAAATTTCAACTTATCACATAATAAATAGGTGAAAACGATATTTTTTTTATCATTATGACATCATTCCTTTTTAAATATCTCATTTATTCATTTCTTATTTTATATTATTTAAACATCGTCTGTGTAGCATCAATTTGATTTGACCTGGAAATTTAGATATAAAGTGATTAAATTTCATTTCTATGTGACACAATTTATAGCATTTTTATATAAGAACTAATTTTAAATTTAATTCTTAGTTAATTTTTATGTTACAATGAAATGTTTACAACGATGTTCTAACAACAAAAAGTACACATTTCAATGACTCTCATAGGCAAATAAATACCTATAATTTTTTATAGTTAGCTTGTTAGGAGAATTGGACAATGGTTGATCAGCTTCCGGGTAGTCCGGAATGTTTAGTAAACAGAAGTTCTTTGAAACTATTGTCAAATTTTTGGACTCTTATTTTACACACGCTTTCACATCTTATTGATGTACAACTCAGGTTTAATGGAAACTGAAGTATAAAAACAATATTGTTTTAATACGCTTATAATAGAAATACATAAGTATGTCAATGACTCGTACTGCACTGTGACGAATTTAGAGACTTATGCCCGAAAAAAAAACTTTGTTTAAAAGTAATTTATTAGGTTAACTGTAGCGAAGAACGGGCACACTTGCTAGTTATCTGTATAAAGGTGGAGTTTAGAGTGAAAGATTAATTTTAAGTATTTTTTAATTTTTGAAGTATTCTGCAGAGCTGTCAATGAATAGAATATTTCTTTTCTTAATTTTAGAATTAATATCTTAAGGTTGGATGATGACTGAATTTTAGTTAATATTCTCTATTATTTCATTTCTCTTTTAGTGATGTTTGGAAGTTTTTATTATTAATTTTCTGCTTTTTCTTTTGCAGGAAATCCTAAAATTTTTGTTTCAAGATGTAAATTCTTAGTAGTTTGCAAGCAACTTGTGTATATTATCTTTTAAAGTATGTATTCAAGTTTTTCCTAATTTATTGTTTCATCTTAAAATATAAAGTGTATGATTATTTTAGCATAATTTTTGCTTTATTGTCTTTATATTTCTATTATTTTGATGACCTTCCAATATGAAATGGCTAAAATTATCTTTAATATCATTCCTATGATTCTGCTAATATAGTTCTTTGAATTGAGAATGATGTTAATAGAGGGGATTCATTTCTTGTTCATCCGTTCAATTTAAATTTAACTCAATATTAAAATTTCAAAAAAATTATTTCTTTAAAAATTGTGTGACTTTCAGCACATTCTATTTTAAAAATATTATATTGTTAATTAGATTTTTTTTTCTGTTTATAGCATGTATTGCTTTAGATTAATAAATGTTTTATTGTGCATTTGACATACGTGAAATAATTACATATGTGAAAGTTTTGTAATGCCCTTTGCCAGATGTATAACATGTTTTATTTTAAAAATGTTTATTTTAATTTTCAAGTTCCACAACATTTATTATTAGAAGATTATCCCTTTAAAAAGTTTTTATATTCTTGGTTTAAATTCTGAGTTGATGTCATATTTTGGAATCAAGACCAATGTAGTTTTTAGTGCTCAAATGTAGTTAAAAGTTTATTATTTACTTGTTTGAGTAACTACTATGTACTTATACCAAAGATCATGCTCAGATTGTAAATTATAGGATGAGAATGTTCAAAATATTATGTTGGGGATTAGGTGAGAATTGATGCAAATTAGATAATATTTGTCTTAAGAACAGATTTTTAATAGCTTAGTGTTAATTTTGCAGATAAAATCAGAATATCCCAGTTAGGTTATTTTATCTCATCTGGCACATTCCAATATTCACTCATATTCCCATGTTGTTTTTGATGTTATTCTGTTAGAAATTTCAGGTCTCGTGCATACCTTTGCCAATAGATAAACAATTTTTAAATTTATTTTTCTTTATTTTATGGAGGAGGTATGCATGTATGTGTGTGCGTCTTGGGGGGAAGATGGGAGTGTTGCAATGTAGTGAAATAAGTGAATGAAAACCCTCATTTTTCAAACACAAAAACTTCTATTATGCAGCCATACACAACACATAAATAAGTAAATGATATTATAGAATTGCAGATGCAATACAACTAATATAATGAAAGAATGGAGAGCATTCCCGTTGCTGTGGGGATCTATTTTTTTTATTAGTCTAATGTACGACTGCTAGAAAGTTCTTTTGAATAGCACCAAAAAGCGAATCAGAGTCACATTGAGTCAGGATTGGCAAAACCCTGGTTTTTTTTTTCCCAGAAAAAACCCAACTCAGTGGGTTTTTTTTTTTCAGGGTTTGATGTTTTTACGGGTTTTATCAGGGTTTTTACTATACTGTAATGGGTTTTAGATGCTTTTTGGGGGATTTGAAAAATATTCAGGTTTTTTGTTATGTAAGAGGACAGGATATATAATTAATTGTATGATTTAAATAAATTTAAAATGTTAATCAAATTTTAAAATTAAAAATTTTAAAAATCAATTTTAAATTATGCAGAAGAAATTTTTATCTAATTAAAGGGAATTTTGGAATCGTAAAATAAATTTTTTTCATATTATAAAATTTTTCTAACATCAAAAAACTAGCTTTCAGTGGCGATTATTTTATACTGAAAGTTGGTTTTGAAATAGTTGCATTTGAAGTTTTTCTCTTCATTAAAATGTATTAAATTATTGCTCTATATTTATTAGCATTATTGTGTTATTAAAGCATGCAGAAGATATTTTTTAGTTAATTTGTAAGTTATATATGTTAAGTAGCAGAATTAATTATATATATTATCCCCATGTTTATTTATTTGCAGTTGTTATACATATTTTTTTTCCAAATTTTTCTTGTCCATTTTTCAATTAATTTTATCACATGTAATACTTTAATATTCTCATTTTTTTCATCATGCATTCTTATTAACTTTGTTTAATTTAGATTTTATTGTATTTGTTATACAGATAGCTATTTTTCCCTGAAAAGTTTTTAAGTTTTTGTTTTTTCTAGCCGTTTAGACCCCCTCAAATTAAAAAAAAAAATTCTATGCTCATTGTCAAAGATGAAATATGTAATATATATTATAGATTTAATTCAATATATTTATTATTAGTTAAATGTGTGGAAATAAAGATTTTGAGAACCCAATTTTGAAAAAACCCACTTGGGTTTTTTCAAGTGGGTTTTTTTGAAAAAACCCGCCCAGGTTTTTTCGGTTTGGGCAAATGAAGCCAACCCTGCATTGAGTTGTTCTGGTGTGGATGCACCAGAACAGAACAACCCTCCTGTTCTGGATGTACCAGAACTGGGGGTAATGCTAAAAATTTACAGTGTAATGTAAGAAAGCTGGTCTCATCTCTGAGGTAGTGACAAATGTATATGTAAGGTTACCTAGAAATAATAAGAAAGTCAAGCAAAATCTGAATACAAAAATTTTGAAATTGTGAATGCAACTTCTAACAAGGATGATGTTATTGAATGACTAGATTTCTTTCTAAATTATATATATCAGGGTTGGCAACTTTTTGCCAGGATGAAAAACTGAGTTTTCTATTTTTGCCTCTGACAAAAATAATGATTTTTAGTCTAGCAATTTTCCTAGAATAAGCTAATATATTAGATAAATGCATGAAATGAGTTACTAAATAAATCCTGCTTATATACATGCTTATTATAATAAAAATTTATTTTAGAGACTTACCATTCTCCAGAACATACGTTTTTGCTAGTCTATTGAATCAGTTACAGTTTTGAAATGATGGGAAGGTATCCATGTTTTAATGATACTTTTAAGAAAATTAGCAACTTTATTACACATTTATATGTTTGCTATCCTAGTTCTGCTGATACTGAAAGGGCATTTTCTTTTAAACATTCCGATATTAACACATTGCATGCAGGTTTATTTTGTCACAGACTTACGCATGCAGTGGCGTTATCGTACATCATGTTTATATGTTACTCACTCTCTAGCAAAAATGTACTATACGTACTTTTATGTGATCCAGTGACAGTTTATGAAAAATGTAAAAGTATGTTCCCCGTATGCAGTGTGTTAAACAAGCTTGCACTGGAAACTCTCCCAAAATGTTTATATTTGCTATGTGAAGTAAAACAATGTTAGTTTAGCAATTATTACTTTAATTGGAACATATGTTTTAATTTATTGAAATTAAAATTTCTAAATTGGGATTTTACTTAATGATTTAATTATTAATTACACATTGCAACTATTTTCTGAATTAAACATGTTTAAAGATTTTTTTATTAATGTTAAATCTGCATTTTTAAGTGAAAGTCAAAACATACAATAAAAATTCAACCTTTATTCAATTTATCACTTTTTACCTTTTTTTTTTCCAATTTTTTTTTTCACTCTGATGCGAAAACTTGACACAAATGAAATAATGCAATCATATTAAATGTTTTTTCTTTTACTGTTTCTGTTAGCCTTTGAATACTTAAAAACAAATGTTGATTATTCTACAGAAAAAGTTCTTATGAAATAAACTAAATTTTTTATTATATATATATATATATATATATATATATATATGTAATCTATTTTTTATAAAACTCCTTGACAAGGAGAAAGCTCAACAGCTATAAGTAATGAGAATGCAGTCAGGCCGACAATGAAGAGAATGCAGAAGTCTGATTTAAACTTTATTCCAGATCGATAACAATGTACATCCTTTCTACTTAACAACAGACAACCAAAACCCACAGAGTTCAATCTGATCGGACAGAAGTGCATCCAAGAGCGAAGACAGAAAAAATTTTCCCACAGTAAAAAACAACTTAATAAGTAAATTATATGCAATATCAGCAAAATGCGAAAAAACATGTTCCGCCAACAGCTAGAAAATTGCTGTATAGACAGAAAGTATACAGTTTTATGACAGAAAGGAATGTTAAGTGGAAAATACTTCGTTGGTTAAACCATTTAGAGGCTGGGAAAGAGATTTAAATGAATTAGAATGATAGAGAGGAGGTTTTTGAAGAAATATTAAAGTTAAATAATTTTGATATATTACATATATATATATATATATACACGTATATTTCCTATTATAAATTCTATGATTAATTGTTTTTATTCTTTTTCAGATATTTTGCTTACTACCCATATCTGGGCAATAATGGATATATATGGCAATTATGACACTATTGGTGTCTTATAACTATGCTCTTCCAAATTTTTATGTTTGTTTCTCAGCTGTAGAAGAGTATATTGCTAAAATGTCCAAAACTAATAAATCAAACTCAGCTGTGTCTGTATCCATAGATAATGGAAGGTTTAAAAATTTTTCTGTGTTCTCAAGATGCAACTCTTTTTCATCTTGTTCTAATGATTCTGCAGTTTATTGTGACCACACAATTCAGACCAGATTCAGAAATGCCAAACGGGCTGTTGTTAATAACTCATCTGGACCTCGTAAACGAAGTCGAAATTCTTCAGGATCATCTATGTCTAGTAATATGTCTTGTGTTAGTGATAAAGACTTAAAATCAGCAAAAGTTCTATCACCAACATTAAACAAAACAGAAACAAAAAATTGTGTCAGTAAAAAGTCTGATGTTTCACGATTAAAGTATTCTAAAATTAATTCAAGTACTGGAGAACTGAAGGAAGAGACTATTGTTAATAAAGAACTTAATTGCTCTGAAAATTCTCTTGTAATATTGCCTAATAGACATAACTTGCGTGGAAAAATTACGAAAAAAGGCTGTACCTGTTGTCCATCTACATGCACAACTGTTTTTTTACGACATTATAAAAAGTTTGTTCAAACTACTGATGAGAATACAGTAATATCTAGTACAAAAGTAAAAACATATGTTCAAAAGAGTTCTGTGCCCAGTACTCCTGCTATTAATAATGAAAGTAATGTGTTATCTAACAAATCTAAATCCAGAAAACGCAGATCTGAAATTGAAAAGCTTTATGAATCTTTACATGAAATAGAATGGGCTAAAAATTTTTCTCCTGATAATATACTAACACAAATTAATGTTAGGCAAGCTGCTTCATGCTCTGCATTTGGAAAAACTCAAAATACTACAAAATGTTCACGTCCAACAGTTTGTAGAAAGCAGAAAAATTTAAGTCACTTTTGTAATGATATCAGTTCTCCTTTTAATAAATCTGATAGTACAAAACCTAATTTTAGCATTACAGATTGTTCTAAATCAAACTGTAAGGAAAGTGGAAAATCAGTTTTAAGCAGAAAAAGTAGCACACTACAAAATTGTGATAATGAACAAAAAGTAGCTGATTTACAAACTACAGAAATTACTACTTCTGATATATACCATTGTAAAAAGAATTATAAATCTTGCAGTTCCCAGTCATCTGTAAATATTAGGTGTTCTATGTCTCATATTAATCTGAAAGAAATAAATATCAATTCTGTGGAATCAGTTCATCATACACGTTCATTACTTACTGAAAATTGTGCAGATTCTAGTGATGATGCTCAACTTTCTTATGCATCTGATGAATCATCATCTGCAGTTTCTGCAAGTATTGTGAATATACAATCAAAACACTTGCTAGACTTAGATTTTAAAGATAAAAAACAACCTATAAGTTTATCTGAAACTGATGTTTCTGAATTTTCACCAACGCCTACATTTTTTGATATTGCTGAAGAAGGTATTCGGACTATTGATGCATGCTTTCGAGAAGTTGGAGCAGAAGTAGTGGTTTCTACCTGTTATGATGAGGAGAGTTCTTTGCCATTATTGACATCTATAACAGAAAATAAAATTTCAAGTAAAGTCCTGTCAAATGCTGACCCTCCAATTTTAGAACCATGTATTGATGTTGCATTTAAACAGAACTTTCATTGCTCTGACAAAAATAATTATGAAAAGGTATATGAAAATAATAAACTTAAACAAAATGTCTCTTTGAAAACTCAATTGAAAAATATTTATGATAAAAATCATTGTAACTTACAGTCTAAGCAAGGAAACTCTCAAATTAAAGTACAATCCCAAAGACTAAAAATGAAACGTGCACGGTTGCATAATATTGACTTAATAACTATAAATGTTGCTAAAGGAATTTTAAAGAAGTATATAAAACAGAGTAGAACACGTTTAAAAAAATTATCTAATAATCTAAGCAAATTTACTGTAAAAAAATCAGAACATCTTAATAGATATGAAAGCAGTTCACATTGTATAAAATCATGTACAGTTTTGAATAAAACTACCATTAATCTGCCTAATCACCAGAGTCCAGTATTATTGTCTTCACCTTCGAAACCTTTGGAGTTATCTTTTAAATCACCTGATAAAAAGACAAAGTTTATTTTTAAAACAGAAGAAAAATGTTCTAGTAACAGAGATAAAAAACTACCAGTTGAGTCTGTCAAAAATGGTTCATGTTTGTTTCCAAGTGGCAAAATTTTAAAGTGTTCTAGCGAAATTGCAAAAGCATCTGTAATCTCACAGAGGAAATCTTCGGGATCTAAGCCTACTGTTATCACTTCTTTTATTTCTACAAAAATTGAAAGTAAGTTTTTTATTAAATGTATAATTTTTTAAAACAATATCTAGTATTGTTATCCAAACTATTTAATTAAAATAATTTTAAATAGTGATATGAAAAAAGAAAAAATCCTACTTGGAACAAACACCTTAGTTTTGAGCAGAATTGCTTATGATTTATTTTTTCTGGTTGTATAGAAATATATTATTAATTTAAGATTTTCTTATTTAACTTAATTTATTTCTTATTAGTATTCACTTTTACTGTAGGATGTTACACATCTGAATGTGACCAAGACAATTTTTATTTGAATTCTTTATTTGAAAAGAAAAAAGATTAAGTTTTAAAATTTCTGATATTATAATCATAGTTACCTCATTGAACAAATTCCATGGCTGTATATGCTGCTCTGGATTGGTTCATGTACTAACCTGTTCGGGACAGGAGCTGTTACACACAAACTGTGTGTACAGGCTGAGGCATTTTCTCCCGCTAAGCCTAATACTCAATTTTGAAAAGTACACATTAAGTAATAATGGATAAAATGTACACTTTACTTAAAAATCAAACAATTTTTAAATATGTGATTAAAGATATCATAATTTCAATCATAAAAAGTTTAATTAATATAATTGTTATTTAACAATAAAAATATAGATATATTGTATTTTAATATAACTAAAAGTACCTAAATGTAGATACAAAATATAAAAAGACATTAAAAATATTTACACTTAACATTATAAAATACTTGAAGAATATTGTAATAATTAATATTTCAAAGCCGTATGGAAAAACTCAAAAGCAGAGATGAGTGCCGACATTGAACATTATATATTCATAAGAAGTGTAGTCTTTTATTGTGCTTTGAGCAAACTACAAATTTCCTAAGTTTTTTGCCCTCTTTTTGAGCGCACAATTCGGGAAATTACTTGAAGGACAGTTTTCTTATAATATACATAAGTATAAAGAGACCCAAACAGACATTCTGTGCTTGATTCATTAATATCTATTTCACAGATAATTTTTTTTTTATTTTTCTTTCCATAGAAATAAGTTTTTTCTACAATAATTTGGATCTTGTTTTTATTGAAAAACAAATTAAAATGTTTAATTCAGCCTGCATGAGCACTGAATTTTTTTTTTTTTTTTTTTTCATATCCAGTTCCGGTTTCGAATTAAAATTAATTTTAAGAAGTTCCTCTTTGTCAGAACTCCATTCCCATGGTGAAATTAAAACCAATGTATTACTTTATTATCATCTTCTAATTTAGAATGAAAAGATTTAAAATTACTATATATAAAGAGTTAAAAATAATTTATAGGTGTTTCAGTGTCATCGTCTGAAAGATCCACAGAGGGATTGTTCATAACTTTAGATATTTCCTCCTCAGAAAGATAATGTGGTCTTAAAGCCATGGCTACAGAAATTATTCTAGAAGTAAAATTTATGTTAGAATATATCCCATGAAATCCCATCCTAAAATAGAGTCGAAACTATAAACAACCACTTCAAAATGAGTTAAAAGGCTTTTTACGACGTGTAACCCTTTTTCACCTGCTAGTATGTGTTTGTGTTTATATTCACAAAAATCCAATAAATCACAGACACTTAACAGACCCCATTCTGATCTCACAAAGAGAAATACTAATGTACAAGAGCAATCTTTCAAAAGGAACATAGATTAGTAACGCCATCTGATAGTAAATATTTCATTCCAAAACCACGATGCAACTGTGCAGCGTTAGCCCCGATCGGCATCTAGTGCAAACATGTATTTGCGGCATTTGCCCTGAATGGGTTAATTGCCAATGTCATATATATATATGCCTTTGCATAGTTCTTTTCTATTATAATTTATTTTATAAAAAACGATGGCTCTTAACATAATACAAATATATTGACTGATTTGGAATGTGTTAATTTAACACTGAATTCAATTTTGTTTGACCCGTTCTTTTTATGTTTAAGAGGTAGACAAAAAATTTTTATCCTGTCACAGCTTGTTGAAATGTACTTTTCAGATTTAGAGCGATGAACTTCAATTAATATTGAATTGAGGAAATACATTATATGATTGTATAAAGAAAGTTCACATCATGAATTTCCTTATTAATGTATAATGTCAGGCTGTTTAGATTGTCTCATTTTGATATTTTTTATGTAAAAGGAAATTATTGACTCTAAATTTTATTCTATATCTTGTATTATATAGTATTTTGATTTTTAAAACTTTTCATTGGAATTCAATTTCATGATGTACCAGTTTGATAGCAAATTGCTATATTAGCAATTATTTATTCTTCTAACAAACATGGTTCATAATGTAACCCTAAGTAGAACCATATGTTACTGGGGGAATGAGTCATCTCCATGTATGAGCACTTAAGGAATTAAATATTTATAATAAGATAGTCTATTCAACATATTTTCATGTCAACAAAATTTTCTTGCTTAATATATATATAAAAGTTGCCTGTATTTACTATTCATTTAAATATTTAAGCTTTTCCTTTCATAAATCTACCTATTAATTGATTATTGCAAAGTTTTTCCGGAGACGATGCATACCTACTAAAGTAATTAATATGAAAATAGTAGGAAATATCTATTATGCCGAAAAACCCTTAAAAAACTTTTCTTTGTACATACTTGCACACTGAGTGATTACAGTGATAAACTTACCTATTCAGACTCTGAAATTTTTTTTGTTAGTGCTTTATCATAAAATTTTATGTATTAATTTTTTTATGTGAAATTTTTGAATTTGTAATTATTTAAATGTTATAGTCACCAGCAGTCTTTATTATTAAATATTTAAATATACTGTTTATATTTCGAGATTTTTAGCATGTCTTATTTGTTACTATAAAACCATATAAATTCTTTTATTTCAGAGGAAAATGGAATTAAAAAAGAACGTATTTCTCGTCCACTTTCATCCCTTGAAATTTCTTATGACTATAATTCTATCAAAGTTAACAGGAGAATGAACTACATACAAATTATATTGCAATTTACTAGAGGAAAATCAGTATTCTTGACCCTAGAGGTATGATTCTGCTTACTTTGTTATTATATATTCTCTCTCTCTCTTTTTTTTTTTTTCATTATTTATTGTTTTTACTTTGTGAATTTTAGGTGATTATATTCTAAGTAAATACTTTTTTTACCTATTCACTTTTCAGTTCAATATAACTAATATGTAAAGATAATTATAAATGTAATTTTATTGCCATATATATAATAGCCATTTAGACTAGAATATATTGGCCCTGACTTTCTATTTTACTAAAGGTTCATTTTTATTTATTTTTTTTTTTTTTTTAAGAAAAGTTTTACATTAAAAATATGTAAATATTAAAAAATGGCACTGGAATTTCCTATGGCGGTACTAGTAGTGTTTTAAGAACATATTTTAAATTTGATAAATTAAAATATTTTGTATTAAAAAGAAAATTATATCTGTACAAAATATATGTTAGATACCTAGAGTGTGAAATTTAGAAAACAATCTCTCAGACATATTTTTAGCTTTAACCATAACATCTCTATTTAAAATGCAAAGTGTTTTATTTTGATAGTCTGCAAGAAGAAACTACTGTTTCAAAGTGCCCTGTTTTAGTTTTAAAGGAAAGATATTTGTTCATAGATATGCAAATGTTTGTTTTTATGAAAGTATATGGCACTGATTAGAGGAAATTTGCAATTAAAATTAACATATCTTTGTATGTTTATTACTTCTGGAAGCATTTTCTTGCTCAGTGCAATGGCTGCATTTTTTTTTTTTTTTTTTTTTTTTTGCATATAGTAACAACCAATCTTCATGTGTATTTACTTCTTGCTTGAAGAGATTATGCTTATTATTTTTATTATTTTGCAAGGACAGAGTTATTTTTCTATGTGATTTGTAGGAGTTAATTTTTAAATGAATATACCATATTATGTCTGAAAACCTGTATTAGGTGATTGAAATTGCTATTTCAAGCTGTATTAGTTTGCATTTATAATATTGAAAATATGCATTGTTATCTTAAATTGCAAATGGTAGCTGGTATTAGAAATCTTGGCAGTTTTATAAAAACTTTATTGTATTCAGGAAGTGTAGAATTGATTTACGTTAGTAATTTGTTTACTGAATATTTATTTTGAGTACATCATATAAATACTTCTGATACATGAGTATGGTTCTAGGAATAATGTTTATATTTTATTTTCAAGCAGGGTTGGTCATTTTGCTGCCAAAAAGGTATTTTTAAAGGTACAGTGACAAAAACTGGCAAAAATCAAAATTTGCATAAATAAATTTTGTGATACAGGTTATATGAAAAAGAATCATAACAACAAATAAAATAAAATGTTTTCTTAGTAAAAATAAATAAAAAAATATATTATGTTTTTATTTTATTTTTGCACTACTCTTATCTCTCTCTGCTAAAAGATTTTCATGTACCTGGACTTCAATTCATCATCCACAAACCAGTTCAAACAAGAATCTACTTGTTCTATTCTGAGTTAAGCAAGTGTTGATCCTACCTCAAGTGTAATTTTTTGTATTATAAAAGAGAAAAAAATGTAATAAGAATTTTAAAACTCCTTATTTGAACACAATATATTAATATATATTTACTTGCCACTATTGCTTATAGTTTGAATATCTGAAGTATTGCATTATGTTAATTGATTAAGTTGATATTTTAACACTGGAAGTGTTTGTTTATAACTTCTATACATTTTGTAATATTGTTAATTTATTTATTGCAATATAAAAATCAGACTAACAATTTGATTTTTTTTCAATTAAAGATATTTTTAATGATGAAATTTATAATTTTGCAGAAATTAAAAGGAGAATATGTGATCATCCTAATGTATTGTAATACTAGTCTGTGACTGTTAATTTAAGATATATAAAAGAACATAAATGCTCATTAATGTGTTAATAATCTGTTTTTGCCATTTTTGTTGGCAAAAACCTATTTTTGCCAGGGTAGTTTTTACCATGGTTTTCCCACATGTGGCAAAAACTTGCCAACCCTGTTTTCAAGTGATTATGATCTGGGATGTTGATGTCTTGCAGTTCATCGATTGCAAGTGCATATGTCATTTCAAATTAAACCCCATTAATTTATCCCAAAGGGGGAATACGTTCTCCCTGTTATGTAATTGGTAGAGCTGGATGAGAAGTTTAATATCACAATATATCTCCAAATTAATAATGATATCATTGATGTATCATAAAAAGACTTTAATGTAGACGTTTACAGATATCACTATGTATATTATGTATTTGTTAATTTCATTTTATTTTTAAGAATTAAAATTTTTAAGATTACAATTTGATTTAAAAAATTTGGATTTCAGAAAGATTAAAACAACCTTTTAAAAGTAATTCATTTTAACACTTACAAAAGAAAATTTTATTGAACAAAAGTAATTTATTCAGGTACTGAAGAGAATTATTTATTCAAATTAGAATCAATTACTGCTAATTTACATTGCTTATTTATGTCAAATAATATTTCTCCTAAATCGAAACTAAATTTTCATGCTCCTTTCATTGGTCAGCTGATCTCAGTACCAGATTCTGCAGGTTTGAGTTCTGCTTTCTTGGCTTGGATGTTCATAGCCTTTCAGGGACAGGGAGAATGTATTCCTAAATATCATGCAGCTATCTTTTTTTTTCTTTCAATTTAAGGAATAAAATTTTGATGATCCATTGAAGAAACTCAGTAAAACAAAATTTTAAATAATAAATTATTAAAAATAAATATAGTATTTAAAATTTATAGCTTAATTAAAAAAAATATTTGCAATTTAGATTCTAATATTATAAAGATGATGATATTTCAAATAATTCCATAAATTAAAAGTAGCCTTCGAAAAAACTGAACATACATCTAAATTGCAAATTTAGATCTCATTTTTCACTGATTATGTCATTTTCTTTGACAGTAAACCAAAAAACTACAAACATTGTTTTTTTGTTACAATTTTTGATACTTTGGGCAATCAACACAATTCTGAGTATTTGTTTTTATCCCAATATTCACCCCAAAAACACCATACGCCTCTGATATTAGTAGAAGATATGAATGAGCTAGCAGCAAGCTATAATTTCAACATACATTCACATATCACTGACTATTGTGATCAAGCAGTCATTGATAAATCCAGATATTATTACAATAATCCAGTGCCAATTGCAAGCAATGGTTTTTATGGTCTTGACTGAAGTGCCTCGTTATCGATAAATTACTAATCTAATCAAGCTCTGAATAAGTATAACCATAATACTGGTTTGGTTTCTGAATACAGACTGCAAGCAAGTAGATCACCTTTGTGCATTAGTCAAACATAGGACCAATTAGCATCAAGCTTCTGGTTTGAAAAAGGGAAATCCCCACTAATTTGACCAATTGGAGCAAAGTGTTACTAGAAACCTAATTTCTGCATCAAGTTGAATTTAAATTTCTAAATATATTGTACATCAAATTCAATTAATTCAAACTAACAATTTCTCACACAAAATTAATGAAACATACAAAGCAAAAAAATCTGATTACTATTGACTTTTTATGAACAATGCAAAAATGCATTACTTTTTTAATTAAAGGAAAATTAATTGCTCTTTGTTTCAGTTTTCAAAATTTTTAATTTTAAAGTTTGATAATGAAATCGTTACACAATTTAAATTTTTAATACACTCAAATGACTTAAAATTTTAAAAAATGAACTAAATATATTAAGTTTGTCCTAAACACCCATTTAAGAAATAATCTAAAAGGGTAAAATTGTTCTAAAAGCACAATGTCAAGAAAACTCAGGCCCTGGTCTGGTAATAACAGTAATTATTATAATCTTATACAATAATTATTATTTATATATTGTTATTTAAATTTTGAAAAGAACCACTTTACAAAATAATGGGTTTTTACAAGTAGGCCCGCCCAAAAAAACCGGATGGGTTTTTCGGGCTGGGCCCACTTTGGCATACCCTGTTTACTGATGACATGAAGAAGCTCCACAGACACAAAGAATGAAATATTTACTATGCAAACATATTAATAAACTAAATCTGTCATACCCAACGATGGCATGAACTTACAAGCAACAAAAAGGCTACCGTAACATAATTTATAAACAAAAGGAGAAAACAGAGCAGTCTCAGCAGATTACAAATATATATTATACACTCGTGATAATTTATTATGCATCTAACATTCCACACAATTGTTACAAAAATATGTTGCTAAACATGAATACGGAAGCATCTTTTATCAATATACAAAAATATCAATCAGTTTCCGAAAGCAATTACTGTGTTATAATGATGTCATTTCAGACCAACAACTTTAACTGATGTCATTTCACATAGCTAAACCGTGAAATTCGTGGTTTGTTTACACAATTACCTTAGATAAGAAACGTTAAACTTTGACAATGTCTTATGTGGGACAAATTCTTAATTCTTATGTTTAATTCATCATTCATGCTTTCTGATGAGCAGGACAATAGGGCACTTAGTTGTTGTTTAAAGAAAATAATGAATTTAATGAAAGTCTGAATAAAAACGTCATTTTACAAAAAAAATCCCTGTATTTTCATTCCAGTTGAAGCTACTATTAGAGTACAATGTTAATGATTAAAATCTCTCCTTAAGACTTGTAATTATTTTATTCATTCCAAAAAGTTAATTTTACATTGATGGATTCTATTTTTTTGTTTCTAAGAAATGGCAGCCTTGTGTTTTTTGTGAAGGTTGTCAGTCACCTTTGACATCACGTGTTTACCTTGTGAGAAGATGCTGTAGAAATCTGCATGAAATAGCATCATCTGCTTGGAAATGCTTGTTCAGAGATTTAACATTCAGGGAGCCATTGTGAATAGAGGTCCACATAATCTAATGGGATGCACTTTTGCTTCTAAAATATGTGCCCATTCTTTGGGTACATGTGAAAAGAATTGTAAGTGGGTTATCTGAAGTTTAATTTCAAGGACTGTGCAACTACTTGGTGCTACAGTAAATTCTCAGGATTTATTTGGCAACACTGGATAATAGAAACAGGCAACTGATGTCAATTCAGATTGAAACAGTAAAATTTTTTCAACGACTGCATAAATTTCTCTCAGGCCTTGTTCACATGTTCAGATATATTCTCCACTACATGCTCTACTAATATTTAAGATTCTGCCTTTCTAAGATATAAATTGAAGCATTTAATTCAAAGGAAATAAAATCATTATATACTTTTCTTCTTTTTTACTTCTGTTTAATTTTTAGAATGTCATCTTATTACATGAGATTTATTTTTGTTATTTTATCTAGCCAATGGATTTGTGTATTAATTGTTTTATATGCAAACTATGTGAAATCCATTAATTTTCCTTTATAATTTATTTTTATAGGCCCTCACAGAGCTTAGAGATGTTTTGAATCGAGCAAATAATGATAGTCAATGCCAAGTTCTTATAGTTAATGCAGAAGGTGATTCTTTCTGCTTAGGCTTAGATTTAAAACCTCTTATTGGCCCCCGAAAAAAAATTGCTTCTACTGAAATAGCTGTTGCTGTTAAGTGAGTATAAACTTAACAAATATTGTTGAAACGATAAATTTACATATCTTAAATGATTAAATTATTACAAAAAAAGTAATTACTGTTTAAATTTTGTTTAGAATGACTATTCAAAACATTCAAATCAGTCTATTTGGAAATTAAAAATTTGTATAATACAAAAAAGTTAATTTGTTGCATAACAAGGTATCTACTGTCATAAAAAGTCACCAAATTGAAAAAATTGAAAACAATTTTTTTATTGATATAATGTGGAATAAAAAATTATGCTTTGTGGTACAGAAACATTTAATTTTTTACTTTTTTTGGCACTTTATCAGGTGAGATACAATATGGAAATGCATAATCTTTTGCCAATAGTTCAGTTATTTTTAATCTCCGGTGGCACTCATAGGAAATTACTTCCATTCATCTGAAGTTAAGATTTCAAGGGTTGAAGTAATATAATGTTCCCAATGCCATTTCAGGACGGCCAGTTGACCATGAAAGAGGGAATTTTGGGATATTTTGCGTAGTTCCTATTAGATGTATACTTTTGTTTTGCCAGTTACTTTTCAGTAGTACAATGTGATTTGCGACCAATGAAAAACTGATTTTACTTCACAATCTATCCATCCAAGGAGGATGCTAGAACAGAATCTGTTATTGGATGAAATCTTTGTTACCATCACAGTAACAAGCACCTGGAAAAATTGTGTTATTTTTCAACAAGACTAGCTGGGTAAACTGACATTGTTTAGACAATCTCTAATAATGTGTCATTCTTTCTTAAGCAGATAGGGTCATGTGACATCTGCTGAAATAGTAAATTTTTCGTGAATGTGTAAAATTTTAAATATTTTTAAAGAGTGAATTTTCTTAAGAGGGAAGATCTTCCAATTTATTCACCAATTTGCAACCAAAAGAATGTACAAAAGAAATCATATGAATAAAGCATTAAAAAAAAATTATTAGAGGAAAAACTTATTTTTAAATCCAAAAATTTAGAGCAATTTTCTCAACTGTTTGCTTTTAATAAAGATAACGTAGTTAGACATATGGAAAAAAAATTTCATGTTATTTTTTCAAGAAATCACAACATCATGAAATGTTAAAGTTGAATTTCAAGTAATTTTCTTAAAATTGTTCAAAAAAAAGTTTTAGAAATTTTTTTTTTAAATTTGACTTAAAGAATTTACAAAAGCAAAGAATATTCTTCGACATTCTTTACTTTGAAAGAATTGGGCATAAAACTTGATTCCACACAAAGAGCACTGTTTTTTTATAAAGCACCTGTGGAAGCCTATCAAAAATCAGCTTTTTAAAAATATAAAAATTGTTTTGCTAAGAAAAAAAAGCCACAGCATGTAAGATAACCCTGTTTTAATTGATAAATACATTGATACTCCAAGTAATTTATAAATGTAATAACATATGATAGCAAGTTGAATTCTCTGTAAAACTTGAAACTAGATAGCAAATTGATCAAAATAGGTTGTACAAATATTTACTCTAAATTTCCTTAAAATAACTAGCAGTTGAAACTATAGTCAATAGATGTACTATTTTTTCAAGTTTTAAGTAATATCTTCACAAATTATAATTTATATTCTATTGCAAGTTTTATGACGAAACAAATGGCATTACGGCTATAATTGTAAGTGGTAAAAAACTTTTATCACTGGAATATAAAAAGTCATTAATACATTTACCTCTCTAAGCAGTGAATGTAGGATTTGGAACCAGGACAGAGTGTAAAGAGAATGTCAGAGATTTAAAACATCTCTTTTTCAAAATGGGAACAGAGTTGTTTCTACTGCACATTTTTGGGAAATTATCTGTTAGCTACAAGTTACCAATTAACTGCCTTGTTAAGGTCTTTTTTCTCTTTCTCATGATGAGAGGATGAAACAAGCTGTTAATGGAGAAAGTTTCTTCCGCTTTTAAAGAATTCATAAAATCATTTGGAAGTACTTATATACTATTATATATTTATACTCAAGAGCAAAAACATTATGACCACTCCTGCATTTTGCAATGAACTCGTCTGGATGGAGTGGAAGGCACATGATCAAGTGGTATTTAACTGCTGTTGGAGAGTCTGAAGAATCATTCTTTCACTTACATCTGTGTGCAATGAGAAAGGTTGCAGATCTAAGCAATTTTGATAGAGGGCAGATTGTGATGGTCCAAAGGCTTGGAACAAGTATTTCCGAAACTGCACGACTTGTAGGTTATTCACGATCTAATAGTAAAATGTTGTTCCATACTTGTAGCAAATTTCAAGCTCTTGCAAATTAAATCAGCTTTTAATAGCTGAACTTCACCTTTGATTTCTTTATTATCATAAACTTGTCATGGATTTAATCAAATCATTCCTATCCAAAGGACTTTCTGACATCAATTCACAAAGAATTGATGCTAGAAAGTCTTGTCAGTCTTTTGCATGTTGTTAAATCTTTCAGCACCAATTGCATTTGATAGAGTTGGAATTTCAGAGCACAGAGCTAATTTTTGTACTATGAAACTTCCACTTTTGATGCAAAAAAAAAAAAAAAAAAAAAAATTAAAGGGGGGGGGGGTTCTTGTTAAAACAAAACATTTCTGTAAAATAGTATATTGGTGAACCTTGTTATTTCAAAATCTTATAAAAAAGAGATGGGTTTATATGAAATAACTACTGTCAAAATAAAATTCTCATATGAATATGCAAGAGAAAATCTGTGGGAGAACTCTAATTTTTATTCCTTTTATGTGCTTTATTACTTTTATTGTTTTGTATATATAAAACTTGGATTATTCTTTTTTCAGAGAATTAATTGAAGCATTATCTGAATTTAAAAAGCCACTTGCAGCAGTTGTGAAAGGACCTGCCTTAGGACTTGGGATGACATTGCTGAACCATGCAGATTTTACTATAGCAAGTGAAAAAGCAACATTTTGTATGCCATATTCATATTTAGGTTATATGCCTGAAGGTGGTGCTACTTTAACCTTACCTCAAATTGTTGGATCAACTGTGGTTAGTAATTTTTTTTTTTTTTTTAAGTTTTTCATTTTTAAAATAGAGTTCTCTTTCTTTTAAATTAAATATTGCTCAATTTGATATTTAGAATATATTCTAAGATTTATTAAATTACTGTATAATAATCATAGCATGCAATACTTAAATCCCAATTCATGCCGAAAAAACAGAAGTAATTTTTTTTTCTCCATAATTTTCGGTTTAGAATCATTTGCGAATTATATTATTTTCATAGCATTTGCACACTATTAGGGTTTTCTAATTTTTCTAAGCAAATGTAAAAATTATTAAATTTTTTACTATGAGTTAATATGTGTAAGTAATCTACCCCTTCTCTTTCTCTTTGTTAGGTTAATAATTAATAATTAATATGTCCCTAAAATACCTAAAAACCCAAGTTGAGCTGAACATTTAACTTCTTTTTCATGATTAGCTTTAAAGAAAATTCTATTTGTTTTCAATTAAGATTAGTAGAATTTGTAACTGCTTATGTAAGGTACTTTATCTTCAATCTCTAATTTGTAAACTAACTTCTCTCATGAAATGATATGACTGCAACCATTTCAGATTTCAGTGTACTAGATAAGAACAAACTTATCAAAAATAATTTTGTATAGATACATACACTGATATACAATAACACTTCTGATTTTCCCGATTTTTTCCCCACTAAACACTCATTATATCTTTTGTCGGTGTGTAGTTGTTTCAAGATTCAAAAGTAACTTTTCAAAGTTGTTTCGAGGTGGCATAAAAAATAAACTCCTTTTACATGCTTTCTTTTATTACATTTTCATTTGAAAAATTTGCTCTAAGCAATTTTTGCAATCACTCCAGCTTATCCCAAGATTAACATTATTAGGCAGCACTGCTTCCACACAAACCTCGTAGCAAAAGTTTATCTGCAAATTATTTAACTCTGACTAACATTGACCTAAAATTAAAACACAGTATTAAAATAAGGTTTTAAATAAGACATTGACAAAAAAATTTTTCAAAATGATATACTAAATTATTTTGAAAAAATACTTGTCAACAAGGATTATTAATAATTTTTTTATATACTTATTTCATCACATTGTAGTTTAAAGAAATTGGCATTATTAATAAATACATTAATAAATGTTTTTGTAAATTAAATTTTGATATATTTTAAATATATTTTTAATGTTATATAACTATTTTCTATCTTAATATTGTGGAATTATAAATAAAGCATAAAATATAACAAAATATTTTAGTATCATATATCTCAGGGTTCCCATGGTCCTTAAATGTCCTTAAGAACTCCTTAATGTTAGCTTTCATTTTTAAGGGCCCTTAAAATTACTTAATTTTCATCAAAGGTCCTTAAAAACTCCTTAATTTTTAAATTGGAATGTGATCAATTTCTTCCATGGAAAGATATAAAAGAAAAAGTAGCTGAGTTACAGAACTTGAGTGAAAAAATTTCTGATACAAAAAAAGAAATCTATTGAACTTTCAAAATGAAATTATTTATGCATGTGAATTTGCACTTTTGGAAATTTCTTTGTAAATAGTAAATATTTGTTAAAGTTCATCACATTCTTTTACATTTCCTAGCTCAAAATGCAGTATTAATAGTAAAGAGAATCCTCAAATGCATATATTTTGTCAGTATATTACTGTAGTAATTCAAAATTCCTTTCTTTGATATCCTTAAAAAAGTATGAAAATACTTTTAGCTTATTAGTATTTTTTATGGTCACGAGCTAGAAAACTTATTTGACAAATAAATAGTCTTTCGCATACTGAGAAGATTTAAAGTATAAAGTCAGCTGTCCTTTTCTAATAGCACACAGTCAAGCAGATTTTAATTAAATGAAGCATGGAGGGTGGGGGCAGGTTGTAGATATTTCAGTTACTTATGGAAGTTTAATTTTCGTTGGATTGAATGTAATGGAAAAGTCTAAAACTTTCTTCTTTCCCAGACAATGTCGGTTGCAATCAGCTAGTATATATAAACATATATATATATATATATATATATATATATATATATATATATAAAATCATTTTTAAACTCTCAGAAAGTACTGTTTATAATGTATTTTATTCACAATTTATTTTTAGTTTGATCACTCAAAAACTTTAGATGTACATTTTTCAAAATTAGTTTTTGTCAAATAGATTTATCTTATATTAATTTTTATATATTTTTAAAAACTTAATTCTGAAATATTGTAGGGCATTTCTTGAACATGCCTTGTCTGGTTCATAATCATTAAAATATGTTCCTCGGGAAATAAGGTTTATGTCGCTATGCCATGTATTTCAAGTAGGCCCTTATAAAAAGTTATTTTGATCTTTAGAAAGTCCTTAATTTTTCTTATCGAAAAAGAGTGGGAACCCTGTATCTGATAACAAATATACAGAAATCCATATTCTCAAGACGAAGGACATCAGGTATCCATTAATCCCTATGTGTTTCATCTTTAGCTTACTTAAATATGCACATGGAAAAGAAAAACAATCTCCTGTAGCACTAATTCATTTTTTTTAGAATTTTAAGTATAAAGTTATTTAGAATTTTTTTATTCTACTATACATACTTGCTGTTTCTGTGCCAATATCTGGTATTAATACACAGGAAAAACAAACTGAATGAAAATGATAGATATCTATTTATTCCTTTACTTTTGTAACAGTAATGTAACAATGGATATTTGGCATAATATAAAGATGTTCAGTAATAAGAAAAAGAAAAGTTAAATAAAGTAGTTACATTTTTGTTTTATATGGTTGTAAAAGGTAATTTTAATAGAACAAATCTGTAAGCTTTAGGTATTCTTTTTATAATAAATAAATAATTATATATATATATATATATATATATATATATTACTTATAAGTTGGATTCATTAGAGTTATATCGACATCTGTATTAACTTCCTTTTTCTTTCTACAAACATTTTAATGTAAGGAACGTATCACTATACATGTGATACAAGTGTATTTTATGTAAATTAATAGTTTACAGTCTATTCTTTTTAAGTTTATAAATTTCAGAGTTTAGTCTTGTAGATCAAACTTTGTGCATGTTCAGGGATAGCACCTTTCAGAAAATATATGAAAAGTATTACTCTTGCAGGCTATGGATTTGCTTTTAAGAGGGAAGACCTTAACTGCTCGAGAAGCTTATAATGCTGGTTTGATCTCGGAGGTTCTTGAAGCAAAACGTTTACCTTATGAATTTGTGTCTAGAGTTAAAATGCTGGCTGAAAATCCATTATCAGTAAGTTCATGCAATTTAATTAATATTTTTGTATATTCAATTCATCTGTATTTTATTTAATTTTTAAACAACCACTTTGATAAGAGAAAAAAATTCTTAATAATTATTAAAGTATTGTGTGTAAATTTGTTAATAAAACCTTTACTCAAAATATGAGGTTTTATGTATTTTATATGTGTGTATATGGTAATAAAACAGCTATAAATGATGAATATAGGTTTAACCTAGACTAAAATAATTGCATATATATGTGCATCACTAATAAATTAAATTTTAAATATTGAATGAGAATTTTTTAATTAATAATTTCCTTTGTTTATTTTATATAGTTATTTCGTATTTTAAAATATTCTAAAATGAAAGGTAACCTCAAAAAGTAATTAACTTGGTAATGTATTTTTGAAAGTTTTATCTTACTCACTATTGGCTATTGTAGAGTTTTCTTCCTCACAGAATTGAAATTTAAAAAAAAAATTAATGTATATAATTAAAAAGTCCAATATTTCATTTTCAGAATTCTAAAAATATAAAAAATCTGTAGCCAGAAAATGCCATAGAAACCCACTTTTTGTTGGCTTCTTGCCATTAAGAAATCTAATATCTGATCAAAGAAGCCATAAATTTGACTTTAGTTGGAAATTTGCTGTTAAAAATTGTTTTTCATTAGTAGATTCTCTAAAAAGATTTCTAACCAGCAAACATTCTTTCTACAGAGCAATCAATTTAAATTTCCCAAGTATGTGGAGCAAAACTACACGTTCCGTAACATTAAGTATATCTAATAAACCCCAAAATACAGGTGAAACATTATGGGAAATATAAATAAATAAATGAAAAATAAATGTCACTTTAAGTAAAATTTCAATTTCAAATAATTTATAGAATTATAGCAGATGTAAATTATTAATGTTATTAATGGCAGTTTTTTTTCGGCTGCATACCGATTCGTTTCTATTACAGTATGAGATATCATATCATCAACCATCATGTGGAAGAGTTCAACTGGAGATTTTCCTGTAACCATGCTTATAATGTTTTCATAATCTCGTGTAGAAATTGAATCACTCGATAATTCAAATTTCGGTTCCCGTTTTACCCACTGGGGTTTTTTTCGGTGCAAGATGACATTCTTTAGATTCATCTGATAAAATTTCAATAGTTCCAGCGGTATCTTGAATTTTAATTCCATCACACATTACTGGCATTTCACATTTTGTCGTTGAATCATCTATCTCTTCTTCATCACTAACAGAATCTGGATTAGGAGGAATAATAATAATTTCCGGATCCTCAATTTCCTCATCACTTAAAGAATTCATATATTCGAGAGCCTCTTGGGCTGTTAAAAATTTCCGTGGCATTTTTACAGAAGCAAAATGCGGAGTAAAGTATCCAAATTCTTAGCAGAAAAATATAGAGCTGCACGTAGCACTAAACACTATAAAAATATCAGCTTAGCGTGAAAGTAATAACAAGTTTATCTTGCAATCCCTAGTTTTCCTGAATACAATAGCCATCTATATACCCTTTGTTGAGTCCAGGTGTGGGAACAGGTGTTTGAACTGGTTTTTATTGAAAGATAAGAAAAGAATGTGCGCAAGGAGTGCAATAGCGAATTCGAGGAAAAATAATCGGGATTGGACCGTTGTCCTAATTTTAGGACACCTTGTTTATACTTATAAAATACACGTGCAAAATATTTTTTTGGACAAAAATTTTGATCTATATTATTAGCGCTATATTTAAATTACAAGTAACCTCCACAATGTTTAAAAAATATAATAATAATAAATATAAAATTAAAGATTATAAAATAACAATTTTTAAGGGGTTGCTGAAAATAAATTTTACAATACAATAAAATTTGGTTTCTTCTTTTTTTTAAGTTTCTATACTAAAGTGAGTTTATTTTATAGGTGTTAAAAGAAAATAAACTCAAAAAATATTTATAACTTTACTATTAAATGGAGTTTTATTTGCTGTCCTATTTATAGGACAGCGGTCCAATATGGGTTAAGGACTATCAAATGAATAATCTTATCTGTAGTACTGAAATTGAACTTATTTATATTACAAGGTAGATTATTCTCACTACAAAGTTCTTTTACTTCATTTTTACTTCTCATTGTTTTTCCAGTTGATGTTTTCTAGTAAATATCTAACCTTTTTGTGTTAGTCTTCCTTTTACTCCAAGTTCTACTAAATGTAACACCTTCAGGAGATGAACTGGTCTTTGGCACTTCAGATTTCTGGATAGAGGTATGCCAGAGTCTTCATGCCAATCCTCTTCATTATTTCTATAAATCTTTAATATATCTGTTTGTTTTTCCTCTTTAATATTTGCTAACTGGTTCTCATTCAATTTTACATGCTTTGTTTCTATGATCTTCCCCTTGTCAGGTAACCAAATTCTATATCCTCTAGTATTTTGGTCATAGTCTACCATTACTCCTTTCATAGCATGACCTTCAAATTTATTCCTTTTCAGTTTTGGAATATGTATATATGCTATACAGCCAAGTTGTTTAAGGTGCTTAACACTCAGTCTATTTCCATACCATAGTGTGAATGTTAATTCCTGGATAGTGTTGTGGTAGATTCTATTTCTTACTTAATGGACATCACTGCTTCTACCCAATGGTAACGGTGTAATCCTGTACATTTTAGATTGACCCTAACCCCCTCAATTATGGTTCTGTTGTACCTCACTGCTAATTCATTGATCTGCAGGGAATAAACATTAGTCCCCTGATGTTTTATATCTAAATTGGTTAGGAACGAACTATGTCATTGATAAATTCTAAATCGTTGTCTGTCCTAATGGTCACTGCTCTCTTACCTGTATTCCATTTTTGCATACAAATGAATTCTTTAATTTTCTGAAAAGAGGGAAACAAAAAGTTCTTTGGCTATAAGCATCAATAAAAGTAAGTATATACTTGTAGCCTTCTATAGATATGTAACTGTAGCAGGTGCCCATGCATCAGCAGGAACCAAATGTAAAATTCGACTAGACTGAATTTTCTTCAGTAATGGATGTGTTGATCTTCTACTTTTAGATAAGTTACAAGTTTCACATAATACTCCTTTACCAGTCAATTTCTCAACACCTTTCACAAGTTGCTTATTGTACATTAGTTTTATTGTTGGTAAATTACAATGACCTAACCTTTCACGACTGAGTTGTAGTCTGCAAGTCTACAAACACTTGCATGTCTAACCTCATTTGGTTTACCTCAGGCATGTTTGCCTGCTACCAATATCTACCAGTACCTGGTGTCACTAGGGCCATCAGCGAAAAACAAGAGAGTATGCACATCCAGTAACATAATATTTATACTTAACTTTTTAATCAGTTAACCCAAACAGTTGACATTAGTTAATTACATGCAAAAGTAAATAAACAAACATCACTCAATAAGGTGTAACATCACTCAATAAGGCAGTTTGTCGCAACGTCATGAACTACTATAATGCCCTTCTCATTCATTTTCATGTTTACAACAGCCAATAGACAAACAATATACTGCCCTTCCGTTTGAAACTAAAGCCAGACTTGTCATAATATGAGACTTTGCCCTACTGCGTGAAATCGCCTTATTGGTTGAAGCAGCTAAAAAAAAAATTTTTTTTGTTTGCATTTCTACCTGTGCAGGTATAACATAAATAAAATTAAAAACTTCTAATGGGAAAATTAACACAAATGAAACAATGTATAAATATGAAAAACAAATATTATTTAACTTCTTAAAATTAACTGTTTATGCAATCAATCTACAATAACAAAAAGTTTTGGGATATCAATAGTTTTCAAATAACAGATCTATTAACCATTCCTATATTACAATCCCTTGGTCTCAAAAACGGAGATTGACATCATAGGCTCTGGCCGGCTGTGGTGTCAATGAGATTTGTTATATTTCATTATCATTTCCTTCCTTTATTACATATATCATAATTTCATACATATAGTCCACACACTATATGTGTTTAAAAATCAAATTTCTTTTGCTGGTTGTTCTTTGCTCAAATCATACCAATACTCTTTATGAAACGTAATGTTTGCAGCCTATTAAAAATAGTAATCAGATCGGGAAAATATGGAAATTCAACAATCTAGAATATTTAGATTTATTTATTTTTTTAATTTAATTTATTTTATTTTTAGTAAAGCCAATTTACAGTTTTCTGTGCTTTACCACAGGGAAAAAATTGGTTTGAAACGAGCCTGCACAAACATGTCACAACAAGAATTTCCTGCACTGGCCAGATGCGGATGTTAATATAACTTTTCCATACAAATGTGTCACAAAAATATCTTGACGCAGACCTCATCCAGCCTCTCGCGGTTGAACTGGTTTTTCCAAATTTGTGAAACATCCAGGTTTTCTTCATTTCCGTGCGTCTCTCTCTTTTATTTATTTCCAATGTTTATCGGGATTTTTCAATTAGGACAAAATAACGATTTTGCGATGTAGATAAATTGATGTTCCCTGATATACCGCATGTTTCTCTCTCAGTGTCGCAAAAACGGACAGATGATGTTCAAATATCAGTTAGTTGGAATGCTACGGTCTATTGTTCCGCTATAACAGGGCTAATGAAACCATCACCTTCTGCTTAAAGCAATGACTACGAATATCCATACCAATAGTGGGATTCGAACCCGCGAATTCCGGTACCGAATGGCAGCGCTTTATCCATTCGGCCATCGTTTGGCGTTTATATAAAAAGACGTTTTATTGCGCATGCACTATGTAACTAGAAGTTGTAAAATCGGAAAGATTATGTTTATATGTCGGAACGTGGTTTTAGGAAAACTCTATCTCGTATACTCTAATCCTGTCATGATATCGAAAAGATGATTTCACACCAGAGTTCGCCGATCAGTTTAGCTATATAGGAGTTCGTTCACATCTTGATCCGAACTCAAAGTTTGGAAATCAGTGTCGCGATGGAGTACTCTTTATCGATATTTCACGATATATCGATACATCGCCCAGTCTTAATGCATACTGTAGTGAAATGCAAATTCAGTATAGGATCTTGTAAAGGATATAAAAGGATGCTGACTAATTTTAAAAAATACAGCGAAATTAAAATAAAGTTAGAGAAAAATTAGAGGAATAGTTTTTAGTAACTTTAAGGTATCCGTCTACATTAAAAACGTCATTTTTTTTGCCAAAAATCATATTTTTTCTTTCTCTATTGTAAAATTTCAACTTTTAGGCTTCTAAATCTGTTTTTGTTTAGTCTCTACGGCATTTTAAAGAAAAGTTACAGCTGTTTAAACATCAGTGACAGCTATCAGAACAAAACGGAAGTAGCGACTTTGCAACCGGAAGTTGTGAATTTAAAGAGCATTTTTCAGACAAAATTTTTAAATTTTCCTGAAGATTAGTTTAAGCATTTTCCCAGTATTTTTAATAATTAGCAACTTGGCAATTAAAAAGAGGTAATTGCCTCACACTTTCTTTGCTTTAAGGTTTTGAAGCAAGAAAGTGTGGGGAATTTAAAACATGTATTTTAATTTATTAATAGTTAAAGTTGCTTTCATAAACTTCAAATGCGTTTTTCTCAGAACGGTATTTTTAATAAAATATTGAAACTTGAAATGTAATTTCTCAAAAAGTTCTTAAAATATTTTGTTGAAAATTATTATGAATGCTTTTGATAGTATTTACTAGTGAAAATGACCTTAAAGCTTTAAATTTTGATAATTTTTAATGATGTTACACTCATAGTTAGATATAAAGGTAATGAAAATTCATTAAAAATTCAATGTGTGTGATTTTGAAGGACCGAAATTTTTTGCCAAATGTAAATTAAGCAAAGATTTTAGGTGATTCACTAGTCCAGTGTATAAGAAATGTGTTGCATCAAAAATATTGAAATAATTTATTAAAAGATTAGACCTTTTGAAAAAAACCCAATTTTTTTACTAAATTTTCTTTATTAAAAATTTTATAAAAATTTCTCCAGGAACAAATTTTTTAAGTGCAATTCTCTATGATAATATAAAAAATAAATATTAAAATATAAAAACATGAACTAGTTTCTACGTTTAAAGAAAAAAAGTTCTCCAAATGTAGACAGATACCTTAAATATTTGAATAGCTAATTATTTAATATAACAGTTGTAATTGGATGCCTAAAATTACTCATATCAGCATTGAAAGCTTCATTTAGTCTCATTATTTTTCAGTTTTTAATTATATTTAATTAATTTAAAATAAAGTAGTTTAAATGCAGTTATTTTAGAAAAATAATTTAGAAATGAGGGAATATTGGAGTGCATTTTTTGTGACCACCCTGGGTAACCGATTCTTGAATGAGGAATTAGGGGGAGAAGTCTTATGTATCACCTTGCTGAAGGTGTTCATGCAAAATATTTTATCATTTTATTTTCCAAGTAAAATTAAAAGAAATTTTTACTCGGAATTGTGGTTTTTAGGCTCATCAATTGTTTTGCAATAAATGGAGAGACGAAACTCATCAAAATAACTTTTAAAGGCTGGAGCAACAATGCACAAAACTTCATCTATTTTTTGCTGTTCATTTTATCCTCTATTTACACCTCTTAATCTTTAAAGGGCATTTGTATCTTCATCTGTAAGTACTGTCTGTTGTCATACAGTGTTCATCTGCATCTTCCCACCTTGTGAATTATTCTCCTCTGTGAACTAATCCATGTTCAGAACTCAGCCAACATGTTGAAAGATAAAATTATCTTTACCACTAAGTACATTCTTTCTGATCTTGTCCAAAAAAGCACTTGATATATCTTTTACATTAAATGGAAGGGAAAATGATGGATTTCCTCTCCTGTCCAGTTCTTTTTTTGGTGCTATTTCATGTGAATTTGTGAATGAAAAGTAAATAACCTACTGATATTGCTTATAATCATGTGTAAGAACTCTTTAAGCATCATGCTGTAAAGAATGCTTTCTTGTTAATAAATAAATTCGTACTGAAGCTGTAATAAGGAAGCTTACTAGTAATTCTCCAGCTTTGGTTTTTACTGCTAATACTTTGTTATAATCTTTTATATGATTATACTAATTACATACAAATATATATATATATTGCATATACAAAACCAACAAATCATATCAGCAATTATTGAATATTTGGCCGTTCCGAATGCTATTAACGAATCATTCAAAAACTTAAGTTTAATTTTTAAATCGTTACTTTAACTGCTACAAAAACACTGTATCCTGCTCCAAATCAAGATTTTGACTACTACAAAAATGCTTTCTTCTCCAAATTTAAAGTTTTGCTGCTATGAAAATGCTTTCTTCTGCTACAAATTTAAAGTTTTGCTGCTACGAAATGCTTGAAGGGGCACAACATCCCTATATACTCAAATTTGACCTAAATTCAATTTTTTTTTTTTTTTTTTTTTTTTTTTTTTTTTTTTTTAACAGTACTGAAACATTTTTTACCTGCAGAATTACTGTGTGCAAAGAGTAATATATTCAGCTTTATTTTTTGCAAGGCTTTGTATTTTAATGCTGAATTGTGATCTTTTAGTTGTTCAAAATTTTTGTTATATTCCAGAGGAATCTGAGGGGTTTCTGGAGTTATGAAATTCTCTCATTTCTCTGGAGTATCCAGAGTAGTTGTTAGGTCTGATGGTTTATCATTGCAAACATTTGTCTTGTTATTTTAATCATAATAATAAACTATAACAATCTTTCGTTGGCAATTTTCTAACTTTTGAATTATATTCCATTAATATAATTGTGATTTATTGATTAAATATAATGAACTTATCAATACTTTTGTAATTATTATTTTAAGAGATTCTATTTAACTTTTGTGTGTGTGTGTGTGTGTGTATGCATGTGTGTTGTATGTTATTAATCCATACCCCTAGTATGAAATGGGAGGAAACTGAATTTCTTGATCAGAATTAGTAGAAGAAAACTTGTTCTAGCCAACTGCAGCCCTTTTCACATCTTTTTTGTATGATATAGAAAAATTTTACAAAATTACTGTTGTATAATAAATTAGCCTAAGCTTAAAAATTGGTTTATTTGTACAGTAGATATTCATTAGCACAATTGACATAGATGTAATTGGGCTCTAACCCCTTAACTGCATATATTGTTATTGTATTAACTACCTCATACTGTGTACACATATACCTCATGTACATAATCTGTCATATAAAGTGTGCATACTTAATGACAAGAAATGTTCTACAGGAAGGCTTATATATGCCTTTAAAATAGTTAAAGGGTTAACTGCACAAATCGTATGTATATATATATATATATATATATATATATATATATATATATATACTGGTAGCAGTTAAGTGGTTAACAAACAGTTAATTGAGATAATATTATTAGGTCTTTGAAAACTATTTTATAGTCCATAGAAAGTGCTGAAGTTTTTTTGTATTTAAGAGTAAGAATCCTGTCTTTAACTGTTTTCTTTATCTTTTAGGCTCTAGAGACCACGAAAGCACTTTTGAAGATGCAGCTTCATGTAAATCTGCAGTTAGTTTTGGAAAATGAAGTGAAGTTGTTGCCTCGAATGTGGTTAACTCGAACTTGCCAAGATTCCCTGCGAAAAGCTTTAGAGTCAGGAATATTATCTTAATATCTGTTCTTCCTCTGTATTTTATAATTTAATGCTGTGAAAGATTTCTAATTTATATATTAAATCACAAATACGATACTTTTGAAATTAATGCTCAAAAATAATATTTTCTGATGGAAATATTTTGTCTAAACTTAGCTGAAAGTGTGTTTAATGCTGCAGAATTATTATTAAAAAGATGTAATATATGAAGCTTTCTTCATTGTATAGTATGTGATTAAATGGAAATTTTGTTCCATATGTCATAAAACTTTATTTTCATATGATATGGAATTGAATTAAACTAATTATCAAGTCATTAAATTTTCGAGTTGTATATAAATGGATGTAAAACAGTTCAGTGTCTTTAAAGCCTTCATTATTCTTGATAATTTCTAAATATGCATTGTTGTTTTTAAATTTTTTGATCTTCTGATTCTGTTATGTTATGCACTTGTAGTATGAAATGCTTACTTTATAAAGATAGTCACATACATTAAATGAATTTTTAGTTCCTATTTCAAGGCCAGATATTTAAAAAAAATCTTATAAAAATATATTTTACACTGCTTGTACATTTGTTTTTATTCATAATCATATTTTTATACTCGACAGAAAATAAATCAACCTTTTATAAATCTCTAAAAAAATATTCTATAATACTGTACCAATGAAGTAATGATGTCAGCTGTGTAGCATTCGTATAAATTCATATGTTCAACATTAAGTAGTTTGTCAAATATTAATCGATATTGTATATATTCATTGTAAGTATTTGTATTTCACGTAGAGTTAAAAAACAGTGTCTTGTATCAAGAAAGATGTAAAATATATTGAATAAACCTGGTATGTTTTTGCTCTTATTTCTAAAATTTAGTGTGCTGTGATTTATAATATACATTTCATTTTTCTTTTTGTTTAGTCTACCACTCGCACTCCTAAATTCTAGGGAAATGTTAAAATTTTTATATTTTTTTGTATTTTTATATTTTTTGTAAGCTTAAAATTTTTGGGAATTTTTACAGGGCTAAAGTGGGAGATCATCATATAAATAGAACATAGGAACATATATAGTATAAAGTGACATTTAATGATGTTTTTGTCATTGGTGATAAAAAGAAACAGCAAAAATTTAAGAAAGCAAAACAAAAAAAAGTCTGTAACAATGCAAAAATAAATTAATTTTGGAAATTTTTTTAACTGAAACACACACACGCACACACACAAAAAAAAAAGTATAAAGAGTTACCTGTGCCAAAATTGCCAAAAAGCCAAAATTGTGAAAATGCACTGGTTTAAGCTACCATTGTTTGTGACTAAGTAAAAATTTTATGGTTGCATCATCTTGCAGCAGATTCTCGTACTGAATGCTACAGCATTGATCCTAAAACAGATGCCTCAAAATTGGGGAATTAATAAAGCATGGAGATGGTTAACAGTTAAATTATAAGTTATCTTCCTTCACTACTGTCGAAATATGCTAAAAAATGATCTTGTATTTCTTTTCATGTGCACCGATCGTTTATCTTTGTGGTTCTCAAACTCCCCCTCCCTCAAAGCATCCAGTTCTTAAACTGGATAATGTACAAGAAAAGTTTGAGAACCATTTGTTTGGCTCTTTTTTTTTTTTTACTTCTTGGGAACACATTTGAACGTTAGGGAGAAATGTTTTTTAACAAGCACACTCTCTTGACTTATGTGCAGATGAGCTTATATTTGGAATTATATGATATATTGGTTTATTTCCTCTCACTTTTACACTGCACTGGGGTCATTGTACTCATGGTGTAAATATACAAGTATGGTGTACAAGTATCATGGTGCAAGTATGCACTATGATACTTCTGGAAATATTACATCTGTCAGTGTTTTTCACATTAATACTATCTGTGGGTTCAAAGTTAATACTTTGGGTCATAAGCAAGCCTTCTCTCCCCCCAACCTTTGCTCAGTTATCAGATTTGACATTTCAGTGGGTCTGTATTTCTTATAGTCTTAAGTTTAATTAACTCTGAAGAAACATCTGCAGGTGCTCTGGAGTTGCCATTTACTGTAGAATTGTCATCAAGCAAAAGCAAAAACAGTTAATCATGACAGCTGACCCTGACACAGTGTTTGAAAATAAGCATGAGTTTTTTTTTAACAGAAATATTTAAAATCTTGGCACTCAGGCTATCAGATTTTGTGTTACAATATATTAAAATATACTTTCTTTTTTAACACGAATTCGTGTTTTTTCTTTCTCAGGAAACTTTTAAATCTGAATTTCTATTTTAACATTGCACACAAATTGATCATTTTCAATAAAATTGAAGAATTAAATATATAGTAGCTGTATATCTCTATTATTGCAACTCCTGATACAAGTTATATGTTATCAAAAACTGCGTCAAAGTGGTCAGTTTGTGAATCAAAAATGGTCATTTTAGACAAAAATTTTAAATTTCTTAATTACATGTATTTTATTACATATAAAGTTGCATAAAAATTTTAATCACTGAATGAAAAAAAAAGACTCTTATTTTGGCCCTTAAAATGGAATAGTAGCATAAAAAGGATATAACCCCACCCCAGAGTAACAGTGGTTGATTGCATTTTTAAGAGCTGATGTTTTTTAACTTCATTTTTTTTCTTTTGTATTAACCATTAGATGTATGGTGCCTGTTCCCTTTGTAGTGTGAAGTTTGATTAAAATGCAAATTTGTGCATCACTATATAAAATTATCAGAGTTTTTTTTTTCTCAAAAAGTACCAGCTGAACAATAGCCAAATACTTAAGAGTGCTGATGTTCGAAACCAGAGTTCTTTGGTTTGAATCCCACTATGGCATGGATGTTCGTAGCTGTTCAGAATCAGCTTTAAGCAGTAAGTCCTGGTGTCATTAGCCCTCATGTTGCAAAAAGTAGACCATAACACCCAAACCAAACTAAACCAATAAGTACCAGCATGACCACTTAACAAAGCTAATACAGTTCTGATATCTTGGTTTATAGATAATATTAAATTAACAAATTTTTTTTAATTTCATCTGATAATATAATATTTTTTTATATTTATTTTCATTAGAACCTATAAAAATGTTAATTGTATCAGCAGTTTAAAGGAAAAATTAGCTTCAAACTTTTTTTTTAACACAATTTAAACAATGACAGAAGATTAAATGGTCATTTTAGACCTTTTACATTACACAAATCTAACTTTTTCAGAAAACAAATTAGAAATTCTTTGGGATCTAAAGAAATTAGATTATAAATGTTGCCTATGAATTAAAATTTCAAACATATGAAAGAGGAAAATGCGCAGTCTTTGAGAGAGGGTTACCTATGAACCCACCTCCTCTTTGTTTAATGTGGAACATAAGACTTTTTATTATATTGGGAGACTGATGAATAATCATAATTAAAATGGTATTGTAAATAATAGCTGGTGGTGATATGAAATTGCATGTGACCTGCCCATCTACTTAAACGGAGCTGGTATAATGAGGTTCTTTCAATGTTGTGTTTGGGATGCGTAAATAACTCAGTTTCCAAAGTTAATCCCAGCTAGCACGGAAACGTTGGATTTTTGTTGGCTACATGTTGGTTGTTGGTCTTTGGTTGGGTAAACGTTGAAAAGGGGAAATGAAATGATGGTATTTAGTTGGCCATCGGTAATTCTGAAACGTTGGCAAACCGTTGGGCCAACGTTGGAGATTTTCTGTTTACGCCTCTTGCACATATATCGGCATACCATTGGCTAAGAAATATAAAAGTAACCGCCTATATCTATGAGCATGTGCAGAAGCTCCGCCAAAAGAGAAAGTTGTGTATCAACCGCCATCTTTAGGATTACTGCGCCATTGCTGCAGGATTTCAAATTTGCAAGATAAGTTCTCTTGATTTTTTGTGTTCTATCGTATATGTCCTCATTATTATTAATTTATTTCTAAAGAAAACGATATTTGGCGAGAAAAAAAAACGGCAGCTATAATGCATCTGTACCTTTTTCAACACTTGCAAAATTTAAAAATGACATGTTATAAAAACATCAGCTTATTTCAAAGTAATAGCACATGTCCATTCTATATTAAACACTATAGCAAAATAATAAACAGAAATAATAAACGTTGGCATTCCGTAGGCCCACTGTAGTATTGCGTTGGCAATATGTAAACAACCACCATTAGTCAACCATTAACCAACCGTTGGCCAACATGTCATATAAAAGTTGGCCCAACGTAACATTGCTAGCTAGGATGGGACAACACTAGTATTTATTCATATTAAAATGGAAAAAATATGTAAATAATCATTTCAATGTTCCAGAGCCTGATTATCTGCAACCATAATTCATGGACAAATGGCCTCCAAAATATGTAGTAACATCAAAATGTTAAGTTGTATTTTATTTGTTCCATAAAGGAAAAATCTCCTTGCAAGCAAGAAATGCTCTAATCTTCATGCTCTGATCCCTTAAGAAGAAAGAATTGTCCACTTTTGAAATCATCCCCTTGTCTTGGAGTTTTGATGAAAACACCTGCAGTATTATCTTTTTCACAACTGTTGTTGGAAATTTCAAGTCCAAAGACTTTGTAAGCCCAGTAGTTGGATGGCTAATATTCCCGAAGAACGCAGGGTAGAGGGGTTAAAGAGTTCACTACCTCATTTTGAAAGAGGTACACATCTGCAAACGCAGGTTTGGGTCCAAAATCTTACAGTAATTAAATAGTTAAATAATTTATAATTGCCATTTGAAAAGGTATATCTGGAAAGTGTCTACATCAAAACATTCAATACTTATATATCCTCATGCTACCATCTAAAGGTGAAAAAAAAAAAAAGAAAAATTATCAAAGAAATTATCTGCATTTTTTCCCTCACATTTTTAATTATAAAAACTTTATAAAAAGGAGACTGTCACTGCCCCTAAAAGGATTTTAAACATACGTGTACTGTTATAATGGGTATAATTGGAATTTGGGAATCAAAGAATCTTATTTTGTGTAATTATATCAATTTAAAATAATTCTTAGCTTTTATCAAATTTTGATGCATTTCCGGTAAGGGAAGAATGTTGAGAAATCAAAATTCTTTATTGTTATTAAATGTAATTAGAAAAAAAATCTGAAAAAAAGAAATTATTTTATTAAGAATTTCAAATAGAATACATATAATCTTAGAAATAATTGAGCTGCTCTGGTACAAAGCATTTTTGATTGCATTCAAAGAAAATAAAAGATGAAAAAAAATTCTCTCTAGAGGGAAGATGAATGTTCTATATATATGCAGTTATTTGTTTACTTCTTCATCTAATACTGCTGTATGGTTGTGGAATACTGAGATAATATACCAAAAGCACTTCTTTCCAATCGATTTTTTTTTCATGATTATGCCAATAATTGCTTTAAATATTCTTTCTACTAAATAGGGAAGCTAGAAAATATTTTTGTACATTAACTCATAACGCAATACAGTAGACGCAACTTAATGTTATAACGGTTAACGAGATCCGCGGTAGCTATGTCGGCAAAGACAATGATCCCGTAACTATTGGGGGTTTGGGGCTTGAGCCGGCCACTTAAAATATGTTCGTGGTCCTCCAAGTCCTCAAACTGTATCTCTAGGAGGGACATGTCAAGCCTGGAGGTCTTCTGTTTGGTCAATTCTTCTAAATTACGAAAACCCACTGAGCAAAGCAGTTCTTTCACCCTAGCCGGTGGATTCGAACGCAAGGCGCATCCTTTGCCTTAATTCGTGCCTTAAACATGGGCCTCTGGCCCACATGCTTGGTTCATCCAAGTAGCATTAGAAACAACAACAATAGTTAATGTTATCATTCGTTTAATATTATCAAAAACCTGCGATCTCAAACAGACGTATTTGAAATAACGTAAAAAAGACCGCTTAATGTTATCAAATTTTAGGACAATTAATTCAGTTTTGAAGAGAAATTCTCTTAGAAGTTTGTGGAGCATCTCATTATATGAAATAGTGGAATAGGAGACATCATGAGTACTTTTTTCCCAATGTTGTTGGGGAAGAAAATTAGGGATCCTCCTAGAAAAACTGCTCAAGAATTTGAATCTTGGGTATGGACGAGAACTTAGAAACTTCGGCTGTATTAACAGATTGTGTCATTTTTGAGTCTGTATCGAACATGAATGTATCGACGTCAGTTTTTAATGAAAATAAATCCGAAAATTTTACTGAGGACTGGAAGATTACAAGTGGTGAAATGAAGAATGCGCTTCGAATTTTGGAGAATACAAGTAAAAAATTAGGCTGAAGAGTTTCTTAAACATTATGAATATAAATATTTTGACACAGACTTACTCCGTAAGCAGACCAGGCAATCAAATAAAACGGCTCAAAAAGCTTAATTTGATTATAGATAACTTTTCTTCATTAACTTCCCACGTAAAAAAGTAAAACGTAAAGACTAATATTAAGGAGATTTATATGAAAAATATATATTGAATTTGTAAATGGATAATAAAAATAATTTCTTTCGGCGAAAAGAAAAATTTTTATTAATATTTCAACTGTCCATAGTTTCGAAATAATATTTATTATGATTTTCAATTATTAAAAAATTTCTTCGAGTAATTATATATATTATAGATAATAATTTATTAGTATTAGATTTCGAAAACTGTGTCCACGATTAAATTATATTTTTTAGTTTTATTCATTTGATTTTAAGTAATGTAAACGAGTCTAAAAACAATGAAAACCATCAAAATTCTCTTTCAGAAAAATGCACACGAAAAATGTTTGACTTTATGTGAATATTTAAATTATGGCACATTTTTTATATGTATTTGGCATTGTGATTAGCTCAGAGTAACATGGTAACTCAAACATTAAATAATATTAGATTAATTGGATAATAAAAATGGGAAATAAAGAAGTGAAAAGGGATGCTCAAACTTTCCGGCTGCGAAGAGGTGCTAACTGTATTCACTAAAGGCGAACTGCTTCTGAGAAAGTTATTATTTGTCGTTTATAAAAAAAAATGACATAAAAATTAAAAATTTCAAAGTATTCTTGAAAAAGAACTTAACCGCTCAACTCGAGCGCGCTAAACTTGCCAAACTGTGCACACTTGAGATAATTGAAGCGGCGTTGTACTTTTTGTTGCTATAAATTTCCACACTCAGATAATAATTATTAGTATTAGATAATAATTTATTAGATATTAGATAATAATTTATTAGTATTAGATTTCGAAAACTGTATCCACGATTAAATTATATTTTTTAGTTTTATTCATTTGATTTTAAGTAATGTAAACGAGTCTAATTATGACACATTTTTTATGATATGTATTTGGCATCGTGATTAGCTCAGAGTAACATGGTAACTCAAACATTAAATAATATTAGATTAATTGGATAATAAAAATGGGAAATAAAGAAGTGAAAAGAGATGCTCAAACTTTCCGGCTGCGGAGCAATCGAGAATTGAAAATAAAAATGTAAAACAATGGTTTTATTGATATTTATCCTTTTCATGGGATTGTAAGCTATAACACTTACTTATTCATTTATATATATATTTCTACTTATCACTTGCTGTGTGTTGGTCTAAAAGAGATAGCAAAGGAAAAAGGAAAAGAAAACAGTCGTTACGTGTGTGATAGGTGCAATGTTGGGCTATGTGCCGCACCTTGTTTCGAAATATATCACAACCAAAGAAAATTTTGATTAATTTTATAAATACTAGTATTGTTTTTATTTATATTTTAAAAGTATAAATACATATTTTTACTGATGATAATGATTACTCTGAAATGGGAATTCGAAAAGAAAGATAAAAAAAAAAGTCGATGTGCGTGTAATATTACAATATTCGACTATTTTCTACAATGTTATCAAAATCCAAAATTGCGATAAAATTTTTTTTTTTTTTTTTTTTGTATTTTTGTGGCAAGACAACGTTCTAAATTGTGTTTTTTACATAAAAAATTGATTTGTTTTGACCGGCCTGAAAAAAAAAAAGCGTGCATTAAGGGGTTAATAATAACCACCGATAATATTTGACGATATTTTAATTTCGCGAGGGGAAAATCGCATGTATATTAAAGATCAATTTCCTTTTATCTTTTTAAAGAAGTGCCGTATCGCCAATTGTCGTTAGCATTTTACTTATTCATCTAATTGAGTAGCAGCTAATTTGATTCCGAAACGATCGTTAAACGCGTGACAGCTAATAACAGCGCATTGCCCAACTGCATTTCGAAAGAGTCACAAGGCCGTGCTTTCCTTCTTACAGCATGTAATAACCAGTTTCAGGAGCTTTTTCTCGTTCACGTGTGTATCTCTGTCAGTTAAAGTGGAGATGGCGTTGACAGAGAAAGCTTATTTCGCCCTGGCGTGTTTCTGGAAACCTGATGCTCAGTTTGGCTGCTGTAAAGGTGTCACTCGAACCACAGTCGGATATGCTGGCGGTAATGGGCCTGCACCAAACTACCCAAGAGTGTAAGTCAAAGGTTCTTGAACTTTTTATAGTCTTGCTTAGGTCCTGATTTACGACGGCAAGTTCAGCAACACCTCCTATATATAATATCGCAATAGCGTATAGTACAGAGGGAGGCAAAGGGAAGTTTGGTTTAATTTAAGCACTACAATATATTTTTCTACAAGAGGGCTAACGAGACCCTACTGTTACAAGCCGAAACCGAACGGCTACGAACATTCATGTCAGCAGCGAATTCGAACCCGTTAACAACGGAATCGAATAGGAGTGCCCTACCCATTCGGCTATCGTTTGATAAAGGGAACTACCTTGGGCTACGAAATCCTTAATTAATATTAAGGAGATTTATATTAAGTATATATATTCAATTTAAAAGTGGATGATAAAAACGGTTTTATTCAGAGAAAATAAAAATGTTTTAAATATTGTAACAATCCGTAGTTTCGAGATAATATTTATTGTATTTTTCGATTAGAAAAAAATTTACTTCGTGTGATAATATAGATTTTACATAATAATTTATTAGTATTAGATTTCAAAAGATGTGTTCGATTAAATATTATTTTCTTATAAAGTGAAACCTCTCTGAGCGGCCATCCCTCCATTACTGAGAATATTTGGCCGCTCCGAAGGGTTTAATTTACTATTATAATTTAATTACTATAATGCGTAATATAAACAATTCTGACATATATTCCTTATGTAAATGAAATTTTAAACTTATCTAAAGAGAAAATAGTACTTTATTTCATGTTTCTTTACATTTAAAAAAAAAAAAAAGGCTACAATTTGTTTTTATTTGTTCTGTACTCTTCGTACTCCTTCAAAATCAAATTCTTTTCTTCAATGACTTTGTTAATTTCCGTTTTTCCGCAGTTAAATAATTCAGCTAACTTTTTTGCCGATTTGCCCTTCTCATATTCACGCAGAACTTCAATGCTCTGCTCGAGATTTAGAAAAACGCATTTCGACCTCGTTACAACTCAGATCACTGACCAACTAATGAAACGAAACTGGCGTGAATGACATTTTTGCTGACAGAGGTGCAATTTTTCCTAAACTTTACTGATTGAAATTCCAAACAAAGGCCCTAGGACATCTTCGACGCTCGAATGTCCAGTTCCTCCCTCAGTTTCTATGAATGGTGCAAAAGGGATTTCCTATCAGAAGGGTGTGGGGAGAATACAAAAGAGATAACAGATTTAATCTTTCTTAGAAAAGGGGGGGGGACCGCGGGAATGGACTTCTCACGTTATTCCTTTGTCTTATATCCGACTATAAACCTGACCTTGAGTTTTTTCACTCAAAATTAAAGCATAGAAGGAGTAGAATTTCCCGAAAAATGAAAGGGGCAATTCCACTTGGTGGCCGTTTAGAGGGGGTTGGGTGGCCGCTGATACAGGTTATTTTACCATTAGGTCTACGAGTCGAAAAATCCGTGCCATGAAAAATTGGTCGTTCAGAAGGGTGGCCGCTAGGAGAAATTTCACTGTATATAAAAAAATTAAATTTTTGAGAAGCAAAATTTCTCTGTAGCTCAATACTTTCCTCTCTTTAGAAAATTTTACATCTATAATATCATAATTTGTAAGGGAGAGGCGGCAAATTTGGCAACTGCCCAGAGAAGTAGCTTATGCCACCGGCATGTCGTAAACATGTGCAAATGTTGGAAAAGCATTAAAATTATTTTTAATACACCCAGAGTTTAAACGTACAGGAGAAGGTTCCTTTTCTTTATTAAGGTATCCCTCTACGTTGGGAGAACTTTTTTCTTTAAACGTAGAAACTAGTTCATGTTTTTACATTTTTACATTTATTTTTTATATTATCATTGATAATTGCACTTAAAAATTTATTCCTGGAGAAGTTTTTAGAAAATTTCTCATGAAGAAAATTTAGTAAAAAAATCGGGTTTTTTCATAAATTAATAAGTTCATAAGTTTTTAATAAATTAAATTATTTCAATATTTTTTGATGCAACACATTTCTTATACACTGGACTAGTGAATCACCTAAAATCTTTGCTTAATTTACATTTGGTAAAAAATTTGGGTCCTTCAAAATCATACACATTGAATTTTTAACGAATTTTCACTACTTTTATATCTAACTATGAGTGTTACATCATTAAAAATTATCCAAATTTAAAGCTTTTAGGTCATTCACTAGTAAATACTATCAAAAGCATTCATCATAATTTTTAACAAAATATTTTAAGAACTTTTTGAGAAATAAAATTTCAAGTTTGAACATTTTATTAAAAATACCGTTCTGAGAAAAACGCATTTGAAGTTTATGAAAGCAACTTTAACTGTTAAAAAATTAAAATACTTGTTTAAAATTCCCTACACTTTCTTGCTTCAAAACTTTCTAATCGCCAAGTTGCTAATTATTAAAAATACTAGAAAAATGTTTAATCTTCATGAAAATTTAAAAAGTTTTGTCCAAAAAATGCTCTTTAAAAGGCTTTAAATTCACAACTTCCGGTTCCGAAGCTGCTACTTCCGTTTTGTTTTGACAGCTGTCACTGATGTTTAAACAGCTATAACTTTTCTTTAAAATGCCGTAGAGACAAAACAAAAATAGATTTAGAAGCCTAAAAGTTGAAATTTTACAATAGAGAAATAAAAAAAATTATGATTTCTAGCAAAAAATGACATTTTTAACATAGACGGATACCGTAAAACGACTTAAATAAATCTCCCTAAAGAACTTTAATTATTTAAATTTATTTATCATCAGTTTTATTGGCATTAAAAATCAATATCACACCAAGATTAGATTTTTTTAACAATGTCATAAATTATTTAGTGACATAAAAAATAGAAATAAATAAATATAAAATAAGTAATTACAGATACTTATTACTTTATGACCTACTCTTTTAACGACTGCTCGCACTCAGTGGCATAGCAAGGTCTGGTGATAATCAGCGTGAAGTTTAAACGCAGGGCCTTAACTAGGGCGTGGCAAAGGTGGCATTTGCCAAGGGAGCCGCACCGTAAAGAAAATGAGATCTGAAAGAGGACGATTCGCCCCGAGTAGAAATAAGGAAAGTTTGAAAAATAATTTTTTAAATTTTAAAATCCAATGTGCTGTAATGTGTTTAAAATTTAAACATGTTACTTTCCTTCAGGATTAGAATTTATTAGACATTAGAATTACTTTATACAACCAATAGAAACAGATTATTTTCAAAAACACACAATTTATGCATATATCTTGTTGTTAAAAGAAATTAATATAGCAATTAAATGATAAAAACGAAATCAAAATATGAGTCATAAAAAAGGTATCACAAAATGATAATTAAGCGGGAAAGAACTTTTCAGCTTACTTCCGGGTAGAAGAGACGTTTGAATTCCAGATGCGGTCGAAAACAAAACTGTTTTTATTTATTTAATCATAAAGATGATTTTCAGAACACAGCTTGATGGTGATTTCATTTTTATACGATTGCAACACAAAATTTTTGGAAGAATCAATTTCGTTGAAAACGGAACTTTCACTGAAACGAAAGCACACGCCAGCTGAAGCACACAATTCTTGGTGGAAGCGGCAAAAATCACTGTAGAACAAACACACAAAAATTTTCACATCGTGTTAGGGCAACACATGTCGAGATGAATCGATACTTTAACAGAATTTTACTATTTCCCAGGACGGGGAGAAACATGGCCTGTGTCTGGATGACACTTTTCCATTCTTTCAAAATTTCACTTTGGGCGCCAATGTAGAAGGACGAGACTCTTATTTCAAAAGGCGTAGAGAATTAATTTAGTCATTTTTTTTTAGGAACCATTTTTATTTCCTTTCAAAGTTCCACAACATAGAACACAAAACAACAAAGAGCACAAAACACATTCTCATAGACCACTGTATTAAATTAGAACATACACTTTCTAGCGACACCTATCGTAAAAAAGGAGAGGGGCTTAATGAGGAATTTTCACGTTTTCTAATTTTAATTTTAAACAATAGAAGACAAAAAAGTAAGCAGGACAGTAGCTATTTTTCTTTCATTTGGGGGCCTAATTAGTGATTTCAAATGGGTTTTATAGCGAACTCTTTAACGTCTCTCAAAAACGATACTTTTCCTCCGCCGAGTTTGTGACGTCATCCTTCACGTTGACACCGAGCGCCTATGCTGTTTATATGGTAAAAGACGACTTTTAAATTTGTTTCTGTGTATAGTATCGCATATAGAATTTTTTTTATTATGTCTGGCATTAAAAAATCATATTATAAATTTTGTATTGTGCCACTCTGTAAAAATACAACAAATAATTGCAATGAGAAGATATTTTTCAGCGTTCCGAAAGACCCACATACACGTAAAATCTGGATAACTGCGATGAAAAGGGATGAGAATTTAAACCCCAAATTATCATATAAATCATTTCTATGGGTTTGTGAAGATCATTTTTCGGTAAATAAATGCTTGTTTTTGTTTAAATATTACTAATTTAGAACAATTAAAATATATAAAAATACATCTATACCTTTAAAAAGACTGTTGATTAACCAGTGCTATTTAACTTTTAAAACTGCTCATTTTCGAGTATTATCACAGAGTTCAAGTACAATAAATGTTTGATAAAGCATATAAATATCGTAAAACATAGATATCTAAAGCATATAATTATCTAATAAATAACTCGGGGGAAGGGAAGATTATGTATTTTCAAGGTATTATAAATATTTTCTTCGGAGATGCATACTTTCTTATGTGTATCAATTTACAGTCATATTTTTCTGTTAAATTGGCGACTAATTTGAAAAAAGTATATAATATTTTTAAAATACTTATAATGATATTACTTTAAAAATTAAATTTAATTTCAGAAACTTTATACATTTTTTAATTTAACATTAATAAAGGCAATAAAATTGTATTGCTATTTAAAAAAGCGTAAATAATTAAGTAAAGTCTTTTAAAGATTTTAAATTTCTTTTCATCAAATTTAAAATACTTAAGAATTGGTTTGGTTTTGGAGCGCTACGGTCTACTTTTTGTAACACGAGGGTCCTGGTCTCATAATAAATACCTCCTCTAATTTTTATTTTAATATATTGTATCTATTTCTGTTTATAAAAAGCGATGCTACTACAAATATGTGTATATGATATATGTATATTTATTTGACTTGTCTATGTCTACAAACAGAAGAGCTGTGTTTAGCATGAATAAAATATTAATACATGTTAAGTAAAATTGGATAAATATATAAAGGATTTTAATACCTTTGGGTTTTAATTCCCCGTATTTCTGCTCCCATAAAATCCGGATTTTTTTTCCCAAGAAAACATTGACATGCTGTCAATTTTCGGGAGGTTGTCTGAAAGTCCTTTGGTAAATCCAGGTAGAAGAGACATTTATGACAAATTGAGATAACTAAGCTATTTAAATCGATAAAATAAACCTTCAGGTTTAAATAAAAATTAATTTTGATAGCTAGAAAATTTCAGGAACTTTCAAAAACAAAATCGGAAAATAGTGCGCACTTACAAGCAATAAGAAAATATTGGACAACCTGAACGATGACGTCACAACCAATCACGGAGCGTTTTGATGTCACTTGATTTTCGCTTTACTTTAAAATTAAATTTTTAAATGATGGACCCAGTTTTTTACAGTTTTGAGAACATTTTTGGAATCTACGAGTCTGAAATTATCAGAAAAATACTAAGTTGTTCGAATCCCCCACATGTGCAAATTCCTCATTGTACCCGCTACAACGTTAAATAAAAAAAAAAAAATATTCCCCTCAAATAAACTATTTAGTTTATCAGCAAAATAATATCCTTAAAATGTTCAAAAATATCTTTAAGTATTAATAAAGTGAAAATAGAAGAAAAATTAAAAATTAATATACTGGGAACATTCTTAAGAATCAACAAAATATTTTGAATCCATTCTGAATATATGATTTAAAAAGATGGTTATATATTTTCTCACTATATTTGGCGGTAGGGGCGCAGACTAGTTTTTTTTTTTTTTTTTTTTTTTTCCACGGGCGCTAAAGGACCTAGTTACGGCTGTGGCAGCTGATCACAAGAGAACGAGAGAGGGTGGGTCATTCTCAGGACCCGTGGGAATTTTTTCATCATTGAGGAGTCTGGTCCACTGACCACTCCCTTGCTCTCAGCCCTTTTTCTCCCTCCCCCTCTTTTTGAGAGGGATCTTTCAAGAACCAGGCTGTTGGTTGTCGGGGGCTTGAGGGTGGAGAAGGTTGTTTCTCTTCTCCAAACGATGTTGTTTTATATCATGTATATATTGTAGATAGTCGAGATAGTAAAGTCTAGGGCTTTAAGCGATTGTTTTTACTAAGTTGCGATGTTACACAGCCCTGTTTAAACGTGCTACCCAATCCCCTAGTAGCCAAAAAATAAAATAAAATTTATTGAGGAAGCAATTTTTTAAATTCAATTTGTTAACAAAGTGGGCAAAATATTCAATTGTTTTGTAAACAATGTTTTATGGATAAAAAAAAAGTAAAATTCCTTTTTATTAATGAATTAGTTTAACACACATTGTAAGATATATATATTTTTTTCTGTAGTAATACAGCAAAGTGGTTGGTTGGTTGGTTGGTTGATTGCGTTTAGTGGCGCTAAATCCTCTAGGAACAAACTGCGCCAAAAAAGATGTGAAAATAATCTGAAGACGAAGTTTAGATAAAAAATTTTGAGAAAAAATAAAATAAAAGGTTCTAAAGCGGATTAAAGTAATAAAAAAAAATAAACATTCAACACAAAACATGTATAAAATTGAGTTATGTACAAATAAACAAGAATTGAAAATTAAATGAAAAATTAAGAATTTAAGTTATTAAATTAAAAATTTAAGAAATAAGTGAAAAAAATTGAGAATTGAAAGATTAAAAATTTAATATTAGAAAATTTGAGAAAAAAAAAATCAGATTTCGAAGTAAATACCAGTACGACAAAAAAAGGTGAACAAGTTAGGATGTGGAGTTTCCCCGATGATTACATTAAGATACGCGATGGATTTAAAAAAAAAAAATTATATACATTGATCTAAGACAAACACAGGGCGCTAAAATATGTGGAACTGTGTAAGGTGTCTTGCAATAAGGCAATTTGTCGCAACGTCACGAACTACTATAATGCCCTTTCCATTCATTTTCATGTTTACAGCAGCCAATAGACAAACAATAAACTGCCCTTCCGTTTGAAACTAAAGCCAGAATTATGATAATTTGAGAATTTGCCCTACTGCGTGAAATCGCCTTATATGCACACTGTGGAGGGGCTCCACTCAGCCAGCTAAATCAAAGTGGAAAGTCAGGAAATTGCAAAATGATCAGAAAAAATACAGAATATTTATAAAAAGTCAGGGAAATTTACAAATATATTATTCTTAAAGTCAGTGAAAAGGATCTGGATTTAATTTTTTCTAATTTGCTTGATACAATATATGGTTTGTGCTAATTTTATAAAAATCAGTCTAAAAAGGTAATAAAATATACCACTTTTAAGTTAATAATGGTTTTAAATGAGTAACTTTATTAATACTGATAATAACTATTACTACTTTTAAATTTAATTACATCTAACATCTGAGATAAGATTGCGTGTCATGTGGTCAGGGAAAGTCAGTGAATTTATCAGAGAATTTTTGCTTGGAATCCTGTAATAATATTTTGTACTTAACTCAATTGTTATTGTTATTATAGAACTATTTGCTTCGCACCCAGTCGTCTGTTTGGATAATTGGGAATCTCAAAGTTTGAGTAGCAGAACGATGTCCGAATGGTTAGGGTGCTGGTCTTAGGAACCGGAGTTCGTGGGTTCGAATCCGATGGGGAGCCGTTCGGAATTGGCTTTAAGCAGTAGGTCCCGGTCTCATTAGTTCAAAGAGTAGACCGTAGCGCTCCAAAACCAATCCAAACCAAACCAAAGGTTGCGTAACACAGTTTAATGGACCACTCCGAAAAGAAAGGGTTAACACAAAGCTACCAATATTTTGTCACCCCCTCAGAGCTGGTACCCTTTGAGGTCCCCTGGTACCCATCTGCATATGCCACTTTTTGCGCTTACGACCAACCGAGTTTCGACCTGCATTTCAGGGAATCCCAGAAGTTGTGGTTGAAACTCGATTATTCTGTGCCGAATGATGACATCTCCTTGCTATGCAATTCGTCAATCATTTTCATCTTACAAACAACTGTCAGTGTGTGACCTTGTTGAAATTCATTTTACTACCTGTCTTCCCATTTCAAAATAAAAGTGAAAAATGTGACCAAGTTATCTTCCCGCTATATAGGTATATAAACGATTTTACGTTCCCAATATTTTTCACTCTTCCTTTGCATGTTATTCTGATTGGCCAATTTTAATTTAACTGTAAATTATGAGATTTATATAGCTGAAAAGAGATAACTGTCTGCGTTCAATGGGTATGGTTTGATAATTTGCTTTGCTCTGTAAGTGAAAGCATGTTAACGGAAAGCTAGTTTGTTCGGTTTTCTTACTTGGATGTGTTGTCTTCATTCTTTTAGCATCCTAATCAAGGACCTAAACAAAATTTACAAACCTCGTTTATTTATTTATTTATTCTACATATTTGAAATTCCAACATAGAATCAATGTCAACGAAAAGGAAAAGTATAGCATCATCTATTGAAATTTTTAAAACATGAATCTAAAATATTGACCTTGAATTTTAAAAAAAATATTATTCAAGACTACAAACTTGTCTATACAGAGCTAACAAATGCGGTTCAAATGGACTCCAAAGCACTGCAGCTTTTAGTAAAGGAAGAAGATGAACTGAAGAAATGCAAAAGAAGTTATCTAAAATTAATGCGACTGTATTGAAATTCGAGTTTTTGGATTCCAAATACTGACCTTTTTATAAAATTGAACGTAGGATCAGTGAACTTTTAAAAGGCTGTAAAGAAATTTAACCAGGGAAAAAAAAAAGATTATTACAAAGCAAGCGATACTTGCGAGTTTTTCTTCGACTGTGATATCTAAAACACACACCTTGAAGATTCAGCTTTTATTTTAAGCATCCTGATCACTTTTATACAAACTAAATCAGTTCCAGATAACCAAATAAACAAATGATATTTACATATTCGTATATTTTTAAACACATTTGATTTGATTTGGTTTGGTCTTCTTTTTTGCAACACGAAAGCTAATAAGACCGGGACCTACTGCTTAAAGCCAATTCCTAAAGGCTACGAACATCCATGCCCTAGTGGGATTCTAACCCACGAACTCCGGTGCCCTAACCACTTGGCCATTGTACGCCTAAATATGTTTAAAATTTGTTGGATAAATGCTATAATTTCATAAATTATAAAATACAATTTTATTATACAGTATATATAAATTATATATATATATATATATATATATATATATATATATATATATAATACTTTATAGATTATAGGTATAAAATTTACAAATGAACAATACTATCTGTGACATATGGATTTAGTTGTAACTCTAGAGATCATTTTTCCAACCATATGCAAGCTTCTTCTTCAGAAATAAAGATAAAATGTCTACATCAGAGTATAGCACAAATATTTATTTACTTATTTTGAGTGTATGGTAATAAAGTTTTTTTTTTTTTTTTTTTTGTTACATTTTCAGGGGTGATCATACAGAAGCTATCGAAGTAGAATATGATCCAAATATTATTTCTTATGAAGGTCTCTTGCATCTTTTCTGGAAATTTCATGACCCTTGCAGCTGTCAAAAACAACAGTACAAGTCTGCCATATACTACACTTCAAAATTACAGCATGCCGAAGCCCTAAAAAGTAAAGAACAGTATGAAAAAGAAAATGGGAATCCTGTAATAACTGAAATATTACCCCTTAATGTCTTTCACCAAGCTGAAAAGTGAGTATCTTTTAAACAGCTTAACTTTCGCTTTGTGTGTTGAAAGAATAGTGACGTCGCAACACAAATACACCTATGTATTTGTGGGGAACTTAGTCAGGCAAACAAATTAACATTGAAGTGCTAGACGTTACTATGAGTTACTATATATATATATATATATATATATATATATATATATATATATATATATATATATATATATATATATATACATACATACATACATATATATGTAATATGGGCGAGACTCATTTAAAAGCACAACACATTTATTTCTGGTGAGATACATGAAATCCGTACAACAGGCAAACACTTTTACAACCTCGTTCTTCCAGACAATGTGATCCTGCACACACACACTTTTCAAGTAGGGATTTCTCAGGTAAAAAGACTACGAATAATCCCTAAGCACAATTGATCACGGGATAAAAAAATACCCATGTTTAAAGAGAACGCGCTAACTATTGGCTAAAGTAGTACAGACAGAGGCTGAATTAAGTCTATAGCGTGTCTGGAGGGAAAAATCAGAATTACCGCGCAAACCCCCAACGTACTTTATGAACAAAAGTTATTAAATTAATATTAAAATATGTAAATAAGGGATTTTAATATTACACACACACACACACACACACACACACACACACATATATATATATATATATATATATATATATATATATATATATATATATATATATATGTGTGTGTGTGTGTGTGTGTGTGTAAGGAAAATTCTCAGGGGTTTTCAAAACTTAAATCAAGGGTAAAAATTCCCGCGTCATTTTCCATTCCCCTTTTTAACCCCTAACCTAAATTGGCCACTGGGGCTACAGGTTACGCCCTCAGAGAAGGGGCCTGGCCAATTATAAACCTACATGGCCCTAGCGGACAATTTAGGAAATTTCCAAATAAAAAGGAGATACACGCTAGCGGAGACAGATTTTTCTAGAGATATTTTCCCACAGATGTTGACCCAGGTGTTACGTGTCTTGTACATAGAACTTCATGCTAGCTGACCTTTCAGTTTGTCCCTATGATGAAGTGGGAACCCGTCCTTCAAAGTTATCTTAATAAAGGTCTGTAGCTGAAACGGTATCATTTTTATGGCCATGACTGCAACCCCCCATCGAGAAGTCTGTCTCATTACATACATATATATATATATATATATATATATATATATATATATATATATATATATATATATATAAATCATAGTGATACAGAGGGCGACATGTTCCTCCGACTCTGTTTGATTGTCACTCCTCTTGAAAGACCCCCGACATAGAGTAAGTATATTCTATGTACCGGAATTACTCTATGGACCTTTGAGTTCACTTTCACCTAAGAAGGAGAAGGTGAAGGATAGGGCAACAGACAGGAGCGGTTTAAAAACCGCTGACTGAATATCCCATTTCAAGCATAGCTGTATCTTCAGAGGCCCAAATTTTGGTGCATCCACTCCTCTTAGTCGAAACACCCACTTCTTGAAAGTGGTTAAAATCCACTGGTGTTCAAGTCCTGATAATGACTGACTCTTCACTGATGACTCCTTGTAGTCCCCTCCCTCACAATAGTTTAGAAACTTACTATCCTATACATATTGTTGGGACTAGCAATCCGGTAAATTACTATAAAAAGTATAATGTTAAAATAAAATTTATAACCGATTATCCCCAAATGTTCATGTTTACATATTTTGAAGAACAATTTAAGTTCTACCAAACGGGCCAAAGTAAATGGCTTGAGCTTGAATGCCTGGTTCTGTTGTCCATCTATCCTAAACAGTGCATGTCAAATATTCATAAAACTCATTGAACTATAGGCAACATTAAAACTATATTAAAATTAAATTGAGTAAGTTGAAGTGAGATAAGAGTTTAGGGTAGGTAAATATGAAAATACAAATGAAAAACGGCCATATTTTATCACTTTATATACATTCTGTCAGGAGATGCAGTTGCCCATGATATGCTTGTGAGCTACAATCCTTATCGTTATTCTGCCGCAGTATACGCAAATTATGATGCAAATTTATTCCTGTTTGGTTTCTTCCTCGTTAGTGTTGCATTTTAAATGACCAGCATTGTGTCTCAAATGAAATGAAACTAATTTAAATTATTCACTTTAGATTACCGTAATTTAACTGGCCAAGGATCGCCGACAAACTCTGGCACTTTGCCTGCCCCCTTCTCCTCCCTTCCTCTCTTTCCTCCCTATCTCTTTCCATTTTCGTTCCTATTTTTTCTCCCCACACACACTCTCGCCCTCTCTTCTCCCTTTTCTTCTTTCTTCTTTATCTTCCTACCTCTTCTCTTTACTTTCACTCCCTTCTTATCTTCTCCCTCACATATCTCCCTACCTTCTCCCTCCTGTTCTTTATCTCTTTATCTCCTCCCTCACTTCTCTCCTTCCCTATCTTTTCCCTTCCCTTCTCTCTTCTCTATCTCCCTATCTTTCTCATCCCTCTTTTCCTCTCTATTCATCCTTCTCTCTCTCCATCTATCTCTTTTCCCGATTTCATCGATTTAGAAGAATTTAGAATATTTTTCCTTTATTGCTCTACTCTAGCGGTTCTCAACCTTATTTCGCGCAGCACCCGTATAGGAATAAATAAATTCAATGTCACAAATAACCCAAGAGTAGTCTGGATACGAAGGAAAATAAACAAAAACAGTTAAATTTTAATGATCATTTGACACTAATACGATCAATGAAACAGTTTAGATTACTTCTCCAATTTTTTTTCTGCTGACACTGCAGCACCCAGTTTGGGAACCTTGGCTCTAACTGTATGCTGAGTCAAGATAATTTGTCTTATTAGCTGTTATTCAATTTATTTACAGTTACCACCAGAAATATTTTCTACGGACTTATCACAGAGACTTCTACTTGAGCCTCCCTCAGGAAGATCCCATCACTTCTCTGCGAGATGCACGCCTAAATGGATTTCTCTCTGGATATGGAAATATCGAGGTAACAGCCTTTATTATTTAGACTGCCTTTATAAAAAAAAGGTCGAATAAGACATAATTAAAATCAAAAAGTATTTATTTTAACAATTCACAAATAGAAATCCTAAATTATTTTCACATCATTTAACCCTTTCGTGGGACAATTATTTCTCACCCCACGTTTCCAAACATTCAAGACAGAGCTGCTAATTTTATTCAATCGATCGAACAATTGATGACAGAGCAAAACCGAAGCGGGAATCAGTCTCCCCGTCGTTTCATTAACAAGACCAATATATTATGATGGGTTTTGCGCTTCTCACAGGTGTATTTTGCAAGATCGTGTAGGTGGGAAGTAATCTTCCCACGGCCCATGAAAGGGTTAATCTATATTCCTTGAATGCCTTGAATTAATCAGAAATAATTTATAATATATTTAAAATTTGGCAAATTGTCTATATTCTTTCCAGTAGCCTAACCGTGTGAAACGAGCTATAATGGTAATGCATCTGCATTTAAATGGTGATATATCGCCAAATTTGACGACCCTGGGAAATTATTGGCATCTATTGCAGGTCAAACCTCCGTCACTTCCGTAAGACAATTATCCTAATGCAGTCTATCCTAAAAATGACATATTAATTAATATACTTGTATATTCATGATTTATTTGGAATTTTGTACACTCAGTTTTATGCTATGTCTACAGTAAAATTTTGCCGAACGGTGGCTGAATGGTTAGAGTGCTGGCGTTCGGAGGCGGAGTTCGTGGGTTCGAATCCCACAGTGACATGGATCTTCGTAGCCGTTCGGAATCGGCTTTAAACAGTAGGTCCCCCAGGTCTCATTAGTCCTCGAGTTGAAAGAAGTAGATCGTAGTGCTCCAAACCAAACAGTTAAATTTTCACATGAATAAAAGAATAATTTACATACTACCATTTATTTTGCGAAATTGATTTTCTACCTTTAATCCCTAATTTTAGCATATAACCATCTATTCTTTGAGGTTCTGTGAACTTCACCTTCAAAATACTTTCTTGGGTACCGGTCATTTTGGATTTTTCTAGCTCAGATATCAGCTTTTTCATCTAGTTTTGAAATTGGAAATTCAACACCGTACACTAAATTTTATATCGCTATATATACTGTATTTAGTAAATATAACGAAAACTGCATTAATGATATAAGGTAATTTCCTCATCTAAGCTTACAAGACTTTAGATCTCACCGTTTAAATTTTTTTGTCTACACAAATTTACCACCGCAGATGGAAAGCACGCGAAAAAAAACTAAACTGAAAATAACTAAACTGAAAATAAAATTAGGAAAAATTTTACAAATCCACAATCTGTTATTTTATTAGTCTACTATTATTAAATTAGTTACAAATTTTTACTTTAATGTTTTCACATTTTCATTATTAAAATCTGAGCCATGGCAACTCGGTCGATCAGCAAAGACAATGATCTCTTAACCGGAGGGCTGTGGGATCGAGGATCGAGGCTCGAACCGGCCAAAGATGATCCTTGTTCATTAGAAGGACTAAGGCACTTAACTCTTTCGTGGGCCATTTATTTCTCATACGACGTTTACAAACTTTCAAAACAGAAGTGCTAATTATATTCCATTGATCAAACAATAGATGACAGAGCAGAACTGAAGCGGGAATCAGTCTTCCAATGGTTATAATAGCAAGGCTAATATATTATAATGAGTTTTCACTTCCCAGAGGTGTATTTTATTAGATAATGTTGGTGGGATGTAATCTTCCCACGGCCTTCGAAAGGATTAAATAGGTTTGTGGTTGCAATGTCCTCCAAGTTTCCAAACAATACCTCTAGAGGTAGCAGGCGAAACCTGGGATTGTTCTGCTTGGTTCCTGCTTCTAAATTAAGAGGACCCGATTTGTCTGTTTGTGTTGTCTTAAGTGGTAATGTTGGTCACTTATACGGTGCTCCTATAAAAAACGGTCAACCCAAATCGGCGGTTTTGTATGGGCGAATGCTTAACAGGCAAGTGCTCCCACGTTATTTATTTATTATAATCAAATTTTTGTTTCATTTTGTTCAGGAAAAATATTCATAATTTGAATCTCAAAAATTTGTTTTATATTTTTAATTTTAAGCATGCCCTACCTATTATTAAGTACTGAGACTTATTCTGTAGAGTACTTGGTGCTTCGCAGAATAAGCTTAAAATCTGATTTGTTGGTCGGTTGGTTTGGAGCACTACGGTCCACTGTTTTGCTACACAAGAATAATGAGACCCAGACCTGCTGCTCAAAGGCGTATTCAACGGCTACGAGTACCCATGCTAGAACTCCTCCGAACTCCAGTACCGAAGAGCAGCGCCCTTTCATCGTTCACAATCATCATTAGGCCTAGAAGTCTGAAAAAAAATTGCTGTTATTTCTCTCTCTCTCTCTCTCTCTCTCTCTGTTTTTTTTTATTTTTTTTAAATATATATTTTGTTTATAAGTCCGTATATATATTAAGCCCATATGTATGGCAAAATATATTTTAAATGAAAACAATTTTTAATCGTAATGAGCTTTAGATTTAAGTAGCTGTAGTTCATACATTATTGACAAAAAGTATGAGAAAAAAATCTATAACTTTTGTTTTGATTGTAATAAATTTAAGTTTGAATACGTAAACAGGGAAGAAAATAGGTACTCTGGCAAAAGGCTGCCTTGTGCCACTACCATGAATTATAGTAGGGAAAATATTTAAATATATTTTCTATAGTATTCACATTTCGCGGTTTTTGAAGGGCGCCTTGCCCTGCTTATTTTTTATTTAACTTTGACGCGCCCTGCCCCTTTTTTCTTTTCAAATTTATATAAATTCTGAAATCAATTAAAAACTGAGACAGTGCCTTTTTACATAAAACATGCACTTTTCATTCTAAAAAGTGCCCTTTCATTTAATAAAAAGTGCATTTTGTTTGACAAGTTCCCCCCGGCCCCTTTTTAAAAACTATGTGAACACTAGTTTTCAAAATATATATTATATTCAGAATGAGCTAAAAACTCACAATTAAGAAACTAACAACGTTATACTTATGTATTGCATAAAAAGAAAAGGTATCTACAGCATTACTTTCCTAGATTTGGTGTTCGCGATAGCTCAATGACTTTAAAGTAATTCCAACTTTTTGCGGTTTCTTTAACAATGAACAGTACGGGCACATTCCTAGCCGTTGTCCCAACGAGGAGCGTGGATATGATTTTATCGTTTTCAGATTGCCAAAATAAGTCCACGCGAAATTGTCATTACAAGCAGGCTTAGAAAAATTCTCATTGGAGATTCCCCCCCCCTACCCTTTTGTCCAGAACTAACGACCGGAATCAGCTGATTTGAAGCTTCCTATAAAAATTCAGAAAAAAAAATAAATAAATAAATTAAAAAAAAAAAAAACTAGCTGTAACCTTAGCTGGAGTTCCCAGGTAACTGGAATCGTAACTGACCGAAAAACGGTTGGCGAGACCGTAACTGACCCCGAGGTATAAAAGCCTAGAATTTTTCGAATCGGTGCTCCCCCACACTTAGATTTCTTTAACTTGTTTTCATGCTAACTCATTTTCCTAGTTTTGTACATATCCATCGTCAGTATTCCAGCACTAGAGGGCTTGGCCCAGGAAGTGCTGTAGCCAATTCTTTCTGTGAGCTTCTGTGAATCGGGGCTCCCCAGTCATAGCCATTTCATATCCATTAGTTGTTTGTAAAAATTCCCATGTATCTCAGAACTAGAGGTCTAGGCCCAGGAAGTTCTGTGTAACTTGTACTCTGCGACTCGGGGCTTTTCGACATTTTTTTTACGTAGGTGATTTGACCTCGTGGAGGCTTTCGCGTCTTTTGACCGGAGCCAGCTTTCTAGTGATTAAGTTCGGGAGATTCGTAAAGTCCGCTCATATAGGGAGCGGCAGAGTCTGTGATACCCAACGAGGGATAAATTGGGTTTGCACTGCACCCTGGAAAAGCGTCCCCACTTGTGTGAGATTATTTAATCTCTTTTCTTTCGACTGTGATCGTCGTGGTGATGTTATGCAGGCGACAATCCTTTGCATTTCGACTTGTTTTGGGAGATAAGAATCCCCTTGTATATAGCCGTATTTACTCAAGAAATAAAAGTGATTTCCAACTTTATCGTGACTGTGATCCTTCTTCACGCTACCTCATCACTCGAAAACATTGAAATCGTCACAATAGGCTTTCTAAGTTTTAGGATTATTTAAATCTATTCTGTTATGCATAAATGTTAATTTACACACATACTTTTGTAATAATTGTAATTTATTTTCCCACCCTACGGAGTAGCTTTAAGAAGTATTTTGTGCATAGATGACACCCCTATAAATGATGAATCCGTATCAAATGCCTCCTTTGACACGCTCTAAATCTGACCCTGTATGTTATAATGGAAAATGGCATGAAGAGGCTATAGTTTTATAATTAAAAAGGATTAAATATATTTAGTTTTAATAAATATTCCTTATTTCAAAATATTTACATAGAAAGCTATTCACGTTCATTTTAAGGTATATTAAGGGAGCAAGGGTTAAAAGTACAGGTATACATGCTATTGTCTTATGTCTCGAATAAGTCCCAAAAAATATTTCTTAGTATTCTCAAGTTTTCGTCGGATTCGGGAACATAGCGTTGTTTTATCCCCAAGGTACTGTTTAAAAATATTATAGACTTACCTATGGGGAAAATTTCTTTACTTCTGGTTTGTTTGCACTGAAAGAGATCTTTAAAACCATTATACCACGCGATTGGGCGGAAAATTATGCCAGAAAATGCGTGAGTTAATTTTTATAAAGAGCGAGAAAACTATGTTTATTTTTAAATTATTTGCAAAAAAAAATTAATATAGTCTTCTTTAAACGCAGATAAGGAAATTTTTCTATTATAAATTTTGAAAGGGGTCACGCACTGCCTTGAAGAAATTTTCTGCTCTAACAAAAGGGAAAATTTGTTTAAAGAAATCTATAAATGCAAACCTCTCATACGTTAACATGGAGCGATAGGAATCCAATATGGCTAGTACCCAATCTGTGATTTTGTAAACGCACCTTTTATTAATTTTTAATAAAAAATAAAGGATTTACTTAATTTTAATCAACAGAAGACAATAAATTTTCTTACATTAAATAGGCGTATATTTAAAAAAACATTTCTGGGACCAGTTGATGTAATAATTTTAAACAGTAGGGGTCTATCAAATTTCGAACAGCTTCACGTCTCATCAAGCCCAAATCTGGACCTGCTTTCGTGACCTTTTTGTGCACTGTTTTGGCATTGAACGTCAGCTCTCTTTTAAGCCTGAAGTTAAGTGCCAAAAGGGCAAAGGAAAATCTGAATTCCAATTCGCTACACACTCACTCAATCAGAGGCGCAGCCGTCACTCTCCTTACGCGAGTTTCTTTACACGGATTTCTTCTCACAGGATCTCACAGGAAGATTTCTCAACACTACTCCCTGGGCCAAGCTCTCTAGTACTGGAGTAACTATTAGTGGTAATGCATCAGACTATGAGTATGAGTTGGCATGACATACACAGAAAAGTTAAATATGGGTAAGGGGGGAAAAAAGAGAGAAATTGCTTAAGTTTTGGCGAAAAATTTAAAGCATAAGGTAGCAAATTGATTATACCAGTTGAAGAGAAAAATTAGTTCAAACATGATACGAGATAATCTGGTCTAATAAAAAGGACATGAATTAACACATTGAGAAGGTTACAACTATAATTTTTTTTATTTATTTTTATTTTTATTTATTTATTTAATAATTAAGCACAGAACGTAAGTAGAACTCCCAGATACTGTGCAACCACAGAACACTGTTGGGATTCAGAAGCCGAAAAATCGGCCAACAGAACGGATTTCTTAAACTTCTCGATGTGGGGACGCCATTTTATTTACGAAATTTTTGTGGGACCAAATAAGCATTGTGCAAATCCGACACATGCTTATTGTGACATGCGTGAATAAAACTATCTCTTCACTTGTACTATAATACACTATCACAGTTTTAGGTTATTAATTTTAATTTTTCATTGTAAGACAAAGGACAATGGGAGTATTTTAAATAAGTAACAAACTCAAAAGTATAATACAATAATAAAAGTAAATTCAATTACTTGAGTAAATTCTAACATTAACTATTATAGCTTGTCTATTAAGACTCAGTAGTGACCCCTTGGAAGGTCAATACTGAGAAAAACTCAATGCGCATGTGTTACTAAAACACTCTGATCTTGCATACTTAGGGCCTTTGACGAACTGACGTACAAAGGAAGTAAAGTAAATGCTCTTTTATAATAAAAAAGCGTCAAAACGTTTTCATTTTTTCATGTCTGTTATGTCTTTATCTATTTTCAGATACATTGGGTGCATGTATTTAGTAATTGTAAAATTATTATAACAAGTTAAAGAAATATCAAAATTGCTAAAATATTTGTCTGTACCCCTGCGTCAGATCTCACGACCTTAATCGGGGTCGTAACTTACAGTTTAAGAAACTCTGTATTGCGGCAAGCGTGAACAACGCACAGCGTGGTGATCCTTTGATAAATTATGAATATTTTACATTTTGATTATCTTCCTTCGGAGGCGAGCCGAATGATGGCCGAATGGTAGGGTACCGGAGTTCGTGATTCGAATACAGTGGCGAGCATGAATGTTCGTAGTCGTTCGGAATCGGCTTTAAGCTGATGGTCTTATTAGCCCTCGTGAGCAAAACAGTAGACCGTAGTGCTTCAAACTAGACCAAATTTCCTACAAAGACATAACATTATTTACCAATCGTGGTTTTTTTTTTTTTTTTTTTTTTTTTTTTTTTTGTACATGTATGCGCAGAGAATAAAGTCAAAGAGATATTTTAATTCCCATTTAATTTTCATCTAGTGCACAGACATATTTAATGTACCTTGTTTTCATTTTGATGATAAAAATAGAGCAAACTGACCTAAATTATTTCTTATTTACTCAGAAAAAGGCAATAATTGATTAAAAAAAAAATGTGTATGCTGTTTTAGATATATCTGTTCATGAACTGTTAAAATAAGCAATATTTTGATTTTAAAAAGGTTTTGTTCAACCTTTCCTTGTATATGGTTATAGTTTTATGGGAAAGCAAGCATTTAATATTACCCTTATTCCTGGAAATGTCTCTATGAAATAAAAGCGCCCCGCTGCCTCTCTGGCATCACTTAAAATGGCACCCTCGTGGTTGTAAGGTTGTTCACCCCAGACGCTCCGCGGCAACATTGCTCTCAATAATCCACAAAATCTGAATTCGGAATTAGATTTTCTGAATTCCCTAAAACTCATTCCATTGCTTCATCTACTTCAAATATATTTGATGATACCAATATCTTCAAAATATTAAAACATGTTGCATATATATTAAATAAAAATTCTAATGAATGAAAATGATTGGATTTCAGTCTTATCTACAATTAAAAACAAAAATATTTCAAACAGATTTTTCGATATTCGTCGACGAGAAAAAAAAAAAAAAAAATACTCTTAATAGAAACTTTTAAAAAGGTTTAACCCCTACGTTGGATATCCTATCCTTGCAAATTTGGCTTTTTAGCTTTGACTTTGCTAAAATCAAACTTCATAGTCAGAATAACGAGCGAACACTGTGACTGCACGAATTTAACAATAACACAATATTTACCTGATTAAAATAAGCTTGCAGAAGACTTACTTACTGTCAAAACGGCATAGTCTGCCCTTCTATCTAACTGTTGCAGGTAAGATGAGTTCTTTCATATCATTGAGATGTAAATATAAGTCAAACTCCAGCATTAACAAATACCGCTCGATAGCAATTAATACCAGGAAAGATAATCTCTATTTCTTCCGGAATGTTTCTCATTCCCTCAGGGACACCGGAATATGTTTACTCTTTCAAGCCTTTTAGAAGCAGAGCTTTGAACCGTAATTTTTTTCGTTCCGGTTCAATTTAATATACACTGCTCAAAAAATTAGAAGAGCAAGTAAAGAAATAAAGAAAATCTTGCGAGACAGCCACGCATTGGCATAAAATGAATGGTATACGCGTATCAATGCGCAATACAGAAAAAATATGTAAAATTTTCTAATTAAGCTTTAATTCTTTGAAAAATATGGAAAAAATATGAAAAGATGATTTAGGCCAACAATTTGTTACATGCAAGCGATAAAAAAGGTATTGTTTAAAAATAATGCAAGATTTTTAATATGGCTTGGGGTCTCCTCGAACAGCTAAGATTGCTGCACACCTGTTTTCCATGGATGTGATAATGTTATCAATAAGATTTTGGGGAATACTGTTTCACTCTTGAAGAAGTGCAATCTCCAAATCTCGGAGAGTAAAAGGAGACCTTAGTCTCGCTGCAGTACGTCGTCCGAGCATGTCCCATACATGCTCGATTGGACTGAGGTCAGGAGAGCACGCTGGCCATTCCATACACTATATTGTTTTAGCTTCAAGCCTGTCCTTTACAAGACGAGCTGTATGCAGTCTGGTATTATCATGCTGGAAAACAAAGGAATCTCCAATGGTTGCAGCGTAAGGTATGACATAAGGTCTCAGTATCTAGTCTGCATGCCTTCGGGCCGTCATAGTACCCTTCCGAATGATATGCAGGTCCATACGTTCCCCTATGCTGATTCCATCCCCATAAAATCCAACCAGCTTGTCTGTATTTTGACCTTTCCTGAACGAATGTGGGGTTATTTCGAGTGCCCCTTTCTATCCATACCAAAACACGTCGTACTCCAGACTGAATCTGGACTCGTCTGTAAACAGCACTTGGTTCCAATCATGCTACTCCCCATCTCGATGTTCAGCAGCCCAACTTCTTCCGGCCTCACTGTGGCTTGAGGTCAACTGAATTCTGACCATTGGCTTAAGTGCATAGAGATGAAGCCCTGATGAAGCCTATTACGTACTGTTTTCCCCTTCGTCCTGCTGCCAAGAGCAACTGTTTTCACAGCTGAGTAGTATTGTCTGTTCTGTTTTGACGAGCTGTTAGCAGTATATACTGGTCATTAGTTGGTGTAATGGCACGTGGTCGACCTTGCTCTGGTCGACATCTAACATTCCATGCTTCTTGGAATCGATTCCACAACCTTACAACGACACTTCTGGCGACTCCAACAGCGTCCACGACACTACGTTGTGTTTGCCTTTATTCAAGTCTGCCTATAATACCATGCCATGGATTCCGGTAAATCACTTTGTTGAGACATTTTCAAGTCACCTTTTCTCAAAAATAAATAATTAATTAATAACTGAGCTATTGAATTTCCCATTTAACAGACGTTTCTGTAACATCCCGATTTCTGCCCTTATATTATTTTTCTGGTTTTCTGGTTGAACTTTGATTTGCATATGAAGTTTTCTTCTTCTGTTTCCTGCTAGTCTTTAAATCATGGATAATTTATTTTATGTTACTTATCGGTGTAAGTATTTGCAAAATTTCGTTAAAACCATGTGCTCCCCTAATTGTTTTGAGCAGTGTATATCGGTTCAGTTCCTGTTTCATTCCTCCAAAAATTTTGAGTGTAATTCCAAATAAATAATTTTATTTTATATATATTCTTATTCTTTTTAAAATATAATTCTATCATAAACCAAAAATGTAATTCTATGAAAATATAGACGACTTTATTCTCTTTTTAATCGCATTTAACAACTTTGTTCATGATTATGTCGCTTATGCGTACCCTTGTTGCCTGACACTTGCCGCTCACATCGTGCATTTGGCATTGCAATAATTATGTAAAAATATGCTTATTTATTTATTTACCATATAAAATTGCCTCTAATTATTAATATATCTTCTAACTGTGCAATTTTGGTTTGCTGATGTGACTTTTCTCCCGAGAATTGTGGTAGCTTTATTTTAAACATGTTATTGAAAAATGTGAGTCAACCCCACTGAAATTTATATTATTGATAATGATAGCATGTATTTGAACGAACATATATTGAATAGTCCAGAAAAAAAATGAGACCAACGCAAGGTCCTATTTTCTCCGATTTATTATTTTAGGTACCTTATTCCAAAATAATCAAATAATAAAACACCTTCAGTTGCTGTCAGTTTAAATTAGCGTCAGTAAAATGTCGGACCGTTGTCAAAATAAAATGGTAAGGAGAGGTAGTGTCTTATTATTTGATGTTTACAAAACAACTTATATTGATAAAACTGAAAAAATATGGAAAATATTTCAAAGTTTCTTTTTATTTTCTCACGCACTAACATACACCAAAACTTTTTTTTTTTTTTTTTTTTTTTTTTTTGAACGGTAAATTGGTTCCTTTGAAAACCGTGTAAAAATACTCAATGTTTATTGCAGATAGAAAATATTCTACATTTGTAGTCCGTCCCAGATCCTGTTCACGTAGGACATGCCAGATTCCAATCTAGTAGCAGAAGATAGTATTCGAAATATCGGATATACTGACATTTAAGTCTTAATTTTACGGTAACCCCCAATTTGACAGTTTTTTAAACCACACCTCTTAAAAAAATGTATTTGATGATATTTTAAACTGTGTTAATATGTAATCGCGTAACAGTAAGCACTAAAAACAGGTTTTGGTATATGTTATTATTTCATTCAATTAGTATGTAATCGAACAAATCATAAACAAGTAAATAAACACCGAGAAAATGTGCTATTAGTATACAGAACAAATAGATCTTAAAAATTAATACACAGGCACTTACGATATCAGTAATTATAGTAATTCAACATCAGAAAACAGATCCGTATGAGGACTTGGTGAAGAAAATGATTACCACGGGCGCAACTAAGTTAGAAACGCAAAGCAAAAGAATAGAGAGCCCGCTGAGAGTTACACGTGATTTTTAATTTATTCAGTACTTGGCTATTTACATCAAGTTATGCTTACTCTCCATATATTAATATAGCCTATGTGTCAATAGCCTTTTTACGTCTCTTGACCAATTAGATAAAGAAACGTATTATCACGCATACATCATAATCCCTTTCTTTCTTAAGGCACACTATGGCCCACTGCAAGCCATGACTACCGTCTGGAACGTGTTTGGCTTATCGTGGTCGATGGCGGCAGGCAATAGAATAGCCTTGGCGGATGATGGCTTCGGAGGTGGTTTTTCTCCAAAGATCAAAGGCAGCTAGATGCGCAATTGAAGTGCGCAGTAGACCCTATGGACGAATCCACGAGCTCGGCTCATTTAGTGCCCAGCATGTGGATACAACCCGTGAACCATCGTCCAAGGTCATCATCAGGAAGTGGTGAACAATTGGCCATAGTGTGGAGGCTACATTAGGCTCTGGATACTTCCTGCTGAGCAGCTGGCTTGTCTAAACAGTCCATACAAACATCCGTGAATAATCACATGCTCACATACGAAAAATATAGCACACACACTGATATTTTTTCTTAAAAATCCTCTATACATGTTCATTCAGCTGAATTAGATCTGACTTCTACAAGTAGTTTCATGCGAAACTGGAATAGAAAAGAACTAGTGAACATCGAAACAAGAAATCGAGAAACAATGGACATTCAATGACGGTAATTATATGGTTGACGTTAAATTAGAAAATGTTGATAAGTTAATTACAGTAACAATATGACAGAATATATATCGAACCGAAATAAACCGATTTTTATTTTGGTTCAGTTCCGGTTCGAAGTCCTGCTCAGAAGTCTGTTTCTTCTTTTTCGCCTTTCACAGGGCCAATCTCCTCCACCCGCTCTCCTCATGGCGATCCGCCATAATCTTTTTTTCAATGCTTCTCGGTCCTCCCTTTGATGTTTGGAAGAAAACGCCTACAAAAGATTGCCTGGCTCTACAATGTCTCCAAAAATGTCAAATTCGGTAACTTTATGAGTTCTGTAACCGGGTGACTCGCAACCCAGAGGATCACGTGTCTCAGAGGTCGTGTGTCTGCATCCGATAAGCAAAATGAGGAATCCCGCACCGCACATGTTGGCAAATTAGTCGTGGGTCACCCAGATTTTACACATGCAATATTAGGTTTCACATTAAATACGTTTTTATACTGCATTTTTAATATGCATCTAAATGAATTTTTAATAAATAATAATATGAAGAGAGCACAAATACACTTTTTCTTTAAGGTATTACACATTACATGTTTATAGTTTATGAAACAAATACTCTTATTATTAAAGCATTATAAAAGTATTATATAATTGTGGATTGCCAAATTTTTTTAAATTCAAATTTGACTGGCTCCAGGTTAAAGGTTGACTAACACTGAGATACACACTGCAGTAATTCGGAAATTCGATAGCATAGATTATGAAAGTTAATATTCAATGAAGTTACATCTATGACAGTAACTCATACGGCCTGCGGTAGCTAGGTCTTATAAAAATAAGTTTAAAAAGGGAATCTATTACCGTTATAGTACAGTAATTACCCTAGACAGTAATTGGCAGACTTTCGAGAGAGAAGATATAAATTATTAAATAAACAATCTAACAGTATCTAACATAAACTCCTCAACCCCTAGGGGCCCAACGCCAATCTCCGTTTCCTAGACCAAGGGCACTGGGGTGCGAAGCATATGGTCCGGTTAGGTGGTCAACCAGACACGGAACTCCCAGTGTTTAATTCCCAAACATGTTTGATCCTCTGTTTATCTACCCAATTAAGGGATTAAAGACTGAGTCAAGCTTGCCCAGCCCGGGGATCGAACCTCGGACCTGTGTCGCGAAAGTGCGAGGCGCTACCCCAACGCCACTGCGCTTCATCTAATAGTATAAAAGGGATATTTAAATGTATTGATTACTATTAATGCAATACATCGAGTCAAAAGTTTAAAGGGCCATAAACATTTATGCAAACAGCGCAGTTTGCCGACTTCTGCTCTAGACGTTATTTTTACGCCTAGTAGTTAAAATAATGATCTGATAAAAACTGAAAATAACTTGAATATACAATAGATCATTTTTAAATTAAAAGAATATGTATTACTAATCTTTCCTTTGCTTTAAAATAAATGTTTAAGCAGTTGCCTTACTTGCAGGCGTTACAAATTGTTTTAATATTTGATGATAAAATTATATGTGCTCTGGGCATCTTGTATCTGACAATTTCTTTAATATAGAAGAATCCTGGTCCGAGAATTCTTTGGGGTCTTTGATTGTTAATGAAAATAAGCAAATATAAACATACGTTTTGACTGTTGACTGAAAATTTTAATTATAACTGCATTAAAAATGTGTAAAGTTCGGGTTGTGCACGCCCGACGTTAAATCTCTCTGCAAAAATCTAACGCGTTTGTAGTAATAGATTGCCTCGAAGTTGTTCTTTTTAAAAGATTTTTTTTCACATTTATTCTTCAACTGTTAAATTTCGAAGACACTTTTTTATGTGATTTCATTCTATGATTACGATAAATTGTATGGCAACATTTAAAAAGGTAAGTTGCTTTCTTAATGAGAAGACAGAAACAAACAGAATGAGAACAAACCTTCCATTTAATTTTTTTTTACCGATCTTGTGCAATATTCCTAATCTTAAACATTTACATCTAACAAAGCTTGAAATCGAAGATGAAGCAATTTAGAATAATATTACTTATTAGAAACTATCTATTCCTCTACAAAAGACATGTGGGAGATATCAGTTTAAAAAATAATTTTCCTTAAAGAGGTTTCAGTTTTAGCTTAAATATAGGCAATAAACTGCACGTACACATTTCTTATTAGTATTCCTAGTAGCTTCGTAGATTCGAACGTGTGTAAAAATACATTACTAGAGTTTTAATAATTTCTAATTTTGTTTTTAGGATCTTGAAGGTGAAAAAGAAAAACTAGGGCTTACAGATGAACAATTTCTGTATGTCAAAAGACACTTCACAAAAGAGCTGCAACCTGCAACTGTTGAACCGTTTTTAAGAACAGTAGTGACTGTTGGATGGAACTTTCTAAAAAAAGCATCTCGTTTCTAAAAATTGTTTTTATAAGAAAAAACTAAAAAAGTTTTGTAAAATAAAATGTGTATTACTAAGAAAAAAATGTCTACTTTTATTGCTTTAACATATCACCCATGCATATAAAACTAATCATACAAAACTTATTGCTTGAAGTTGACTCCAAATGACTTCTCAGATCCATGATATCAGCTGAATTTGAAGTCAAACTCCAGAAGCGAAAGGCAGCGGGCTACCTATTCGCCCATTGCCCAGTTGTAGTACTTACATTGCAAACTGTAAACACCAAGAATTCACTTTTTAGATGTTTCAAACCTATATGGCCGAACGATGGCTGATTGGTTAGGGTGCTGGCCTTCGGTACCGGAGTTCGTGGGTTCGAATCCCACATTAGCATGGATGTTCGTAGCCGTTCGGAATCGGCTTTAAGCTGTAGGTCCTGGTCTCATTAGCCCTCGTGTTGCAAAAAGTAGACCGTAGCACTCCAAACCAACCAAACCTGTATGCATGTATTAAGTTACATTTTAAAACTTCCTTCTTTTGACCAGAGGTTAAGTACAATAAGAGGCACTTGTAAACCCTTAATTGGACGATTGCTTAATGCTGCCTGTGAAAAAGGGAAGAGAGAGGGCGCTGATGATCAACGTCCGTTTTTTAAGTGTTGTTAGTTGGCAGGCGAGCGATGTGAAGCATACCACGCTAATAATATGGCTCCGATTGAAGGGGGCATACCTTATAATAAGGCAGTTGTAAATATTGTATATAGTATGTCTGTGTGAATAAAGTGTGGGTTTAAAAGAACCATCGATTGGACGATTGCTTAATACTGCCCTTTTTTTTTTTCTCCTTTCATAATAGTGTAACGTATCCGGTCCCTGTTTTAGGTGACACAAGGAAGAATCAGGTGTATCTTGATTTATGAATTTATTTACACTTCTGCTATATGCATCATTTCACAACTACACAAAAAAAAAAAACAATTTCCGATCACAGGTAAGTGATTAGTACACGTAGGCCTGAGTAGAGACGGGTGCCTAAACTAAAATCAGTCTCTGGCGAAATATTGGTGATTCGAAGGAAGAAACAATTCGGTAGCTCTCGCGAAAGTTCACTGAAGTACTGGTAGAATATAAAAGCTAAGATAGTTCCGAAGGAAAAATGCAAACAATCCTGAAGAGGATTATATTAGAAAAGGAAACCCAATGCACAGGGTATCGTTTCAATCTCAGCAAGAGATATATCCCAAGACGGGATTTCGCTAAATAAAACTCTCCGATGGAGAGACTGGTCGAGGCGATCTCCGAGTTAGCCGATGCTGGCTACTCTTTAAAGAAAGGATCCCAAGGTGGGATTATAGAAAAAAAAAACCCTCTCCGGTAGAGAGACTGGTCAAGGCGACCTCTGAATTAGCTGGTTGCTAGCTAACTAACTTCTCTAAAAAACAAATCTTCTCTCGTCTCTTTCTAGGGGAGGGGCCTCACCCACAATTTCATTATTGGATCACCTAGCGATGACCTCACCTTCGAACAACTGGATTGGTCCGGGTTAAACAATCATCGGCCGCAAACCCAGGGGTCCCTGGAATTCTTAGCGGCTACATCCAAGTCGCGGTAAATCCTTTGTCGTTCCAGTGATCATATTTCTGGCTGTCAATGAAGGTGTCGGGTTGTCTGGTATATTGTTCCTCTACTATAGGACACAACAGTGTAGACATCGTGGTGCCGGGGAAAACAATCCTTTTGTATCCACACAAGCGAAGTCCACCTCTCAAAGCAAAGTTATTTGATGTCGACACACCGCTAAATCACGCCGTTACAATAGTAATTTATCCCGCCTACATTCCTGTGATGCCGAGGTTTGTTACTGATATATATTTTAGAAAGAGACTACAGATGTTCCATTTACACTGTATAATTCTATCTTCCTTGTTACGTACTATTTCTCTGCTTATTCGTCAAAAGAGGTCACGTGCTTAACTAAGTGTTTATAGTAAATACATGCTTTTTACTGTATTCTGCAGGGGCTTAACTAGGTCTTTTAGCGCCCGTGGCAAAAAAACTGGTCTGCGCCCCACCCCTGTCACCAAATATAGTGAGAATACATATGATATAGGGTTTTTTTTTTTCTATATCATATATTCAGAATGAACTCAAAATATTTTGTTAATTCTTAAAATATTTTTGGTGTAGAAGGACGAGACTCATTTATTACAAAAGGCGTTGGGAAATAATTAGTCCATTTTTAGGAACCATTTTTATTTCGTTCGCTATGTTCCACAACACAGTACAAAAACAACAACATATACAACGCGCACATTCAGAGAGAGATCACTGGCACTATGGAAAACAAACTAGATGGCTCTGTTAGCGCCATCTATCATAAAAGGAGAGGGGAGTAATTGTACCCGCTACATTAGTACATTAAATTTTTAATTTTTTTCTTCTATTTTTACCTTATTAATACTTAAAAGTATTTTTTAACACTTGGGGGATATTTTGCTGATAGTTTATTTGAGGTGAATATTTAGACCTTATATTATTATAAACAATTGGGGAATTTCTAAATTTAAATTTAGTTTTAATAATTTTAATAAATTCAAAATTTAAAATGAATGCCCGGATTGATTTACATTAAAGCATATTAGGGGTGAACATTTTATAAGAATCTATAACAAATTTAATCTCTAGAAACATTGTTAAAAATAAGAAAATTCATAAAAAAATAATTTTTAAACACATTGGATTTTATAGTTGAAAAATTATTCCTCATTTCTACTCGGGGCGAAGCGTCCTCTTTCGGGCCCCATTTTCCTCACGGGGAGGCGCCCCTAAGACTGATGCCACCTTTGCCACGTCTTAGTTACGGCCCTGGTATTCTGTGTTTTGTTCATAAAAACTTTTAAACGATTGCTAGCGAAAGCTTCACTTTCGATGTATGAGTTTTCTTTCTGCTAACAGGTATAACAGAAAGCACATGAATGGAACCTGCTTGGAATGAGCCAGATTACCCCTAGAACAATGAATGCTAGACGCTTATTGAAATGGAGGTTCACAAAACAATTTACAAAAATTAAATGTGGAGAGGCTTAACTTAAAACACGTTTACGTTTTCACCGGTTAAAGATTTTATTTGGAGAGCTACGGTATATTCTTTTGCTGCACGGGGGGGGGGACGAGTTCATGGGTTCGAATCCCTAAAACCCTATTCTGAACGGCTACAAATGTCCATGCCAGCATTAGAATTCGAACCCATGAACTCGTTCCGAAGAACGGTGTCTTACCTATCGCTCTGCTGTAAGTTAAAGAAAAACAATGCATGTAAAGGAAAAAGAATTCTCCTAGAAAAAAAAATTATAGAATTTCTTGTTTTGTACTAAGGAGTGTAATAAAACCATAATATTGCTTACAATATATCTTTGAACACTGAGTACAAAACGTGTGCAATACGTGCGCAATGAGCCGCGGTAGCTCAGTCGGTAAAGGCAACGATTTCGTACCTGAGAGGTTGCGGGTTCGGAACCCGAGCCGGCCTAAAATCCGCCGTGTTCGTTAAAGGTGACTGGGACACGTAAAATATGTTCGTGGTCACAATGCCCTCCAAGTTCTCAATTAATACCTCTGGGGGTGGCAGGCCAAGTCTATGGGTCTTCTGCTTGGTCCCTGCTTCAAAATTACGAGGACCCACTTGAGCATAAGTCGTACTTTCACCCTTGTGGTACTCGTTGTAAGCGAAAGGCGCACCCCTTTGCTTTAAAACGTGAGCCTCCGGCTCAATCATGCTTGGATTCACCAAGTGGCATAAGTCAACAACAACAACAACGTGTACAATACGTGTCTAACTCAACACACTTATTTTTTGTTTTTTTCTTATAACGTTTTCACTGAATTTAGGCACGTCATTTCTGATGCTTTATTTCTATTAAAACATAGATCGAGTATCGCTCAAAATGTTTCTTTAAAATATCTTAACTTGTATTAGAGTTGAGAACCATCTCTCAGCTTCAGCAGTGGCCATTAGAATGGCAACAATAATTAGCAACGGTTTAGGTCTCTAACATTCATGCTGTTAGCGGTATTCGAACCCGCGAGCTCCGGTACCGATTGCAGTGCCCTACCCATTTGGTCATCGTTCTCGGATCACTGATTAAGTGCCACTGCTACTATTTACACTAGTTCGTAATATACACTCAAGAGCCAAAACATTACGACCACCTGTCAATAACGAGTTGGCCCACCTTTGGCGCGCAACACAGCTAAACCCGCCTTAGCATGAATGCCACATTCCTTGGTAGATGGCCGGAGACAGATTGTACCAGATGTTTAAGCACCGGCTATGCAAATCTGAGATATTGCGAATTGGTGGTTTTGAACTGAGCTGCCGTCCCATGACATCCCAAATGATTGGATTGAAATCCGGTGAGTCAGGCGTCCAGGACATTAACTGAAATTCAGCATCATGTTTCTGGAACCACTCCAACACAATTTTAGCCTTGTGACACGGGACATTGTCCTGTTGGAACATTCCATTTCCAGTTGGAAAAACAGACGCCATGTAAGGTTGAAACTGGTCCGCAATGATGTTCAGATACCCTGTAGAATTCATGGTCTGCTCTACCACAACCGCGGGTTCCAGAGACGCCTAAGAGAATGTCTCTCAAAGCATAATACCGTCACCACCGGCCTGAGCATGACCTACTGTACATTGCGGGAGAAACTGTTTGCCTGGAAGACAGCGTAGCCTGACACTGCCATTGGCGTGATGAATGACAAACCGTGATTCATCTGACCAGGCAAATCTCTCCCACTGATCTATGGACCAGTCGCGAATGTTCCAAGGCCCAGCGTAGGCGGAGTTGGCGATGACGCTTGGTCAGCAAAGGCACACTAGTGTCCGTAGCCCCATATCCATCAGTGCCCACTGAACAGTGTGCTCTGATACAATTATACTTGGCTCTGCATTGTATTGGGTTGTCAGTCTGCATTGCATTGTATTGGGTTGAGGAGCCACTGTCTGGCTCCGGTTTTGCTTCACCATGCGAGACAGTCTCCGACGGCCTTTTTCTTTGATAGCGTATGGACGTCTAACACCATGTCGTCTACTGCTGGTTTCACCGTCATTCATCCACTTTGCATAAGTACTAACAACTGTAGATCGCGAACAACCCACGAGTCGTGCAGTTTCGGAAATACTTGTTCCGAGCCTTCGAGCCATTACAATCTGCCCTCTATCAAAATCGCTTAGATCCGCAGCCTTTCCCATCGCACACAGAAGTAAGTGAAAGAATGATACTTCAGACTCTCCAGCAGTAGTTAAATACCACTTCCTGATCACGTGCCTTCCACTTCATCCAACCGAGTTCATTGCAAAATGTAGAGATGGTCATAAGGTTTTGGCTCTTGAGTGTATATACATACATGCACACATATATAAAAAAATGTTAACAAGAAAAAATATAATAAGAAAATCGAAAAATGAATAAACTAACCAAATGCATCAAAAGAGAGAATTTAGACGAGATAATGACAAACAATGCAAGGTCATCTTCTATCCCCGGAAATTGGTAAGGTATGGCATGGTATGGAGTTCTACGGTCTACTTTTTGCAACACGAGGGCTAATGAGACCGGGACCTACAGCTTAAAGCTGATTCCGAACGGCTACGAACATCCATGCCACTGTGGGATTCGAACCCACGAACTCCGGTACCGAAGGCCAACAACCTCACCAATCGCCCATTGTTCGGTCCCGGAAGTCGGTTTTAAGTTCCGTTTTCTTTGATCGCACGTATAATCAAGGAAAGTCCAATTGTTCTGTGCTATAGTAACCCACGTTATCTAGTACGTTAACTCTACGCATTAGCATATTTAAAAGGTGAGAAGATGAGAAATTCATCCTGGAAACTGACAAAAGTCTGGAAGTGCATTTAATATTTACGTTGTTAAAATTTTTCTTTATTTGGGGAAATTTCTTATATTTTTCGTTATTTTTTTTATTTATGGGTTCACGCACTCGTGTGCACAAATAAAAGCCGCCACTGCCTTACCGACAGATATAAAATTAAATATTATTATAAAATGTACCAGAAATGCTTTAAAAGGTTGCTAATCAGGGGAATATTTATCAGAAATATTCCAGGATTTTATCACAAGCTATTAAAAGCTATCGATACATTTGATAAAAACTCAATTGAACAAATCAATTATATTAGATAGTTATAGCAATCATCGTCATTTCTAACATCATTTTGGATAAAATTATTGATAACAGAGGTTAAGAGTACAATGTACTTTGATATTACAAATAATTTCGAAATTGCCTACTTATTTTTGTTACTTTATAATAACTTTAAAATAACTAAATATTTTAATAGTTATTACTACAGTTTACAGACTTTGGTTACCCTTTTGCTTTTTTTTTAATATTATTTAGTAGTTTAATGATTTAATATAATGACAGAATTCATAAAAAAATGTTTTTACATTAGTAGAATATTAACAAAGAGGACAGGGAATAAGTATAAAGAAAAGTCTGTAAACAACTGCAGAGATTTTTTTTTCTTTTGTATGGATGTCCTGAAAATGGAGATATATTTATTTTGATATAGTTTTGATAAAAATGTAAATAATACTTACATAATATACATGACATCAAGTTATCACTAGAAAACAAATAGTTACATTTTTAATTTTAAATGAGATAATGCAAGAATTCGGAAATAAACAAATAATCGGATGAGTAAACGAGCTTGACTATAGGAAATGTATCTTTCTTTTCACCAACAATACAATATATATTTGTGTGTATAATATATCACGTAAAAATGTACAACTTTAATAATGAGGAATTTACTTTTATGCTTAATTAATTTTCGTATTATGTTATTTTTTAATTAAATGAATCACAGTAAAAAATTAAGAACTTTATTTTTACTTCATCAATTGCATGCAATATGTAAACAAACTTTTTTATTATATACTGTAACTATCCGTTACATGACCCTAGCGAAAGAGGAGCGGAAGATGACCTTTCGCAGCGGATGGTTAGCGGCAGGTAGAAACGGGTGGTCTTAACAATACACGTTTGTGTACTAGGTCCCGGACTTAATTGAAAACTGTCCGTGTTCTGGAGCCAGAGCGTCTGAGATTTTGTGAGACTATTGAGTGAAAAGAGAAATGATTGTAAATTGAGCTACATTAGAGTGCCACAAGTGCGCCATTAGCGGTAGCGAAAGAGGCAATTCAGTTGTTTGGGTCGGCTGATTTAAAGACGGATTTTCGGCCACATCTGGAAACGAAACAGCTGATTCAGGCTGGAAGTGACCGCATTATTGCATCATCCTAGTTCTGGAAGGTTCCAGAAGAATCACGTGAAGGGAACCGGGGCCGCTATAAAAGAAGAGTGGCGGAGCCAAGACGAGGTTTTTCTTCTTGAGAGCTTCTTCTTGAGAGTTGCTTTTGGAGCTGTTGTGTGGAGCTCGAGAGGAGTTCACTCGTCTCTCCGATTTCCGGAATTTGCGTTTTAGAGACCGCCAGCGTCTCTGTTTGCTAAGAAATCGACTTTCAACTTTGGGATCCTGTTCCCGTTATCTTACTATTTTTTTTTCTACTTCGTGCATAGAAGTAGGTCGCTGAGAGTGACCCTTGCTCTCATTTTGGATCGTCTTGCATCCCGAGTTTCCTCCACGAACTCCAGCGAGATACGCACTCTGAGCGTTTGAACCTTGGTGTGAAAGCCGACTGTACTAACCGTCAGCCCAGAGGTGATAGTGTCAGCGTTTCGTACCGGCACTAATTAGCGAACTGTTCCAGTGATTTAGAAGATTTAGCTACAATGTACCCAAGCATCGCAATTGTGTGAATGTTATCTCAGTACGAGATCCCAGAAGATTTAGAAATCTACTGAACCTGTACATAGCGGTACATAATTTATTCACCTGAATAAAATATTTAGTCTAGATTAAACAGTTTTCTAATCATTGACGGCGTCGTCTACCATATCTCCAGTAAGTTATAATACATGTATACATTATTTTTGTAATAGGAAAATTTTAAATTCAATATAAAAGGAAGTATTAAACAGATACCCAGAATAGTTTTGGTTTGACTGCTGATTCGTTTGGAGAGCTGTATTCCACCGCTTCTTAAAACGAGTATGAGACCTGGTCCTGAGACCAGGCCTTACTGCTTATAGCCGATTCCGGACGGATACGAACATCTTTTACAGCAGTGGGATTCGAATGGACAAACTACGGTAACAAACAGCAGCAACCGATTCATTCTGTCAAAAACAACTTCGAAAACAAGGGTTAAATTTGAAAGAAAATCAATTTGCAGTCAATTAAAAGTAATAAAAGGGGGCATGCATAGTGTGTACAAACATCTTCATGAAACTACCTTTATGATTTTAATCAAATGAGTAATAAGTCTATACTATACTTGGGAGTAGATCATTAATAATCTTCTTTCTCATGAAAAACTACTATAGCACAGATGAACATCTTTATATTTAGTCAACCTCTTAAAAGCCTTTCAACTGAAATTGAAATAAAATATCGGGATTGCATCAATATGAATAAATTATTGCTCCCCTAAAAAGTTATTTGCAAGAGTTTTAAAAATAAAATTAAGATATAAATATTTTATTTATGTTTTTACATATTTATTTAAGTCTTTTACTTGGCCATTTCGTTTGGCTTGGAGGGCTTCTCTATACTATTTTGTTACACAATATCGAGTGTGACCGGGAGCTACTATCTTCCAAACGGCTACGTACATCCATGCCAGCAGTGTGATTTGAACCTACGAATTGCGGTACATAAGAACAGTACCCTACCGATTTGGTCATCTTTCGGTCGTGGTGATTTAAACATGTTTATTTAGAAATAATTAATCAACAATTTTAGTAGGTAGCAATATTAAATGCAATTAAAAATGTATTTACATTCTCTTATTTTTGTGGGGAAATGTTAGAAATAAGGAAAAATACCAGTGAAGAAGCAGAAATCATTCAGATATCTAGTTGGGTCGTAAAGTCAACAAACCCTTCCAGATTTTTCTAAGGAATAAAAAACAACAACCACCAGGACCCTCCTACATTAGGGAGTAAGAAATTAGTTTTAGGAACGCTTGCGAATAAAAAAAAAAGTGCTTCTTTCCGATCATTTATTGTGCTATAAAACTGGGGACTTTTTCTGATCGGAATGTCCCACATAATGAAGTTGAGTTAAGCAGAATTCGAATAGTGAGAGTAGATTGATTAGCACTCTCAGCAATTCATCACTTTATGGATAGAGACAACCAGAAGAAATTGTGAAAATTCTTTGCAAATATCCAAGGCGAGCATACATATAATAATATACAGGTAAAAAAATTTCAACTTGTTCATTTTCTGCCAAAATTATGCTGAAAAGTTTCTGCCAAATTATTATTTTATTAATTAATTAATATTTTTATTAATAGTTATTATTGTTTATTAATTATTATGCCAAAATTATAATTAAATTAGAATTTAATCTCATGTATAATTTATATCTTTTCATTGTTTATTTTATTATTAAATTCATTGTGTAATACTTCATTACACATTTCTAAACTTTAAAATTGTTCCTTATATCATTTTTGTTGTTATTGTAAAACTACATTTTTGTTATGATAATCATTAATCATTAGGGATATACATGCATAGCAAAACCTGCTATTTTAATGAAGTATCTGTAAGGTCGGCGAGCGGTCGCAATGTCCTAATTCCGTTGACTTCTCATTCCTTAGTCATTTTGGGTTCAGAGAAACAAAGCAGCCTTGATGATGCAAGAATTAGACGTCCGTTGATGCTTAAGTATAAACAAAAAGTTGATTTATTTACAAAGAAAAATCATTGATGAAAATTATGTTATAGATGTTACTTTCATCCCATACAAAGAAAGGAAATTAAACCATTCTAGCAAAGTCGGAGTATATCTCTCAAAAGAGAAACTACCTATTTGTCTCAAGAGTCCAGACGGAAGTGACTCCCGCTTCTTCTTTCTCCACCAGGAAACTTCGGTTTTAGGGAAGATCACCCCCCCCCTTTGACCTTCGTCCTTGGGTTAACCGAGAACCATTGTCTCCTGGCCGACTCGGTCACACAAAGCATCTTTAGAGCATATCGTGGTTAAGTAGCTATGTATTCTATCCAGTTTTTTGAATTTATGTGTTACTGGCTTATTGGCCTTTATTATTATAGAGATGGTCTCACAGGCCTCCAGATTAATAATTAAAGGTCGGTAAAATACGCTTAATTTATATATATATATATATATATATATATATATATATATATATATATATATATATATACATATATGGATTATTATCAAGTAATTTTCAATGGCCAATGATACAAGTGGATGAATGTGAAAAAATGATGTGAGTGCTATGTGTCTACTAGATGTAAGCCTTTATTGTTGTTATGACAACACGATATCGATGCAACGATCGGTCTGTATTGAGACCTGGGGTGCTACCATATTTCGGTCGACATATGTCACTGGTGACTTCTACGTCATAATGATGTTAGAGAGGGAAATTTATAGTACCAAATTCCCATATCTGGCTATTTGTGACGTCATTATGACGCAGAAATCACCAGTGACATATGTCGACTATAATATGATAATAGCCCTGATTTTTATTTACCCACACAACACACTTCATCCCGATTAGGGTGAAAGTTACGTAAATTTGACCACTTATTTGGCTCTAGTATGTCCAAAACTGATTCAGATTACGTAGATATTATGTGCAAATGTCACCACTTATTACGTTGGATGACCTTAAATGCAAGTCCATAATACGTTAAAATCAACCAGATCTGGATGTAAAATGTACATCGCTTTTTTATCCATATTACGTAAAATCAACCAGATTTGTATATAAAATGTATATCCCGATTTTTTCCAAATTACGCAAATTTAACAAGATTTGGTTGTCAAATGTATATCCAGATTTACGGATCTGTGATCTGTATATATATATGTAATATATCAAAATTATTTAACTTTAATATTTCTTCAAAAGCCTCCTCTCTCCAATTTTAATTCATTTAAATATCTTTACAAGCCTCTAAATGGTTTAATCAATGAAGTATTTTCCACTTAACATTCCTTTCTGTCATAAAACTGTAAACTTTCTGTCTATGCAGCAGTTTCCCAGGTGTTAGCGGAACATGTTTTCGCGTTTTGCTGATATTGCAGTCAATTCGCTTATTAAGCTGTTTTTGTTGTGGGAAAATTCTTGTTGTCAGCGCTCTTGGGTGCATTTTGTGTCAGAGCAGAGTGAACTCTGTGGGCTTTTCATTATATATTGTCCAGAAGGACAGATGTGCGGTGTTGCCGCTCTGAAATCAAGTTTTAAATTAGACTTCTGAGTTGTCTTAAATATGAAGCCCGACTGCATTCTCATTACTTATAGATGTTGAGCTTTCTCCTTGTCCAGCAGTTAATAAAAAATGGATTACACAAACACACACACACACACACACACACACACACACACACACACACATATATATATATATATATATATATATATATATATATATACAGATCCGTAAATCAAAGACAAAAATTTTCATCTAGAATCATGTTTTTAAACTTCCGTTGTCGTTCTCTATATGAAGGTAAGCTAGCAGTCACACGTCAAAATCCACTGTAAATTTTCATCTAGAATCATGTTTTTAAACTTCCGTTGTCGTTCTCTATATGAAGGTAAGCTAGCAGTCACACGTCAAAATCCACTGTAAATTTCCTAAAAGAAATGGAACAAAAAACCGGTATTAAGGCCATACCTTTCACTGATATACCTGCTAAATCTCCCAATGTATCACATATGTATTTTTGTGCTTTCGGAATTTTAAAATCTGCATTATCCAAACGTCGTCCTACAACCCTTACAGGACTCTGGTAAGTTGTTCAGGAGGAATGGTATAGAATATTTCTTTTGCCACTTCAAAAGGCATTATTATCCTGGAAATTACGGTGTCGCAAGAAAGCTCAGAATAAGGGCTATCAAATAGAACATTTCAAACTCAAGAATTTTATGTAAGTGACTACAATATGCATCGCCTAAAAAATGTGTGAACAGCCTCTGTATCTCCATTTGTCAAGATAAAGAGTAGTGAAAGAGAGCGGTTCTTTATGAATATAATTTTCGATTGTCGCCTCTCGGACAGTGGTTTATTTACATAAGATTATTGCGTAAGATATTTACATTCAATGTTGGTACTTTTGAAGCTACCATTAAATAAAACCATTTACACCCAGATAAAAAAAGATACAAATAAAATCATGGATACTAGAATTTTGCAATTAAAATAAAAAGAGGGTAAACTGAAGTTTGTATTTTAAAATTATATTTATCCCTTCTTATATTTTAATTGTAAAATTCTAGTCTCCTTGATTTTATTTGTATTTTTTTATCTAGGTATAAATGGTTTTATTTAATGGCAGCTTGAAAAGTACCAACATTGGATGTAAATATCTTATGTAATAATCTTATGTAAATAAACCACTGTCTGAAAGGCAAGAATCGACTTACCATTATCATTTGTTACGAAACTATGTGCATGATACTGTGAAATTTTTTATCTTAATTTTCTGCCTTTATAATAAATATATCGATAAATTTCAGAGAGCCTTTAAATTTTATGGGAGGATCTGTCAGTGCACCTGTTAAAACTATGGCTCATATGGAAGACCCCAAAAATTTTAAAATAGCAACTTTTGCTATGGGCTGTTTCTGGCACCCTGATGCTGTCTTTGGGTGCCAGAAAGGCGTTTATCGTACTAGAGTTGGTTACACAAGTGGTAGTAAATTAAATCCAACTTATCGTGATTTGTGAGTATGAATTTTAATTTAAAGATTAGTGTAATTTTAAATAGGTTTTCTGTATTCATAAAGTTTTGTTTATTAAATTTTGTTTGAAATGAAAGTACTAATTCATTTTAGTTTTATGTCATTTGTTTGAAAGTAATACATCTTGATTTTATGCTTTACCTATAATATCAATATGATATATTGCACTGTAAATTAGTAAACTCTTTGAAACGGTGAAATAAGTTTGTATGTTTTAAACTTTAGAAGCTGGTAATTTAAAAGTGAAGTTTTGTGTTACCAATATACTAGATAATTAAAGGAAATACTTGATATTGTTGATTACCAAAAAAAATATTAATTAAGGAAATATATTTTACTTAGATTGGAATATCATTTTGCATACCTTTATTTATACAAGTAATATTTTATATATTACCAATTGTTTATATGTGTACAGTTTTTTTATGCTTTCACAATATTTAATAAAGTTAATTCTTATCTGAAGTTATGGGATAAATATTTGATTAATTTATAAGATGTGTGAAATGGAAATGCTAATTATTAAGGTTTTATGTTAGTCTAAAAATCTAAATAGAAGATAATTTACAAAGTAATGAAAAGTCTACCATCTTAAAATTTAGTCCTATATGTTGGTTTGTCATAGTATTGTTAACTATTAATTCCTGTCAAATTCTTCAATTTTTAAGTATATTTTTAATTTGGTAATGCAAAAGTGTTAAATTCACAGACAATGTATGTATGTATACATATATAACTATTTATTTATTTTTCTTGTATGTGAACTAAATGCTAATATATAGTTTAGAACAGTGTTTTCAAAACTGCTGTGAAAAGTCAATAAATATTTTTTTAAAAATCATAAAATTTGATACGAGTTATTAAGGAGATACTTTCTTTAATAAGTCACTTTTTTTTAACTGTTATAATGTAGAGTTTGTTTATTTTGATTTCTGAATTCCTTTATTTGTTTATTAAATATATATTTAGTAAAATACACTTAAATTGTGTATAGATCTAATTTTGCATTATATTTATAAGATAAAATACTTTTGTGAAGTTTTTATGATAAAAGTTTGAATAATATTGGTCTAGTGTACGGTTATCAAATGTTATTTTATCTAAATTATTTTATTTTTTTACTAGAGGTGATCATACAGAAGCTGTTGAAATAGATTATGATGAAGATGTATTAAAATATCCTGATTTGTTGGCACTGTTTTGGAAAAATATTGCTCCAACTGCTAGTCACAAGAGACAGTATCGATCAGCTATTTTTTACAGGGATGAAGAAGAGAAACTATTAGCCTCAGAGAGCAAAAACAGAGTTGAGCTAACTCTTGGAACAAGTGTTAAAACAGCTGTAGAACCTTTTCAAAAGTTTTATCCTGCAGAAGAGTATGTCTATTTAATATATGTTATTGAATGCTAAAATTTACTTCTGGTATATTTTATGAAATTCATTGAGTTTTAACAAATAGAAAAAAAAATTAATAATAATTACTAGAAAAATTTTGAGTAGCAAACTGTCATTATTAAATAAACCCAATTATATGATTGTAAGATTCAAATAATTTATTTATAACAAATATTTAATTTTTTCACATTAAGATAGTTAATTTTTTATATGGTAGCTATTTATATATCTAATGTTAGCTTTCTCATGTGCCACATGACATAAAGAGAATTAAGAAGAAACTATTCATACATATATATATTTGAGAATTTAAGGTTAATTTGATAACCCAATTATATCATATCTTTACTTACTCATAACTTTGTCATATAAATCTAGATATTATCTTTAAAACCATTTTAATTTACATATTTCTTCAATGAATAAAATTTTTCATAGTCCATTTAAATAAATTGTTTAAAATAGGACATACATTTAACCTCTAGCATTTGCCCATTCTATATGTGACATAAAAAACATAATTATCTACTTTTCATTGATCCTCTCTCTCACACATAATACACAAAGTACTGATGTTATAACAGAAATCAACTGTTTTTACTTAATTTATTTAATGGAAAAAGCATAAGATAGCTATTATAAAAAAATTAGTGTAATATACATTAAAATTACTTTTAAAGAAAAGGGTAAAAGTGGTCCCACTAAAAGGCTTAGAAAAAAAGTCTAGAACTACAGATGGTGTTTACACATTTTTGTAAGGATTTTGCAAATATATATAAACAAATATAATTTTATTTTCTAATATGCACAGCTTGATTGCTCATTTGTCGAACAATCATATTACATCTTAATTTCTAAGATAACAGAGAATTTCATAAAGCGTCGATTTTGTTCTACTTATCCTTCACAATCTTACATTACTTGCTTATCACAATCTAAGTTCACCCAAGAGCCGAATGATGGCCGATCGGTTAGGGTGTTGGCCTTCGGTACCGGAGTTTGTGGGTTCCAATCCCACAGTGGCATGGATGTTCATAGCCATTCAGAATCGGCTTTAAGCTGTAGGTCCCGGTCTCATTAGCCCTCGTGTTGCAAAAAGTAGACCGTAGCACTCCAAAACCAAACCAAACTAAGTTCACCCAATGCTTTGAGATGTCACGCTTTAAAGATCTTGTTTTTGAAGTCCAGAGAAGCAGTAATCCATTGAAAACATGTTAGAGGACTTAAATGGCAAGGCTGTAGGCAGGGGGAGAGATTTGGAGGACTGGTCCCCCTCCCGAAACTTTGAAAGACCATTTTGTAGATAGACAATGTCCCACATTTGTGTGTTTATGTGCCATCTGCCTAGCTGTTCATGAACAAGGACAGTTATACTCTTAGAAAAAAAAAAAAAAAAAAAGGCTGAGACCATAAAAGTTTTGCTAGGCCACTGGCCGGAAATACAACACTGTATTCTGGAAATACAGTGCTTTAACTTGCATCAATTGAAGTATCATTCACAAATTAAGATGTCTTTCTCCCTTGGTCCCCCTCCAAAAATAATTTCTGGCTACGGCCCTGTTGGATGGGATACATTTAAAGGGAATAGCTACAATTAGGTTTCTCCTAGTTTTATTTCTTAGCTATTCAAAAATTAGAGCTGTAGATTTTTTAGAGATACAGCTTGTATCCTTATCCTGATGAAACTTAATGTAGTGAAGATTGTTTGGGTAAAGGGAGGGAATTTTTTCTTTAAAATAAGTGCTGATAGAAATCCAAATTAATTTTGACATTTTTTTTTTTCTTAAGTTTTCCATTATAAGAGAGCCTAGTAATAACCATAAAGCTTCTAATAAAATTTTGCTTGTTTTTCTTATCTAACTTTTTAAGTCTTTTTCTCCTCTTCCTATTGCAATCAGATAAACAATCTAAATGTAAGCCTCATCAACTGTAACCATATATTTCCATTTTTCACCTGCCAAATAATTTTCATACAAAAATCTGTACATAGTGTTAGGCTGACAAATATGTTTTGGAGTTAGGTGATGGATATAACATTTTTTATAATTTTTATTTTTATTAGCTTCATGTTAGATTTTGTAATTTTTTCACAGATTCTATAGAGATATTTAAAAATTTTACAATAGCTCATTGGGAGAGTTGGATTTTTTTTTTTTTTTTTGACATGAAATGAGACTTTTGATTTAATAACATGTGTTCATACGTTGTTTGGGTATGCATTTTTTACCTTTTTCCCAGCTAACTGCAAACTTTGATATTTATTTTTTTTATTATCAATTATGTCTAATTTTCTGGGTAGAAATATTAAAACCTTCATTTTTGCATCTTTTCTTAGTTACTAAATAAATGTTTTTCTTCAGAAAGCACCAAAATTATAGCTTTCAATCCATTGTTTCTTTACCAATGATATTTTATAGCACAGAATATTTTTAATACTACCGAGAATATTTAAACCGATTCCAATTTGATGTTAAAAATATGTGAACACCTCTGTATACAGAATATTGTATTCATATGAAAAATGCAGCAATGAATATACTTTTTTTGTGAAGTACAAATTTTTCATGTTATGTACTATAAGCAATGAATTTTTATCAAGTATAATTAATATATATATAAATTTTTCTTTCAGTTACCATCAGAAATACTACTTACAAACACATCATAAAAAACTATTCAACAGTTTAGGAATTGCACAAAAGGATTTGATACACTCTCAGATTGCAGCAAAATTAAATGGATATGTTGTTGGAGAAAATACAGTCGGAGCTTTCAATGCTGAATGTGAAAAGTTTGGTCTATCAGAAGAAAACTTGGATTATGTCCGTAAAATGATTGCTAGAGGAAAACAAGCACACTGCTAGAAAATGTCAAATTTTTATTATAGATTTTGTTTTTATATAAATGTCTAAAGTAATAAATTGCTTCTCTGTTATAATTATGTTGAATTTTAAATTGTTATACAGTTTATATTCTATTTATACTGCAAAATATAAATTCACCATGTATTTAACATGTATATTTTATAGGAGTGAACAGATTGTGATCTTTCTGAGTTGAAAATTCAGTATTTCATGTAGTAAATTTTGTTGACTTATGACACAGTTGATTTTACTCAAATACAGGTTTAAAATAAAAACAGTGTCCAATCACACAGATGCAATCTTGTTACAAATCTTTTGATTTAACACAATTTAATGTTAATAATCTACATATCTTTGAATTACTATAATGATCATCTTGGAAAATTTGACTTAAACCCCAAGAGAGATGCAAAAACAAGTATTAGTGAACACCATTTCGGAAAAAGGGAGCATTAAGTCACTCTTGTAGAAATATGATTTTTAAAAATAGGAAAGTATACTAAACACATTTAAAAGGATTAAATTTTACCCTGAAAAAAATTATATAAGATTTTTTAAAATTACCATAATTACATCTTTGTATTAAGACAAACATTCAATTTTTTTATTGTTTATTATGATAAGCATGTTTTCTTAAATATTACAAGTGCTATGTTCAATAAAAACAGTATCTTTTTTTTTTTAATTGTAGTCATGAGGTCTCCCAGACTTCATGACTTCCATTTTTAAACATTTCTACCCCTCAAAATTATAAAAGATCCTTGCTTTTTTTCAATACCTTCGTGCGGTATGCTGTCAGAATAGGTTACCAAGCTGTTTTAAACTAACTTATTATTTGAGATTTGATTGTAGTCATCAAGGACAGATCCAGGATTTTAACTTGTGTACAGGAGGGGTGTAGAGTATTGACAATTGTACTCCATTTAATACATTATTGCTCATAAAGCTCCAATAAAAAGCTTTTTCTAATGATTGAACTTCCAATGGTTGAGAAAAAATAAAGAGCAGCACCTCTTGTTTCCCAGTTGAAAACCCCTTCCCATGCCTGTGGGAGACAACAGCCTTTCTAACCTTATTCCAGTCCAGGATAAAGTAAGGCATGTGTTTTTGCTGATGACATATTGTTATGACCAGACTATCCTGTATATTTCCTTTATTTTCAAACTACTTAGTCTATTTTGAATTTAAAATCATTTTCATATTTTCTGATAGTCAATCCAATTTTTGACTAAGAGTAATTTGATTATATATTTTTGCCTCTAAATATCTGGTAAGATTTTGGGTACTAAAAATTAAGGTAGATAGGATATCCATTTCATTTATGTTAAATTACAAAGTATTACTTTTTAGGCTTTAAAAAAGAAACAAAACAGTGAATTTTGAAATTTTTATTTATTAAGTTTTAGTATAATACTTACTACCTCATGAGTTAACTTTATTAAGCTTTGGATGATTTAATTAAAATCTAAAATTAATCTCAAATTTTAAATAATGGTGTTTACATTAAAAAAACCCTTACAGATGCAATATTTTCTATTTTAAAAAATTAGTTTTAATTTCTTTTTAGTAAAGGGGCTACAACTTTATGTTATTGAATTAGTTAATCACGGCAGTCACTAAATGCACGGAAAAGACAATTTACTCCAAATTTCTTGATGTATCGCAGCTATGCAATATTTCTTAAAATATGCTAAATGCAACTGATGCACTTAACATGCTGCTCCCTATGGTGCCTACCTTAAAGATGCCAGTTTTGAATGATTGATAAAAAAGAATATGGCATAATTTTATGTGTTTTCTTCCCATAAACAACCCTGGCTCAATAGTTACTAATTTGTCAAGAAAAATGCTAAATACAATGTAAAAAAACATGGCATGCTCAGTGCATCTGTACTCCTTTTTTGTATATATATATATATATATGTGTGTGTGTGTGCAATAGATCAATCCTCTGTAATAGATAATCTCTAAATTTTATCCCTTCTCATTCTTTAATGCCTAATTTCCCACCTGTAAAATGTCAGATTTACAGTAGTGTTTGCTGACTTAAATTCTTTTCACCTGTCACCCAAAACTAACACTAGAATAAATAGTAATTTTCTGTTGACTGATCACATATTTCAGCTATCCCAGTAATATAGTTTACTCCTCCAATAACTAAATTGCTACTTATGTGGTTTTTGAGCTAACTCAAATGATCAAAGTTCATTCCTGACTCTCAATGCTGAGTAATCTATAGATCTCATAGGAATGAAATTACATTATTCGCACTTAGGTGCGATTTTTTGAAAGATGTATTTTCTTTGTACCATTTGATGCAAAGCTCTTGCCTTGTAAAGATGTTCATTTTTAGCCTTAATAAATGGAAGTTCAACAACCTTGAACTTAGCTTTTTTTTAATGAAGCCACAACTGCAAATCACTTAGGTTCTCTTATTGCTAAGTAAGCCAGGCAATTCCAAATAATAGGAGCTAATTTTCATGTGTATTTGGCTAGAATAATTTTGCTTCTTACATATATATATATGAATTTTTGTGATTTTACCTTTTCAGCCCCACCCTTACATTTTAAGAAAGCCAAGCCTTTACAAAAAACTTTAGACCATTCTTGTCACTTCAGCAAAACACCTTAACCCATATTGGACCGCTGTCCTATAAATAGGACAGCAAATAAAATTCCATTTAATAATAAAGTTATAAATATTTTCTGAGTGGATTTTATTTTAATACCTTTAAAATAGACACACTTTAGCATAGTAACAGAACAAACTGAGAAATCAAATTATAGTGTAATGTAAAATTTATGTTCAGCAAACCGTTAAAAATTGTCATTTTTTAATCTTGAATCTTATATTTATTATTTTTTTTCAAACATTGTGAAATTTACTTTTAGTTTTAAAATAGAGCTAATAATGTAGCTGAAAATTTTTGTTCAAAAATATTTTTTATACGTGTATTTTGTAAGTATAAAAAAGGTGTCCTAAAATTAGGACGACGGTCCAATCTCGATTATTTTTCCAGGAATTCGATATTGCATTCATAGCACACATTCTTTTCTTATCTTTGAATGAAAACCGGTTCAAACATACTGTTCACACACCTAGACAACAAGGGGTAAATAGATGTCTATTCTTTTCAGGAAAACTGCAGCTTGCAAAATAAACTTACTCTCACACTTGGGTGAAATTCTCTAGTGTTTATTGCTGTGTGCAGCTCTATTTGTTTCTGCTAAGAATTTTGATACTTCACTCTGCATTTTACTTCTGTAAAAATGCAACGCAAATTTTTAACAGACCAAGAAGCTCTTGAATATATGAATTCTTTAAGTGGTGAAGAAATTGATGATCCTGAAATTGTTATTGTTCCTCCTAATCTAGATAGATGATTCAGCGACAAAATATTAAAAGCCAGTAGTGTGTGATGGGCTAAAAATTAAAGGTAAATTGAAATTTTATCAAATGACTCTAAAGAATGTCATCTTCCCCCGAAAAAACCCCAGTGGGTAAAATTCGAACACCCAAACAAGTCACCCAAAATTTGAACTATCAAGTAAATCAATTTCTACACAAGATTATGAAACTATAAGCATGATTACAAGAAAAACTGTAGTTGAACTCTTCCATATGATGGTTGATGACATATGTCATACTGTAACAGAAACATATCAGTATGCACCCCCCCCCAAAAAAAAAAAAAAAAAACATTTTTTGAGCATTATAAAACTCAAGTAATTTCTAGGTGTCATTTTCTTTAGAGGGTATGATATTTTAGTACGCGAAAAAATGTATTGGGAAAATGCTCCAGATACTGGCATTAGTAAGTAACGCTATGTTAAAAAATCGGTATTATTGCACCAAGTATTTTATTCATTTTTAACGATAATTCTTCAATTGATCCACAAGATCGTTATTATAAAATTCGACCTCTTTATGACAAAATCAACATAACCTTGAAGCAATTTGGCATATTTTCTGAAAATCACACCATCGATGAAAGAATGGCAAGGCACAGTTGCAAGATATTCATGAAAAATAAACCTGTAAAATTTAGATATAAATTATGGATGTTAGCATCCTACAAAGAATATCCTTTTTCTATTATCCCTTACCTAAAATGCCAGTTCAAGAACTGCAAGAGAAAACTAACAACAGTGTGCTTAAAATGTAATGTTGGACTTTGTTTTGATTGTTTCTCCAAATTTCACCTATGAATCAGCCTAATGCAATGTAAGTGATATTTGTTAAATTTTAGTAGTGTATGGGACCGTTGTCCTATTTATAGGACAGCTAATTACTTAAATTAAAAATATTATTTCTAAATTTTGGTTTTATATGCTTAGTTACACCATATTAATGATATGGATGAAATTTTAAAATCTTACAGAAATATTTAATTAGTGTGGTACAATAAGGGTTACATTTCCTACTGTTATTAAACATTCCTTTCCTAACCATTTAAGATATTTGAGTTCATGGAATCTCGCTTCTAATAATTTGGCCCACTATAAATGTTATTTTTTTCTCACAATTTTGTGATAAATTATGTTTTTAAGATGTTAAGGAAACAAAAACTTACCTTGTTAGTCTTAGTTTACTTTTTGAAAATTCAAATGTTTCTAAAAGTTTTTCCAAAGAATACTATAATCCTTGGACTACATTAAATGGTATTCTTTAATCAAAACAGGTCATGTAAAGACAAAAAACTGAAACAATCAAAGCCCTAGAAAAAGTTTAACAATATTTAATATATATTCAAGGCATGACAAGCAAGGAATTTAAAGTTACGAGTATATCAAAAAAATTTACATAGTTTTTTCCAGTCATCAGCCCTTTCACCAATACGCACTGTTGGATTAATTTAATGTACTAAAATACAAGAAAATAAAAACTATTAGTGTCTTTTTTTTTCCCACTCATTCATTTGCCCTGTTGATTTCTAAACATTTTGTTTTTTAACCAAATCCTACAAGAAATGATGAAAATATTTCAAAATTTCTCACTCCATTTAAGTTGTCAAAATTTTTTGGTCCCTTGTATGATAACTTAACAAGGTTTTACTGTATATATATATATATACAAAATTTAACTCCCTGGTGCTACAGCCGAACTTGGTGGCCATGGCCTACTATGGAAAACTCCATTTTTGAAACCAAGGTATCCTGAAGTGGAAAGCATATGTTCTAGTTAGGTGGTCAATCTTATACAGAACCCTAGTATTTAGTTCCCAAGCATGTTTAGATTTCAGTTTATCTTCTCACTGAAGAGTTGAAAAGGCTGAGTTCACCTTGCCTAACCCAAGGATAATATTTCAAACCTGTATATAAACCTGTATACCTGGGATAACATTCCTTCAAATAAACTGTGGGAAATTAAAACCAAGATAATTAAATGGCCTCAACTGCCTTCTAGGAGACATGACGTAATACTCACTCGTTTACGAGTGGGTCATTGCAGGCTCACCCATGCCCATCTCTTGCTAGGTGAAGCTCCTGCACAGTGTGCATATTGCAAGACTCCTAACACAGTCGCACATATTTTAACATCCTGTGTTTGTTGTAAATCAATGTATATAAAATTTTTTGGTAATCCATCTCCTAATCTTAATTTAATCATTAGGGAAACTCCACATCCAAATTTGTTCCCCTTTCTACGTCGAACTGGCTTTTATACCGAAATATGATTTTTGATTGTTATTCAATTTTCTAATATTCAATTTTTAATCTTTCAATTTTCAATTTTTTTCTTAATTTTTTAATTATTTCTAACTTAAAATCTTAATTCTTCACTCAATTTCAAAATCTTGTTAATTTGTATATAACTCAATCTTTTTTTGTGTGTTTTGTGTTGAATGTTATATTCTTATTGTTACTTTAATCCATTTTAGAACCTTTCATTTTATTTTTTGTCAATTTTTTTTAATCTAAATTTCATCTTTTGTTTATTGCCACATCTTGTTTGGCGCAGTTTGTCCCAAGAGGATTTAGTGCCATTAAACTTCAATCAACCAACCAAACCTGTATCATGAGAGCATTAAGTACTACCACACACCACTAGCCTTATATATATATATATATATATATATATATATATATATATATATATATTAATTATGGAGAGAAGTTAAAACATTAGTTTTAATATTATTCATAAATTAAAAAAAGACCATATATTCATAAATGTGCATAAATATTTATAATTAAAATCAAATATATTTAAGCTGAAACCAGGTTTAGTGGACACAAAGCATAAACATTAACTGCCAAATTCTAGAACTAAATTTTTTTGGCAACCTTTGCTTCTCTTTTTGAACTCTCCCTTCACCCCTCCCCCCTAAAAAAGGAAGGCATCAATCTGACCACTATTTTTTAAGGTATTGGTGAAAATAACATTAGAATATTTGACAGTTATTGATTCTTGTAACTAACAATACTTCAAAACTGCTGAAATTGAATTTTCTAACATCCCTTTCAGTCATACCCTGGATATTTAAAAGGCTTTTAGGATATTAATATAATATATATTTTTAATTTTTCTTGAATTAACAAATTTTTTGTAAATTGCAGATAGTTTCAGCACATATTCCAGGTATGACTCAAAGGTCAAGGAAAATTAACTTTTCTTTAATGAAATATTTGTGTTGGTTTACCTAACAAGGCTTATGAATATCCAACATCATTCCAAATACAACTTGTAGGAAATAGAAAGAAGTGATGGTTATATATACACGTTTAATAAGCATGGAATAAATGAGAATTGTGAGAAAAGATTGGTAAAAAGAGAAGGTTTTAATCTAGTCACTTAAGTCTCTTTAAAATTTTATCTTAATTTCTACGGGAGCTAACACTTACAAACTTAAGATAACTGATAGGTTATGTTTTCACAGAGAAGTGTATACTGATTTCTGTCTGAATTCTTGCTCCAAGATTGGAGGGAGAGGAAGGGGTCATTGCAGAAATTTATGTAAATTTGGGAAATACAACTATAATAGAGGTAGATGACTTGATGGTAAGTGGGCTTTCAGGGAATAGAGATTATATTCTTAAAAATTTATTACACCTATTACTTGTTTATGCAAAAGGGCTTATTCCCCCTTGCATAAAAAAATCTTAACACCTCCATCTCTTTCGAATCTTTAAGCTAGTATTGTTTAAAAATAATTTTGAAAATATTCTAAAAAATTTCTAAAAATAATTTTTTAGCAACAAAGAATTTTTAAGGCTAATTTAAAAAATCCATTGTTGTTTTAGTTATTTGACAATTTTAAAATAATTAAGTAGCAGCAGTTTTTAGGGATGCTTACCTAAATTTTTAACCAAGTGATGCTAATTTTTTTTTATGATTTTGCTTAATTTCAACCTATTGATAAAATTTCATAGCTGTTTAAAAAACTACTATAAAATCTTATTAATATTTATACCTTTATCAGTTAAGTGAAACTGACAATCAGAATAGTAAGCTTTGAGTTAATTAAAAAAAAATTAGCATAAGGAATACTTTAAAAAAATATGTAGCCTACCACATAAAATTATAATTTGTATATAATATATAGCATACTGGTATAATAAAACACAAGTATTGTGATTCAAAAACCTTTTCCTTTAATCAAACCTTGCTGCAAAAATAAATTTACAGGCAAAAATTATTCTTGAAATTTGAGTGTTGGTTACTTATATTATCTGCAATGAGAAATATAAAAATGAAGCATTTAGTTTTGCAACAGTAGAACAGGATATGAAAACAGATGGTTGAAAATTATAAAAATTTCACGTTTTCCCCAACAAAACAATAATATTAACACTCACAATGTTGTTCAACTTTCTAAAAACATTTTGTATTTTAAAAGAAAACACGGGCAGATGTACATTAAAGAAAGATATTAGTAAAATACTTGGCCACATGAAAGAATTGCTCTGCTCAAATTGTGGCTATTAATATTTATCGGATGAAAGAGTTATTCAGCCATCAGTTTTTATTCTTTTTTACCTCCTTTTAACTGCACTTCGGTAAATTCTTTTTGAAGACGCTGCAAAACCTCTTGTTGTGTATCTTGTTTACTACTTAAATCTTTCAACGATTCTTCATTACGTTTTAGTTCAGATGTTATAAACATAATTCTTTTTTCGACATTTTGTTTTGCTTCTTCAATATCTTGTTGAACTAACACGGGCCCTGTCATCTTGTAAACTTTGTTTTCCGGAGTTAAAAATTCTAGTTCTTCCTGAACAACTTTGTTCTCTGATAATTGTCCATCCAATGTTTGCTTAGCTGCCATCGCTTTTTGCATATCCTTTTGAATCGTTTTCATTTTATCATATTCCTGTGATAATTTTTTCTGAAACTCTTCTAAAGACCCCATTTTTTAATAAACACAATTAACAGAGATTACAGAGAAATTAATAATCCCCGATATCTTAAATTACAATGCGGTGGATCAGGAAGTAACAGTTAACAGTGAATGAACGAAGTAAATAAATAAATAAATAAATTTTGAAATGAATGGTTATTTTGTTTAGAAGTTTGATGAGTGTTAAAAGGTTATGAGATAGTTTAGGAAAACATAATTCTTATCTTCAAGATCTTTTAAATTTTTTATTATTTTCAATCCATTTAAGGTTTTCTAAGTACCATGGTAAAAATAATGCGAGAAGAGATCGCAGAAAAAACTGGAGAATTGGCAACATTATTTCCAGTAAAAGATTTTAACTGTTTATCTGTCTGCTTTCTCTTAAATGTTCGCAACTGATTCAAATTTCTCGCCGCTAGATAAACATGTTTAAATTATTTGTCAGTCAGAGTTATACGCAATATAGTTAAATATACAATATAATCAACATTATATAGTATAGCATAAGCAATATAGTTAAAATTAGTATTATTGTTTAGATTATCATCGTATTAAAAATGTGCGCATCGTAACACTTGTTTTTATTTTTATTATTGTTTTTACGCTTTAATATTTTACAGTTATTAAGCAACTCATAAGTGTAAGAATGGCAGATGGGACTGTGAAGTGTAAAAGTTTCGTATCAGAAGCAGAAATAGAAGCTCTTCGGAAGAAACGACAAGAAGAATGGGAAAAAGTTCGAAAACCAGATGATCCTGAAGGTTCGTAAGCTCCAAATGTTAATGAACACTCATCACATCGTTTCGATTTTTTTGTCGCTTGCTGCATGCATCTGAAAAATCCTTTCGACGTTGTTTATAGGCCTGTAAAAATTGTATATTTTTAAAATCGCATAATTCACCATCTCTATACTTACATCTGTTTTTAAGGGTTTTTTTTATAATTTTTTTATAGATACTTTTGTGTTTTTTCCTTTTTGGGGAAATCGGAGTCTTATTTTTTAATACAAATTATATTATCTCGTTAAGAGTTTTGAATTTAAAATCTGTTATTTCTTAAAACAGAAGCAGTCATTCTGTATACAGTTTTAGCTGTGGAACTCCAAGAAAATATTGTATTCTTGGTTATAGTTGATAGTTTATCAAGCAGATTAGCTATTTTGTATGCAAAAATGATGTATAATATAGATTGCAAGCAAAAGGTTTAATGAATTATATAGTTTGTTAAAGATATATTACTTTATGAAATATTTGGTATTGAGCAATATATTACAATATTAGTTAGTATAAGATTATATATCTTTAAATAAAATTTAATTTTTGTTTCATGTTTTTTATTTTCTTATATCATAAATGGTTTCAATTCATGATTTATCATTATATTTTATTAAATTTTTCCATCATAGATTAACTATATTTAATGTTTTCCTATTATAGAGGCACCTGAAGAGGAATATGACCCTAGATCATTGTATGAAAGACTACAAGAGCAGAAAGATCTTAGACAGTCTGAACTTGAAGAAAGTCGCCGACTTAAAAATCTGATTAAAGGGCTGGATGATGATGAAGTTTCCTTTTTAGAGCTTGTTGATCAAACAAAAATTGAGATGGAAGCAAAATTACACCAAGAAGAGAAAAAAGAGCTTCAAGAATTCAGGTGATTTTCTTAAAATTCTTTCTCAAATTTTTTTATATGTATTAAAAGAAACAAATATTGATATAAAAACTTTTTAATATGTTTCTAGCATTATATATAGTTGGTAGCTATCCTTTTTTTAATACTTTTTATATATAAATCCATTATAATTAGCTATAAAGTCAATTTTCAACTTCATAGGCGTGCAGTTTCTCATCTTTCAGAAGAGGAGCAAGAAGCAAAATTACAGTATTTACGTAAAACCTTAAACCTTCAAGGTGCTGGTCCAAACAGAAAATCGCAACATACTTTGTTAGCTGGTGCTTTGAAAAGAAAAGCGTGAGTGTTTTTTAACTTTGTTTAAAAAAAATGCAGTTTTCTCAAATTTTTTTTTCCTTTTTTTTTCAAAACTTTATTTTGAAAAAAATTATATAATGATTATTAAATTGTTCACAATTTTTCTCAATATGAAGTTCCAAGTAGTTATTTTGTACTATTCTCTAGAATATGGAGAAGGGGAAGAACATTATATATTAATTTATAACATTATTATCTAAATATTTAAACAAAATTCAGTGCTTTAAAAATGTGAAAATTAAATTAGCCATAAAAATTCTGTATTTTATATTCTATAATATGTGAATATCATGTAAACTAGTATCATAGTCATTAAGAAGTCAGCAATGTGCTGGCTATATGTGGCTGATTATCTCATTTTTTGAGGAATGTGCCACTTTTTTGAATAGGCAGTGAATACTTTTGCCTATAAATAAATATTTTATAATTAAATAGAACTTAAAATGTTTATTATGCACTGTCTACCAATAAGTATTTGGATGCCTGTGATGGAAAAGAAAAACTAACTTTATTCAAAATCAATAGTTGGTAGAGCCTCCACGAGAGGCAATTAGAGCGTGAACCCTCTGGGGCATACTTTCCACAAATCTTTGTATTACAGCTAGTGGTATTGTCTTCTACTGGGTTTGGAGTAAGCATACAAGTTCCTTCACTGATATTGAATGGGTAGTGCACCCTTTAATTCGGCGATTCAACTCGGATGCCTGTTGAAACTCCTCATGGATGAGAGCCATCAGTTGGATGCGCTTCTTCTGAATTTCTCTGGACAGCAGTCGTCGGTCTCTATCTCCCAGTTTCGTTGGTCTCAGGGCATATTTCAACAATCGCCGCTCACCTTCCAGTTCTTAATCACATAGGCCATTGTCGATTTTGGGTACTTGAGATCACTAGATATGTCCCATAAGGATCGGCCACATTTGTGATACCCGATAATTATACCTTTCTCGAAATCAGAGAGCTCTGAACTGCACAGCATCTTGCATGCTACTAATGCCGATGCTGTTTCCTACACGATGTATACCGGCAGATGCCCTGACGTACCTCAGGACCACAGGTATTGTCATTTGAATAGGTGTATGAATGCTTATTGGTAGATACTGTATAATTCCTTTCCTTATTTTTTCATTTTTATTGGATATTCACTAAGCATTTCTAAAGAAACAAATATTGTATCAAAAATGTAGCAAAACTTCCTTGCCACTCAAGGGACCAACCATTTTTAATAGTTTAGGTGGAATGAGAAATTTTGAAATAGGCATTGATATATTTTCATTAATTGTTATAGCATTTGATTAGGAAAACAGGATTTTTAGAAATCAACATATGCAAATGTGTGAGAAAAAACACTTTTTATATTTACATTTCATTTCCTCTTATTTTGGTGAATTAAAATGAAACGACAGTGATGATTGATCAAAGTACTGATAATTGGATATAACTAAGTAAATTTTTTTTACATTTTTTTAAAATCTTTAAATTTTTCTGTTGTAGCTTGAATGGATATGAGGTACTCCTCGGAAGAATTACTGTCAAACTTTTAACTGCCCGTAAATTCACAAGGGAAATTTCTTAATCCCATCCACAGTGCTTTTACAAGTATCCATTCTCTCCTTATCAGTTACAATCATTTAATACAAAATTTCAAGGAATATTTTCTAAAACAGGTTTCCCAACCACTAGTCTGCAGATTCTTGAAGGCTGGGCTTGGGAGAAATAATGCTTATTCATATGGTGACACACGATTAGTGTGAATGAAAAATGAATTGGAAGCAAGTCAGAGTCCAAGGTTACCAAGTTAGATTTTGTTTTTAAGGTAAAAATTACTATATGGCCTTGGCTAGTTCAGCTTAAGAATATTTTTAAAGTAACAATCCACCTGATGGGTAAAGTATGTTCATTTAATCTGAAATAGAAAGATGAATTCAATTGATTAATATTTGAAAATGAAAAAATGTTTTGCAAAGTTTGCATGAAAACGATGTTAACAATTCATTCACATCCGGGTGCAAAAATTTTCATAGGAGTGCATTAATACATCACATCTCTCCAACAGAAGAAATTTTAAGCAAGTTTAGAATTAGTGCTGCATGCTGTGTATATTCATAGTCAGACTAGATCAAACATGGTAGTGGCCATAATAATCGTAAAATTTATTTCTGAATCAAAACCTAATGCTTATTTATGTATATACATTAGATCCTTGATTTTCTGAAACTCAGTTAACTAAGTAAAGTAAATTTGAAAATATTTTTGGCACATTTATTTTAGACAGTCAACGTCATTTCAAACTTTTGTGAAAGGTGTTTTGGATTTTGGTATATTAATCTTTCTAGTTTGTTGCTTTTTAAAAAATTTACTTACTAAGCACTTTTAACCAGTATAATACTGTCCATTATTTTAAAGTATTCTGTGCTTAAACAATCAAGAAAGAATCATTCTCAATTATCCAAAAATTTCAATTCTCTGAAAGAGACTAGGTCCCAGTTATACCAAATAATCACGGTTTTGCACCGTGGCCAGAAGTATGATTCAGTGGTCCCCTTCTCTCCCCCCCCCTGAAGTTTATGGTATTATGTTTTAACTCAAAAATAAAAATACTTTTCTTAAACAAAACTTTTAAACTGCGTATGTATTTATATATACTAGATATAAATGATAGCTAATATAAATTTAAAATATGAATTTTAAACTTTTTAACCCAATTTTTTAAACTTATGGGTCGCAGGGACCCAGGGGTTTAGAACTGTAGCACCATCCCTGAGGAGGGACTGAAAAGATAAGATGTATGAAATGGAGAAGCAAGATGCTTGTGGTCATTTTTTAGGATGGTGAGTTATCTGGAGTAAAATTAAATTTGGTGACGGGTAAAGGAAGGTTATTTTATATTGTGGATGGAACCTAGTTGGAATCAAAGGAAATTGATGACTTAAATGGAGTGACAACTTAACAGCTTTACTATATATTTTCTGATACCAGATTCTTCAAGTTCAAATCTTAATGCTGATTTGGATGATTATAGTCCTCTTTTTGGAGGGAGGGGGTTAAAGCAGTAGCAGTGTCAATATCCCTTAAATTCTAAAAAATTGGCCCAAGAACACCAAATTAAACCAAAGAACAATTGTCAGTTATATTGACAATGTATCAAGACTAGTATATTAAAACATATTTTTCAAGGTGCATTTATAAATAAATGTATATGTCATAAAATTTGCATTTCATATTCTTAATGCACTATTCAACTTATTTTAAAAAGTTACTGTCCTTTAAATAGCCGCTTACTTCTGTGCCTACCTTTTAGATAATATATAAATGTCTTTGACTATGAATATGTCACATGTTGTTTATTCTTGCAAATGATTATAAAATCTGTGAGAAATGGCAATATTTCATCTCTCAGATTTTGTAGACTATTTCTTTTAATAATTTTTTTAATACATTTGATTAGTTTGTGGAAACTTAAGTACTATGTTATTTATACACAAAAAGAATTCAGGTAAAAAGTAAATTATTCATTAGTATTTTTTTTTTTAAATTTTATGGTGCATTAATATATTCTACCTCCTAGTTGAAATTTTGCTACTATGTATATTTATTTTTGTAATTTAATTTTATAGTAAACTTTTTAAGATAGTTATCCATAATTCTGTTGAATTACCAAACTGTTCAACATCCAGATTTAAAATTTGTTATTTATATTCCCAAATTTATATCTATTTATTTAAGCCTTTATAATGTGTAAGCTTAAAAAGACATCACTTTCCATCTTAAAAGTCATTATAAATATGTCACTAGCATAAGTATATAGTTACACTTTGTGATTTAGGAAATATTTAATAGTTAAATTTTCAAAGCTCTGAATATTTTTCAGTTATTTGAAAGCAATTACAAAATTATTTTATTATTGAACTATTTATTCTGTTAATATCTGTTGAGGAATCCTTTATAATAGCCTTTGTATCTCTGTCAAGAATGCTTCTTGTACTAGAAAAAAAAAATTATTTTGTGAATTATATTCACTATTTAAACCCAAACAAAACAAGTATAAATATTAGAAGAGTAATACCTTGAATAAAATCTAGGAAGTTAAATATTTTAAAAGGATTTATTCCTAGGTTGTTAGTTTAAAAATCATTCCTCCTTTGAATGAATACATGTGTACCATTGCAGTGAAATCCAATTTTAATTTCATTTCAGTTATAATCTCATGTTATATGATATTATTTTTCACCACTTTTATGAATTATATTACCTTGGATCATTTCAAGTTTTTAAAACTGTAAAGCTAAAAACCTAAAGTGATATTTTAAAACAATTGCATAAATAGTTCAGTGATATTTTGAATCTGTTTATTTAGCTATTGCACACTTTGTGTTATATATTAGATATATAAATATTTGTGATAGCCTTTTCATTATTAGTGGTATATTTTAAAGTCATTGAAGGTTTTGTGTTTGTATATAGAAGATCCCTGATATTTTCTGCATTGCTAAATGGAGACTGTTTCAAAAATCTTAATAAACACAGATTCCCTATAGCAAAGCACAAGAATCTGGCTAGTTGCTAACTAGTATGTTATAAAAGTACTTGGTAGAAGGAATTCTCATAAAGGCCAAAATGCATCAGTACACTATTTTTTCTGTTTAGACAAAATTGTTAACAGACTTTTGAACAAAGTCTTCCTAAAAACAGATCCTTCCCAAAGCTATTCGTTTCAAAAATTGATTTTTCACAAATTTTCATTATGTTAAAAAGTAACCTAGTAAATGTTAGATAAAAATTTTAAATTAATTGTAATGATAATTACGTAATCTTAAAGTAATAAATGAATAAATATATTTATAAATCTGTATATATTTATATATTAAGAATTTTTTCAAAATGGACCAAAACTTAACACTAATTTCACATTCATAAATTTCTATATTTTCACAGAGAAGCTCTATTGTCACAAATTCTCAAAACAGAATCCTTACTAAAAGAACTAGATATAATGCTAATTTCAGTTTCACTTAATTGTATGCAAATATTTCATAATTTCACAAAAACAGGATTGTCTGAAAAGTCTGGGGAGATTCCTCATTATATATATTCTTTATGTGAGATCAAGAAAGGAAGGAACTGTTTCGAATATTTTATTAAAATAACAAAATACAATCAAACTATTAATAAAATAAAAATATATAATTGCATTCAATATTTTAAGGTTCTATATGGTCTATATGTAATGGCATAAATTTCTAATTTGATAAGTGATGTATATTTTTATTAATTTTCTTTTATTCGTACAAAGCTAATATTTATTTTAAAAATGTATATCTGGGTATATATTTTAGAACAAGCCCCTTGTCCACACCAGAAAAAAAGCCAGCTACTTCTACTAGTAAGTATCTCATTTCTTTTCTTTTTGTGATTAAAATTTTTACTCTCTTTTTAAGTTAAATGTGTACCATGTTTGTATACATGCAAGACATCTTTTCTATAAATTCCATAAATTGTTCATAAAACCTTTGGGAATTATAAGAAAATGCTATAAAAATTTTCCAATGTTTTGTAACCTTTATATCTTTTGTAATATATGTGAACCTCATAAGAAAAAGAAAATAAATAAAAATATGTAAGCATTGACAATATTCATTTTAAGGGTGATCAAATTTTTTCTTTTTAAATTTGTGGATGATCCCATATAACAATGCTATTTAAGTAATAAATGTCACCAAACTTTTACCAGAATTTGTGTATTCTACCATGTTTTCTACAGAACAATTTTGACTACTATTTTGTTAGATGAGTGTGTGAAGAATTTTATAAAACACTTGGTTGATATACCTAAGAATACAACTTTTAGGAAACGTTTATAATTTGTTTATAGTTTTATCAATTTATTGCATTGTATAGAAGTAATACAAAGTAAAATGTTAAGTCATTTATTTAACATAAAAAGTTATGGTATAAAATATTTTTATATTCACATAATGGAAATAACTTGGTTTAACATTGTTGATTATTTTTTAATATGCACCTACATATTTTAATACCACTTTAAATTAAAAAAGTAATATAGAAGTATTTTTAATAAATTTATTACATTATAAACAAACACAAAAAAAATATTAAGTAGAAATAGTAATGATATTAGAAGTACTTTTTAATAAATTTTTTGCATAGAAAAGTATAAAATTAACTTTTATAACTGACTTTTATTCTGACTGTTCTTAAATAATTCTATTATTTTTCTAAATTGATATAATAAACGTAATTAAGTAATAATTTAAGAATTAGCTTTTATAAGCTATCACATGCAGCTCATGCCCATTTCTGTTATAGAATGTGTAATACTTTAAAGTATATAATATTAATATTATATGGTCTGTTTTGAAATAGTATTAAAACTTATATTTCCTGGTACATTTTATTTATTCTTGTAAATCTGAATAAGAGGCATTTTATGACTAAAATTTACTAATATTATCAGAGAAAAAATTATAGCCTTTTATTACTTTCATATTAATAAAATGCAGAGTAGTTTTCATATGATATTTCAAAACAACAGAATTAATTTTCTGACAATATATAATAATATATTTGAATGTAGGTTGAACTGAATTATTACTATCATAGAAGCTTCTAAACTCATTTAATGATACTTAAAGCAATAATCTCTTTTTAAACAGCGAAAACAGATACTCTCCTGGAAAAAGTTAATGAAGCTGAAGATATGCCTACTTTAACACAAAGTGCAAGCAAACCAACAATATGCTGTTTGGGAGTACTTCCTGGACTTGGGGCATATTCCGATAGCAGTGATTCTGAAAATTCTTCAGATTCAGATGTAGGAGATAATGATTTTGATCTTATTGGAAGACGAAGTGTGCATGTCCATAACGTCAATGAACGATCCTGAACTGTTATTTTAATGTTATAATTAAATGGATTAAATGCACAGTAAAAGTACATTTTTAATTTTATTTCTCATAAATAGAATTAAATTGAAATGACTATTGTAATTTCAAGAATCCTTTCAATTAAATGCTTTACTTTGCAGAATATTGTTGAATTCAAGCTTTCTCTTATATAAGGGTAATAAATGTAATTTATGTGCATAAAGTTTTATAGTAAATATTAAACTTCAGTGATAAAATTTATTTTTTTATTATTAATCATTTACTCGGAAAAAATAAATAACTGTAATTGATGATATAATTTTTTTACATTAAATTTTAAATTTGCTTAAATTATAAAACTGTAAAAGTTAATGAATAATGTTAAATGCTATTTTTCATGTAAATAATAACTAGCTAGTATATGGCAATGTTAAGAATTTGACAGATTTGTATTTTCAGGATTTTCAAAATTTCTATAAAACAAGTAATAATGTCTTGCTTATCTGTAACAGTAGAAAAAAATGTATGTAACCACTGACACATGGATATTCATTAAAAACTTTTTAAAAAATTACAGTTCTTTATTATTGTTAATAGGGTTTTTTTTCTTTGTCTATTTAATAGTAATTAGTAATTTTTAAAAGTGTGATTTGGTATAGATTTGAAACATTATGGCCTTTTTTCTTTTTAGTACAGATCTAATTGCCTTCTTTTAAATTACACTGTTATTGGTTATATCGTTAGTTTTTTAACCATGCGTACCAAGCATCTAGTATCTAAACAAATCTAAAAAGTTGTTTTGGATTATATAGTTAATCTCAATTTAAGCTTATATTTTGGTGTTTATTAGTAAATTTAAATTTTGAATAAGTTTTAATCAAAATTTTTAATATATATATGTGTGTGTGTATATATATATATATATATATATATATATATATAATTATAATGGGAGCCATTTACTCTGTAATTACATATAAATAATCAAATATTGATATTCAACCAAACATAAACATTCATAACAATGTTGTCAAAACATATAAAAAAAGAAAAATAGTTTTCTAAGCAATCAAATGTATTTTTGTCTACATAAAATTGATTCATTGTTTTTACATCATATATTTATTATATACTAAAAGATTTGAGTAACTGAAAAATTTACTGAAATTATAATTTTAGAAGCTATAATGAACTTAAAAAGGATCTCAAACATATGAAGACATAGGAAATGCTTATATTTCCATACTGTCATTACTATTAAAGATAGAATGAATACTCAGCAGCTATTCAATATCCAGTCTATCTGGCTGGATTTTAAACTTCCAGATGTCTGCTCAAAAGTATTAGATATCTGACTGTCAAACTGGATATCTGAAAATTTTATAAAACAAACTCTTCAGACTTACTACTGTACTGAATAAAACATGGAACAGTTTACAAAATGGATGATCTCTGTTTCATATCAAGACAGTTTCTTGAATTCCCTATAGAAAGTCATAACGAGAAGAGGGAGTTGAAAGATTTTACAAGCGGTTATCAAAATAACCGGAACACTTGTGAATAAAAGAGACTGTTAAGAGTGCATTTTGTAAGCATTAAAATATACTCCTAGCTATCAGTGGTGTTTTTTTTTTTTAATATAAAAATTATATATGTTAGTGTGATGTAGCTTTAATGAAGTTGTATTACGTCTTCGCTTTTTTGTCAGAACCATAAAATAAACTTTTGAGAAGCCAAACTGTAGGCATCTGACTAGTTGGAGCAACTAACTTCAGAGCATCCCACCTTTTGGGTATTTATAAATCTACAGTGTCTAAAGTCAAACCAGCAAAATATTGGAGGAAGGAAGAAGCTAAATAAGATTTTCAAGTATTGGAGTAGATTATAACATCTAGAAAGACAACAACGTCATGTAAAGCCATTGAACAGCACAAACATCTGGATTCTCTTCTGACAATAATTACAATTTGGAGACATCTTCAAAAGCAGAATATTTACAGCAGAACAGTGATTCCCAAGCCACTTTCAACAAAAGTTATTGCCAAACGTCATCTACTGTTGGGCAGTAATGACAAAACCTAGTTAATTGATAAGTGGAAGACATATCAATGGTTAAATTGTCAGATGAATCATCTTTCGTACTTTTCTTCACAACAGGACATGCACTGACATATGATCGTGATTGTCTCCTTCCAGCTGTCACGTATGTAGGTGGTTGTGTCATGGTAAAGATAGTCATGTTGGGATTTTATCTTCATTAAGATTGGTACAATATTCCTCTATACACTATTCAGAGTTAGTATGATTGGATTCCCAAGCGAATCCAAGTTATATTGCATGCCAAAGGCAGTCCAACTCTATATTAGTTAGGATTTCTTACAAATTTAGACATTACCATTATTCTTAGAACCATATGCATATGTACAGCGGAACTTGCATACACAAAGAATAGAGAGAACAGAGAGTTCATATAAATGAATACTTCGTATATGCGAATATTAGTTATTTCCGTCCATGTAAACATAAAACAATATTCTGTTTTCCGGGATTTATCATATAAATAAACGCAGTTTAAAAGTAAAAAACATTTATATTATTATTTGTAAACTATAACATCAAAATAAAATTCAGTCTTCTTTAAACTCTCCTGCGCTACAGCCTACGTGGGGTCAAACATGTTTGGTCCTCAGTTTTTATACCAACTCAAAGGATTTTAGGCTGAGTGAGCCTTACCCAGTCTGATGATCGATCCTCGAACCTGTGTCTTGGAAACGCGAAGCGCTACCCCCAAATCTGGACTTTTTATTTTTATCGTTTTCTTTACATACAGCAAGTTTCTGTATTCATTCAATACATACATAAGTACTTCAAAAAATTAAGCAGAGAGTGATAAAATGCGAAAAAATGATTAAATACTGTTTTGATTTCACACAAAATGCTACAAGTAACTATATTTTATTCATGAAATAAAGCAAAATTACTGACAAAAAAAATCTAGTTTTTATAAATAAGGTGACATTAACAATGATGTTTGAATGCAAAACAAACAAAAACGAATACTTGAACACTCCTCACCCTCATACAAAGTGTACTGCGTGTGATTATGCTTGTTACGAGGTGATCAAACGCAGAGTCCAGTAATAACCATTCCTCCTGTAGGGCAGTTTCTAAATCTGAGAATGGCTGGAGGTAGGAAACTTCTACATACAGCACGGCCGAGGTGCACCCCAAAAAATTTCAATTGGATTAAGGTCGGGCAAGTAAGCCGGAAACTGCGTACGTGCTGTCCCCTTACTCTCCAGAAAATCTTCAACGATGGCAGCTCTACGGTCCATTAAAACGAAGGACCAACTGCTGCAGCATAGTTTCATAATGGAGAAGACTTCTCAATATTGCACAGAACTGCGTCTGTAGATGTGCTAGTTAGTGAAACATCCCAATAAAATCTCTGCTCAGACCATGATGCTTCCACCGCGGAATGCGTTGGTATTCTCGGACCAGTTGTGGTGCCTTAGTTCCTCCAGACATTTAAACACTTATCATTAATTTGTAAGGTAAATATGGACTCATCTGTGACCATAACGTTGCCCCAATCAGACACAGTCCAATTCACATGCTGGCGGCATTATTTTAATAGTACCCCTCTGAATTGGACATATAAAGGAACACAAGCTAATGGTACCTGGTTACTATGGTACTGCGCATAGACCATTCAAGTGTAGCTTTCAACGAACAGCAGTAGCAAATATCTTACCAATAACCGCTGTAATTATACATGTCACTTGGGGAGGTCGATCTTCCATTCCGCTTGGCTACAACAACAATATATCTTCCGCAGGGGGTCGTATTACTTGGATAACAGGCTACAGGTCATCAGACAACTGTTTGACTAGTTTAGAATTGTTTCAAGAATAGAGAAATGACGGAATGATGAATGCCGAAGAAACAAGTAATATCCGTGATAGACTGTCCTGCATCGATACATCTGACAGCCCTCCAATGCTCAGAATGTTCCATTTGTCTTCTGGAAGTCATATACACACGTCTAGCTTGAGAACAAACAATACGAATACTCCTTTACGAACACCTTTCATCAGCACTTACATATGTAATTCTGTAACCCTTCCCAATGCCGGCTTCTTATTTGCAAATGCTTCTGGACAATTAAGGTTTCTAAATAAAGTTTATATTTATTTAAAAGTTAGTATACATTTTTTTAAATATTTCATTTATGTAATAATTCATTTAGTAGAAAACAGAAAAGCAAGTTTAAAACTGATATTATTTACAATCCAAAGCAATGGTTAATATTCTAAACAAGGTTTTTCAAAGACAATAGATTGAAAAGGCAGTTTCATCGGTATTAAAACTATCTTTTCGTAATATTTATGCTTTGTAAAATATTACCTTTCCAATGTTCAGCAGATGTAATATAAACAGTTGTCCTCACTTACATCCTTGCTTTAAATTAATGAAGCCATCCTATTGACACTTTGAAAAGTCTAGTGGTCAGTTGCTTCTTAAAGTTTTCTCTCAAAAATCTGCCTACTGATTAGTACATTAGGATCCGCTTGATTTGGATGAAACCAAGAGGGTAATGCCTTTCACAAATTAACGAATATCCCATCTTGTATCCCAGCTATTAACTCTGTGTTGTCATACTATCTTAAAAAACCCGTTTCATATATGGGGTAGCCAAAGGCGATGAAAGAAAACGACCCAAAGTGTCTCTGAGTTAATATCCTCGCAAATGAATACACGGTATAAACTCTTAAATCGGGGAAGCTGTTTTAAAATTTTTTTGCTTCCTTAATATAACTAAAAACAGTTACGTTTCAAAATTTTTGTAGGGTATCAAAACTTTCTTCGTATAACTTCGTATAACTGAATATTCGTATAAGTAAGGTGGCCACAAATCCACGGGAAAGAAAAAGTTCTAAAATATCCACCAGAGGGCGCCTCATTCTCTCCTAGGTCGGAGCGCAGAAATGTCCCTTCCCTCCTTCGCAGCTGGCGAGGGCGGAAATGGAATGTCCTTCCTCTTCTTGATCAATTTTTCGCCTCTCTGTGATGGGGAATTCTTCTTTCTTTTGGTGTGTCCAATTTTTGGCCACATGCAAAATTACAAAACCTACATAGTTCGTCCAAGGTGATCAAATAAACCTTTCTGATTGGACGTTTATTCCTACTGGTAAGTTATGAAAAACGGATAACTGGCTACATCTGTTTAGCTGGTATATTGACTATCAACTAAAATTTTAACTCCTTAAAAGTTAAGTACTAGGTTATTAATTTATAATACAGTTTATGAGCATCACAGTGTATCCCTTTCCTGCATAGGCGTAACTAGACATATCTTATGGCGAGGTTATATCCCCACCATAAGTTATGTCTTAGTCATAATTATGATTTCATGTTAGAAACTCCTAAGAAAATCTCTTAAACACACCAAATATGAGATTTTTAAAAAGGGACTATAAAATTTGCGTTTTCCCCTTTGTTACATATACTTTAATCAGAATTTTCATACAAGCATTCAATTTTCTCTTCATGTTATCCAAGTTTCTCTACTTTATGGTATCTATTCATATCTCTACACCTAACACTTACATTATTGCTGTTACCTTTCGATTTTATTCTTATAAATTTCGATTTCACATATAACACTCAAAGTCATCAATAGATGGCGATACCAACATCACTTTTTATTTCAGCTAGCTGCGGTTATTTCGAGATCACATAAACCCAAAATAATTAGAGACTAATTAATTTTTCCAAAGTAGTTTATATTATTCCAATTTACAATATGTGAATAATATATACTAAAAATAATAATTTTTCACGATTAAATTAAATCGATTTGCATTAAATAAGGAAATCGAATGTTATCTTTCATTCGGTTAAACACTCATGGAAGGTGTTTGTTTTTATTAAGCGATACTTATTTGACGTGTACCTAGAATGATATGCACGGTCATATGTTTATTTATATACACATATATTACCCAAGAATTTTTCTTTTGAGTGATAGTTAACTGGGTATATTTTCAGTATTAAAGATTTTTATAATGGCTTCGGAAGATCGGAATATTGTAGATTACGAGGAAGTGCTACATGTTTTAAATGACTCAATACAAGATATTTGGAAAGATAATCCAGATGTATTAGTTTATCTCTCTGATTTAGGATCTCTCGGACTTCATAGATTAGTTCAAGAACCAGAACGGTTAGCTGAAGAAAAGATATCAGTTTTGGAACAAACTCAGGATCTCGCTTTTCATAATTATAAAACGTTTATTCAAGCCGCTGAGTGCTCACAAAAAATTTTTCAAGATTTTAATATAATCGAATCAAGATTAGATTCTCTTGTTAATAAATTACCTACATTCAAGCAAAAATGTTGTGATTTTGGCAAAGAAGCTCAACATATAAATGCTAGATGGAAGCAAGCCTCTTCTACTTTAGCAAAACATCAACAGTTATTAGAATTTTTGGAAATGCCGCAATTGATGGATAATTATGTTAAAGCTGGATATTATGATGAAGCTTTAGAATTATCAGCATATGTCAAAAGACTTGAAAGAAAACATGCTGACATACCATTGATTAAGAGCATCATTACTGATATTCAATCTGCTGCAAATACAATGTTAATGCAACTACTTGCAAAATTGCAAACAAATATTCAGCTGCCTGAATGTCTGAAAATTGTTGGCTATCTCCGTCGCATGGATGTGTTTAATGAAACAGAATTACGAATTAAATTCTTACAGGCTAGGGATTCATGGTTTAAAAAAGTTATAGGTGATATTGATAATAATGATCCTTATCAACATGTTATCAAAGTCATCGAGAATAGTAGAATTCACTTGTTTGACATAATTACTCAGTATCGTGCAATTTTTTCTGATGATGATCCTTTATTATTGGTTCATGATAGTTCAAAAAGTAATTGTGCAATATTTCATAGTTGGATGACTATGAAGATATCTTGGTTTCTACATGTTTTAGAAAGCGATATATCTTTAAATTTAGGCGGTCGAATAGATTCTGTGTTTGCACAGTGTATGTACTTTGGATTATCATTTAGCCGGGTCAATATTGATTTTAGACCTCTCCTTATCCCTATTTTTCAAAATGCTGTCTATAATAAATTTCAGTATGATTTAGAGTCAGCTACTCAAAAGTTTGAAAAGTCAATGAAAATTTTTGTATTTTCATCTTATACTAATACTGCTATGTTAGTGCCTAATTTATCAGAAGATTCTTTACAGCCACCAAACTGCCTTTTAGATTTTCAGCCTTTAGCTCAATATTGCAATGATATTTTGAATTCCCTAAATGATCTAAAACTTTGTTGTTCTTATGCTTTATCTTCAGATATTATTAAACTATTAACAGAATCATTAAATAGACTCGTTAAAGCATTAATAGGAACATATTATCAAAGAAATCTCGTAAACAATGAACTAGAAAGTAATAATTTTATTCGATTCTGTTTTTTGTTTTCTTCAGAATTAATCCCCCATTTAAATAAGTGTCTTGCTGTATTGTTTACATCAGAAGATATTTCACAGGTTTTAGGAATAACTTCTTTAGAATTCAAAAAGCTTGAGCATTTGTGCAAATTAAACTCCAGAACAATAATGAAACCACTTGAGAACATTTTACCAGCCAAATCTGATGATGAGGATAGTGAATCAGGGTTAACTATTAATTTTAAAAGTAATGAGAATGTTGTAGAAAGTGTAGAAAATGAACAAAATGATGTAGAAAATGAGCAAACTGATAAAGAAAATGTGCAAAATGATATAGAAAATGAGCAAATAGATTTAGAAAGTACGCAAAATGATGTAAAAATTGAGCAAAATAATGTAGAAAATGATGTAGAAACTGAGCAAAAGGATGTAGGAACTGAGCAAAATAATGTAGAAAATGTGCAAAAGGATGTTGAGATTGAACAAAACCCAGTGATAACACAGGAAAATGATTTAAAGCTGTCAACAAATGATGACTATCACACAGATTAAGCTGAAACTAATGTATAAATCATCACAAGCCATTTGCCTGAAGAAAAATCAAAAAGTAAAATGGAATCATTTAATATTTCTTATGTAGAGACTTCTGGTACTTTAGATATTGTAGAAGAATCTTGTCACATCATTGACCACTATAAATGAAGGTTCGTTACCTCTTAAAAAGTGGAACTAAAATATGTCTTGTTATAAATTATATTTTATTAGATAACCTTTATTTATCTGTTCAAACTATACTATACTTATATTTATAAAATATTCAGTATATTTAAAATTACAAGTTGTGTTTTTTTATATACTCAATGGCATGCTAAAGTAAAATGAACCTTGTAAAAAAAAATTTTTAACTCATAGGCACTTGAAATTGCATCTACGTTATTTACATGATAAATTTTAATAAACTAGTTTTAAAAAGTAATTTGCTACAGTCAAAATAAATGTAATTTTTTTATCTCATGAAATATAAAATATTTTTATAAAAGGATTATCAAACTTAATAATTTATTAAGGATGGCAGAACACTATTTGTTTGATGATTCTATAGCTTATTTTGGTAGAAGGTAGGATAATATTTTACCTTGTTTCATTTTCAGAATAGAGTATCATTTTCCCTCTTCTTGCTTACCACTTGTGACAATACATATATAAGAATTTTTTTGGCAAAAACTCAAGATGTGCATTATGCATGCAATATATTTTACTGCTTCTTGTAATCACCCAATAAAGGCAGGTATTCAAAGAGGATAATAAAAAGATAAAAATCTTAGTCTATAGAAGTATTGCTCATCTATATTTCATTATATTTGCAGTTATTTTATACTTAAAATATGGTTATAATTTTTTTCTTTGGTATACCGAATCGATTGCAACTTAAATGCTAAAGTAACCAGAGTTTTTCACCATATCACTCACGTCTGGTTTTTTTAAAAAAATGAATAGGAATAAAGTAAATACAATCCTTCATTTAACACTCCTTTCAAAGTGTGTGATGTACGAGGGCTTCAAATTTTGTCCCACGACTGTCTCATAGTTGTCAACCTCTCCCCTTTTCACAATGACCGATAACAAGCATGAAGGATTTCAAAATGACATTGAGCATCGATTTATTTGGACTGTTTAGCAAATCGTTTACAATCTAGAAAGTTTCTTATAGGTCAAATTTTACATGTACATTATGCATAATATAATTTTTTGCCATTTTTTCTTGTAAAAAAGTGTGTTTATTAGAAACAAGTAAATATGGTAGTTAAAATAAGTATAATTGTATACAACTGAAAATGCAATTCTGCTTTGAAATGGATAAATAAATTCAGTAAAAATACTTCCGAATTAATTCTGTATTGAATAAATGTTATGCAGCCAAATAGCTAGAGTTCTGGAGTTCAAAACCAATCTGCTAGTTTCTGCCAATGCTGGCATAGAAATTTATAATTGTTGAAAAGCAGTAGAACCTATTTAGGCCCTTACTTTGGTAGTTGCAGTTCAGTTCGTCCCTTCGTTGTGACGTTATTTTGACTCCACCTTGTGGCCATTGTGTGAGTAAACGATCAAGCAGACATCAAAGTGATGTCACAACAAATGTTCGAACCAAATCGTTTACTCGCACAATGGCTGCAAGCTGATGCCAAAATAATGTCACAACGAAGGTTCAAACCGAACCACAGCATCCTGAGTAAGGGCTTTAGTCTTTAAACATCGATTAGGTGTTTCTAAATATTTTTTATCAGTAATTTTAAGTGAAGGGTTTGATTTGATTTGAAGCTTTATGATTTCATTTTTGTTGATGGACAAATGGTATTAAGAACAGGAAGTACTGCTTAAAGTTGATTTAAAATGCTACAAATCAGGGTTTGCATCATTTTTTTTTCACTTCTTTTAAAACCTATATTCCAAAGACAGGAGAATTGGGAATCAGTCAGTACAGTAATACCAATAAGTAAATAAGTGTAAATAGATAGCATGTGCTTTCCAAGAATTTAGGGGTTGTTATAATAAAGTATGTAGTAGGGGTAGTACAATGATTGATTATGACTGGTGGAATTCATTTTATGTAATGGGAGGTAAAGAGAGTATTACAGAACTTGAAATCCAGTTTGTCTACCAAATAATCAGCTTCATCTGCTGGAATGGAAAAGCAGTTTTCTCCTTTTGGTATTGTTCATTCTAGCCTTCATAACCAATTAGGAGTGAATAAAGCATCAAAGCTAGTGCTTTTATTGAAACAAATCCATAATTCAGTGCTTAAACAATATTGAAATAATTGTGATTTGGGTGACTAATTTAATATACACACCGTGGTTTTTGTTGCCAAACTTGGTGATTTTTCAGGTGATGTATGACATTGCTGGTTATTTTTGGTGACTTTTGCCATTGTAGCTTTGTAGTAGCAACCCTGGTTCTTAATTTAAGCCCCATTGGTGCACATGATTTGTGACATCACAACCCGGCTCAGTTATAAAAAAATAGGCAACTATGAAAGAAAAAGATTAACAACTTTTTTTTATATATTTTAATATTCCATTATATTAATGCCGATAAGATGTTACTTCTTATAACAAACTATTCTACGTATATTGCAAAAAACATAAAAATAACAATTAAAATTAATATTCAGAAAAAAATTAAATAAAAAAAATCATGATTTTTTTCCAACCCTGCTACAAATATCCATCCAGCAGTAGAATTTAAAATCATGAATGTCAGTACTGAAGGACAACACCCTACCTATTAAGCAAATTAAGTTTGTGGAAAGTTTTTCTTTCTTTAATATAATTTAATTTTATTAGTGACAAAGGAAATAATTTAGCAATGTAATAAAATATTGGAAATGGCAAATTAAGAAAGTAAAGTTTTAAATGTTGTATAGAAAAGTATTGATTATTAAAACTGTCATCCTAATCTCTTAAGCCTGAATAAAATAAATAAATAAATTCAAAAATTCCCATTAGAGGGTAAATTTATGAAATGTTGCTTGTCTCACTAATACTGATAATCAATAAGAATATGGGATTATTTTTACAGATAATATTAAAAACCTAAAATAATATGAATCAAGCATTATAATCAATAGAGTTTATCAAACATTCTTGTAAATGTCATTTTGTTTAAAACCTAGAGTCTGAAGAGTTAAGGCCTTTCTGTCTTTTAATCTACAGGCTTAAATATTTCTGACCAAATAGATTTCTGTTGCAAAAACTAACCATAGTGCTCAAAACAGAATGCAAGGTAAATTTGTAAAATACAAGTTTGCTAGTCTTGAAATAAATTATTTTGGGTAATGTTAGAAAAACATCTTAAGAAAGTATGTCATTCAGATTTTGAGATGATGATAATAAAAATTGACATTTTCCTTATTATTTCCACTGTAACTGCTTTGTTAATGTAGTAGTGAAATATTTAGTTTACGAAATTGATTTTTTTTAAAGTTCTCAAATTCTTAAATGTTTTTTAACCATTTTATTGAGATTTAAAATTTCTACTTTTCTTGTTCCAAAGACATGACAAAAATAGATGCTTATAATCCTTAATCTCATTAAATAAGGAATTATGCACTTAAAATCATCTAACATGATATACAATTACAAAATCTCATATATATAGGTAAAGATTGAATTCTATTTGTAAACAACTGAAACTTTTTTTACCTTCAATAGCAAAAGAAGTTGAAGTTTATTAATTGCTACTTTTAATTTATTCCTTTAGCAGTTATAAAAAAATAGGCAACTATAAAAGAGAAAGATTAACTTAGAATATTTTTGGATTGCAAACTTGTTTTTATATATTTTAATATTCAATTATATTAATACTGTATCCATAAATACTAGTATGCACTGTTCAGATATAGACATGAAAATCCATACTTAAATCATGTTATACTGTTCAATATTAAGTTGTTTGGATTTAGATTTCCATATATTTTCATGTATAAGGCGAGAATTTTTGGGCTTTTTAAAGAACTAAAGTGGCAGGTTGGTTATATACAAATCCAAGGAACAGATGTAATACATGTGTTGTTTGGAAACGTGTTTTGCAGCAAATGAGCAAAAATCAATGAAACGAATTCTTTTTTTTTTTTTTTTTTTTTTTTTTTTTAAAGAAACATAAATAACAAAGAAAATGCATAATGGTGAAAAGTATGAAGTTTTCAAAATTTTTGAAGTGAGAAAACACATAAATATTGAAAAATAAATTTAAAATGACTTTATGTTATAATGGCTCCAAAACAACAGTACTATAATTTAACAGATCAGCTAATCTAGTAAACACAATTCTACGCAAGCCAGAAGCAATCAATAAATTGCTAAACATAGCATTTTTTTTTAGCTTATATAGCTTAAATTTAAGAAAACATTATCTTTACATAGGGTTAACAGAATTGAAACAGTTTGCATCTAAGTAAAAATATCAGCCGCATGGTCTAACACTATGATTACAAAGCTGTATGCCACAGCAGTAATCTAGATTAGTGTAAAATTGTGAAATTAATTACAACAGCAAAAAGTTAATTAAAATTTAAAATGTAAGTTTTTTTTCCTTGCACTTTCAAAATGTGAGAAGAGGTTTCCTTGTATTCGTCTTAAGGTGCAACAAATCCTCTACCTCTGCATTATTTAAATTGATTTGAGAAGCATTGATCTAGCATTTTAATTTAAAGCAGTTTGATAGAAAAATATTTTCCCTGTTTTACCTACTTTTCAACATTCTAGAAATTGTTTTTACATTTGGGCTTATATACAGGTTTTGTACTTTGGGTAAATTTTTGAAAGAAAATAGTACCCTTGGCTTATATACAGTTGGGCGGCATATAATCAGAAATATATGGTATAATCATCTTTGTCAAACAAAAATGAGGCTATTTGAAAAAATACATTAAATTTGATGTCCTTCACAACCAATCTGATATATTTAAAGACTAACAAAGGTACTCTTAAATTTTTTCTTGCAAAACAGCCAGTTAATTTGCTGCAGTCTATCTAGTGATAGTTTTAGAAATAATGACATATAAAATTTCTATTTCATTTATATTCAATTTTCTATTTTTCAAATTTCTATTTTTTTTTCTACAGATGGTTTAATACCACACATTAGTGTTTTATAATTGAAATTTAATATATAGAATATTAGTTTTACAAATTATTACTTAGAAGTGCACTTTATATAAGTTACCGTAATTGTTGAAAATTCTAACCTTTAGATTTTGATGAATATTGACATCTTAAATCAGGAGTTTTAGTTCATGTGAACATGACTCAAATTTGTCTAAACTTTTAGACACAGTGAGTAAAGAAGTATTATATAATATTGAGCTGCATAATTCATAAGCAGCATATAATCAAATTTAGTAGGCAGCTTAACAATTTCTGGAAAAATCTGAAATGACTGTCAAAATAGTTTTAAATACTGTTCCATTCAGTTAGTAATGATTTTACAGGGCTGAAAACTCTTTATATCTTGAAGACACCAAGAACAAAAAAATGTTCAGTAAATAAAAAAAGCACAAATTATATATATTTTTAACTTGGGTATCCAATCCTAACAACAAAAATTTCCATACTAATTTTTTTCATATTACATTTATGTAAGAAATAATTAGTCTTATACAAGAATTAAATGTGTTTTGTTTCCTTTCACATGATTTCAATTAAAGTATGAATAACTGGTACTGCATTTCTAATCAGCATTCACTGATCCATTAATATATGTATAAAACCTAATAGTCTCTGAATAGAAAGTTATTATTGTTATATTATTGGTATGCTACAGATATTTTAATTTAACGTAAACTCTTTTAGTGAATATTTATTTGGCAGAAAAAGCAATCTTATGATATAGTAACTTTTAAATGGTACTTTTTGAAAAAGTAATTAAATATTATAATGACAAGAATCATTATTATATTTAATTAACAGAAATGTAGATATATGCAAACAGGTAACAATGCTTATAAAACACAAACTATTTCTGAATTACATTGCATTTTTTATGGCATATAATCTGCAATATTTCAATTTTTATTACAGCCTTTACTGCATTTAGCTACAGGACTTTAATGAATTTGTAGAGCCATGAATGAAAAACTAATATTTTGGAAAATTTAGTGAAAAAGCATCCAAACATTCAGACTCCAAAAGTGAGAAATTACTTTTAATATGTCAAAAGAGTTATGAGAACATTTAACTAACACAACTCCTAATGTAATTTAGATTCTTGATATGTTTATCATTTTAATGTATACATAGCAAAAATAGTTTGTACTAATTTGGAGAAAAGGGAAATGTGTTGATCTTATTGAATTAAAATAGTATTTTGCATCTTAGACAAGAGAAGTAAAGCTACAAGTATTACAAGAACAATATAACAAAAAATTGGAATTTTTTTTAATAATAATTAATGACGAATTGGAGCTTTTCTTTTCTTCTTTGTTAAAATTGTTGGAAGAGGTCCAAGTTTAAATGCTGTCCTGAAATAATAATATTTTATTTATACATAAGGCAAAAATACATGCACACATATACATAATTTTTTTTCTTTTAAAGGAATGATACTAATAATTTAAATATAATAAACATTTATTAAGTCAAAGTTTTATGTTTTTTCCAATAAATGTTACTTATTTCATGAACTGTAAGTTTTGAAGCATGAAAATTAATTTTTGGTTGAGTCTTTAAAAAATTATTCAAGTTTTACTATTTATGCGTTTCACAGATCAATTACTTTACGATTTAACACAGTAAAAATCCATACTTATAAAAATTAATAAAAGGTTGATTTTTATATTTAGTCAACATTTTAGAATAGATGCAAAGTTTTAAATTAAAAATAAACTTTCTTATTTTTAATTTAAAAATCGAGAAAAAAAGGGGTTCTCTTTCTTTGTTTTTTTTTCTTGAGGTATATACATTCTTTCAATTTCAAAGCCACAAATCTAAATCAAAATTAGCATGGACTTTCAAAGCATATTTTAATCAATGCATTAACCTACTGAAAAGTAAAATTTTTGGTTCAAATGGAAGCACATATTAACCCATGTCCAAACAAAATGTTAAATTTCAAATTATGCATCACATAAAATTAATGCCTATCTTTTTTTAATTATTATATATAAATCTAGCACACAAGATGAGCTTTAAACAGAGCACACAAACATATCATATCATTTAAAAGATTTTTTTTTTAAACTAATGGTATATAAAGTTTGTATATTAGGTTTGTAGCTTGATAACAAGATGTGTCTATTTAAAAAAAAATTTTTTTTTCAGGTGAATAAAAGCATATTTATCATTTGAATATTTCTAAATTAAAAAGCGGTAATATTTCAAATAACTAAAGTTTTTTTTTAAATAAAAAATCTCAAGTAGCATTTTTTGACAAAATGGTATGAATATATACAAGACATTCATGAAAATTATTTATATATGTCTTGGACCACATGCAGTAAGAATATAATAAAATATATTACACAATAGATAAAAGTATAAAATCAATGAGGAAAAAAATACTTACTGGCATGTAGAGCATATTGGACTAAATGTGCAAAAAACTGCAAAGGAAAGAGATAAGTACAAATTAAGAATTCCAATTTAAATAAATTCTATAAATTTTAAATTGCTATAGAATAAATAACTAAGAATTTTCAAATATTTTTAATGCAATATGAATAACTTACTGGATAAACAAACTGAGCACACATAACCAATTTCAATGAGATTTCTATGGCAAAAACAGGCAGCTCTGTAATCAACATGAACTCGAGGAGGTAGAATCATTTGTTTCCTTGTTTGTGCACTGGGTAGAAAAATCCACTGTAAAAATAAAGGGTAGAAAAATAAATTTAATGATATAAACTTTAAAAAGTTAAAATAAAATCTGACGGTGTAATGTTAGAAAACAAGGTTATTTCAATCGCATTTTTAAAATAAAATTAACTATACATTTATTGTATAAATTGCAATTCTTTTTTTATTACTGAAACATATCAGAAATAGTTTACTATAGTTAAACATTTTTAGTTAGTTTTAAAAATCCAGTAAACTATATTATGGAAGCATTTTTCTTTCTTCCCATTAAAAAAAAAGTTATATATATATATATATATATGTATATGTATATATATGTATATATATATATAGAGAGAGAGAGAGAGAGAGAGAATTAATGCACAGATGTGCATTAATTCTGCATTTATGTTTACTTTTATATCATATGCTCTGCATCTACCATCCATTTATATATAATAACAGAATGACATAAAATAATGCAAGCTTAATTATTTAATTCAAAACTCATTTATCTTTAAACTGGAAAAATATTTTTACTCGTACACTAAAGATAGTACAGGTGAACAAGTCACTGATTCTACCTGTGAATTCCCCACTTGCAATACTGAGAAAAAAATAGTTTGCATCATTAATTTTCTGTTCTATAAATCTGACTATCATAAGAATATCGTCCTTCTTCTTTCTTGTGTCTTTTTTTGTTTAAAAACCTACCTATGAGCTGGCCAGTCTCTAAGAAAAATGATGCTTTCAAAATGCTATGCGCATCATCTTTCAAACTCCATATTTCTTTCTGGATATAAATATTGTGGTGAAACGTTGTCAAAATGTGTAGAGTGTGTGTGTGTGTGTATATATATATATAGTTAATCAAATTTTTTAATTAAAGGTAAAACATTTGTTAAATTATCACTCTTTGAATCCCTATAATTCTTTAAACCTTAAGTAATTTAGTGCATCTTTATAATTCACAATAGTGAATGATATTACATCTGCTTTTTGTCAATCTATATAAAATACACAAAACCACAACAGGGTAGTGTTCCCAGAATTTAAAAAAAAAAAAGGTTTTTGTTATGTTATTTCCTTTTAATATTAAAACATACATTAATATGTACAAAGGGTCAGGGGAACACTACTAGAACGTAATTGGGAGAAAAAGGCCAACTTCATCAATAAAAGGGGCAAACATTGATATAGAAAAAATATATAATAAGAAAATACAACATGCTTTAGACAAAAGACTAGTCAATTGGAAGAGCCTATGGTAAACAGAATGTTAAGTTAATTTAGGATACTAAATGAGAAGAATAATTCGAAAGAATAAAATATTATGTAGATACTTAAAAAAGGTATTTACAAGATTTTTTTTTAGTTTTATACAATTGTCTAATTTGTCTTCATTACTTTTATATGCCTCATGCATTTATCTAGCTCATACCACTAGTGTAACAACAATTTGATAATGTAAGAATCATATGGGTGTTCAACTACAGAAATGCCTATATGGATATCTATAATCTAATTTGATAATAGAGCCTATGAGTTTAATTTTCACTTAACATAGCATGCATAGACATTCAGAATCAGCTTTCAGCAATATTCTGCTTAGTTTAATCAGTACTTGTGTAGCAAAAAGTCAACTGCAATAACCAAACCTAAGCTCACTCCAAGAAATGTCAAGATGTTAACTATAGTGCTGTGTAGAAAGCTGAGTTAATTTATAAAATCATCTTACAAAGAAGTCTCTTTATGATTAATTAAACAAATAAATAACTAAATTTTATATTGCTTGTTAAAGAATAAAAAAGTATTTTTATATACAATCACAGAAAATTAAATTTAAAAAAATTCATTGAAACATTACTTACTAATAAATACTGTAGAAGAGCAGCTATATTTTGTACTTTGAGATACATTCCCCCAGTTATGTCACAACCCTAGAGTAAATATGTTAAAGTTTAAAAAAAAAAAAAAAAAAAAAAAACATATAATTTGCACTTTTTTGGTACCACTACTAAGAGATACAGGAATAATATATAACAACCATTTACTAATTCTTAGCAATTTTAGCAATAAAATCTAATAACATTAAACCCTTTTAGAAAGAGCTCTAGTAAAAGTTTCCAACAATATACAATTATTATATTACTGGTTAAAAAAAAACCTAACATTGTTTAGTACTGAGCAAGATAATTCAAAATCAAAACATCATTAGTGAAATAAGTTCTTAAAAATTTAAATTATACACTTAAAATTAGTATACCAATTAGGTTTTCAACATAATGTGTTGCAGTGAAAACAACTGAAATACATTTAAAAAAGTCAATTTTTTTTAAAAATAATGAAGAAAATTTTAATATTAAGAATATATTTTTGTATACCAGAGTCAACCAAACAATGACTACATAAAAAAATGAATGGAAATAATGTTATAGTTTCACATTGTAAAAATTCCAATGCTCAAAACCAATATAAAACAATATAAAGAATTAAAATTACCAAACATGTTAATTTTAGTTATTAAAAAAATAATAAATATAATATCTATTAGTTCTGAAAACTTTCCACTCTTATATCAAGAGACAGTCAAGAGACCATACCTCTTTTCTAGCACCCCAGTATAAAATAGTTGTTTTTAGTTGTCAATAGTAAAACTTATAGTCTTTTACAAAAAAAAAGTGAAAAACAGGAAATGATTAAAAAGTTATGAGAGCTCTCTTTCAAACATTAAATTCTGATCTTCGCTCAGCATAACACAATCCTACTACTATAATAAAATATAGAGGAGATACTCATTTTAATATGTACAAATTGACACAAAAATGGCATTTTGACACATAACTTTATTGTTAATTAGAACACCCACAACTTTCAGATAAGGAACAGTTTTTTCTCATGAGACACTTATAATAGAACTGCATATTTAAAAAAATGAATTTTCTTAAAGCTTATGTAACTTTTGATCCCAAATTGTGTGCCAACTTTATAACTGCCTTCATGTCATGAGACAAAAAGAAGTCAAGTTTAATATTTCTGAATTTTTAACTATATAGCATTAAAGAAATCATTAGCTTGGAATTCTGAAAATAAGTATAAATTCAACACATAATAGCACATCATGACAGATTCATCTGCTATACACCATCAACTGGCAATTCCATAGTAGTTAAAAGCACTTCAAATTGGGGGAAAAGTCATGTCGATTATTCAAAATAATTTTGAAGCGGGAGAGAAACATATTCTTTATAATTAGGGCTTTTAGATTAATATATTTTCAAGAATCATAACTATACTGTTATTTTAATTTTTAAAAATATATTAAATCAATAATTGAATTTATAGGTATATATATATATACAGCATAACTATTATGTGTAGTAAATCACCAATAAAAAGCCATATGATACTATTTCTCTTTTATAATCAAAAGGTGCATGTTTTTATTTTCAAAGAATAATTAATGCTTACATATTTCCTGCCTTTACAAACACCAAATAATCACAATGAATTATTGAATTCTTTGTATTTTACAACATCAACTTAATATGTATGCTATAATACAGTTCCTCATAATACAGATAATAAGAGTTAACAAATCAATAAAAATACTTACTTGTTGCAATAACCCTGAGTCTTTATCTATTACACAGGCATCTATCAATACGCCCTAAAAATTATACAGACTTCACTTAGTAAAATTTAAAAAGCAAAATTACAAGCATACATACACACACATAATACATAATTAATCTGTGATCTGTGATTAATTGGTGATCTATACAACAATTACCTCTTTTTGAGCTGTAAAAAATACATTCATGAAATTCATATATTGAGAAGCACTATCACCTGATGAAGTAATAACCTGAAAAAGAAAGTAAAATATTAATAATAATATATAAATAAATATACAAGAATTTTTTATCATTCAAAACCTAATACTCACAAGTATTCGAGAAGGAATTTTTTTTTCGACAACTTGCTGCTTTTGTAACTGATGTATATATAATAATGAGTTAAAGACTTTGAGTAAAATGATATGGCTGTTTAGTTACATACTTTCATTTCAGATTTAACTGTGGAGTAAAATAATTTTACTTACATACATACACATATATGAGGTAAAAAGCCTGTAAAAAGAAACTTAAATATTGGTACAATAGATAGATAAATAAATAGATATTATTAAAATATATTAAAGCAATGGTTATGTAGTTAAGCTGTGTAGTTTGAGAACATAAAATCTAACTAAAAAAAGCTTGCTTACTGATTATTGAAAGATAGAATTAATCATAACTACCACTATGTGTATAAAAAACTACAAACTTTGTGTTATTAGTAAAAAATTCTAACTAACTAAGCTAATGGGGTATGGTAGAAAAAAAATTATAAAAAAATATCTGTAGGGGTTTTCAATGCCGCCAGGGACTGGGAAGCATTGTATCTTACGTTTTTGTACCTTTTAAATTCCCCTGAAGAATCTCTGACACAAAACAGAAAGCATGGATGATAAAAAATAATAAATTTAATAAATATTAAAAAATTTCCAACTTACAAACTCAAATAGTATGTAGAGTGGTAATGCCAATAATGAATGTCAACTCCCTAATTTGCCAAACTTGCTATAATATAAAAATAATATTGATAAGATACAGGGTATCTGCCAAAATAAAATTTTTCAAATCCATGACTTTCCCTGATTTTAGCAGATCATTTTCCATGACTTTAAAATATTTTGTTAAAGTATATATGAATAAAACTTCTGATGTACATAAAAATAAAATGTATGCTTTTAGAGAAATTACAAGAACTTATGATAAAAAATACTTTATAAATGTTTATAAACTCATATATATATATATATATATATATATATATAAATTGTTGTAGTACCTACATACCTAAGTTTAATCATATAACAATTTTCTGAATGCAATAAAAAAATTTCCAATTTTAATTTAGGGACTTAGTTATTATCGAGGTGACCATGAATAATAGCCAAACATAAAACCCTATAATGTTTATATATAATAGCCCTAAAGATAAACTTATATTTTGTACAAAAATCTTAATAATTTTCTATAATTTAAGAAAAAATCAGAATAATATACTTGTACATTTACCCACCGATTAAGCTTGCTTGTTTTGAGTTTCCTTGGCGAATAAGTTTTACTTGGCAATACGGTCAATGGGATAATACATAAGTACCAAACTCAGTAACTTTAGCCAAATGACAAGTAAAAATATTATTAAATAATTCAATGCAATGATTTTGCCAAAATATTTAGTGCCTCACAATCAATAATAATTATTAACATTTCTATATAAATCTCAAAATGTAATGCCTCAAAATAAAAATATCTTATTTACTGAAACTCCTAGTAACTCTTTACAGTAAAGATTTCCTCCAGAGTATGAATTTTCGAACGGCTGTGAACATCCATGCCAGCAGTGGGATTCAAACCCACGAACTTCCGTGCCGAAGAGCAGCGCCCTACCTATTTAGCCATCGATCGGCCGAATGGGTAGGGCGTTGCTCTTCGTGCAGCCTGATATTTGTTATGGCATTGTTTATCATATAATTACTGTTACTGCTGCTTTGCCATTCTAAAATCAGTTCTTTCAAGATTAACAAATTTCTCCCTTTATATTTTAAGTGAGCTAGATAAGCTATCATAATATTTAATTGAAAATTAAGAGCAAAAATAACTAATTATAATAAAATTTGTATTAATTCTACAATTTATTAGTACACCCCCAAAGTGCCCTGCTTTCTGTTTCCATGTTTAAAATTCAAATATAGTTTTTTTCTGAAAAGTACATGTAAATAATAGCTTTCCATACGTGGGGCTGCACGGGTATACACTTAATAAGGTTTACTTGTATATTATGTAAACTTGTATTTTATTCCAGGCGATCCCCCTCTTCACCCATGCTGATGTTTGCATTGATTTGTGTTCCTAATATTTTAATCAAGAATCTTATGGATATCTGTAACGGCATCTAGTAATTAAATCTAGCATTTAAAAATTAAAATAAAATGTTCCTATAGACGATACTCCATACGCGATGCTGGTCTCTCAATATCAACCAGAGATCATCATGTGGAGGCGACGCCAGACTGATAAGAATGAAATCGTTAACAAAATTAAATGTTTCCCCATACAAATTCATTATTTTATTAATTTTTATTTAATCTTGAATAAAACTTGCAAAAGACTTCAAAATTATTTAAGAGACTTTTATGAAAATAAAATTGAAAAGCTAAATACAAAGCTAAATGCTTGACTGTGTACATAAAGCATGAATCAAATTTGCAAAAAGGATACAACATAAGGCCATTGTCATACCTCCAGCTATCAATGATTCGGTATAAATTTCATCTTCAGTACCTTAATACACAATAAAAAAAGTAAGAAACAATCCAGTTTAATACAAATGCTAATATACTTATATTATTGAAACAGTTACAAGTTTTATTACTATCCTGCATATATAAACAAATCTCTTTCTATAAGAATACAGTCAATAAATAAAAAGACAACTATAAAAAGCTACATTAAAAAAAATAAAAAGCCATTGAAAAAATATTTGTGCAATTAATTTTAAAGAATAATATACTCCAGTAAAAAATACTAGCTTCTTATACAAGCATAAATATCATATAGAGATTCTTTTAGAATCATTTACAAGGATGATTGTTCTTAAAACTAAAAATGAAAATCTCAATATCAAATGTTAAGTATGTGGCACCAAAATTGAAGATAATTGTACACTATGAATGGAAACAAATACCCTAAACAGATGTAAACATTAATAGCTGTCCTCACTTTACAACCACATGTGTTACAACTGTCAATTTACAATAATATAGATTTATGACATAAAATCAGGAATATTTGAAAACAAGTAGCAAAAGAAAGTGAAATTTAAGCATAAGTAATTAAAATCTATTTATACATTAAGATAATCTTATCCTGTGCATAAAATATGAATCATGTAATAAAAAAAATTAGGCAATGGCTACAAAAATTTTCCATGCTTTTTTTTCTCCCAAGTTTTTGATAACTTGAGTTTATAACTGATTTAGAAACTTATTAGTAAAATTTTGAACTTACTTTTATGAATTAATAGTAATTAATAGTACTTGTGCTTTTGAATATAAATTATATTATTATTATTATTATTAGAGTATTTGTGAGATATATGCTACAGCCGAATATAAATTATATGTTTCACATTGTTTAGATGCACCAAAGCAGGCTTTATTAAGGGTAAATTCCTTTGAAGATATCTCACAGACAGAACCTGACTCTCTTTATCATGCACTATACTAATAGCATAAATAATGAAAGAGTTTTTGCTTTTATTTTCGGTACCTAAGGTTCGAACCTTGTGAGCCTAAGCCTAAATCAGGCTCTGCTTGCAGATGAACTTTTATTTTAATTTTAGATTTAAGAAACTTATTTAGACTTATAAAATTATATAAAATTAAAAAATAAAATTATATAAAATAAAATTAAAAATCTTTTACTGAGTTTCAGTCATAAGGTATATTTAAGAATATATACATATACTTTACAATAAAGTTGAAATTAAAAAAAAATAAGTAAAATGATGATTGAAATTATGGGTATTGTCAGAGGGAAAAAAACATGTATAACATTACATATGGATAAAATTCATGACAGTATACAAAGTAAAGTAGTTTTCAACTAGATTTTCATTTCTCTCTTTACAATATCAATATAACTAGTTAAAGAAAGTACAATGGGACAGAAAAATGTAATGTGCAGTAGAACTTTATTTTCTATCTGTGTGAAAAAAAATCATGAAAAATTTATATCTTTATAAAGCAACTCAGAGATAGCTGTTCAAACCTCTCTAGTGTAAATCAGCATCACTATAAGTTATCCCCACAAAAAGTGACAAAGAATGAAATATGCTGAAACATGACAATGTCATAGTGGCTAAGGCTGGTTGGTTGATTACAGTACTATGGTCTACATTTTTCTCTACAGGAGGGAAATATGACCAGAACCTACTGCTTAAAGCTGATTCCAAAAAGCTATGGACATCCACGACAATAGTGGGATTCAAACCCACAAACTCTGGTAGTGAAAAGCAATGCCATAAATTAGCATTTATAACTAATGTACTTTTGACATCAAGCACAAGTACAAATAACATGAAAAATATATTTTAACCTAGGAATTAAAAATATTTTTTTAATCCCTTTATGGCAGCATGATTTAAAACTGATAACCTTTAGGAAATGAGTGTGTTATATATACTTCAGTCCCAGATATCATCGGCAGCTAGGTGATGTACTTGGTGCACTGCTGTTTGCATTGATCTACCATAATATTGTAACAGCATACTGTCCCTAAGGTGAGTTGCACTAAGCAGCATGTCATCAGAAATGATGCATTAATGATACACCTAGCACAATGGAGTTAATGCTGAGGAAGGAGGGATGACAGTCAGATAGGTCTTCAATTATTTACTGCTTGTCTATAGTACTCAGGCAAACCCTTTTACTAAAATATTCCAAAAGCAAATGGGTAATTAGCTCAAATTGCACAGGTTTGGTTTGGAGAGCTATGGTCTACTTTTTGCAACATGAGGGCTAATGAGACCGGGGCCTACTGCTTAAAGCCGATTCTGAACAGCTACAAATATCCATTCCATTGTGAAATTCAAACCCACGAACTCCGGTTCCGAAGGTCAGCACCCTAACTATTCGGCCATCATTCAGCCTCAAATTTCACAGAGTTTAAATAGTAATAATAAGTAGTTAGAATAGTTAAGAATAAGTAGTCTTTTTTTTGTTGTTGTTGTTGTTCTGTATCTGGAGCTCTTGAAAATAAAAATACAGTGAAAATTTTCCTCATCTACATTGATAATTGTGTTAAATAAAATTTATAAATATTAATAGATTAAATATCATTAAAGACATATGTTGTACATACTTTGTAAAACAAGCTTCTTTACATTTGCATGAACAGCATTTTTAATGTTTGCAAAAAGTTCATACTGTCCATCAGATGGCCTAAAATCATCAGCTTCAGAAGTCTTGGGTAATGGATACAAAAAACAGCTACAATTCCAAAAAAATTTTATAATTTTTTTAAAGGAAAAAAATAAAAGAAACACACATAACAAGAAATCATCACAAATAACATTTATAAAACTTAATACATACTCTACAACAGAGCTCTTTAAAATTTTCAGTAACAAAGCAACTTTGAAATTGGAAATTCAACACAGAGCACTAAATTTTATCTCAGAGCTTTACCTTGGTTTAGCAAATATAACAGCAAAATAGCATTAATGATATAAGGTGGTTCCAGTATAAGCTTGCAGGACATTAGATCTCATTATTTAATTTTGTCCCTGCACTAATTTTCTATTGCAAGCAGAAAACACACACACACAAAAAAAATAAATAAATAAAAATAAAAACTGAAAATAAATTTAAGACAAATATTACACATCCACAATTTATTATCTTATTAATCTAGTATTATTACATTTGTTACTAATTTTTACTTTCATATTTTTACATCATCATTATATTTCAATTATTGTTCCATTTTATTCAAGAAAAATATTCTTAATCTGGAACTAAAAGTATGTTTGATTAATATATATGTCATATCTTGGATAAGGCAATCACAAAGAGTCCATTATTGTACTCCTAAAATCTTCATTTATTCTTGGTCATCCAGACATGAGATATTTAAATACGAAGCTATCGACACAAAGTTTGATACGGTGGAATAGAGATATGTCTGAACTAACTGCTGTCAGAATTGAGAGTGTGACTCCTTACTTAAGAATATAAAATCTTACCTAAGGGTTTTTTTTTTTTTTTTTTTGGAGGGGGGGGGGTTGTACCTGACCATTTAGACTTTTCGAGGGCGTGTTTTGGGCGTTCTTGAATCTCTTCATTGGCCGTTGCACTTTTTGTTTTGTTTTTTGTCTGGCCAAACAGAGAGTGTGGGGGACGCCGTTTTGTAGCTGCAGGTGCTTCACGTTAAGTGTTAAAGTTAATGTCGAAGTCAAACCACAGATGTTATGGGAGTAAAAGTTATGTGACTGTCTAGTGTCAAAAGGGGATTAACTGGCTTAAATGACGACTTCTGTAACGTAAAAGGGGGATTAAAATTGTGTCTTCATGGCCCACAGGTGGCTGATATCTGTGATTCAGATCTTGTTTGTTTGCTGGAGTTATTTACTTCCCACATTTCGGGTCCTTTTAGGGTTTTTCCTTATTACTTTTTATTTTCAGGGGTCTTATTCCTCGATCTGTTTTTCTATATTACATATATATTTTTAAATTTTAAGCATACCATACATTTTATGGAGTATTCAGATTTTTTCTACAGAGCACAGTTTGAGAAGCTTTGCTCTAAAACAACAAAGTTCATAAAAAGCTCTCTGTACTTCATATTTGTTTAACTAGAGATTTGTGAAATTAAAACTAAAAATCTGTACGTATAAAAAGATACACATAAATTTAAAATGGAGATGAGAAAGGATGTCATTTTAAAATATATATGCTGCTTTATACATAATCTAAAAGAGAAATATTTTTTTTCAAACACAATCAAAAAGTTTGTAAGATCAAATTTTCCAAAAATTATGTTTAACTAAAAATTGTTTTAAATTATCTTAATTTATATACATGAAATTAAAACAAATTGCAAACAGAAATTAAAGAACATTAAAGAGTTAAGGATAAATTGAGGGTTTTGTAAAGATTTAGATCTTTCTGATTTAAATTTTATTAATGGTGTATTTATATAAGAATCATAAGAATATATAATTTCTGTTAGGCAATGATTGAAAATTTTTAAAAATGCAATGTTATCAAATTACCAAAATATAAGTAAAAATAAGCATAAAATGATGTTTACAGTAAACAGCACTTCTCAGAGTAAATGCATAAAAGAATACCATATAATTTTAATTGTTAATTTTAAAACTAAAATTAAAATTAAATTTAAAACTAAAGAATTGTAAAAAATGCAAAAATGAAAATTTAACAAATAAGTTTACATTTGAATCTGCCAGTATATGGTATAAGAAGGGACAAAGAGTTAGCTTTAAGATAATCAAGTCCGAATTAGTGATCTAAACTATTATATTACAAACTCTCTTAACAAACAAGGCATAGAATAGAAGTTATTTTTAAAATTATAACATACATTGTTTATAAAAGTGAAAATTCAAGAATTAAATATCTTCCAAAACTGAATTCAATAATTTAATTGAAAAATCATAATGAAATATATTACTTCGTAAACCATACCTAACAATTAAATAGTTTACAACTAACATAACCAAATAAATATATAGAATAGTCTAGTTCAAATATTGTATTATTAATAATAATACAAAAGGTGAAAGAAATTATATATTGAATAAACATAAAAGATAAAAAAAATTTTTTTGGGTTACATGTATTAGTTTGTGTACTTTTATCTGGTATAACTAAAAATATCTCAAATAATTAAAATTTTAGTTTAATATTTTAAAATATCATTTAAATCCTTTAGATAAAACTTGAGAAACTCATAATACAAAGTAAATTTAATAAAATAATATGTAAATATAAAACACTCATACCTTTGTCGAGTATGACAACCTATGACAGCAATTTTATTTAGTGGACTTAACATCATATGAGAGTTGCAAAATGATATGATAGCATCCAAACATCTAGGCATGATACACTGTAATATTAATAAAATCCGTATTAATAAAACTAGTAAAATGTTAATAAATCTAGTAATAATATTCTTTAAAAAGACAAATACATATACTTACATTTCCATCTTTTATCAACTGTGGGGATGGATTCAAATCAATTACAACAGCAACAAAACCACCTTCATCTTCTGTAATTTGAAACAAATAAAAATAAATACATACTAAATTTAACAAGTTATTGATTCTTGGGAAAATAGATTAGATTCACAAGTATGAATAGCAAAAATTGGACTTTATTAATATATCATATGGGAAAATGATAATATAAATACAATTTTTACTATACCCTCTAAACAATAACATAAAAAACAGTATAAAATTTGATAAAAAAAAATCCTTCTTATAAATTAATAATAATTCCACTTTTTTAAAAATCTAAAATAATAAACTACAATAATTTCCTTCACTTTTTTTTATTTAAATATATCATGAAAGAGTGGTTGTTTAGTTTTCTCATATTTGGGAAAGTATACAAACATTTTTTTTTTTTTTCCAGTTGTATTTCATGTTCCTTTTAACATATAACAAACATTAGCTTTAAAAAATATTTTGATCCTCAAACAGAAGTGTAATGAATTTATGATGAAGAGAGTGCAGTTGGTACAGCTGTGATATATTATGTTCTACATTTTTGGTAGAGTTGACAGTATTGCTTGGTGAAAATCATAGAGGCAAGGTAGGGTGTTTTGGTCCCCCCCCCCACCAAAAAAAAAAAGCAGTGAAAGAAGTCCAAGTGATTGATAAGGCAACTAATAACTAGATTAGAACTGTGTGGTAGATTTTTTTCTTAGTACAATACATTAATTCTGGCAATCAAAGACAAGCTAAGGAGCTACTTAAGCTCGGTAGGAATGAGCTAAGGGTGGCCATTGGTCTGTTGACTGGTCACTGTTGCCTCAAGAGGCACCTTAACATTATTGGCATCAAGGACAGCCTGGTATGTAGGGTGTACCATATGGCAGAGGAGAGTTCCTCACACATTTTGTGTGAATATGACTACTACTCTGCCAAGAGATTTGAATTTCTTGGTTATTACTTCATCAAGCCGTGGGAGCTGACCAACTTCCCGGTTAAATTGCTGCTTAGATTTATCTCAGCTATTGGTCTCTCTGAGAATTGTTAATATTTCTTAACTAATTGCTGGGACTCTTGTTCTAGTAAATGGGGGGTTTTCAGTATAATAGGCCTTGGGTCGCAGTGCTGGTGCTCTTATGGGCCACCCTACCCTAAATCTAGAACAATACAAGTCTTTGAAATGCTGCCACTTAACTACTTCAATTACACTGTTCTACATGGCCCCTCTATGATGTTGTCTGATGCAGCTGTCTTTCTGCTCATAATACACAGGCCTGGACCGATCAATGGGAAGCATTTTACAAAGGCATTATCTGCAGATTCAGAAGGTTAGATGTGTAAATAAGCTTTCTTAACATACTGCATATAAGATAAGGGTGACTGAAAAAGTAACTATGATAATGTCAGAAAAAAATCTTAGAACAATTTATCCTATAGTTAAATATATACTATTAACATAATATAACAGAAGATATATAAATAATAATGTCTAAATAATACATAATCCCAAACTATAAAGACTAGTGAAGGATTTTTTGAAATATCAATTTTTAACATTGATTTAACAGAGTATTATTAAGAAAACACCAAAAAGAGAAAGAGAAAGTGTGTGTGTGATACATGGGGACTAGGTAGATCTGTATAAAATATTTAAACTATAATAAAGAAAAAACTCAAAACAATAGCATTAACACCATAACAATGTGTTTTCTTTTTAAATTAAAAGATTATCTTTATTTATTCTTATCATAGGTTGAATTATCAGGTCTAACCAAACAAAAACCTTCAGCCTGATGTACTGAAAAAATATATTGTCTCATCAGGCTGCATAACATACTTGTATAATGAGGCAAAGATTAAAAGTACATTATCAATAGTTTTTATTACTATTAGTCAGAAATTAATAACAGTGAAAATAAGCATTAATATTAAAAGTAATAATAAATTAATTTTAATTATATATATATAATAAATGGAATATTTGTTTCAATTATAAATTTCGTTAATTCCGTCTGAGACTGAAAAATTTTTATGGCAGGTAATGGGTAGACTTCTAGCCACACCTTTTTGAAACAGAGTTTCTGTACATGTTTCTGAAAGGTGAGCCATGAAGCACATCTATCATATATTACCTAATGACTGACTTAAGAAGCACTAGGATTTTAACTGCAACTTTTAACTGGTATTTTTGTGTCAAATATACAAGAGTAAAGGGAAGAATAGTCCTAAATTTATATATAACAGTAAATAAGAGAAACTTTAATCAAATCTTTTCAATTTTTGTGAAACATATCTAAACAAAAACATTTAATAAAATGATCATCAATTAAATCATGCCATCATTCTTTTGTATAACTTAAGCAAGGTTTTGTTAACCACAAGTTTTTCACTCCTGGTTAATATAATGATAACTTGATAATTTGCAAAATTTTTATAACTTCAGTACCCAGTAGATCACTTCTACTTAAGGGACCAATCACCATACTTTAGCTCCCAAGTAAGGATATTACACTATCTCTGAATAAGAGAACTTTAAAGGAATTAAATATTTCATTAGAAGGATAAGTTATACAGATTATAAACATATTACTTTCAAACGGAGCATTTATAGTAGCAAAACAAGTCAGATATACGTAAGATACACAATTTTTACAATTAGTCCGAACTAAGTTGACTCCAGATACGTACCTATAATATCATTATCAGCCATTTTTTTAATAAACTGAACAGTTAAATTAGCAAATCAAATTAGCTAAAATTAATTAAGATTTATAAAACCCATTAAGTGATAAGACGTCATTTTCTCTTGTATATGACAATACCTCCCGGTCTTCCTACTTTTTGTTTTCAAACAAGAGTCAACTTGATGTTGCCATTTCAGACTTTAATTTCTTAGATACGCACATATAAGCCATGGGACAAATTATAAAGCAATCGATGAACTGCAACATTTCTGGTTTTTTTGTGGTTGATAAAAGTTTGGTTTTTAAACTGGATGCTAATTGACTGGATTGCTAATTAAACTGGATGCTATGTAAGCAGAACTTTATTACTTGAAGACAATGCTAAAGGGCTCCAAACAACCATGCGAACTGTAAAATTTAAAAAACAGACTGTTTTTATTAAAAAATCCGCTTATTTCTAGTTTATAAGGAAGAAATACTGTACGTTTAGGAAAATCACGTCTTCCGTTTGAGTAATCAGGTATAAACTTTTATACAGAACTACGAGAGCCTCGAGAAAGTTTAAGTAATAAGCTTCTGGTGCTCAAAGGGACTTTTTAAAATAAAAATCGTAACACCTCATTCCGTCTTCGGAGTACAATACATGCTTGGTTGTTCCATTTGATTAAAAATTCCTGTTGTAGTAGCTGTGTTGAAACGTGTATCTCATTCCAAGCTCTTTTCCTTCCACTGCAAATTAAGGAGCGTAATCCAGGCGGTACAGCAATGGCTTAGCGAGGGATGGTACAAAGGTCTATAATGCTTAAAGCTATTATCGTAGAGGGATGCAAAAGGGTTTATATTACTATATATTTTTATCAGAGGGATGGAGTACCAAAAATGTAAAGTACCGGGCACCAGTTATGCTCACTACCCAACTGCAGTACAGAACAAAAAGAGGAGGATATGTAACTAAAGAGGCGTGACTTTTCTATGCACAATGAATGTTAACAAACATCGAAGGCTGCAAAGTAACTCTTGCACTCCATTGGGAGATCAAAACAACTTCATTTATAAGCCTGATTTCATACAAGATTTTCTTTTGTCTTTACTTCTCTGAAGTTATTAATGGAAGGCAAAATATAGTTTTCAAATGACAATAAAATTCGGAGTTTCATCAAACAATAGGCAGACTTTATATTAGGGAGACTTTATAAACAAAAATGCTCACCTTCCGACTCACAAAGTGTATTTAAAAGGATGGTGACTGCCTCGAAAAACAGTGTATCTATATTAATAAACTTTTCAATATATAACCTTTTACATTTAAAAAAATTTTTTTTTTAAACTGAGTATTCACTTTTTAGACAAATTTACACTAAGAACAACATACTTAATTTTAGTTATGCAGTTTATTGCGTTTGGGTTTTATTATCTCGCACCCATGAGTTGGTTTTAAGAAATTTCATGTGTTTCAGCAGATATTCTTTACGGCAGTCATATGTATTGCGATAATTTATTATCATGTATATGACTTATTCCACTCAATTTGTGACTGTAAATGAGATTAAGTCCATTAAACCAAAAATCTTAATGGGAAAAACAAATGAAATTTACCAGGTCAGGGAAAAGTCTGCATAGATCATATTACTGACTGGATGATTTCGATTCTGTAGAGTGCTATAAAATAATCCAATGTGAATCATCATCAATAGGAATGCAATACACACAAACGAATAAAGATATAAATTGATGAAGAGATCAGACATGAGACATTGGTCATGAGCGATTTAATTTAGCTTAGCACCATTATATATACTAAGTGACAATGAACTTGTAAAAAATATAAGCACCTGTTGTAAAAAAAAAAATATAAAGATCATGTTGTAAATATGCAGAATAAAGTTTTAAATTAAAGGATGGTATTTGATTCAGAGTGCAAAAAATTAATTATCGAAGTTTCTGTAAGTTCTTTTATCTTATTTTTATAGTTTTTGCTTAAATTAGGATGCAAAATATTATTACATGTACTCATTAGAAAATATTTATTTTTCAAAAATAAATTTTGCACTAAAACATTGTAAAATGATAACTTTTCTATCAAAATTTATCTTACATGTCTGCCTAAATTTAATATCTAAAATTAAATAATTATTTATTTGTTTTAAAAAGATAGGTTTTAAGACAAAGTAAATAAAAAGCAAAGTTAAAATGACTCCATGAATTATTTTCATATGGAATTATCGTAAAGCTTCCATCAGTTTGAAAAACATGAAAGATTAGATCAAAATTAAAAATAAATGATATATAAATCATATTTTAATATTACTCCAGAAGCAGCATTAATGCATTTAAATAGAAATTTTGGGTTCAATCTTTTGACTCAATGGCCTATGTGAAGATGGCAAAAAATTCTCAATATTTTTGCAAACATACAGCACAGATTGCATGTCCCTGCAAAATCATTTAACGAAAATATTATCTGGAACATCAAACATACTGAATCTTGTTCAAAAATAGTTTCTTTGATTTCTTTTGCCTTTCTTCAAACTGGATTAAATGCATGAAAGTTAACCTTTTCAGAGCAGCTGGGGCAGCATATGTCCCATAGATGAATTAGTTCTTCAGAGAGCCCCATTCAAAAAATTAAATGAGCTGGAATAATCTACAAGTATCAAAAAGATGTGTCCTTAAAAACTACTTTGAAAAAGCTATTTCAACCTATACTAGCATGAAATTTTAATTAGTTACCCCTAGAGAACTGAAATATTATTTCCTCACATAATTTCTGCAAGATGATGTGAAAGTAACATCATTGTTCAAACTTATTATATACAGTTTTAAATATTGAATACATTTGCAGATCACAAAGAAGATCAATATAAGATTTGAAGTTGTTTGATGAAAAGACATTCATTTCTTGGTTATATCATCAGTAATTTTGTTCTTGGGAATTCCAACATAGACTCATTCTGAATAAATCTCATATTGTTGAAAATCTCTGGAATCCATCAAGAAATTTAATCCCCTACAGAAGACCTGTGACACAAGTGTTGGATAACCCTTTGTGTATGTTTGTCAGAACCCACATAGACAACTACCAGTTTCTAGTTCCTTTTTGAGGCTTGAATGCCTACATGCAGGCATTTTATATGCCCCTATATAATTTTGAAATGCATAAAATGAGTGTAAAAAAAATTTATTTACTGAAATTGATGAAATAAATGGCTGTTTGCAAAACAAGAAAACAAATCATGAATACAAAAATACTATCAAGACTTAGGATGGTTTTATGAAAATAAAGCATGAATAGAATGAATTCATTCTTGATATTCATTAAAAAGAAATTTATAGGAAAGTTTTTTTTTAATATGCATGATAGTAATAAGTCATAATATTAGTTTATTCTGTTTGCTACATTTGACAAAAAGTCATTAGATAATTCATTTATCCTTGAAGAGGTAACTTCCACTTTACATGATACCAACCAAATTTGGCTCCCTAAATTTTGCATTGAAGTTGTAAAAAAGCATTGTAACTGTGAGAAATTTTGGTTGTTATATCGCAATGAAAATGTCTATTTTGACTAGTTTTCCTGTTACATATGTACATACATATAAAGGAACAGTAATTTTGAAACTTTAAATATCCTATTTGCTAGTTTTAGCAAGGCATATATATGTAAGTATCTTGTATAATTCAAAAACAATTAGCCTTAGTATACTAAAATTTAGGACTGTTGTGAAGTCTAGTCATGCATCTCCCTTTATGATGGTTATCTGCATTCTACATAGTGAAAAATCTTAATATATCGAACATTAATGCTGCTAGTCCCCATCAAATACAGTAAAATCTTGATACAACAATACTATAGGGACCGAATAAAATTACCATTATAGACCATTATATTGTTATATCAAGAAATGATATAATTTTCTTTTAACAGATTTAGATTACGAATTATTTGATATGCTTCTGACACAACAATAAAAATAAAAAACAAACGATTAAACTGTTCAGTAATGTCAAAGTATGCAAAAATTAGAAGAAATACAAATATGTAATAAAATTTCCATACCCAAGAAAATTATTTTTGTTTGCTTGTTAATTTTTTCATTGTTAAATCAACTAACAAAGTATATACATTCTAAAGCATGAAAATGATCATCATTATTTGTGGATGAAAGGCTAAAAAAATGTCTGTAGAGACTTAACAGATTGTTTCATGAGCTTTCAATATAGAATAAGATGGATCTATATTTTCATCGCCATCTTCTTATTTATTGTTTTCCTTTGTATCCATGGCTTCAGTTAAAATGTCTTCAACTTTAACTTTTGTCATATCCATAACTTCACAGTCTGCTTTACAATAATGCCCCATGCTAGTTCAGAATATTTATATTTTGGTGCTTTTTTTCTTTAAGTCACAATGTTCTTTCTTCTCTTTGTATTTTAAAGGTGAAATATTGATATAAAGGGATAAAAAAATACCAGTCATTAATATATATATATATGTCAGGATTTAAATTGTAGATTAATTTTAAAAGATTTTAATTAAGGATTATGAGAGTGACGCAGCGTGAGGAGTTAGCCACATAAATACGGCTCATGCGCAGTGATCTGGGCAGAGAGCAGTGTGCACATTCTGCAGACAGAGCTGTGGCTATCCGAGGCAGATAAGCCTGCCTTTGTTAAAAGTTAGGCGCCAATGTGCGACGCCATTGAAAATGATTGATGAGTAGTGTGCTCTGAGATTTGAATAAAGCTATGAAAATGTACTCAGGACTCTAGTGTCATTTAGTGGGAGCCGTATATATACACACACACATATATATATATATATATATATATATATATATGAATATATATATAAAAGCAGTACTTTAGCTCTACAACAATACAACAGAAAGATATTGACATATTCACATGCAGTTGAAATATTTTTAAGGCCTTATAATAAATAAAAATCTATTATTTGCAGAGTATAATTCAGAACATTTACTGATCATTTCTTACTGTGGTATTGGATCATAATTAAAAAAAATTAAGTTTATAATGAAGCATTTATGTAATAAGAAAAAAAAAAGAATCTCAATATAATGCATTTTTAACACTTCTGGTCGCCCACCAGACGGTAATATTCAGGTAACACCTTTACTTTAAGAAACTAACTTTCAGTTTTTAAATGAATGAGCAATTAATTCTGATGATGCATCATGCAGTTGAAGTGAAAAAAAATAACATGTATAATTTAATATAAATATAAAAGGGTTATATACTGTCCACATCAGATTTAGATAAAAAAAAAAAGTATAACATGACATATGGGTGTATGAGGAAAGGCTACTTTTCGTAAATGTTTTACTTGCTTAAGAGGATTTCTTAACTCTTCAACATATGCACACAGAGATGTGATGCTATTACATAGGCTGGATCATATTGTCTCTAATTTTTAAGTTAATTATTTGTTGACATACTATATCTCATTGTAAAAAAATACATGACTTTATATTTGAATGATTAGTAAGACAAGTTTGATTTAATGTCTTATTTTGAATGTTCCAAAATTTAACCTACCTTTGATTTTTTAACATTTTTTGTTATTAATTTTTATTTCTGCATTTCCTTCCCCAACTTTTTTATATGTGTAAAACAAGTAATTTCTCTGTGCATAAAAATATTGATATAACAATGAAATAGGTATTTTTGGAACTGTTTACTTTTGATAATTTTGAGTAAAAAAACCCCTATACACCCACCATTGAACATATATTTAAGTTCCAGAATTTTACTTTCTTCTGCGAGATTAAATAACATTTTATCATTTTGGTACTTGCATTATTTTTAGCACTATTTTATAAACAAATAGTGCAAATATGAGAATCTGCATTGCTAGCCATGGGAATACTCAAAAGATGATATCTCAGTTGCTGCTGCCTATGCTTGTATTTTGTCATGAATACAGTATAAAATAACTAAAATGTTAGCACAGACATTGGGTCATTTGGATTCAAACCCCTTAAAATTAATGTTATTTTCTTTTTTTCCTCCTTAAGTATCTTACCTTATATTTCCCCTTCTACATGAGCATCCAGGACTACTAGATATATGGCTTGCGGGCATTCACAAATTCTTAGAAATTGTAAATAAAGGACAAATAGTAGGGGCAAAAGGAATGGTATTATATGTACTGATGGCTTTATACGATTCAGTATATGGGGTACATACTTTATCAGTACATTATTGTAAAAGATAGTGTTTGAGGATTAAAAAATGATGAATATGATAAATATTGAGTGTGAAACATTTTAAACATAAGGCAGCAGCCTATTGCAACCTATTGATTTTTACTGCCAAAGAATCCTCTCAGTAGGTTCTAGTAGTTATATTGAACTTTGGCAAAGCAAAATCAACTGTAGCCTTTCAGTAGATGACAGATATAGGAAAATATGATTAAAGTTAAATCAGAAGCAATAAGCTGAGAAAATATTTACAAAGATATAGTCAAAAAGAGCTCTTAATATCATCCAAAGAAAAAATGTTGACCCCCTCCCCAATTAAAAAAGCAGATCCCTAAATTAAGAAGAGTGACAGAAAAATTAGCTGTAAATAAGTTTACCGAAGCTGGTAATGAGTAAAATCAAAATAATAAGAGAGATAAATAGTTATGTATAGCCAGAAAGTAAAATAAATAAATTAACAAACTAATGAAAACAGGAATATGGTCCTTTATAAGAAAGGAGAACTTAAACAACTTAACAGTATTTTGATTATGAATGGGAGATATTCATAATTGAAACATTGTACTTTTCCCTGTATAATGCAATTAGATATTATTGGTACTTAGGAAGAAAACTATTTGAGACTCCCCTTTGTTAATTGCAGACCACATAGGTTTGAGAGTATCAACCAAATGTAAGCAGTGCTTGATTAAGGCTTTTTGGAACCCTTGAACAAGCCCTAGTATTCTTTTAAGTTTCTCCTTATTTAAATCAAATTAGAAACTAAAATATTTTGCAATTTAGATTTTTCTGTCTTCTAGCACTCAGTGGCCACCAGTGTTGGGTTTAACCTTTCTGGTTCAATACCACTTCTCTGGCACTTTCCTAGATTGGTCAGCCAAAGGCATTTCTTCCCTGGATGGCTATCTGACTCCAGGTCAGTTTTAGGTGCCCTCCCTTCCTTTTCCTCTCAGGAGATCACATGAAACAATTTAGTAATATGGGACCAGAAATTTTGGGGGCTCATGACTGCTGCCTAGTTGATCTAAGTGGTAATCAAGTCCTGGATTCAAGGTGACTGGTTAGTTATCTGTTGTTAAACTTTAGGATGTTTTAGATAAAAGTTTATGGCTGTTAATTATAAGGGCCTGAGATGTTCAATGGTTAAGCTGCTGGGGTACAACCCCAGGCACATGAAACTTCTCCCTGTAAATCCAGAGAATGTACAGGTCTGAATGTTCTCCGACTGGAGGGTTAGTAGGTGGGATAAAGGAACAGAATCAGGAGCAAAAATCGCCTCTCCTGAGGATAACTGAAATCAAGGGGATTCTCCATTATGGCATCATAATCATTTTACATCTATCAAGATATGCAGCTTATTGCAAGATATCAAACTATTAATTGTACAATAATGAAAACCTGATCTAAATGAAAATTATTTTAGCTATGTTTATTTAAAGCAAATAGAAGTCTTCTAACTGAGGAAAAGTTAATTATGTAAGTAAAATTTAAAAATATAAGTTACTAAAATGAATAACAAAGGAACTAAAGTTTGTAATATTTTGTGTTTAATTCAAAATGCAAAATTTTAATAATCATCAGAGTTTTTTTTTTATAAAAAAAGTTAAAATTTTCATTAATGATAATCCTTAGACTATACAATTTTACAAGTGTTTGCATTTATTTGAGACAAGATTGATAGCAGGAATAATTTATGCTTTGATATTCAACACAGAAGAAGAGTATACAGTTTAAAGCAAGTAACTTTTTATTTATTGTTTTCACAGACATGCTTTCTATACATCTCTTTAGCAAAATAAATATAATAATATAAGGTAATGTAAAATATTTCTAAGAAACTATAACAAATAAAATATGTGTATTATTTTTGAAATAACAAAAGAAAAGTGTCAATAATCTGTATTATATAGTAAGCAAAATATATGGTTTGTATCTGTTACTGTATCAAAACCTAAAAGTTTTATACCATGCTAAACTATTGCTAAAAGTATAAATATAAAATTTAGGAAGCAATTTTTAAATATTTTTCTAATCTACGAGTAGCTCTTTTATTTAAATTGCACAATGATTCAGATTTTCTGGAATTGAAGTCTTGCTGTAAGTAAAATGCTGAGTGTTGTTTTGTCTGGCAAGCATAAACACTTTCATTTACAGACCTGTAACAATAGAAAATAATTAATACATAAGATACAGTTCCTCAATTACTTACATAAAATTAAGATATATTTTTATTAAAAAAACCTTTAAGAATTTAACTTGAAATCCTGAAAGTTTAAAGTAAACAAATTGTTACATGCAAAATATATCAGAGATATGAATAAAAAAAATAATGAATAACTTTAATGATGATAATTAATTTAAAAAAATCAAAAACTAGAAAAAAGGAAAATGCGGAACAGCAACTATTATTGTCTTTAAATTCAATTTTACATTTCTCAAACCATTTTTTAGATGAAAATTAAATTATAATTTAATTCCAATTGATCTACATTAAATGGATTGTGGTTTTAAAAACTTATTTACTTTCACATTATAAAATCCTTTATATATATATGGAAAGGTTTGAAATGCTGAAATATTTTTGTAACTGATTAGTAAATAAGGCTATATTTATTTAAAGTATATTTTTTAGAGTGTTAAAATGAAAAATTAATTCTGCATTTATTACTACATTATCACAGTATTTATTAAATTAGTTTAAAAAGTATCTGAAGTTATTTTAGTATAAATATAAAAAGTCATAGAAATAAGGAAAACCAAGAGTAGATTCTAAAACTTCAGGGAAAAAAATGAACCTGATGTTATACAAAAGTGAAAAAGTGACTCAAATGAATGGTAGATAATGCCAATGAAGAATTCGGACGTTTTTATGTGTACACAACCCTTACCCTCAGAACAAACATAGTAAATGTTGGTTAATCTAACCAAAATGTCTTATAATATTGGATATATTACCTCAGAATATGAGAGGAATGAAACATCAACATATTCTATAAGCAGAAACTACACCAACAATCAGGGTTGAAAAAAAAATCATGATTTAAAAAAAAAAAAAAAAAAAAAAAAAAAGATTTATTTGATTTAAATCAGATTTTTTTTTATTTTTTTCTGAATACTCATTTTAATTGTTGTGTTTATGCTTTTTGCAATTTGCATAGAATAGTTTGTAATAAGAAGTAACATCTTATCTATCTAGTATATTCTACACACTGATTACCTAAAATTAAATATATAAATTTTAATCTAAATATATTCCATTGTTTTGTAATTGGATAGTGCAAACTCAATAAGATGTCAATTTAAAGAACAAATTAAATCTTCTTTTAATGCAAACTATTTATTTTAAAAAACAAATAACAATTATTTCAGTATTTTTCAAGCACCAAATTATGGATTTAATTGTTTCAATAAAAACATTAACTTTGATGCTTTATCCACTCCTATAATTGGTTATGAAGGCCAGAACGAACAATACCAAAAGAAGAAAACTGTCTTTCCATTCCGGCAGACGAAGCCACGGCTGTTGTAATTTAGTAGACAAACTGGATTTCAAGTTCTGTAGTACTCTCTTTACCTTCCATTTCATAAAATGAATTCCACCAGTCCTAATCCGTTATTGTACTACCCCTACTCCATACTTTCTGATAACAACCCCTCCATTCTTCGAAAGCACATGCTATCTATTGACACTTATTTACTTATTTGTATTTCTGTGCTGACGGATTCCCCATTCTCCTGTCTTTGGAATATAGGTTTTAAAAGAAGTGGGAAAAAAAAAAAGAAAAAGATTTAAATCAATGATTTTTTTCAAAAAAATCAACTGATTTAAATCATGCCAACCCTGCCAACAATAGTATGTAACCCCCAATAGTATGCTATATATATATATATATATATATATATATTACTACATACATAAATACATTTATATTATAAAAGTTCATAGATAAACAGTAGGAATACTAACCAAATTTCAAAAACTCTTTGTATTTAAAAAACCTCAAATTGAAAAAAAAATATTTTCATTAAATATCAGAATACATTATTTCAAACATGTTAAAAATGACTAAAAATTTTTAAAACATAAAAATAAAATTTATTAAAAAAAGGAATTTTCTCTATATAAAAATATGTATTTGTTATAATATTTTAAATTATTCTTCAAAAAATTATCTTTTCATACACATTTTGAAACTATTTTTATGAAGAGTCTACCCTTGATGTCCCCACATTTTGTTTCTAACTTACCAAAACCAAAATGTTTTTCAGTAATAATAATATGCATGTAATCAAATAACAAACAAAAATTTGATATGAAAATTAAACTTTTTAGCCATTTGGTATGAATTCTATGAGCAAACAGTATCAGTAACAGTGCTGCAAATATCAACAATTAACAAAATTGTCTTTTCAATCTTACCTTGTAAGTGCCATTTATTTTGAGGATGTTACAGATCTGTATTATGATGGTACAGAGAGTTAAGTACCTATATAAGTGCTCTTTACAAGAAAAGTTAGGAATACTACCCAGATTTCCTAACTTAAAATTTAAAAGAACCATATCCTTGCCTTGATTAAATTAATGAATAAAACTCTTTAAATTCATATATTTCTTAAAATAAGAAGATATTTCAACATTTAATAAATAATTAACACTACAAGTCATGTATATTTTGGAAAGATTTAAAAACATATTTAACAAATTTATTTTTTGATTCCAGGTCCAGAGCAAATGAAAAATGAAGAATTGAAAACTATTTCTGAAAAATAAAACATACTATACTAAATTTCCCATTTAAATGTAAAGAAATGTAACTTACTGCAAAGAAAACAAATGCAATTTGGGATTTACTTGGAAATCTTCATAAATGGTTTGCACTGATTGCCTCATATGCTTCTCAAAAAGAGATACTTGATAATTTGGGCGTTCTATTATAAAATGCAAAGACAACCTTCAGATATAAATATATATATAAATAATTAACTATAATTAAATAAATATAAATAAATAAAATTAAATAACTCATTCAGTGTTATACATACTATGCAACATGGCAATTAACAATTTTATAAAAATATTTTTTAATGACAAAAAGATAAATTTGAATATAATAAACAAGTTTCAGAAGAACATTAGGATTATATTATATATTATTATACAATCTATATCATATGATATATATATATCTTAATAATATAAGTTGAAAATTATTACTACTGGTTCACAAAAAATAGGAAATAGTAATTTTTTGATAATATGATAAACTAACCTTTAACAACATTATGAATATTATCATATACCATAATGTAATTTGCAGCTTCGGATTCACTGATCTCCCCAGTCTTTCTTTCTGAATAGTAATCCAGGTCTTTGAGAAATGTAAAGCCGCAGTTCCACTAAAACAAAGTAGAAAAATGATTGAATTTGTTTAAAAAAAAAAAATAAAATAAAATAAAATAATAATAAAAAAAAAGTCTTATAAATATCTTATAAATAAACACAGGGTTCCCACTCTTTTTCCAGAACAAAAATTAAGGATTTTCTAAGGACCAAAGTAATTTTTTATAAGGACCTACTTGAAACACACAACATAATGACATAAACCCTATTTCCTGAGGAACATATTTTAATAATTATGAACCAGACAAGGCATGTTCAATAAATACCCTACAATATTTCAGAATTAAGTTTTTAAAAATGCCTAAAAATTAATATAAGATAAATCTATTTGACAAAACCTCATTTTGAAAAATGTACATCAAAAGTTTTCTGAGTGATCAAACTAAAAATAAATTGTGAATAAAAACAATATTATAAACAGTACTTCCTGAGGGTTTAAAAATTACTGATATATATATATATATATATATATATATATATATATATATATATATATATATATATATACTAGCTGATTATACTCGGCATTACCTGGGAAAGAAGAAAGTTTTAGACTTTTCTATTACATTCAAGGAAAATTAAACCTCCATAAGTAACTGAAATTTCTACAAACACCCATCCTCCATGCTTTGTTTAATTAAAATCTGCATGACTTTTAGCTATTAGGAAAGGGCAGCTGACTATACTTTAAACCTTTTAAGTATACAAAAGATTATATATTTGTCATATAAGAAAACTGATAGGAAAATCACATGAGACTGTGGATCTCATCAATGGAGAAATTGATCACATTCCAATTTAAAAATTAAGGAGTTTTTAAGGACCTTTGATGAAAATTAAGTAGTTTTAAGGGCCCTTAAAAATGAAAGCTAAAATAAGGAGTTCTTAAGGATTTTTAAAGACCGTGGGAACCCTAAAAAATAAGCTAAAAATATACACTATAACCCTTTTTTGGGTTATAGTGTATATTTTAAAATATAAATGTATAAAAATACATGTAAAATAGTTTTTAGAAAGAAACAACTAACAGATGATAACATTAATTTGAAAACATTTTGCATTATTATTAAAGATTTTATTTCATATGTAAGCACAATACTAAATATAAATAATGAATGGTTATTAATTACCATTCCTTGAATTCATTGAATCAATGTGACATTTAATTTTAACACAGAATGAATATATATATATATATATATATATATATATATATACATACAGCAAGTGAAAATACTATCTGCCAATAACACAGAAAATTAGCCCCTAATATTATTTAAATTGCCCAGGCTTGCTAGGGGGAAAAAAACTGCAAATCATAATGCAGTTGTGAAGACATTTAAAAAAACAAAGTCCAATATTCTGCAACTTCTTATTTATTGAGAATCAAAAAATATTGATCCACTGACTGTCATTCCAGTGTATCAGCTTTGCACAGAATACCCAAGAATATACACTTTGTTGGCAATGTAGGCCCCAGAGCGAGTAAATGGTGTGATTACACTTGTATGAGACTTAGTATCTTTCAACAATTTTTTAGGCAGACCGAGTGAAGCTCGATCATTTAAATGCTAGCTTGAAAGCACACAGTTTTACAATTTAGTTATTACAAGAGCAAAGCCATTTTCATGGGACAGTTGTAAAATGTGGTCAGAAGACAGAATCTAGTGTTAATTTTGAGAAATGGATAAAAAGAATTTAAGTACGTTTTTATGGCTGGCAAATTAGTTATTTAAATGAGAAGAGGAAAAAGGAGAATTTTAGATATCTATATTAAGGGTAATAATTTTGATATATGATATACATATATATGTGTACAAACTCCTTTGTGTTCAGCAGGTAATTAAGCTTCTATCAAATATAAGTATAGTTTCACTTCAAAATTTATAAAAAATTTAGAACATATAAAATCCCTGCAATAAAACTATTTCAAATACAAAATAAATAATGTAAAATGAACATATTTTCTCATTCATGAAATTGTCAAGCCTTTAAAAATGCTAATAAAAGAATTACGCTATAAAAATAAATCAAAGCGTGACATTCATGAAATTGTCAAGCCTTTAAAATGCTAAAAATAAATGCTATAAAAATAAATCAATATATAATAAAAGTATATTAAAAGTAAAGTAAAGCCTATTCTTAGAAAATGTTTTGTTAAAATCATATGAATATTGAAAGAAAAAAATACATAGTTAAAAAGATACTGAAAATTTAATAATAAAAAATTTTGATAAAAACCAACTTACTAGATATGTTAAGATGTTTTCATCATAATTTTTATTTAATAGGAGCAAAAGCATGTTAGTTCCACATCGTTGCACATATAATACAGATTTCTCAAGATCATTGCTTTCCATATTTTTCCAGAAGTCTCCAAAATGCATATTTTTAGATGAAAAATGGCTTTGAGATTTTGAGGATCGACTTTTGGAATCAGATAAGGCACTATCATTGCCATGCTTTTTTAAAGAAGAATAAATATTCATTTTTTTTGTACAATGGCTGCAGGTATCTGATCTAGTCCTACACTTTAAAATTTGGATTTTGCACTTGCTTTTTTCTTTTCTTAACTTATTTGTTGTAGAATTGTGTTCTACAACTGTATCAGGTTTTTCAGGAATGTGGTGAAGATAATCATTAATTTGCATCTCTGAATTCCAGTTCTTTAAAGACAAGGGTGATAAATGTGGTGAAACTCTGTGGTTGATACAAAAATTACAGCTGTATTCAAGATCAGATGTGCTGGATAAATTAGCATGATCAAATGGTGATTGAGACAAAAATTTTCTAGAAACAATATCAGCATGAAAGCGGCAAAGTAAGTTGCAATGGCCAGCTGAAAATATAAAACAAATTTAAACACAAAATAAAGTTTTAAAAGTTTGGGAAATTTTAAAATGCAGTTTGCCTGTTTAATGCATACACGTATATATATATATATATATATATATATATATATATATATATATTACTTTTGGAATTATAGAAACTAAAAGACAAACAATGAAGAAAAACTCATTAAAGAAACTTTTCATTAATAGATATTATTTTAATTTGGGAAGACGATGAACTACACTGTGCCTGTACCATCTTACAAGAATTTTTTTATTGTTTATATAAAAAGAAACACAAGTTGTATCTAAATATCATTAAATTTTATTAGGATTTTAACTATGTATTACCGTAAAGTTCTGTAATCTTTATTCATAAATTATTCATCATAATAACACCAAAACTGTAAAAGAATATTTTGTTTAAAAATACACTGTATTAATGTAAGTTTATTTATGTGGAAGCAGTGAATGCATGTTTTTTTTAAGACTAGAGCTTTAGATGAAAGTGCTGCAGATAAATTTTTATATGTAGCACACCCAACATAAGTGATGAAAGGCTAAATGTTATTTTTATGGTAAAAATTTATGAACTTTTTTCATGTTTATTGGTTTATGGGAGGGGTTCAAACTTCCCACCCTCTTGTGTATGCCTTCATGTCAAAGCACAAAATATTTTATATTTTACATACTTAAATAAATGCCAACTACAAGAAGTATTTAAAAAAAGGGGAATATTAATTCATACTGATGTTAAAAAGTTTTGGCTACTTAAAAGAATCTATAAATGTATAAGACAAGAAAATTTTGCTTTTAGATAAAAAATTATTCACAAAAAACCTGAGTAACACTCATATACTACAGGACTAAAATGCGCAAAAAAGAGGACAAAGAATAACAAAGACATAAAATTCCTCAACCTATATTAAACATTATTTTAGTTTTAAGACAAAAGTATAAAAAAGTCTAAAAATAAACAAATTAAAATACCTTTATTTTCAACATTACTTTCTCTCTTTTCTTTCATTTTAAAAATCTTTCTTTCCGTCTTTACATCTGAGTGCATACATGTTTTCTTTTCAAAAGTTTTCAGCTTTTCAGCTATAAATTCTGAATTCAAGTACTTCTTGAAAATTTTATTTCTGCATCTTAATACAGCTTTTTTAAAAAGGGTAGCATGCAAGGAACAACACAAAAGCTGAGATTTAAAATTCCAGTTTGTATATTGAGTTTGATTGAGGCAGGAACTAGATGCTGAAGTTTTTCTGCTGGAATAAATACTTTCTGTACAATTTCCTGAATCTACATCTCCTTCAGAGCCAGAGGTAACATTTATACAATGATTATGGGATTCAGAAGCTTTTATTTTCTCATTTGGTTTTACTCTCACTGAACTTCCAAGACGAGTATGATTGTGCTTCAAAATATTTTGAATTGTTTTTTGATTTAGGTACACATATTTCAATTCAACATTTGGAGGTAGAGAAGAGTTTGAAGAATTCACATTGTTGACAGGGAACTAGAGAAGAAAAAGAAAAAAAAACTTTTAATATTTCATAGCATTTATATGTTACCAGGACCTGATTATCACATTAGCAAGAAGGGCATTATCCTAAGGCCCCAATGAACAGTCAGATAATTTTAGATATAAATTTTACCTGGGAACAGATTATTGGTCCTTCAATATGGAGGTCAGAATTTGAGATATAAATGTAGTTTAATGAAGAACTGCTCTTTACCCGAGTCAGTAAAAACACAGGAAAAGTAGTGGTATTTCATGATGAGGCTGAAACCTCTTCCACTTCTACTACACTTCTCATGTCTTTTCAGAGTTATGATATGGCTGAACTGAGTAAAATTTAGTTGCTACAGTTCTGCTCTTAAATATATTTCTTTATTTATTAGTGATATTAGTTTTATAACAAACAGGAAAGATTTTAATTATTTTAATTAATACATATTTATTCTATATATGATTCTGATAGTTAAAATGAAGAATTCATCAGTGGTTAATATCAGAGGATACTAAGTTCTCCAGGATATAATCAATGTTTCACTTAATTTTGGATGAGTACTCATTTTCAACAAAATGTAATTTTGGATTATTTTCAACAAACTTTTAACGACACCCTTTTAAATGAAATTTTTTTTTCAATTGTTTTCCTAATTTCACAAGTCAACATTAAGTTAATGTTGAATTGTGTATTTAATGATTAAGATATTTGTGGTAACTTCAAAGGCACTGAAGTGACCCTGTGTTCTAGGGCTTCATCTAAAATTGATCAGGCCCTGTATATTATATAATTATAAAAATACATACACATATATGTGTGTATAAGAAAAGTTAAAATTTAGACCTAATAATTTTATATGTGTATGGCAAGTAAAATAATACAATAATTCATAATTTATCTACCTTTATGATAGGAAAAAGTTCTATAAAAGTGATAAAATTTTTAAAATTTAATACTTAACATTATGACACTACTTCTATTAAGCACTTAATGGTTTTGACCCAAAATTGCTCAGTCAGATTACATTTTTTTCTGACACTTTATAAATGTAAATTAAACAATCGATTTGCATCAATTTTTTCACTTTGCAAAACCTAATAGATTTCTCTGGCAGTCCTTTAGAAATAAGTCTACATCATTTCTTAGGTTAGGTTTTAATCATTTTGACAGAAAATAACAAAAACTGATAATTGGCTTACTAGCAAGAAACTGTCTTCAAACTTTTTATACAAATGAGTGGAAGCCTGGTAAAGCTCCAATGAATGAAATATAAAGGTTCCTTTTTAAAAAATAAGATGCTTTTTATTTTCAGTAGACATAATCGTCTCAAAGAACGAAGATACCTTTTTGTTACTATTATGCTGAAAAATACTATTATTTTACTTGCATGTCCAAATTATATGTTGAACTTTCAAAATTAGTAATTTCAAATAGTTACAAGAATAACCAAATACAATTTGATGCCTATTCTAAAATGTTTTTTATTAAATTGTGAATTTAAAAATGAATAAATAGTAATATAGATGAATAAATGAAATCATATTAAGTTTAAAGAAATTACATTAATTTAATGTCTCAAATCATCATAAATTATTATTTATAAATAAAACTCTGGGAAAATCTTTCAAATAAGAGAAAATCCTATTAAACTGCTATTTTCTGAAAATTTAAGACACTACTTTTACTACACTATTACTACACGACACTACAAGACTAATACACAAAAAAATTATCAATAAAAATATTTAAAGATGATTATTTGATCAAGAAAACAATCAAAATTTAAAAAGTTCTACATTTGATAACTGATATAAAAGAAGTATAGTTATAATTCTTTTATATCAGAAAAGAAGTATACTAATATAGACTGTGCATGAGACTCTATAAAAGCATGAAAACATAATTATAGATACAATTTAAAAAGACATTTAATTAATAAAAATCAATAAAAGTGTTTTAATTAGAAAACTGTAAAAATACTAACAACTTTATCTGACTTAAGGAATTTTGAATGTTGAGTCTTTTGTACATCCTGGATAATTATATAATCTTATTGGTACATATATATATATAATACAGGAAGTTCAAATGCACACTGTCAGTATACTAAAACTTTTAGCATGTAGCTCAAAAGTAATGCTGAATCAACAAAGCAATGAGCTGAAAGAAAATCTCTTAAAAATATCAAATGACTTGCCTTCATTTGAATCAGCAGTACAATATAAGATCAGGAATACTATGATAAAGAAGAAAACAGTACCTAAGAAAAACCTAATCATGAAAGGTTTGGCTTAATTAGAGAGAGTTATGTTGAATGAACTGCTTGTTTAAAAGGGAACATCTGCAATCTAGCTACATACTTTTTATTTTCATTTTCAATTTGATGGATGTAGATAATTTAAATATTCTTTGGTTCTTGGGTGCAATAGGTTAATCTTTTACTGGGAAGTATATAGAGGTATCTATGGTTCTAATTTAGATGCTGCTTATAGCTAAATGTTTAATTTCTCTTCAAATTTCAAAACTGTCAGAAATTAAGTGGTTCAGGTATGTAAATCTTCAAATGTAGTTACTGATTATAATTGACCTTGTTGACATGAAATTGTCACATTTTTCCATTCAATATAAATTGATTTGTTAAGGATTTCAAAGCAAATAATTTGAAATTTTTTTACTCTGGACTAAAATCTCATAAAGAGAATATAATTAACTTCGTAAGAAATTGAATGAGTAGTGATTAACAAAGGAATGAGGTAGTATTTACTGATGAAAAATGGTTTCCTAAATATAGTCCAGCTAAAGAAATGTCCCACATGGAGGAACAGGATAGTGGAAGTATTCTTGTTTGATTAAAAATGACACATCTTAGTCAGACACATAGTGGAAATACATTAGTGTATAGGTTTACAGGCTTTGTTACAGTTGAAGTGGCATGACAATTTCTTGGTGACAAACCTCGTCACAAATGAGAAATTCTTCAGAGATAGGTTGGTTAGCCCTTCTGAAATGTAATTACCCTGTTCACACTGTCAATATTATTAAAATCATATTTCAGAATGTGTTTGTGGTTATTTTAATTTAAACATGTCACAACTATGATGAAGAGGATATCTAACATTGTTTATGAAAACAACTCATTTGATCTGAATAAATAACTGTAACAAATTTTCAACATGAATAATGAAAATACAGCACTGCTATTACATTATAATTTAGAAATTTTAGGTTTACATAAAGATCTTGCAAGTAGTATGTACCACAAGACTATAGGATGAAATGAAAAATAGGATGAAAAAAAAAAGAAAAAAAAAAGCAACTTAGATATATTTCAGAATATACCTGAACGTGTAAACAAAGTTCAAGGAAAACTCTGACAGCTCTAGGGAAATTTTTCCCTCCAAGTTAATAATAACAATAATAAAACACACTTTATAAATTTAAATGTCACTAGTGATGAACAAATATTTTGGCTAGAACTATTATATGTGCCCCTCATTTTTTTCTTTGCAGTAAAGCAAAATTTCAAATGGCTTCATCTTTATATTTTACTAAAATTGAAGTATTGCATTCAAACAATTTTTTTTTATGGGAAGAAATATTAGGTTCTTTTTTGAAAAAATATGCAATAGTATTGAGGAGAGTCTTTAATCATCAACATTGTACTCTAATAGTCTTGAGCCAATTTTTAAGGGTATTAAAATGCATAAAAAGAAGTATTTTTGTATATCAACGGTAGATCAGAAAAAGGGTTCGCAGAAATGTAGAAAATAATTGGAAAATTACATAGCTCTTTTTTTACACAATATTATAGTAATTGCTCACATGTATCAGTTTTGTCCTATAGGAAAAGTATTCATGCCTTAATACCTCTCTTCTATTATAATTTGCAGCTCTGTATATAAGATGCATGTCTGCTTTCTAAGAGTGTAAATTGCTCCATCTCTCAAAAATATTTTCTAACAACAAAGAACTGTTTGCAACTTGTGTATTGCAATCCAAACTCATTAAAATTGTTTTGCAGGCAATCTGATAATACAAACTAAATAAACCTTGATATTCAATATTTTTTTCTCAAAAATAAATATTTTTAAAGCTACATCACTAGTATATTATCCACTCTGAAAATCTATTACATACATACAAAAAGTGTAACTGTTTATGACACTTCTTTCTACCAATCTCACTGAATCAACATTTCCAGGACTTATCGCTTTCAATAATTGGATTTTACAGCATTTACTATAATATCTTGTGGTTAAAAAACTTTTTTCCTCCATTTATAGTTTTCTACTTTTCTGTCTTTACATTTTGACATTACATTGCTATATAAAAAGTGCATCTATATGTAATTTACCCTTAAAGTTTGACTCATTAATTCAGGTACATTCTGTATATTTTTACAATCACATAATTAAATTATCAAATAAACAGTGTATACTCACAGATGCATTTTCATTTGACATTAAAGTCAAATAACTAGTCAACTCAGGACTAAGTTGAGATGAAAGGACCCTAAAATTAAAATTATTTGAACTATAATATTTATGGTATTATATAAAAGGAGTACTTACTTCATTAGTTTAAAACAAAATGCTCATGACTACATGACTACAGGCAATGAATGTCACCTAAAACTCTAATTTTTGACCAAGAATTTAATAGTCAATGACATCCAAATATTTTTTCTATCTTTTTAAAAAAGAGACAAACTCTCATAACTAACAGTCTATAACAAAGACTCTTGAGCAATTCAGGAACAAAGCAATTATAAGAATACCTACTTTATATCAATGAATATCTACCTTTAACTAAGTTCAAAATCTACAAAGTAATTCCCTTCTATGATCACGATGAGCATATGCCATTTGACTTTTGTATTACTAATTAGTTTTGAAAAATAAGGTGATTATGATAATTTACTCACAGTATATCTGCATATATACAAATATTATTCACACTCATGATATTTACACATAGGTTTGAATAAGAATACAAAATTAAAATATAGCATTTAATTTATAATGACTATCATTGGAAAAACGATAAAATTTTACTAACCTACTATTATAATAGACAGCTCCAGCAATAACAGAGGCACTCATTTGGCACATATGCAACAACTGTTTAGCTTTAGAAACAGAATCACTATACTGAAATAAATAAACATTTGAATAGAAAAATACAAATAGCATATAATAAGAAAACTTTAAATTTCACATATTATACCATGCAAGAAGTGTATGTATGAGAAATTTTAGATTTAATGGGGATGAGATAATAGGATACAGAAAAATACTGCATTTAATCTTGCATAATGTACATCCTATTTAAGATTTTTTGTTAAAAAATGGCAAAACATTTTACAGTCTGTATCAGTTATATGGTCAGCTCAGCAGACCAGAAAAATCAGACTACATATGCGGAACAATACAATCCTATTGTGCATATACCGGGCATTTTTAATCCATAACAGAAGAGCCTTATCCACATTCCCATAAGGTGAAAAGTACTAACGTTTTCTTTCTTGTTCATCGATTTCAACACTTGAGTAGCAAAGTTTGGCAGCTAAAATGTTGTTTAATGTCATTTGGGTAATCGAATTTGCTTTAGTGGAAGCAGCCTTTAAAAGATTAAATTTTTCAATTAATTCCTTTCTGACAGCAAATGATAAAATTCTTTCTTTTTCAAGCCATAATTAAAAAATGAATGTTCTTATTCGTGACGTATGATCCAAACGTAACAAAATTTTCCTTTACTTGTCTTAGTTTCAACTTAAGCAGGAAGAGATTACTTTAGCCAATAAACAGACAGATGGCCACCTTATCAGGGGGCAAGAGAACTGAGAGAGGTGAGAAACTCCAACGATGAGTCTACACAAACAAGAAAGGGAGAAAGAGAGGGAAATAAAGGCTTGAATTCAGGTCCTCTCCAATTTCGCACTTTCTTAAAAAAAAAAAAAATGTTGAAAACATGAAATTGACCATATAACCACTGGTAACAAGGAAAGAAAAAAAAAAAAAGACTGTATAAGTGGTGCACTTTAACACATGATCACTATTAAATTAGACTGGACTTTTGAAAACTGGTCCTATAAACAGGGTGACCTTATAAGCAGGTGACCATATAGCCGGTACTGACTGTATCTCGTATTATAGCACACATTTAAAGTTTGACTTGCAAGTGACTTTCCAAATTGTACACCACCAGTTACTATGGGGATCACATCACTCAACCTATAACACTCTTTTTTCAGGTCATTATGTATTTGTCTCTACCTATCTATTTATCTCTCTCTATATACAAATACAGACATATACATAAATGTGCCAGCTAGATTTTTTTTTTTTTTTTATAGAAATAGTTGAAATAGCAAATAAACCAATCAGCTAAAACAAAAACCAAGACTTGGAATGCATTTTACATAAAAAATTAAGACCTTTTATAAAAATATTACATAGTCTATCTCATGTTAAATACCCATTAATAGTTTGCAAATAGACTTAATAAATAAAACTATAATATTTTTATTTGATTAAGCTTAAATTATTACAGTTTAAACTCATAGAAGCTGCTTTTCAAATTATATTTTATACACAGTTTACAACACAGACTGTTAAAATGAATATAAATATGAATACTTACTTTCTTAAAATTTGATAAAGATACAGCATTTAGTGGCAGATGAAGTAAATTGTTAAAACACTGTAACAGTGTTATATACCTGGACCATGCAAGCTCCATTTTATATAAAAATTCTTTCCTGTTGTTCTTGCATGTCTAGAAAATAAAACCATGACTTTTAAAAAAGCTAAAGAACCAAAACATGTAGCAATACTTATTAAAAAAAAAAAAAAAAAAAAATCATGAAAAACTATATATATATATATATATATATATGTAAGGAAAATTCTCAGGGGTTTTCAAAACTTAAATCAAGGGTAAAAATTCCCGCGTCATTTTCCATTCCCCTTTTTAACCCCTAACCTAAATTGACCACTGGGGCTACAGGTTACGCCCTCAGAGAAGGGGCCTGGCCAATTATAAACCTACATGGCCCTAGTGGACAATTTAGGAAATTTCCAAATAAAAAGGAGATACATGCTGTCGGAGACAGATTTTTCTAGAGATATTTTCCCATAGATGTTGACCCAGGTGTTACATGTCTTGTACATAGAACTACATGCTAGTTGACCCTTCAGTTTGTCCCTATGATGAAGTGGGAACCCGTCCTTCAAAGTTATCTTAATAAAGGGCTATAGTTGAAACGGTATCATTTTTAAGGTCATGACTGCAACCCCCCATCGAGAAGTCAGTCTCATTACATACACACACACACACACACACACATATATATATATATATATATATATATATATATGATTGTGCTGTAGTGTCTTGAAATTCACTGATGAATTACTGTATTATGTTGATATATGCTCTTTTTTTAAATATATATTATTTCAGTTCCAGAAATAATTTTTTCAGCAAAATTAAAATGACACAATGTATTTAATAAATACAAAGGATTAAATAATTTTAATATTCTTGCAAGCCACAAAATATGATTTTAAGTGAAAATTAGATACAAAGATGTAAAAAGAAATATAAATAAAATAGACATGAAAATGCAATTCAGAAATGTACAAACTAAAAAACTACTTAATTTTTAGATTTTTAGTAAGGATTTTTCTTATTTAGCATTACTTGGAAAAGAAATAGATTTTCTTATTGCATTCTTCGAAGTAAAGCAAAGTTTTTCTGAGATGTTCAACTATGGAGCACTGATAACCTTATCGTAAAGATATATACTGATATAGTCTGAACTTTATACTGATTTAGCAGGCATATTGCATGAGAGTATTGCATACATGCTTTAAAAAAAAAAACAAAAAAAAAAAAAAAAAAAAAAAAAACGGGCTATTTAGACAAGGATCTACAACTTAAAAGTTGATTCTAAACAAACATCTATGCCTTGAACCGATAAGATGACCTTACCAGTCGGCCATTGTTCAGCTTTATACTGCTTTAAAACTTGAAGTGGAATCCAATAAAATAAGGTGAATGCTATTATTTTGTTCTAACTTTAAGGTGACCGACTATGTTCGGAACAAAATTTTTTAAAACATTCAATTTCCTCCCAACTTATATTCTTTCTTGTTACACAATGAAATTTTAAGTATAAACAACTTAAAATTTTAACCATATGTATTGCATGTTTTGAAAAATTGGGTAATTTAAGGGAAATTTTATCTAAATTTTACCAAAACGGTTTACAGTCTACAAGAAAAAATACTGCAGCAATCTTAATTATGTTTGGCAATTAGTTATAAATAACAATAATCTTTAAAATGACCCAAAATCAATGAGAAATTTTGAGGTACAAGAAAATAACAATGAAAAATATAAGCTAACATGCAATTTTTCAAAATTTTAGTCGCTCAATTTATCTAAAAGCACCTACAAAATAAAAAGTAATTCACCTACCTTTACAATTGAGGATAATTTTATTGTTAATATTATTTAAAATATACAATGAAAATTTCATGATAATACATTCATTATAGTTTCAGATATCATGAAAATGGTAAATGGGTTTTATAAAAAAAAAATGTTTTGAGAAAAATGCAATTAAAGTTTTCAGTTATCTGAAAAAAAAAGTTTCGTTAGACAGAAAGACCTAAAATGCCCTAGGATAGTAAGATAGGCTGTCTGTTTCTTCATTCAGTATGCATTTTTTCTTTCGGAGTGCAACCAATTTTTTCTTTGAGTTTTTGCTTGAGGCAAACATTTTCTTTTTGAGTCAGAAATTCTGTCAAAATCAGTGGATTCCAATCCACATAACATATAAGAACCTGTCTGCAAATGTAAACTGTTTAATACTGACAGAACACCTTTAGCACCATCATTAAATTGAAGGACAGTTATGAGTGACCCCAGTTGCAATGTTTTTAACTCAACAAAATGAAGTTTTGGTTAGAAATTCCACATTGTTGAAACTTTCATTTGCATTGTGTTCTTTCCCATGCAAACACTTCTTTAACAGCTTTTGATTGGGGATAAAAATAATCAAAGTTTAAAACAAAGATCAATATACTAATTTTTTAATATAATGTTCTGCTAATTTTCAAATATAATTATTAACTATAACTCTCATATTATCTGGATCTTATATGTGTATATATGAAATAAAATTTCAGGGTGAAATACAATTTCATCCTCACAATAAATCTCAGAATTTTAGAAAGAAAAAAAATATATTTACTTTTAATAGATTATTGATACTTCCATGATAAAAACAGAAGATTCCACATAAGAACAAAAGTTGTTTCTTCAAAATGCTTCCTTCAACATTTGTACTTCCTCCTAGAACCTAAGAAACAAATTTTGCCTCAATGCTCAAGTGCAAATGAAAATGAATTTTAAAAATTACAAATTGTTATACAGAAAGAAATATGTAAAAATTAGTTGACATAGTATTGTACTTAATAATTCTAAATTTTCTAATTCCAGGTACTTGTTAACTTGCTACAGCCCAACTAGAGAGTCAAGGCCTGAGGTGCTGATCTCTGCTTTCGAAACCAAAGGCCCCTGGAGTGCAAAGCATCGGTTATGTGGCCAACCTTAAGTGGAATCCCCAGTGTTTAGTTCTAAAGCACAATTGGTCTTCAGTTTGCTACTCACAGGTCAGTCCACAGATAAAACCTTAAATTTGCAGTTTTTGCTAATTTTTTTTTTCAAGAAATCTGTTCATAACACATCATATTGCCTTTGTTAAAGAAAACAAAAGAGGTGATCATTCTAAAAATTTCAAAATAATTCAGTTTTATGAACAGATTAGAAAATACTAGAATCTCATAAGAATTTTCTGATTATTCCCTTTAAAAAAAAAAAAAAATTCCCAATATTTCCAGATCTGTGGCCAACTTATTTTAAAAGTTACGTATATAAAAATATACTAAAGCTATGTGTTCCATTTACACTTTAGGTAGTGTATATTTTAAAATTCGGATGAATTCTGATTATATTATGATTACATCATCTTCTGATTATATTATGATTATATGTCTTATAGTAAAATAAAGAATACTTTTTTTTTACTTACAAAAATATATTTTCCAGACCAGTGTAATGCAAATTTTTCTTTGTCCATAGTTATTACAGATGGGCAAGAAAATGTTGTTCTCACAAATTTTGCTACTCCCACAATTTGGCAACATAATGAATAACATTGACTTTCATAGGCCTAGAATAAATATGCTTTTATTAATAAAATAAGACATGATAAATAAAAGTGAATTAAATAACTAATTCCTTTGCACTTTATATAATTTACTTTATGAGCTTTTGATTAAGGAATGAAGAAGAAAGTAGGTATACTTTTAGGAAGCAATAAAATTAAAAATAGATGATTTTAGTATTGATATACATGATATGATTAGGAGCATTGTGGTCTCCTGTTAAGCTACGTGAGGGTTAATCAGCTGGAACCTTCTTAAAGCTGGTTCTGAATGGTTACAAACATCCATGCCTGCATTGGGATATGAATCCATGAACTCTGATATCAAAGAACAAAGAATTAGAATTATGATTCTCGAATTTTTTTAATGTTTTTCTAAGAACTTTTTTTATATACAAAGGAAAAATTTTCATTTATATAAAATATGACTATTTAAAGTGTTTTGGATTACTATTATAGCTTAACTAACAATTAATACATATTTTTATTTTACTGGTAACGTATGTATAAATTTTGACAAAGTAAGACATTAATAATTACAATCTTAAATGAAAATAAATTACTTTTAAATATTTTAAGCATTGATTTTACAAATAATAGTTATGATAAAATTTAATGAAGTCATTAAAAATTCTTTACAGCAGCTAAAAATAATATTTTTGATACAAATTAAAGCTGACAAGTTTTTATATTGAACATGGCTAGCAGAGTATAACATAATAATAACAATTCTTAATTGGAGACTAAAGCTCATTAATGCAAGAATATTTATTTATTAACAAACTGAAAATTTCACAAATAGATACAAAAAAATTAATCTAAGACTTAAAAGGATAATGAAACTAATAAATATATACAAATATATTTTAAATGTAATTCATATTTCATTTTGCAGTAAAAATTTTCTCTTAATGTCAAAACTATAAAATAAAAAAATATGACATTTTATGTTATTTATAGAAAAATTTCTAAAATGGGTTGCTAAATGTAATAAATTTACAAAATATAATTTTATATAAACTTAAAATATTTTAACTGATAAGAATAAAATGTTATATGAAATAAATATTTTCATATATAAAAAAAGTATTTTCATAAAATTATGATGAATAAAGTTACTGGGATTTCTATTAAATCCTATTATGTTTCACACACATATAAATGAAAAAATGCATATTTTGCAGATTAACAAATTTTATTTTTATCAAAATTAGAAAGATAAACAGGAGATATATAATACACAGGTCAAATTTATTATATTTGTCTGCAGCACTGTGATAGGTCACATATTAATGTATGCAAACATAAGAAATATATATATATATATATATATATATATATATATATATATATATATATATATATATATATAGACATCATAATGACAAGAACTACATGGATGACTATACTTATAAAAATTCTCTACTTTTGGAAAATGTAAAAATTATTCCTATAACACATGAAAAATAAATAAAAGAAATAACTATAGTATTAGATAAATTTGAAAACTAATATTTCATTTTAAGGATAAGTCAAAAAACAAATTAAATACATAAAAATTCTTTTAGATTTATTTTATTATTATACTGATATAAGTATCATACTGATGTAAAGCTGTCAAGCCCAGACTATTATACCAGTCTTAGATTATCGATTAGTACATTTTTCTAAGTTAAAATATATAATTCGTACTACCAACATAAATTATGTACATAAGAAAATTACATATTAAAATATTTGTTAACAACCATCTGAAAATTCTGCTACAGGTTTAATATAAGAGACAATAATTTTGATGGTACCTATATATATTCATAATAACTAATTATCAAATAATAATTTTTTAAAGATTTCATTCCCACAGCATAAATAACATTATAATCATTACTTTATAAATTTCTCTTTTTTAAAACTTTCTATCATGCAGGTTTAAATCTTTTGTACCAGAAAGCAAATGCTGTATTTTTACAACAAAAGTTTCTTGTATATATGCTGTTACCAATGCAAGATTTTTTGCATAGCAGTAATGAGAGACATGTTATAAAAGCAGTTATACATATTGTCAGTAAAAATATAAATTTTACTATTATTTTTTACTATTATTAAAGTAAATACTAGAAGGATGCACAGAATACCTTCACATTTAATCTTTTTCAGGTTTATGATTTCAAATAATCTCGAATAAAAAATTTTTGACAAGTAGAATGAAGTAATAATTCCGAATAAGGTATGTAAAGTACAAAAATATCAAAAAATATTTTTTTAAAAATTGGTAAATATTAATCTACATGTATAGTCATTCATCTACATGATATAAGATTATGAAAGAAGAATTGTAGGAACTCAACAATAAGATATAAATTTCATGTTCAAAATAGGATTATTTTATTCCTTCTGATATAAAAGGTAATGGATAAAAGAATACAAGTGACTTTCAGTTAGTTTCAGTATGGTACGTGACAACATAAGAAATGTCACATTTGGCATAAAATTTGCATAGGTGTCCCTGAAGCCTATAATACCTAGTTTTATGAATAAAAAAAATAATTAAAGTTCATTAGAAAATACTTATGAATTTAAACACAAAAACTTTGAAGTAAGATTTAATATTACACAAAAGAAATATACATGTTTATATACTAAAGATAGCAGTTCAAACCAGAACTTCTGTGAAGTAATGTAAACTTCTTTTTCTTTACAAATAGAAATTCCTATTTGACTGTACAGGAATTTCACATTCATTTGGATAAATTACTATGCCATAATGCAGAGCTTGCATTTATTTCTTGGTAGTTTTAATAGTAATCTAAATTAAAAACTTAAATATGCTGTCTAACGTTGCTCAAGAAAACTAACATAATTTTTTTTTTCTCGCAAGATACTAAGAAATCAACATTTTTTATTTACAACGGGCCCAAAATGTCTTATTTTGTAATATTTCCAAGGGCAAACGAATATTTAAGTAAAAAAAAACATAAAATTATAATTTATTTTCTCTGTTAATTATGTACCTGTGTTGGGAAAAAATATAATACTGCATCTTTAGGGTCATCTTCATCAGCTTTGCAATATGCAGTATCATAAATGAAAAATGTTAGCATTCTGATTCAACAGATCTGCTGAAAATGGTTCTCTTATATTCATACAGGTGGTACGAAAAATCTTGATTTATAAGGAATCACAATCATAATACACACTAGTTCACCAATTAATCCAAGATGATATGTGAAAGCAAAACTAATAATTTTATCATCATTTCAAAATTAAATAGCTCTATTTAAGCTCTAGTGCGACCTATTTGTTTACATAACACGAGTACAAGCACGTGAAAAGCCAAGCGATCAAGCGATGTATCATGTGCTTCTTGAGAAAACGAAACTGCGAACGTCAAATACTCAGTCACAAGTATTCAGCTGAATAGCTTTCTATTATTACTAAACTGTGATGTACATTTCTAGGTACCTATGTACATCTAGTACCTAATTCTTGATAGGAACAGGATATACAAATTTTATACTGCAAACCTTATTTTAATATATATCATTTAAAAATTTTATAAGTTCATACATGTACTCATTACATTGGAGTATTTTAAACTTAAGCATTTTTTTAGCAATTAAGATATACTTATTTTTCAAAAAGTTTTAAAATAACATTGGCTTGCTAAACAGAGAAAATAATATAAGAATATAAATTTATTTCATAAAACTTTTTTGTAAAACTAGTAAATTCATGTACCATGTACTCAGGGGAGTAGCGAAGGGAGAGATGTGGGGGTTATAATCTCCACATCAAAAATACATACAAGAAAAACAATCCATACATGTATTTTATATGTAAAGATTAGTGAAATAATTTTGATGTTTGAGTTGAAGTGAAAGAACCCCACCCACCAGCAATGGATAATTTCTTTTTACATCCCTGTTATTTACCAGTTGCAGGTGGTAAGTAAATGTAATAAGAACAAGCTCTGTCATTGTGGTTCTCAAACTGGGGGCCGTATTAAGGAAATGTCTAGCTGAAACTTAAAATTAAAAAAAAAGGACCTTGAAGCATATTCTTAAGACCTTTTCAATAGAACGTAACAAGAAAGTGAAGTTTTTGATCCTAAAAGAAATTAAAAATTTTATTTTAAAATTGAAATCAGAACAAATAAAAGTATAATTATCAAATTAAGGCTGCTACCATATTAGGGTCGACATCATATGCTAACTCAGTCTATGGGTTGACATATGTCACTGTGATTTCTGCGTCATAATGATGTCATAGAGGGAAATTTTTGGTACTAAATTCACCTCTCTGACGTCATTATGTTGCGAGAGTCACCAGTGACCCATATCGACTGTATATCAGCCCTTATTACATCATACGATATATGTGAAAAAGATAGATACTCTTAAAAATAATAAATCGCTATCAAACACATGAAATGATTTTAATATTAATTAAAAACTTTGTAATAATATTCTAAAATACTGTTTTATATCTTCACAATTATGAATCTGTTTAGTTATAATTTAAATGTAAGAATTTAATTACTTTGTTTACTCTAAAATAATAATAATAATAGTTACAGATAACTTTTCTGAATTCTGGATTAATTTCTACTTGAATAACAAACGTCTCATTATTGATTTGTAAACATTTAAATTTTTTAAGAGGAGCTTTGCACCAATTAAACTCTGCTTAAGTACTGTAGACTAACTGTGCATGGGATTAGTTTTTTTTTCATTAATTTTTAAAATATATTTTTGAATATGATCTAAAGTAAAACCATAAATTGGTAATATTTGTTTAAAAATAACAAGCGTCATTTCGATTTATCTGCATTCTCAAATGTTAAAATATGTTATTAAAACTTTGATAAAACTTTCACAGTGCACTCTTTTCTACGGGAATACGAACAAGTGAAAAATCAAAACGAACACATCACGTATTGTGACGTCAGCTGAATAAAACTAGCAGGGTAGTAGCTTTTTTTTTTTAAATTTCCAGAAGGATTTGGGAGTTTATTTCAAGCAACATTATGTATAATTTTTTTATTCATCATAGATATACTGAAAAGCCAAATCCTGACCATTTTGGATTTTACTTTTTTTTTTGAGTTAAAAAAAATTGTTGACGGCATTTAAGTGCACGCTTAAATTTCCACTTTCTAGTGAAGTTTCTATTCCAGTGAAGAAGAATGACTTGTACATTTATTGAAAAAATGTATTTTTAATTAATCTTCCATATATAGCTAGAAATTATTTGTCTCTTTTGGATGGCTCAAAGCAGGTCAAATTACCATGACTGTGTAAGTAGCAAGTCAAAAGTGTCATCATGCGATTAAAAAAGCCCACTGAATGTAGAAATACTACTTGAAATTATGCAGAAGGAAAATCGCACCTAAAAAGAATTTATATGTATCGCTTGTGGTAAAAAGGAATAGAAATCCTTATAGAAATCTCACTCCTAGTGAATTAGATGCAGACCTTTAAACCACTACGAATACAGCGTATATGTGTGGATCATTTCTTGGTGATTAAATCAGGCTGATTTGTACTCACGGAAGCTTGCTATATGCCAGTTAACTATGCCATTGCGTAAAATTACGCTCGTGTAAGGAACATATTGGTTAAGATCAGTAACAGTGGTCCTGAAAGATGGTTTCCAGCTAGCCGATGATTATCAGGAAAGTGAAAATATTGAACGTATGGGTACTTTTGAGTACATATGTATAAGAGGTATAGTTCATTTATTCAATCATAGCCTCTGATTATATATATAGAAAATGCTGTTCCTTAACAATTGCCAAGCAAAGTATTTTTAAATTGATAACTTGTGTTCCAATTTTATTAAAAAGCCATAATTTGATCTAAATTATATAACATTTTTGCTTTTAATTATAATTTTATAAATAATAATAAATAATTTGTTTTACTCCTCTATTTAGCTTTCTATTTTTATTTTGTTTATTTATTCATTTTCTTATGCTTTATCAAGTCAGAAACCGACAGTCATGCAATGTTTTTATATCACACCTTCAAGCCTTCAGCCCTACGGTGCTGCGCAACTTCTCTTTTCGAGAAATTCTAAACATGATATTTATGTCGCGACCGTTCAATATTACTCCACGATATATATAGGTAAGATTGTTCCGAGATGGACTTGACAGCACAGGACATGTTATCTATTTCGTAGGGTGTAAGACATTTTTAAAGCCATACTACCAGCCATACATTCCTCAATTTCGACGATTGCAACTTGCTATAATCCTGTCTTGTACATCACATATTCCCCATTTTCATTTTATCCTAATTATAATTTTGGCCATATTTTGGGAGAAAACAGCATTCTGCATGTATAAAAGACATCCCTGAGGGCAGCCTGCATGTAATAAACCTCTGCATTACCTAATCACTTCTACAAAAGGCCTGTGAATTGATTTAGTTATAACTATTCACTATAGTAATTTATTATATGAAATAAAATATAGCAAAGCTGGGTACATCAGCTAGTAAAACATATCAAAGTAAATGTTAAGACATCGAATACAAAGAACAGTTTTTATGATTATGAAATTTGGAAAGTCGTGTATCACAATTATAGGATTTTAAATATAACTGTAACCCTTTATAAAACTATTGAAAGACCAGTTGTAGACATTTCTACCAAATATAATTTTAATTTACCAAGTAAAAGGTATGTGAAGATATCTGAAGTTCATGTAAATTAAAAGTGGAGCAAATTTGGTTTGATAAACAATATCCTTTATTTAGCAACCCCCATTCAACTCCCGATTTTCCAAGAATCCAACTACTATTCATGCATCCATATTTCTATATGTGAACAATACAAAATAATGACATCAGAATTAGAGTTTTGCATGTTTGTCCTTAACGTTATGCTTAATGTTTAAGATTTAACAAAATACAGCGAGGGAAAGGTATTTGTACAGTCAATATTATTCTATAAAAAGACGTGTATATATATATATATATATATATATATATATATATATATATATATGTGTGTGTGTGTGTGCAATGATATTTTTATCACTTTCGGTTCAGATTCTATTTTTCCGGTAATTCTTTTCAAGCAATGGTCTTGAATGTTCCCTAGTCGAATCCTTCCGATTGCATATCTAAAAATAGATTTCTGACGTTAAAGTTATGTCATCCACATAACATGCAGTGATCACTAATTGGCTGGCACCCAAAACTATATAAGCAAATGTATGATATTTGAAAACCGTTTCGGCAAAGTTCGTGCTTTCGATAGTTGAGTTGGCAAGAGGAATAAACTACGATAGTTTGATTTTCGAGTGTTTTTATTTAGTTGTCATTCTTGTCTAAAGGTTTCACGACTACAGGGTGGCAATAACAGCCCGGAACTCCACCTCGAGTTGAGACCAAAAGCCTCATTATATATATATATATATATATATATATATATATATATATATATATATATATATATATATATATATATATATATAATAAACAAACACATGCGATGAAACCTATTTTGCTGTTTCTATGTGAAATTTAAATAAAAAAGTACTTTATACCAAGTAAAATTACAGAAAATATAATCAGTTCATCATCTCATAGTGTTAAAGTACTAATACGGGCTTAATATTTTGTACTTTTGGAAATAATTTTTCAACTCAATACCTAGCAGGGTATTATTCAATTTACGAATCTCTTTGGCATCCCCTAAAATAAGTTTTCTGTTGAAGAACTTGGTGTTGAGCTGGATCCATTTGCTGATAACTAGGTCTCTTTGCTGATAATCAATCATAATACTATAAATGGTGACCAAATTAGATGTTCCTAAAGCACTTACATAGCTCCAAACAAGAATTCTCTCACTACCGTATAAATTTCTAGGATGCATCTCTCCGAGTTACGTTTTCTCCTCACTATTTGCTATTTTCTCATCCGAAGATTTTAAATTTACTTATGTTTAAAAAAAATGCGATTTCACAATGTTTGGCTTCTTTTAGTTCTTGGCGAGTGATAATCATATCTTCACCACCTTACTATTTTCGCTCATAAAAATTTTATCCTTGACACATGATCATGAAAACCTTGTTTTCTGTATGCAGTGTGCCCTGTATTTACGAATACTGATGTTCCCACAGTTTTCAAGTCTGATGCAAGATTATGATTACTTAAATTTGAACATATTTTTAAAGAACATTAAAAAAATTCTGTGTAAGTGGATGCCAAAACTATTGGCTTCCATTTAATTCTTGGCTAATGATAATCGTAATTTGCAATTTTTTTCGTTCATAAAAATTTTATCTTCAACACATGCGTTATTTCTTAGATGCATTTTACCATGTACTTACGGGTACTGATTTTCCTATGGTTTTCAAGTGTGTTAGGAAGACTTAATTCTGAATATATTTTTAAAGAATATTCAAAAGATTATCTATGAGCATATGTTGGTACAGATGGTCATCCATATCGAGAGCTGTTCTGAAACAAATAAACTGTTGTACGATAGACTGCATGGTCGATATTTGTTTACTAATTAGAACTAAACTTTAATGGTGTGATTTTTTTGATTTTACGAAGTTTTAAGATTAGTTTTTGTTTTCAGATATATTCGTATCTTAACATTTATAACCAATCGTCGATATTTACATTACCGATTATATTTAAATTTACACAAAATATTCTAAATAATCCACAAGATGAGGGGCATTATAAATTATAGAAAATCTTCAAAACTAGCTACAAAACACTATTAAAAATTTGTACAAAATCAAATCAAATAAATTCCACAACGACAAGATGCAAGAGGCAGTCGCTTATCCAAATTTGGTAGCGTGTGGTGCAGGTATGTGGATTTGTATAGTTGGCAAACATTTCTTTGGTACTCTATCAAATTACAACCCGGAAAAAAGCAGAAACTCTTATAGTTATATAGATTACTCTTGTAGTTAGTTATACAGATAAGGAAAAGTAACAATTAATAAAATACTTTGATATTGTCATGTGGTATTAAATGCATAATTGAATGTAAGCAGGTCGTTGAAAGCAAATCAAAAATTCGGATGTCTGTTTAATAGAAGTTTTCTAATACAAAACAGACGACTTTTATTTTTGTGTATTTTTCCTTTTTCATTTAAATACTTAACAATTTCAATAAAACTAAACCTTAAGGTCACTTCACACTATGGTCCACTGCAAGCCTTTACCACCGTCTGGAGAGGATAGGGCTTGTCGATGGTAGCAGACGATAAAATAGCCTTGGCCGACGATGGCTTCGGAGGCTGTCCAAAGATCAAATGCAGCCAGATGCGCAACTAAAGTGCGCAGTATACCCTATGGACAAATCCATGCGCTCGGCTCATTTAGTGGCCCAGCGTGTGGATGCAACCCGTGAACCATGGTTCAAGGTTACCATCAGGAAGTGGGGAACAATTGACCATAGTGTGGAAGTTACATTAAATTAAAAAGGGACCAGAACAAAAATCCTTCATTTTAAATTATATGTAGAGTGATTTTATTTAATAAAACTGTTCCAAATAAATATAATATATGTTATGCAGGGATTTAAAAACAGATTTAATATTTATTTATTTGAAAAACTAAAAAAATACTAATTTTATAAATTTAATGTACATTGTGCATTAGTGTTTGATATCAGTCATGATATCCATGGTTCCTCATGACGATGCTGACTTTTTCTTCTCTCTAATAGATTCAATTTCTACAGGAGCTCCCGGTAAAACTACAGCATTTCGAAGTTCTCCAAGCAATTCTACTTGAACTGTTGTTCCAGGAGTGGTCAAAAACGGAGGTAAATACGCAAAAGCAATAGAATAATTTACAGTGTATCCGTAGGTGCCAGAGGTAGTAAATCCAACAACCTAAAAAAAGTTATAAATATAAAATTTAAAGGAAATACCAAACATTTTCGTAAATATATTGAAAATGCTAAAAGATTTTATATTCGTTAAACAGAAAATTATACTGCAAGATTCTTTGTGAATAAGAGTTTAATCCTTTGCTTGTCCTGTACAACACACATGATATACACATCTAATGCTTTATACGCTTGTATATCGCATGTGATACACTATGGACTGTATTTTATCTGAAAGTTTTTATGTATATTTTATATCACTGTGATATAAAAGCGTATAAAGTCTTAGGTATGCGTATCATGTGCGATTTACAGGCAAGGCCATAGGCAAGGGGGGATTTGGAGGACTGGTCCCCCCCCGAAATTTAAAAGACCATTTCAAAGAAAGACAATGTACCACGTTTGTATGCGTACAGTCTGCTAGCGGTACATGAAAATAAACATCAATGTTCTTAAAAAAAAAAGCTTGGACCAAAATAATCATACTGGACCACTGACCGGAAATATGATGCTCTCTCTACTCCCACCCACACCGAGACCTTCTGTTCTCGAAGGTAATGGCCTCACCCCCCCTGGGGTCATTCACCCCCAGAAGCCAGGTCTTCTGAATTTTCGTAATCTATTGTATATCATTTTTCTTTGTGGGTTACTTAACGGTGAGTTTTCTGGAGACAGAATTTGTGTGATAAAATAGATTCAACTCGATTACATTAGTCTAGTTTCTGTGTATAGCAAAATCAGAATGAAATTTATACGAATAAAAATAGACGAAACTCAGGGTTTTACTAATATAAATGATGTAATGATAGATTTCCGAAAAAATATTTTTACATTTGTAGCATAATATTAAGGCATTTGTAGCATAATATTAGGATAGGAAATATAAAGAAAAATCTATTACCAATCACAAACATTTCTTTTCTTTTCTATGGGAAATGAAAATATATTTATTTTGATATAGTTTTGGCATAGATGTAAATAATCTAAAATAATTGATACGGTATCAAGTTATTAAAGCAAATATTTATACTATTTAATTTAAAATTGAGGGTAGAAGAAAACTTTGGAGAAAATTAAATTAGCTGATGAGTAAATGGGATTCACATGAGGAAATACATCTTTCTTTTCACTGACACAGAAGATAGAAAATATAAACATACATATATATATCTTGCAACAAATCAATAAAATTAAAAAAAATTCCTTTTAAAAATGCTACTTATGCTATTTTTCACTGAATAATCCATAAATAACTTTTCCCAAACAAACAATTATATATTAGAGCTTCAACTGAATAATATAAAATAATTTTGAATTATAAAATTAGGTAAATTATATGTTAAATTCTTTTATTATAATTTGGCTTTTCCGTAAGGAAGATTACAAATGGTATTCATCTTTTGATTTAAATTAAAAATGGATAATTGTCATAACTTATCAATTCCTCAATACTATGAAGTGTCTCTAAACATGTATTCAGGAAGAAAAAAAAGGCAGTTCTTACTTGCTCTTGGTTTTAGACAGGACCTTACCTTTGATTATTAGGAAATATTCGTCAAATTTTTAATTTTCAGACAAATTTTTACTTGGCTTAATATATAATAGCAGGTCTGTGGTTTAAAGGATAAAAAAACTATAGAGTGTTACAGGAAATTTCTAAAAACATTTTGAGGGTTTCGCGATCATTTAAGTTTGGGAAACATTTTCCTGGTGAAATAGTCATTTTTGAAGAATGGCGTCCTTGATTTCGTCGACTTGAAAACCCGAAAGTATAATTTACTTAACAGTGAAAATTTTATCCTTTTCTGTTCCCATTAAAATGCCCCTTTCATGTGCTGTAGACTATAGCTGTAGAAGGGGACCCAGTTTCGGTTTGGTAGATAAGAATGCTTAACATCAATGTCCCCTTCTCCAGATTATGGAGGCTGTTTCATTTATTTTCAAGCTCAGTAATTTTCTGACCGATTCTGTATGAAATAGAGCAAAGTTCAGAATATTCTTTGGGTATACACCTGAATTTCTTCAAACTTACTTTATCAGAACACCATACAGACTCATTTCCTTCTGGATCCACGTTTTTTGTATCCACTTTTAAACACACCAACTTTCGATCTAGTCCCTGTCTTAGTATATTAATCAAAGATGACTTGCCAATAAAATCGGCACTCTTTTCCAAATGAATGAAATAATCAAGTCCAGCTTCAAATGGATTCGAATCAAGATTCATCTGAAATAAAAAAATTAATGATACTTAAACTGTTTTTGTAGATTCGAAGTAAAAAAGAACAAGAATATTATTTTGACAGAGGATTCCAATTCAGGAGGATAAAGAACTCATTGAAACCCCTGCTAGCTTTTAAAAACATTATCTTTAATTTTTGACTTTTTAAATCCGTGAAAATGTAACGACAACATTTTTGAGGAATATTGTTGCACAACATAATTTGTGTCAAATAATTTTGTATTTCAATCCAAAATTCTTTTCTATATCATTCTTATGCCTTATATTTTTTATGGAATAACATTATATATTCTCATGATACGAATATCATTAATAACGAACAATTTTAACTAAATTTCAACGTTAATTATCCCCTTAAAAGAAGTAAAAGAAAAATTCTCAGTAAATTTCCCACATGTCGCTTGTGCCTCGAAAATTGTGGTTGGCGTTATAATGAGTTGGCATTTTAACGGATTTTTAACATATAATTCTTATACGGAAGATTTTACTCACACATTTCGCGCTTTAACGGAATCGGCGATATATCGGGGTAATGCTAAATCGGGGTTTGATAATAGTTTCAAAAATGGTATATAGTACAACCTGCTTAAAAATGATTTAATAATTTTCATTTAGGACTGATCAAGAACTACGTGATAAAATATATTGCATACCACCAAAAGTTTATAAAAGAACAAATTTCGTTAGAAAAATACAAATCAGTTTAAAAGTTACATCGGTTAACCACCACTTATCTAGTAAAAGTTTCAAGTCTCAAGGCCACACTATGGTCCACTGTAAGCCATTACCACTGTCCTGTGTAGATTCTATGGAGCCATACAAGTGCTCTGCTCGTTTAGTGGCCCAGTGTTGATGGCCATGATGGCCCCAGTGGCCATGAATCATCTTTCAAGGTTGCCATCAGGACCAGTACTGGAGTGGGGAACAATTGGCCATAGTGTGCAAGCCACATAAGTAAACGTAACTTTAACCGCTTTCATTTAACTTCTTGTTAGGATCGAATTTTGTTGTCAGTTTTTAACTACCTCCCTGACTAGCTACATATCTGAAATTTTCCACATATGTTAATTTCCAGTGGTAATACAATATTCGATCATACAAAATTAGATTGGAGGAAAAAATAAGTTTAGTAAATACAAAACGCTTTTTTTTGAGAGTATACCAATTGCAGAGATTTTAAACTAGTATCGCCATCTATTTGCAAGCGGAATAACTAAAAACACAAGATAAAATTCAAAAGTGATTTGGACAAGGTTAAAATAAAGGCTTCTGGTTCAGAAAAGAATACACGCATATATTTGTTCATGCTTTTGTAAAATTTTAAAGTTTTTGCTACATTTTAAAGAATATTTTAACATTTCCCTATGTGGATTTGTTTGTGGAGGTAATGAAAAGTCTGAAAGGCAGCCTTGAGAAATTTATGTTACAGAAATTACGAATAGACATACTGATTGCGGTATAATTTAGATGTTCTAAAAATAATTTTTGTTAATTAATTAGATAGGGAACTTAAAAGTATCCGTCGTATGGCACTATGTACAATAATAATCTATAATTTAATTTTAGTATTACAGAAGGCAATGCATATAGCTTATTTGTAAATGTAATATGGACAAATATTCAGTCAAATTTGCGTTGAGGTGATTCATAACATTTCTTATTTATACAATATTAGTGGTGCAAGTAAAAGCATAACGTTAATGGTGAATGATGGATTTTGCAACTGTGAAATGATATGAATTATTGAAACGTATCACAAAAAATCGTTATGATGCTTACCTCTGCACCCCACATTCTAAATCCTTTTTCGATTCTCAAAGCATTCAGTGCATAAGTTCCAAAATCACCAACACCAAATTCTTCACCAGCCGACAAAAGTGACTTGTAAAGAGACAAAGTGTGTTCAGCAGGGTGATACAATTCCCATCCCAATTCGCCTGTAAGTATATACATATATTATAAAATAGGTTTTAGAATTATATGGAATTATAAGATTAACATAAATACAAGCATGTGAAATTATGCTTATAAGCATGTAATTTGAATATTACCTTCAATATATTGTGTTCTCTTAAACATTTTAATAGAATATTTTGAAATTAATTAACAGTATCTAAACGAACCAAGCCTTCTTTATTTCAGTAAAAGAAGAGAGAAAAAAATCAAATTTAAAGAATGAATCGATTCTAAAGAACAGGGCCTGATCATACTTAGATGTCTAAGAGTTACTACGCCACCCCCCTGGTGTCACAAGCATCTTTGTAAGTCGACATTTGCTTAATGTCTACGTGTAAAAGTTGAAAATCATCTGCAAAATATAATTCAGTTAAAAATAGCATACAGTTGCATTGAACACTAATATAGTTATAAATTTTGCCGAAAATGTGTACTGATTGAAAAAATATAGAGGAACATTGATTATTTGATGGGGAACTTTATGGACTATTATCTTTTTGACAACTAGCTGCCAGACTATAATTTTACTAATCATTTTACTACATTTTTATACATGTGACATCTTATGTTTCATTCTACTAATATATATATATATATATATATATATATATATATATATATATATATATATATGTAAGGGAAAGTTAAACTAAATCAATAAACTAATGTAGAGATTTTGTATTAAACCCCGAAGACCACTTCTTAAAGAATATACTGTCAGAGAGCTTCCCGTTATTTGTTTATTCAATCACGCCGAAGAAAAATACGATGCAAACAGAAATTACAACCGAAATTTATCTTTAAAAAAATTATCAGTTTAATTAATGCGATTAATTTCTAATATAGATTTCGGGGGCTCCAGGCTACTACCCCGTTTGCCAATGTGGTAAACTGGCGCTGAAGAATATTTCGATTCCAAACTACAATCTATTACAAAAAAATTCAGTTTATAGTCAAAAGTATCAGCCTTCTGGCTACAAACTTTCACGTTATTAATCGCAATGAGATCCATTCGGAATTCTGCTCGATCTATACTGATCCCGAGTGAAAGGCGAGCTGCTTTTATAGTTTTGTGATAAGTATAGTACAGTTTGGAAAATACTAGTTCAGCAGCCTTCATAAACTATGATTTATAAATATTTTAATGCCAAATGTGGCCTAAGTCACCAAATTTCTGGTCCAATGGGGAATAACTCGCATAGCATGGCTAGTCCATTCCGTTCTCTAACTTTTTGAGTTTCCAGAAGAAATCCTGTAACTGCATGTTTGTTTCTATGTTGAACTAGTGCATTATGTGTAAGAGGAAAATATTTCGGGAAGTTATTCAAATATACACTTTGTGACAATGTACTTGACTCCAGCATAGAAGTATTAAGTTAAAGTGAGATCCCTTTTCCCCCTCGAAACATTAATGCTGTCTTCAGTTGGTTTCATGACCTGTCACAGACTTTTTTGGAAGGAAAAATTCTGGAAATATGGCTCAGTAAAAAAAAGAAAAAGTAACGCATATTTTGAAAGAAGTGTCAATGTGTGGTCGGAGATATCCGGAATACAAAGTGAATGCAGATGAATTTAGTAATTTGTTAAAGCATATTATTTAAAATTTCTATAACTATATCCCCTGTTAAAAAGTAGGAAAACGGAAAGAAAAAGAGTAGTTGAAATTTGCTGTGACTGTAAAGATACATAATAAAACTTTTACCTGTATAAGTAATTCTCAAGGCTCTGACTGGAATGTTGGCGATAGATATGTTCTTGGCACTCAAGAAAGGAAAATGCTTGTTTCCCATATCACAGGATGTCAGCTTCGATAAAAGCTTCCTCGAGAATGGACCGGCTACGCTCAAACATGCCATTTCATCGGTGATATTTTCAAACTCCACTTCATACTTCCATAAGCGAGCATATTCTTTTAAATATCTGTGATAGCAGGAGAGAAACAGCAATAAGCATAAATCTCATTTTTACCCGAAGAACAGAAAATTCAGCTCTGATAAAAGTCTTACTTATTTTCCTGAACTTTATTATAAATTGCTCAATATTTTATTATATAATATTTTATTTGCTTTTTAATAATTTAACATTAGAAGACTTTTTAAAGTTTTGAATAATCTTAAGGTCGTACCCAAGAGGAATGGTTTGGGGATTCAACCCCTTTCCAACATTTTCAGACATAATAATTCAGACCTGTGTACAAAATATACGTTTGTTCTTAAAAAATAATTTTGTTAAATATTTATTTATGCTCAGATTTTTTATCCTTGAATTTAAGTTCACGCCTTCCCTGCAGTTATTTATCACAACGCAAAACTTTTAAAATTGAAAACATACTTGTTTGTGGAAAATATCTTAGCAATAATAGTAGGGGCATATTGTTTTAAATTACTCTACTATTATTTGATAATTGTTTTCTATCGTTATCCTTTCTAAATTTTTTTAGATGTTTGGATTGTGAATTGTGTATTCAAAAACGATATATGGATGGTAAAATGGGTGTCAAAAAGTAAAGTTACTTGTCGATATTCTTGAAGCTTTGTCTGTTATTAAGAAATTAGTAGTGAATAATTTGCGGTGCTTCTAATACATGTGATCGACAATTGAGCAGAGTTTTAGCCAGCCACCACCTATAGCGGTTTGGAAAACTGGTCTCGCGAAGAATTTATTCGATTTCTGTGGAGGAAATATGAAATTGCAGCTAAAATTCATCGGTAGCTGGTAGAGATTTGCGGATAGACTGTGATATGTCACCGTCGACATATTGCAGAACGATGTCGACAGTTTGTGAGTGGTAGTGAAGTGGTTACCAACGACTTGTGGGACATCATCGACCAACGTCCCTTCAGGCCGGATCTCGTTTCAAGCAACTGTCATTTCTTCCGTTACTTGAAGGAGCGAGCATCTAAGCAACTGACTATTCGCTTCAGATGAGGAGGTGAAATCGATTGCTACAATGTGGTTGAACACGCAAGGGCATGATTATTGTCAGGCGGGAAAAAGGGACTTCGAGGCTATGTCGAAAAATGTATGTACTACCAGTTGGCTTTATTAATTGTATGAAACAAAATGTATACCTTTCGATGCAGGTTTTGTAGCTTTACTTTTTGATATACTCGTATATTAAAATATTATCACTCAGAAACATAAAACGACATGAAACTTCTCTTTAAAAATTTAAAAGCCTTAAAATACACATAATTACATTTTTATTTTTATTTTTACAAAGTAATAATTAATTTGGGGATGTCGTATTAATGAAAGGAATTGGATACTGTACTACTGAATGTGATGTTCGGATGCATTTCGAACACAATCCTTAAAAGGGCCTCTAAACTAATACAGAAATAACTTTCCTTACCTGAGATCATGTATTTCAGAACCAGAGCCTGTAATAAGAAAGAAATAGTCTTCTGCCATACGAGTCACTGTAAGTTCGGCATAGACTTTGCCGCTGGGTGTAAGCATATGGGAGATGTTTGTTTTGCCAATCTGTAATGCGGAATATATAGATATAAAATAATTCTTGTTAGCTTAAAAATTAAAAAGTGAATAAAATAGGAGATAAAAAATAGATACAGTGTTCTGATAGGTGGAAAATACTCCCTAGCTTATTTGAAAGAATTAGAATTTAATATTATTTTAGGTTAGTTTTTTAAGTGTATGTTGGCAACGGATAACATATAGTTGTTTCCATTGTTTTAATGATGATGGAAAGTACATTCAATTCTGTATCCCATGCTCTCCAGGCAATTCTTTTTAAACTTCCATATAGAGAAGAACTCGAAATTAAACACAGTGCCACAAAAGGAAATATTAACTTCTCATCAGTTACACGATAAGTTAAGAATACTATTTTAACCAGTCATTTTAATTATATTATAAATGTTTATACTAATATGTAAGAAAAAGATATCATAAAAATATAGTAACAAATTTCGTTTATGATTTTTAAATAATTGTACTAACTATGACAATTTGAATCCATTTTTTTACGAAATTCGGAATTCACATCAGGAATTGAAAGTGTGACATCGCATCTATTTTAGGTTTTGAAATCAGAAAGTGTAAACAATCGTGCATACATTTAACTGTCTTCGAAGATAGAGAGAATCATAGTTGTGAGATAATTTTGTCATTGCATAACTTATAAATTCATTTTCCTAAGTAATAACTGACTGAATAGTTTTTTCATTGGAAGCGTACTAAAACATCTGGCGAGACTAGTTTCTTACTTTACACAAATGCACGTGAGCTCAAACATGTATACATTAAAATTTAACAATAGCATATAGAAAACACAACGATATGAGGCGTGTCCAGATAGTAAGAGAACTCAATTTTCTAAAAAAATATGTAAAGGTAACATATCTTTGAAAATTTAAGAATTCATATACGTAAATTGAACACTATTTTTTGATGCAGTAGCTTCCTGAGAGCTTTATTATACCTTTGTCAAGAAACTCTCCCCCCGCCTTTTTGACTATTGTTTGACGGGCCTGTAAACCTTATTGGCGGTCGAAAAAAAGTTTTTTTGTACTAATTTTCTTAGTAAAAAAGATGAAAAAATCTTTGAGTGCCAGATCAGGGTTACAGCGAGATGTTTGATGATCTTCCATCCGAAGAGTTTCAGAGTTGATTTGGGAACTGTTGATTGATTTTGATAAAAGGTGCTTGCTACACCGTTTTGGGAAGAGCATTATTAACAAACATACTCCATTCGTTGACTTCCCACTCTTTTGTTCATTATCACTTTTCATAGTTTTTTTCAGGGTTTCATAGTACCACACGGCTTTGTTTCCTCCAGGAAAAAAATCAAGAGAATACCTTTACCATCCAAAAAGATAGTGGCCTGGATTTTTCAGGTTCAAATATTTGTTCCACCGGTTTTAAACTCATGACATCACTTTATATATTTGTATGCGACCATGAGACAATCTATAAAAGTATTTTTTTAAATTTCACTAAGAATTCGTGAGAAGAAATCATATTAAGTTCCTAAACTCAGCTAACGGTATTTGGAATCATGGCTACTGCAACAAAATTTTACAACCGACTGAGAATTTTCAAATAAGTACACATTATTTCCCCCTGACCTTATTCATAGAACATTTCTACAATATTTGTTGATTTCTGGAAACTCTCTTACTTTCTAGACGTCACTAGACGATGACCAGAAAAAAATGAAGTCTTCAGTGAATATTAGTAAAGTTTTTCAACACTAACTTTTGGAATTTTGTTGGCGAGCATTTTGTCCAGAAATTTAACAGCATCTTTTCCTTTCACGTCTATCTTCGCAAAAGGAGTGAGATCTAGTATTCCGACTTTGTTCATAACTAAGTTGCATTCTCTTCCCACGGGATGAAACCAGTTGGTTCTTTCGAAGCTAGGTTTGTAGCCCTTTTCATCACCTTCCAATGCAAACCAAGCTGGTTGTTCCCAACCTGAAACAACACATTGCAGACAACTTTTATCAAACTTCGGGAAATGTATTGCATATAAAAGTCCATTAAAGATCTATATGATAATTGATACATCTCTTTCATATGTAAAATGCTACTAGTAACACACTCATAATTTTCCATTTCAAGTAAACACCAATATTCTGATTTAATATCTGGTCACTTTTATGTCATTACCCTTTTCAAAATTTTTTATATTGAAATCAGCAATGAGAACTAAGTATCATATTAGATTTCCGATCAAACTGAAATAATTCCAGTGTGTGAGAATTAAAGTTTTCATCCCTTACTGTATTTTTTCACAGTCCTTACTATTGATCGAGAAAAAGTAGAAACCCATTTGGGTTAAATAGCTCAGTAATTTTGTATAAGTAGTAAACTAACATTCGTATTACACATGAGAGGAAACACAAAACACGTTCCATCTTATTCGATCGATTCGGAAGGCATTTGAATCAGCAACTAAGGCAAACGATTCCTAGACTAAATAAATAAGTAAAAAGAAGGATTCACAGTAATGAACAGAATATGGCACTCTTCTGGTGGTTTCACTTGGCAACATAGTTAACATTAAGCAGAAGATTTTACCTCTTAATGTGCTGAAAGCTAGGACTATTTTAGGATATACTTGTCCTCTTTTATAATAACTTTTTTAAATGAGCTCCATAACTTAACAATATACCTAGAAAAATACCTGATAGTTAATGTATAGATGTATAAATAAAAGTAATACTACATGTATGGTTATAAATTAATCATACTACTCAAAGACTCACAGAAACTCATACGACAGAAATCTTCTCCAAAGTACATCTTTTTCTCAAGCAAACAAGGGAGATTATTATGTTGACTTGGAGAAACATCCAAAATTTCGGAGGCTTGCATTTAACTTTAACCATCTGACTGCTACGAAGCGCTATCTCGCTTGTCTTGTGCTGTGTCAAAAATGCATAAAAGTGTGATTGCACTGCTGTACTTTACTATAATTTTCATACTAGAGATTAAGTCTTATTTTTCTCTCAATTAATGGGAAGGTTATAAAAGCAGCGCGATCGTACTTCTACGTATTGTTGACAGAATATATGAGAAGAGCGATAGCACTTAGCGGCACTCAAACGGTTAAACTAAATTATAACATGTATGCTTAAATATCACTATTATGAAACAATCACATCTTGAACTAAGCCAAGCTTTGGTCGAATCAATCTAGTTCCATCTCTGCTAATATGAACCTGGGTACCTTCTGGATGCTGAAGTTACATTTTACTTCCAACACTTGATTAGGGTATAAAGATAATTTAAACTGAGAGTTTGGGGCAGATATCATAAGGGATAATTGTATCTTATTTTAACAATCTAATTCTTTATGTTCTCCCGAGTTTAAAATAAATTGCGATATCTCGTGCCCTTACCTGCGTGAAAGCCCATTTCTGCTCCGCGTTTCAACATTTCTTGGTAGGCACCGGACACTCGAGACGTGGGTCTGCCAGCCCATCTCTCTTCTTTCGGATAAGTGTAACTGTTGTTCATGCCGTACGTTTCTCGAGATTTCGTGAACACATAGTCTCTGTAAATCATAAGCTAATTATTGAGAATACATAAATTTTATTACTGAAATAAATTGGAACAAATTAGAATCATGACCTTGTATTAAAATGAATTTTCATGGAAAAAACACTTATTTACCAATTTCAGCCATTTTTTTGAACAATCTTACGAGCAAAATCAAACTTACTTTTTTTAAATCATTTAATTCATTTTTTTTTGCCAAAAGATACAGCAGAATCTCGATTATCAGAGCAAATTGGAGATCTCTTACTAGATATTGTGTATTTTATTTACTTTTTTTTGAGAAATTTTTATAACTCTACGTTTTAAGTTAAATAATGAAAGAAGCATTTTCAAATAGTAATAAGTTCAAGAAAGTATTTGATCCCTTAAATTCAATGTACATAAATTCAAGTTAGTACCCATTTGGGTATTAACTTGGAGACAAAGCATTGCTCTCTCTCGAATTTCAGGATGCAATGAATCTTGGAAGTTAAATGCTTTTACAAACAAACGAGACTGTAAAAACCAGATTGTTATTTCGAACTTTAATTCTAAAGTTAAAATATAGTCTTGTCTAGCATATTAACTTAAATTAGTCTGTAACGTTAGTTCTTTTTTTAGAAATCGAATTATTTGAACTTACCTCTATATTTACATTAATCTTTTTCATCCTATACATAAATAGATATAAAATTTTTACGAAACTATTGATCTCCATATTTAATATCACTATGTTTATTATATAACTATTATATACATATATATAATTACATGTTCAGAAAAAAATAGGCTCTTTAACAAAAATCTCGGATAATCGAGCCTCTACTGTACTTAACTGATTCTTTTACTTAAGAGAATGGGCGGGGTAAGATCATTTAATGAGGGGAAGAAAGAAAGAATAACACGATTCCTGAGTTAGCAAATTGTATTTGGGTTGGCAAAAAGAAGGAGGGCAAGGAAAACGGCAAAAATTATAAAAAATATCTGTTCGTAAAGATTCTGTTGAATGGCTTGGACAGATCGTCGTATTGAGAGATTAAATTTTCGTTTGCATCACTTGAGATTTTTTAAAGTTTCGCTAAGGAAGTGGATATACATTCGCACCCCGTTTGAAGGAAAAGATGGTCTCTCTGAAGAACCAACATGAGCTATATTTGTGAATGCACAAGACACGTGTTTAATATGTATGCATGCAACATCGAAAATGCAAAATGATGCAAAAAGAGAAAGTGAAAAAATACGAGGCTGGATAAAAATAACAACAAATTTTTAAATCACAGTAAACTCTGTAAAAGTGACTACTGAAGCCGACCTCTTGTCTGTGTCTAACGTGTAAGTATTTATCCGGGAAATTGATTATGCCCTATAAAATTTATTGATTTTCTGTCACGTTGTTCAGTCTGCTTTTTGAGCCACTGAGTTGGCTTGCATTGATAATTAGACTCATTCCTAACTGCAAAGCAGCTGCCTGAATCAGTCTGTTTCTATTTGAGGTTTACTTGTTTTGGTTTTGCATTTATTGTTACAGACATGGTTTTACAAGCGTATTGTCTCAGACTCACCTAGTTGTCCACGGACCGAAGCGATTTGGATCTGTTTCAATGAGATCAAAAGGTGGTTCCCCATTTAATATCCAATGGGCCAAATAGTGTCCAGCACCACCCGAGTGTATAATTCCGTATCTGAAAGACAAAGGGAATTTTCAAATTAACCTACAAATCAAAGAAATCGAAAGAAATAATTAAAGTAGTTGTTAAGTTTTACGCTGCAAAAGCTCAGCAATAATGTATTAATTTTGTAAAATCAGTAAAGATTCTAAGAAATTCAAGCATATATGTATTTCAAATATTAAGTATCTGACACAAACAATCTAACTTTATTAAATTTATGAAGAATCCAAAAGTGTAAGCGAAGAAACTTAGTATATAACATAAATTTACATATAATACATGAAATTACAGATAAATAAATAAATAAATAACGAAAATCTGATACTGATAATTAATTCATATATAAAAATAAATAAGAATAGTATCTCAAAGTTACACAGTAGTTTTTCATCACTCGGAAAGAGAGAGATTCTGGGCAGGAATTAGAAAGCATAAGAGAATAGTTAAAAAGTCAGTTTCTCCTCACTTATTTGGTTGAACTGCAGCACGAATTATTACATATTTTGTGTATTATCAACGTTATTTTCTATTGCTTACTCAGCACTTCTGAAGTAAGATAAGTAATTCTGAGTAATAACAAAATGGTGGTTGTAATACTAGACTCAAGACTTATGTTTGTGTTACATGGACACCTGCATTTTTTTACGAAGACGTACTCAGTGAAAGAGATTAGAAAAGCTACAACCCCAGGGAGGTGAAAGTTCACCAGGAGGGGGAAGGATACCACCCCTCCCGCGCCAGCTGCAGAGAAGAGGGACATTTTTCCAGGGAAGCGAAAGCCTGACAAAGAAGGGGGGGGGGCGACTCCACCCCGGCCCTCGCCAACAGCAGAGGAGGAGATGCCCGCACGAGACTATAGTCCATGTAAAATCTATTGGCGCTTCAAGGTCACACTTTCTCGTTTTCCCAGTCATCGGTTACTACCAAGTAGCGACCAAGAAGCCTGAGCATTCGCACTTATTTTCAGCACTTCAGTTGAGGATTTGATTCCAATGCGTTCAGACGACTTGCTTTATTATTACAAGCAAAGTCAAAATTTTCAGTTGTGCATAAATGGGGTAAATATTTACATAAAGAAAAGTTTAACAATATGTATAAAAGGGTTATAACAAATCACAGATTTTTTGTAAAAATACAAAATTTCATTTTAATTTAGAATTCTTACTAAAACATTAGGAATCCCTACCTTCTAAAGAAATTTTCACTTTCTAAAAATGTGTCAACAGACCATAAATCTTTAAATACATAATAAAATTATACAAAATATTGTTATTGCATTAAGATTCTTTCAATTCTTGTAAAATCATAAAATAATTAATACAATACAATTTTGAAATAGAAAGTTTACCATGGTCTACATAACTTCATAATATACTTATTAACATACAACTTAAATTTAAGGAATTTCAGAACTACATTCTCTTAAATTAATTATTAAGAAATACTTTTGATATTTAGATTAAAAGAATCATACAAATATAAAGAAAAATAGTGAGAAATTATAACTAATTACTCATTAAAATTAGCGAAATATTCAATCATCTTAATGATATTAATTATTTCTGTAAATAATGCAACTGTGTATGAAAAAAAAATTAGATTTACTTTTTCAGTAGAACTTTTTAAATCTTACGGATTAGAATATAACATACAATTTTAAATTGTAATTTTATGAAATGGGATTATATCTTAAATTTATGAACTTAGAAACATGTCTGAAATGACTCATAAAAATTTGTGTAAAATATTAAGTATTCTTCAAAGTGTAGTCTAAATAAACATACTTTCATCATGCAAGGATAGCCCACACGATGCATGACACCCCTTAACACAGTGGGAAAAAAGAGTAAAATCATTCCCCAACTGTCGTTACCATAGTTACAGTTGGTCATCGGGGAAAAATCAGTGACCTTGAAGTGCCTATTGAGTTTACACAGAGTATAGCAAGAACGGACATTCGTGGTAGAGGAGAGTTGAAACCGAGAGAGGTGCAGGCCGCTCGGACCTATTTGGTTGTACTCGGGGTTTTCCAGCCATGTTTGCGGTTAACAATGTTCAATATACATATATTCAATAATTGTAAAATAATAAATAATTAGTCTAAGATTTAGTCACTGCAGTATTTTTAATTGTCGGTAAGACAGGCTTTCAGCGAACCCACAATACTTTCTCCAATAACAATAGGCTAGCAGGTACAGAAACCAGGCGTGTGGTCATCGAGAAAGACAGCTGCGGACGCACACGATATGTTACAGTGGTCAAGAACACTGAACATATTACTTAATATTAAAATAATTGTTTTGTTATATACTTAACAAGGAGATCTAAAAGTACAGTTTGGATAATATGCCCTCTCCAGACAGAAATTCTGGACGTGCTATTACTTAGTTGCAATAAAAGCTAGTTGCGTGCAAAGCTAATTTAGTATTAAACGTTAAGTAACAAATAAATGCGTTATACCCGAAACCTACAGCCATCCACATATTCGGCAAATCATAAAATGGTCCCAACATCGGTAAAAGGTCTGGCGTATACATGATCGGCCCATTTACAACTGTGTGGACATCGACATTTTTTAGTACTGGCACGAGATTCATAGCAACTTCTAAATGGTCTGTCAGCCTCTCTAAATCAGGTTGGAATAACTCCTTGCCGAAACCTAAAACACAAAAACAATATTTCACAGTTTTTTTCGATGAAGAGGAGAAGTTATATATAAATATGTAACCAGCGAAAATAGTTTTCGACGATTATACGGGAAATTAGCCCTATTGTTTGAATTGCCCGGGCATCCTGGGTAGCAAGAATACTTAATCATAGTGCAATCGTGGTGTACTGATGTACTTTCCCAAGATGGTCAGCACATGCACACACAGCTGTGCACTAAATTTCTAAGAAGAATATAGACGCAGCTGTTGACTTCGAGTTTTAATGGGGACCCCTGCGGAAGAGTTATAGCTGATGAAGTGGCACAAGTGTAACGGTCAAGCCCAGGCAGGGATGCAGCCGTGAGATATGGGGGCAGAGGCTAGACAATAATGTCAATTTTCACAAAAGGGGCCATTTTAATGAGCCCACCTGCATAGATGTGGGAAAATTTCACTAACAAGTGATTCGAAAAGAGGAAAAAAGGGGCATTGAACCGAGGTGTAAAGTTGTGGAAAAAAGTTGGAAAAGGAGTCGAGGTCGGAAGCCAGAGGGAACAGGTGCATCCAGATCCCGTTAACAAGCCAGAAAGCCCGGTTCAGCAATATTTGCCCGATCCCGCATCCGACAAAGTGAAGACCATTACGCCAGCATCGACGTTCAACAAAGTGACGACCTTTACGCCAGTATCGACGTTCAGCCTGTTTAGAGCTCCACCCTGCTTCCCTACGAATGCCTGAAGGTAAACAAACTTAATATTCATAATTGTTACCTGAGTCTCATAACATTGTGATTAAGGAAAACCATTTTAAAAATATTGATGAATATCAAAATCAATGCAGGTCATGCCATATATTAATCAAATCATATATTAATCTGTAAATAATGTATATAATAAATGCTTTAGTTTAAATATAAAGCATTTACCTTTCATTCTGTAGCGTATATTTTAGTGTGTTTCCCCTTTGAGAACGAATATTGGTGTATGTGTTGTGAACACATTACAACAAATAAAATTGGTGCCATGATATGTGCTGATGTACTTTCCTATGATGGCCAGCTCTTGCACACACAGATGTGGACTAAATTTCTAAGAAGAATAGACACAGCTGTGTGTGCACGTGCTGACCATCGTGGGAAAGTACATCAGTACATGTGGCTCCATCAATGAAAGCGAAGTCTAACGTTGTGGAACTTTTAAATTGAGGATAAAAGACTGCCAACTTTTCAAGGCAAGAGCTTTACAAGAAAAATAATCTTTCAATGATTTTTCACACCCCATATCGAGAAGGCACGTAATTTCATTCCTATGAGACTTTGATTACTCAGCATTTTTGGAGACTCAAGAGTGAACCTTTGATCATTTCAGTCAGCTCGAAAACCACACAGACAGCAATTTAGTTATGAAGTTAAACAATTTTCCTGGGACAGCTTAAAAATGTGGCCAGTGAACAGAAAATTAGCATTTTTCTTGCGTTAGTTTTCGGAGACAGGTAAAAGGAATTTAAGAATTTAAGTCGGCAAATATTCCTGTAAATCTGACATTTTACTGTTGGGATATTAGATATAAAGAATGAGAAGGAGAAAAAGAGAATTTTAGAGAGATATTTTAGATGTAATAATTTTGATACACGCACACACACACACACACACACACACACACACACACACACACACACACACACATATATATATATATATATATATATATATATATATATATATATATGTAAGGAAAAGTAAGCTAAATCAGGAAAGTAAACCAAAACTTTAGAGCTATCTGATATTTTTACAGCTAATTTCTTTCCAAAACTAAACATATATAGAAGTTTTACCTTGGCCAACTAGAAGCAAACAAAGGATATATATTTAAGTTTTGTTATTTTAAAAATATTTAGAAACATTAATGCAATCCTATTTTTTTTCACTAGGAGATAAGGCGGCAAAAAATGCGCTCTATTTGCGCATGGAAGGGACTGAAGAGTGACTAGCTAAGATCCTATTAAGACGAAAACTAAAATGAAAGCTCAAGGGATTACGTTTAAAATTAAACAAATGTTGGAATTAAAAAAAAAAGTATTTGAGTAAGTGTTTTATTACTTTAACCCAGCTTAAGCAAATATTTGACTTACAATCCCTATCGAGGATGTGAGAAACAAGTTTAAGAAATAGTCATGGTAATATAGTTCAAAACTGAATATAGATTAATTTCCAAATGAAATAAAGTCCCATAATAGTTTCAAAATGTAAGAGAAATTTAGGTAATTGAGTACAGATGTATATCATAGTTAGCAGTTTGTTAAACTGTAAACAAAAAACGGTGCATTTGAATTCAGTATTTCTGTCTTTTCTTATACTAACTTTTAGTTCTGCATCAGTAATTGTATTTTAAATTTGATAAATTGAAATACCATAAACAAGAAAGATTAATTTATATCAAGGGAGCGAACAGTATGAATAGTGACGATGATCTTTTGATAAACATGAAAATATCCTCAAATGAATATAAAAGAATATCGTGATGGCTTCATGATGCCAATAAACAAACAAAAAAGGTAAGAAACTCTTTATGATCAACTGTTACTCGCCGTATATTACAGAAAACTATGTTGAATCATTTTTTCCTACAATGAATATGTTGATTTGCATCCAAGAATTGTAGAATCAAACACAACTCTGTAACATATGGATGGGCGTTTATATGTCACAATGTTTGGAAGAAGTATGTTTCATGTGTCAAAAGTACATTGAAATCAACCATAATGGATTAAGATTGATGAAGAAAGCATGTCTTGCCACCATCACTCTCTCTCTCTCTCTCTCTCTCTCTCTCTCTCTCTCTCTCTCTATATATATATATATATATATATATATATATATATGTATGTATATATATATATATATATATATATATGTATATGTATATATAAATATATATATATATATATATATCTGTATGTATATATATATATATGTATATGTATATATATAATATATATATATATATGTATGTATATATATGTATATGTATATATATATATGTATATATATATATATATATATATATATATATATATATATATATATATATATATATATATATATATATGTATTGGTTTGGTAGATAAGAATGCTTAACCTCTATGTCTTCTCCTCCAGATTATTTTTATTTTTTCTCTCACGCAGCTGGTAATACAGGCACTACATGCTTTCATATCAATACAAGACTGGGAAGTTGTTACCCATTTAGCACCATCCACGGAACACGTGTAACTTAAGAAATGCTACGGACGTGAGTAACATTATCCCCGCTGGGTCCTCCTAATTTAGAAGCAGAGACCAAGAAGAAGACCCCCAGATCTGGCCTGCCACCCCCAGAAGTATCGTTTGGGAACACGGAGGCCATTGCAACCACGAACGTATTTTACATGTTCTAGGCACTTTTAACTAACATGGCGGATCTTAGGCCGACTCGAGCCCAGAACCCGCAATATTTCATTTACGAGATCTCTGCTTTTCCCGACTGAGCTACCGCGTTTCAAGAACCTTAAAGTAGAATTTAATTAATTGTTTGTTATAAAACTAAAAAATAAGCATAAATTCCATAAGAAAGGAAAATATTAACGAAATGGTTCATGCTGGTGGAGTTTTAATAATTTGTTTTTATCGAGTTCCAATTAAATTTAATATCATTTGTAAATCTTTAGGTTCATTAATATTCCTTGTCTTAGAAAACCAACTAGCTACTGCACTGAGCCTAAGCTTAACAAAATACGATGAAGGAAATGCAATTAAAACTTGAATTAACGAAATTCATAGTAGAAAAATATGTCCTATATATTAGGGTAAGTAAAATATTATTCGATTGATTTATGAAATGCCTCCATAGAAGACCTGAGCACCTGCTGGGTGACGCTAGCATCCCCGTTGAGAAGCTATGCTGTTGTCCATAACACTCTCAGCATCATATAAGATGTATATTAAAAATTTCAAATAACTTCTAAAGTTACAATCTAAGTTGTAACTGGTTAACAAAAAAAAAAAAAAAAAAACAAAGCAAAAAAAAACTCATTTTTTACAAAGTAAATTAAAAGTTTTATTTTAAACCTATTTCTGGTTTATCAGCTATTGGTAAAAACCTCCATAATTGTGATTCTCTTGAACATACAGACAAAACGTAAACTCTTTTGGATAGATAACAGCATAACGTTTCAAATAAACTAATAAACACACACACACACACACACACACACACACACACACACACACATATATATATATATATATATATATATATATATATATATATATATATATATATATATATATATATATATATGTGTGTGTGTGTGTGTCATAGTTTTATTCAAATCTCAGAGCACACTACTCATCAATGATCTTCAATGGCGTCGCACATTGGCGCCTAACTTTTAACAAAAGCAGGCTTAGCTGCCTCGGGTAGCCACAGCTCTGTCTGCGGAATGTGCACACTGCTCTCTGCGCGTGAGCCGTATTTATGTAGCTAACTCCTCACGCCGCCTCACTCTCAGTACAGAATCCCTAATTAAAATCTTTTAAAATTAATCTACAATGTAAATCCTGACACACACACACACACACACACACACACACACATATATATATATATATATATATATATATATATATATATATATGACATGCCTATGACAATTCAAAGAGCCGATGATGTCTTGATAATGTCTTTATTCATGGCTATTGCACAGTATCACGCACTACCTTCAAACACGATGCCGAGTGACTAGCGTTCACACTCTAACAAAGCTACATTTGGCTAAGTTTCATACAGCAACACTTTCTGAAGACGTCTCTCAATTGTTATGCGTCAAGCGCTTTTATATGGTTTGGTTTGGTTTGGTTTGGAGCGCTACGGTCTACTGTTTTGCACACGAGGGTAATGAGACCGGGACCTACAGCTTAAAGCCGATTCCGAACTGCTACGAACAACCATGCCATAGTGGGATGCGCTTTTATATGGAGTTATTAGTGATTCACGCGCCTGCATTAAAGAGTGCGTTGCATTTTCTTCCTTTAAAACTCGAAATTATTAATTTTATGTTATTAAACCTGCCATGTACAAATATGAACAAAATTTGCTATATAAACATAGTTGGATACCTTAATGAGAGAGTAAAATGTTTTCTACCACGTGCTTCGTTGCTATATGATAACGAGTAAACTTAAAAGATTTTGAATAAATAGTAAGAGGATATGAGAGAAATCCGATTTAAATGTGACTGAGTAGATAGTTCAGAAAAAGCAAACCTTTTGGCACGCCATCTGTCACCCAGTTTTCGATGACTTTCATATTCTTGCTGTATTCATAAGGACCGACCAATATCCCACTCCGTTCAGTCCTCAGATAAAAAGAACCTTCTAAGTGCCTCAAAACGGGGGGCTCTTTCTAAAAAATAAATAAAAACAGAAATATTGCTATTGTTCCTGTAAATATTAAAAACTGCACATCATATTATTATCCCATTACAGACAAAAGAAATTTTCGGACATAATTTTGAGTTGTGGGATTGGACATGAAAATTAATCTATCCTTCCATTAATCTCTCAACAAAGCTTTTTATTAATAAATTTCATTGATTTCTTCTGTTAACAGGAAGCTTATGATGTTTCTTAAGACACTGTCAAAATGTTCTTTTAGTTCGAGTTTCGATACAAAGAATGGAGATTTATTAAGAAATTTTATTAAAATTCTTTCCAACCACTTCTTGCACAAAAATGGTTGATGCCCCCCATTAGTGTTAGGTTGGTTCAAAAATTCTTTACATATCAACCAAAAATAATTCTGTTGTTTTATTATGAAGATAAATTAAATACCTGTAGCATAGTGCCACAGCACACAGTAAAAATATCTCGAGATGTAAGTACCAGTAGAAAATTTTTACCTATCTGCTTTATTCCCTAATATTTTTTTAAACATAATATTATTTATTTTGATCAGTGGGAATATTAAAAGTGCATTGTATTCAAAATAAATGGTATGACAGAAATTTAAAAATGTAATCAATCTAAAACATTTTGAATATTCTTTTCTTTTACACTTAAGATACATCATCATTCTTTTTAAATTCCTGATTTTACTGATATTTACGATTTAAGATATTAGAATTTTAAGTTAGGTTGGGTTTAAATGAACAAAATTTTTACCTTTAGGTTTCTGACTTCATCAAGAGGTTTAGTTATGAGATACTGATGCTGAACTGGAACAAGTGGTAATTCAAGTCCATTCAGTTTTCCAACTTCATGTGCCCAGAATCCTTAATTAGACACGAGATAAGAGAATTATAATGAACACAAAAGCAGAGAATTTATAATATACGTAAAAATAGAGGCGTTTTAATGAACATAAGAATAATAATATTAAACTATTTTTATAAGTATTTTGATAAAGACATGATAACTGCTAAGGTTAAAGATAAATTAATTTTTTTAATATATATATTTTGAAAGTGGTTTGGAGATCATTTAGTTCAAGAATGTTCAATTTCAGATGACAGTCGTAACATCTGTGGGATAAAACTATAACTTTCACTTCCAAACTGCACATTTAATGAACATTAGTTTGTCATAAAATATTTGTTAATGAGATACAAAACAGGAAATACCAATTGTATAGCAGAAAAACTGTTGAACTAAAGGTTAAATTAAAAGTTAGAAAATCACTGCGAGAATACACGTGTCTGTGTATTCATGCATAGCAAATTATTCTAGAATCTAGAAACGGTAGTATATTAAACTTTTAACTACCTACTAATATCCTTATAGTGTTGCTGAGATAACTTATTACTAATGTAGATCAGTTCTTCATATTGTATAAATTTTAAACTCATTTCTTTCAATAGGCTTCGAACAGTAGTGAAAGTTTAATCAAATTTATTCTCGAGTGTTAGGCGTTCAGTAATTTAATAGGTTGGTATTTATTTACTATGTAATATAATGTAATCCATTCGTGATTCTAATAGAAAATGTGACACTATCATAAGTAAGATTTAATAAAAATACAGTGGTACAAATGAGAAATTTACAGTAATCAAATTACATTTTCAACTAAGTACCTGAAGCATTTATCACACGTTTTGCAATCACTGATCCTTGGTCGGTAGTAACATCCCATTTACCATTTGACAATAGTTTTAAACCAACGACAGGCGTCCCCAAACAGATATTAGCACCATATTTTCTTGCTCCATTCGCATAAGCCATTGTCAATGAGTAAGGATCAATGTGTCCATCTGCAGGATTGTATAATCCACCAAGAATCTGGAAAATATGAACTTCAATATCAATTTACACTGGTGTGCAAAAATTAAGGACGAAGAATAGAAATTGGCATGACAGCGGAACAAACTGCAGAACAAAATTAAAGATCAGGAGATCAGTTTATTTCAGATTATTGTAGGGCATGTGCATATATACAACATGACGTACTGGGGTAGAGTCGATAGGGTATAAAACATACAGGTGGTAAATACTTGTCAGTTCTATGAAATCTTTTTCATGGCTGTCGACTTGGAATGATATCAAGTTGTTGCCTCAGTGTGATATGTACAACGGAAAATCTCTGTAGACAAAATCTGGATGGATTTACTCACATCGAATCCCTGTTTTACTGGAAGAAGGTTCATGTATGACTTTAGTGGCTCAGGAATCATTCACACCATAGTGTCACAAGCTGGGAAAATATTAAAATAAAAGAGGAATATTTGATTTAATAGTAATCGTACATCATTAGCTACGGTGGTAGAGGGACGGTGTTTTGGCACACAGGCAAATTGAGACAGATGGCAGATAACGGTAAAAAATCTCCATGCATGTGCAACGAACTAATAGACCAAGATATTGCATTTTATTGACATTAGGAGGCTGCATTAGTGTGGTCTATTTGCACAACAACCAGTACAGGGTGCGCCATTAACACCTGTTCATTGGAGATACCTGTTCATTGGTTTTTTTGTTTTCCCTAGAACACAATTGGACATATCAACAACTGTTTCCAAGCGATGTTTCCGAATGAGAGCCGATTTAATCACACAAGGTTGTATGATTATCCACAATTGAAGAGAGCATGCAACCCTCAATTATGTCTCTAGCATCATCGAAATGAGCCAGTTAGGAGGTTCCCGGGCAGTAGATGAGGATGTATCATTCTTTAGCTGTACTGACCTCACTATCTGCAACGAAGATTTAGTTACCAGTTCTCTTTATTGAACTCCGATTCTCCCGTCTTTGCGTGCGTCTTTTTAGGGGTGCTAGGGGTTAATAATTCATTTTTACAAACAGCAGCGTTACATTTTATTGTATAGTAGAGTGGAGATATTCAACAAATGGATTACCTAGTGAGGTCCCTGGACTTAAATCAATCTAACACGTTTTAGAGATTCTCGGATGACACGCGGTACCACAATATCAATACATAGTATTGAATTTGTGTCAGCGATTACATTTTGGATCTTTATAATTTTACAGCTTGTTGACAACATCATACTCAGTAGGGAGAGACGATGCAAATACTGTTATCAAATTAGGAGTAATCATATCCCCTTCTTTAAACTGAATTTTCATAATAAAAATTATCCCATAGATATTTTTTCTCTTTTGTCCACTTATTTAAATCTACCTTTGAAAAAATGTTACCTTTTTATCTCTTTTCTCATATTTTTACATTTTGAAATCTTATGATATGATTTATTTTATTTGGAACTATGCTAATGAACTGTACTTTAGAAAAGCTACCCCGTCCATCATTTTAACTAACAACTGTATAAGTAAAAGCAAAAACGATGGCTTTCAAAACATTTGCTGTTTTTGAAAAAAAAATGGTCAATGTATATATATATATATATATATATATATATATATATATATATATATATGTATATATGTATATATGTATATATATATATATGTATATATGTATATATATATATACACACATACATATATATACATATATATGTGTGTGGGGAGATGTGATTGCTATCTCATCCCGAAGTAAATCATTATTTTATAATGTAAATTTACATGTTCTAAGTTAGCTTTTTATCATGTAAGGAATGATTATAAAATCAAGAACGAAAGCTCACCCCATCCATATTAAGTAAGGGGAAATGTTGATGGATTTCTTCGGGCGAAATGATTTTCTGAGGGGCTTTCTGCCATCCTTGCCGTTGCATCTGATATTTAAACTCCTTCATCCTCTCTTCGGTTGTCGCCATTCGAATGCTGCCAGGCGTGTGGAAGCTCAGAGACTGGAAAATGAACACAAAATTGTTATTTGGAATAGTTTAATCGGCTAATACTTGCAAATACAAAACAAACAATGCAAAATAATCTTTAGAAAAGTACACAATATTTCACGAAGCTAAAGGAATCGTTTGTAAAACATGTGCATAAACTAAAAGATTAGAATACTTAGAAAAAAATATTTTCAATTTGAAATGTTAACACATTGTAGGCGGGACACGTACTAGTGCTTTTTCTGACGATTGATACTTGAGCGCGGGTCACGTACTAGTACTGGTTAGTGTAACAACACGGCTTGTTTGTGGGTACAAAAATAACGGTATATACAGGAAAACGAAGCCGAATGTTCTTGTCTACTACATAGATTCTGGAATGTAAAAATGTTTATATATAGCATAATTCGAAAAAATTAAAACTATATACTACTATTTCTGTTTGATTTTTCATATTTACGATACTATTATAAATTTATCCACTAAAAATATATTTTTTTTGTTTACAAAAATCTTATGGTTTTTATTTATATATTTCTTTTTATATATTTGTTTACATATTTCAATATAAAATACGAAAAGTTGGTTAAAAACTTAAATAATTTTCGATCTATTGAGATTTAACTGAATAACTAAATTTACGCGCAGAACGCCCGCTCCCGGTACAATTCCGCTGCGAAATGTACCCGCACACAATGTTTTAAGAATATATGTTACAGATGGTGCAAATAATTTAATTCGCTGAAGTCGTTCTGTCTGGGATATGACAAAAGTAATGGCATCAAAATATACAAAAAATATTTTAAATTTAATGTATAAAGTTAAAAAACTCCGAAAACTAGAAAAACTTAACTGTCCTGAGACTAACTATTTAGTATTAATTATTACTTATATTGTATAGTAAACAATGTTGGTTTTTGTTTTAGAATCACACAGGTTTATGAAATGTAATAGACTATAATCTTCATTGTTCACAAAACAACCTAAAATACAACAATATATACACTAATATACTATGCCGTTTGTCAAGATAATCTAGTCAAATAAAAAAAATAATCTAGTGTTAAAATCAATGCGAATAAAAATGCAAAAGTATGTAAGTATCCACTTACTTGACCAGTTTCAGCTTCTAGTTGAGAAAATAAATTTATACTGTAAAAGTGAATTTTCTTCATGTTGATTCCAGGATGATAAAGTGCAGCCAATCCCGCCTAAATTGCATATAATAATAATAACCAGAATATAGACATTTGTGTTTTAAAAGACACAAAAAGGTTAATTTTTTTCTCAATTACACGTACAAAGCTTAAATTTTTAATAGAATGTAGACTCATGTAAAAAAGGGTGGAAACATAAATAGATGTTTAGCATGTAATACTTCTGTGTTACATGAAAATTTTGAAAGAAAGGTATTCTAATTTCTCATAACGGATTAAAAATCAAGAATGTTCTTCTCCCAGCTCTCACGTAAAATGAAACAAAAGTATTGAAAAATTTTTAGTAGACAAACCAAAATAAAATCTCAGTTGTTCAGTGATTCTAATGTGCATCAATTAAACCCTGTAACTTAATTTTTGTCTGATTAAATTTCTTAAAGACATTTGATTAATTTTTCAATGTCAGCCTACATTTTTTAAGAATTTGCTTCTAACCCTGACAAAAAAAAAAAAAGGAAAATGAGAGAGTAGATTAAAAGGTTTGGTTTAGAGCGCTACAGTTTACTGTTTTGCTCACGAGGGCTAATGAGACCGGGAGCTACTGTTTAAAGCCGATTCCGAACGGCTACGAATATTCATGCCTATAGCTGATTTAAACGTGCTAATTCCGGTACCGAGGAGCAACGCTGTACCTTTCGGCCATCGTTCGGCATAGACTAAAAGGAGAAAAGTATTCGAGTTTATTAACCCTTTCGTGGGCTGTGGGAAGATTACTTTTCACCTACACGATCTTAAAAAATACACCTGTGGAAAGCGCAAAACCCATTCTAATATATTGGTATTGTTATTGAAACGACGGGAAGACTGATTCCTGCTTCGGTTTTGCTCTGTCATCAATTGTTCGGTCGATTGAATAAAATTAGCAGCTCTGTTTTGATGGTTTGGAATCGTGGAGTGAGAAATAAATGGCACACGGAACGGTTAATGGATAACAAAAAAGACAGAATGTTTAAAAAATCAAAAATTTAAATAGTTTTTATTTCAATATTTCGAAAGGCGAATATTGAAATAAAAACGTTAATGGTAATTTTCAATGAGCGATTAGTTAAAAAAATATTTTTGGCCTGATAGCAGAAAAAATACAATTCCTTCACACATCCCGACTGATACGCCTCAGACGTTTCATTCTAATTTTTAAACACGTATAAGCAGTGGCTTATCTACTTCAAACTACGGTACTTCGATAACCAGGTTGAGTTAATGAATGCTTTATACAAAAATTAAATAAAATGAAAAATATTTTTATAACATATTTTTAAAAATCTTCTTACTTGTATTTTTAATTAAAAATGCAGTAGCTATTTATCAGCATTACATAATATTGATATTTTATATAACAAATATTATAAATAGCACATAGTGTTTTCATTCAATGCAAAAGCTTTGAGTTATTATTTGCGTGAACTCTAGTGCAAGTAAAGCATTAATTACAACATAGGTAAATGTTCTCCATAATTGTAAGCAATGAAAAAAAGATATGAAAGCGGAAATAACTCAAGATTTCCAAGAAAAAACCCTATTAAAAGATTTAGTTATATTCTATTAAATATTTAGATTTATATTTGAAATACGTGGATAGGTTTTTTTTAACATAAAATTATTTTTACTTGGAATATAAATAAATTATTTTATGAAACGAATTTATCAGAATTATATAATATTCATATTTTATATAACAAATATTATAAATAGCACATAGTGTTTTCATTAAAAGCAAAAGCTTTGAGATATTTGCGTCAACTCCACTGCAGGAAAAGCATTAATTACAACATAGGTAAATGTTCTTCATAACTATAAGCAATGAAAAAGAGATATGGAAGGGGAAATAACTCAAGATTTTCAGGAAAAAAATCCTGTTAACAGATTTAGTTATAGTCTATTAAATATTTAGATTTATATTTGAAATAACGTAGATCGGTTTCTTTTTACATAAAATTATTTTTACTTTGAATATAAATAAACTATTTTATGTAACGAAATATAATATTTTCTACGGGATACATACATATTTAATGATATCACAACTGAGAGAAAAGTTGTGTGAGTGTTATAACTAAATATTTACTGGAAGTTACAATAGCTATATTAACCGTTTAAGTTTCCATGACATAAAGAAAAGTCATTTTCTGTTAGCACAGAATCTTTATTTTTATTTTTCTTAGTTCATAGACTTAAAAGCAATAATAATTTTGCATTCGAAAAATACCATGCAAACAACCTACTATTACGGAGAAAGGGTTCAAAATGCAGAGTCAAGATTTGGAGGAATAGAAGTTTAAAATTTACTGTGATCACACTTTCTTAGTTTTCTAGGTAAAAAAAAAATATAGGTTAAAAACCCAGTTTTCAATAGAAGTAATTAAATGAAAGTCTTATAAAACTCATGACAGAAAATAGAGTTATGGAGTAAGGTCTGATAATCTAAGCAGAAAAATGAAATGACAAATAAAGACTAGTTTAAAACATACAAAAAAATTAATATTCCAGAAAGAATAATTTAAGATATTTTTACTATTTCGGAGAAAGGATTCAAAATGCAGACGTCAAGATTTGGAGGAATAGAAGTTTAAAATTTACTGTGATCACACTTTCTTAGTTTTCTAGGTAAAAAAATATAGGTTAAAATTTCAGTGTTCAATAGAAGTAATTTAATGAATGTCTTATAAAACTCATGACAGAAAATAGAGTTATAGAGTAAGGTCTGATCATCTAAGCAGAAAAATTAAATGACAGATAAAGACTAGTTTAAAACATACAAAAAAAATTAATATTCAAGAAAGAATAATTTAAGATATTTTTAAATTTTAGAATAGAAAAAGTTGTATGGAATTGAATTTAAATTTAGTGTGGTGAAAGACGTGTTGTTAGTGGAAGCAAAAGCAGTACTAAGAAGACATGAAAGTAGAGGATAACTTTTAGGTTTGTTTTACCTTTATAATAAGGTCTTTTTTTTAGAAGAGAGGAGTCTAAGGGTTATATGTTAAATTCCTTTATAGAGCAAATGGTTTATCATATTTACAGAGAAAGAAGAAGGCCAAAGGCTAAGGCGCTTTGTGGTGTTTGAAGAGAATTAAGAGTGTGTTTGGTGTTTGCAAAACTATATCAACATATTTTAACATCGAAATGTTCAAACTTTTAAATGGTTTTGACAGTAAAAATAGCATTAATATTAATCTGTCCTTCTACATCATTGTTTGGTAGTATAGGACTCACAGCATGCCAAGTGGATCCAGCAGTCAGCTCTGACTTTTCCAAGAGAAGTACATCTTTCATGCCATATCGTGATAGGTGATAAGCAATACTGGTTCCAACTGCTCCTCCGCCGATGATAACCGCATCTACCTCGCTCTCCCATCTTTTTCCGGACGATATAACCCCGGAACTGTTAGGTGGAGAATCAAAAGTATTTTTAGCTAGATATTTAGAAAGGAGAAGTGTATTCTAACAGAAAGAAAACAGAAAAGATATTTATGAATGTATTGCAGGAACTTATTTTAAGGAGCCTGACAGAATAATTTTTTAATTGCATGGTCAATTAGAAGGGATATATACAGATATGATCTGAAGTGGATGATTTTTTTCCTTTTGTGGAAATTTATTTAAAGTATTAAAATGTGATGGATATCCTTGGAATGATAAGAATGCAAAGGATCGAATAAATGCATTCTCTACTGCGTGTGGGAATGAGATGAAGTATTTTTCATTCGCCAAATGGTTACGTATCAAATTATAATTCAACGAATAATTGGAAGATTTAATTCAAAGCGCAATGTTTATGTTTACGTAATGTGCATGAGAAATGTAAGTTATTGCTTTGAAGAACTACAATTAGGTTAGCATCTCACTATAAGTTGAATTGAAATTGATAATGCTCTGCTTTGTGTAAAATTCTATTTTTTATATAAAAAACTGCTTTATAATCTTCACTTTGATGTCTAAAGCACTCAGTTTTACTAAATGAATTTTGATTTTATTCTTTTATTTTATTCTCTTGTATTCATAGGTCTTTGTACGCTTATGTAAAATTAAATATTTCTTTAGCATCTTATTTTTGATAAAAATTATCCATGTAATAGTTCCCATTTTTAGCAAAAGTTTTTAAATATTTTAGTAAGTTATTATCTAGAACTAATAGCAAGTAATTTTAAGTTAGATTTCCACAGTTCTTTGTGTATATCATTATTAAAAATAGATATTTATCGCAAATGCTTCATTCATTTTTGCTTTTATTTTCACAATTAAAATATACTGCAGTTTCAGAATTTTGAAATTTATCGCCTAGTTTCAAAACTGAATTACCTTTCTGAATCTTTTGAGATTCATACAGGCCTGAAGAGGCCAAACAAGTAAGGAACCATGGTAATGAATTTCACCACTAATTTGGATGTTTGAAGCTGTTCGAAATAATTTTGTTGTTGTTATCCATCTCTATGGTATCTGAAAGCCTACTCCAATAGATCCTGTTGAAATATGTGACTGGTTCATGGCTAAGGGTAACGTGTAGCTTCACTTAGAACAAGGGCCTAAGACTGACTGAACCTCAAGGAAGGGTGCGCCTTTCGTTTGACCTCGTAAGTTTCATTGGTCCTCGTAATTTAGAAAAAGGAACCAAACAGAAGATTTTCTTGGTCTAGAGAAATAATTTTTAAGAAGTAGATATGCTTATCCAATTAGCTGCTGTGTTTTAAACAGCTAATCCTTACGCTTCAAACCCAACGAAACTTTGAGTAATATTCTTTCAAACGGTAAGATTGCTTATGTTAGCAGCGATGGTTATTGAACCGTAAAGTATTTTAAAGCTTTTCTCCTAACAAACCAATTATTCGTCGATGCGTTTTCTTAATAAATTTTGTGCAAAAATTCCTCTTTTTCTTTGTTATAAAATTAATTAGAAGGGATGTGTTACCATAAAAAACTCGCTCAACTATCATTAGAAAGAAAAATTTAACCGGAAAAATTTTATTTTCGGCTTAATCATTCTTCTGTAAATCAATAGCGCTCACGATTTGAATATCTTCTTACAAGAACTGTGAATAATTAGAAGAAAAAATAATTATATTAACTATACAAAGCATTGTTTTACTAGACTTTGTAAAATAGATTTTTAAATCATGGCAAAAGAGATTTGTTCTTCACATGGATGCTAAAATAGAAAAATTGGGAATGAAGTTTATTTTGATTACGAAAGGAAATTTTCAATCGATGTTAAAACAGAAAAATTATAAATGAAGTTTGTTTTAATTGGAAATTTTTTTTTCACTACAAACAACACTAATTATACAAAGCAGAAGTAATAAGCATTAATCAATCTGAATTGGTGCACTTATTTTAATTACAGAACTCAAAAATGGAAAATCTACGACTAAAAACAAGGAGTTTCTAGAAAAATACTGTTAAGCAATAGTTTAAATACAATAATTCTCGCTTCACTTTTACAAGGTAGGAATTATTTGAAAACAAAAAATATTGCTTTGAAGTGATTATTTCCAGGGAAGTGACTCGCCGATATTTTAGATAACATATTTATCATTCTTTTAATCCCCCTCGATTAAACTCTATTGACCAAATTCAGCATTTTTGTTGTTTTCCAAATTCAAAGTACAACGTTTAAGTATTACGGCAACAATTTTTCATTACGTTTCTAGGATGCCGTTTACGCAAAAGTATTGATAAGATTTGTCTACTTCATAGGGGGTAGAGTTCGTTATCAGTCAAACATTCGCCTCTTCAGTTTTATCAGGGCCTTTTCTTTCACCAAAGAGCCATTTAATGCCTATCGCAATCGCGTCCTTTCGGCATAGAATTATTCGTATCGAGCACTGATCCCCTCAAAACACAGCATTTGATATAGAGGTTAGTTTTAGGTCACGCATTTCAGATAACTGCGATTGGAAGAGGAATCTCAAGCAGCAACGAAGCCTTTCCTTGTATACAAGAACATGGCCGGAATGCTGTTTTTATTCCCTTTCGTTTATCAAAACGGAATTCAATGTCTTTGATTTGTAGAGGAAATTATGTAAGAGAAATATTTGAAATATTAACGGAGGCTGTTGTGATAACAGTATGGTCTGTCATTTCAGATATTTTGTTGTCAAACAGGTTGGAATTTTGAAATTAAACGTTTCGTTTTTAAAAGCGGATATTGAGTATACACTCCTTTTCCAAATTATTAGACTAGCTGTAGATCTCTTTATAAATACACGTTTTATACTTAGTTTGATGTAAATCTCAGTATATATCTTTTTGGTAATATTTCATTAAAATGATAATATATTGGAAAAAAGAAAAAAAACAAGTAGACCTTACTTTAGCCACGTTCTCACGAGATGTACATGCGAACTGCGGACGTGCTTCTGTAATTGTGTCTACTTTAGAAAATTTGTTCAGAAAATATATTCGTTAACTCGAAACTGAAATTCTCCACTGGAAGAGGCCAATGTAAAGGCTTGTAAGTGCACTATGTATAGGAAATTGCGGGATTTACATTTCAAAGCTTAGGACAGTGTTTCTCAACCTTTTAGTATTCACGGCCCAATTTTCAATCATAATTTTCATCGCGCCCCCCTCCCCACCGCGTACAATAAAATGTATACAATAATAATGTATTTTGAGCATTATGGCGCTAAACCTGCACTACAACCTTAATTTTAAACTTTGCAAATTACCAAGAATACGGAAATTTATTGACATTTTGCAACACTGATACTCAGCATTGAAAAAACAATAATCCTATGCCTTTTTATTGCTCTTGCGTCCCGCCATGTCGGGCATTCTCACGGTTTCGCGAGAAGTTTCGATTTGTCTGGAATTTGTCTGGTCAGCTTAAAAGTTAAGTTAGGAGCGTGCGCAGATGTGAACAAATGTTTTCTCATAGGGAGAAGGAGAAAGTTCTATGACGCCAATTTCAATTCCAGACAATCTCATTCGAGTCGATCCTTCTTATCGCTATTGAATCTATTCTTAATGTGTATGTTATATATATTTTCGTGTAATTGCAATTCACGGTATTAAATATTCACGGCAGCAGACTTATGCAGAATCATGGATAAATTTTTAAGCGGGCGTAAGCGAGCATTAGACGATAGACAAGCATCAACAAGTACACAGACGAGCGTGGTTCCGAAAATAAAATCAAGAAAATATTCTCAAGAATACTTAAATTTTGGGTTCACTAGTACTGAAGTAAATGAAGAAGAAAGGCCCCTGTGTATCATTTGCTCAAAAATGTTGGCGGCAGACAGCATGAAACCTAATAAACTTAAACGACATTTGGAAACGCTTCATAGTGAGTACGTAAATAAAACCCAGAGAATTCTTCGAATTAAAATTAAAATCATATGAAAAGCAAAAATCATTGTTTAAAAAAACTTTGTCTGTGAATGAAAAAGCTTTAATTGCCTCTTACAAACTTTCATACAAAATAGCCAGATGTAAAAAGCCTCACACCATTGGTGAAGAGCTTATTTTGCCAGCCGCAATTGAGATTGTAGAAATTATGTTTGGAGATAATTTTGCAAAACAATTGCAGTCTATACCTGTTTCAAATGATACTGTTGCCCGTCGAATTGCTGATATAGCTGAAGATGTAGAGTGTCAGCTTTTGTCGAAGTTGCGTGACAAATTGTTTTCAATACAACTCGATGAGGCAACAGATAGTAATAAAGATGCTCATTTCATTGCCTATGTTAGATTTTGTGATGATTTGTCAGTAGTAGAAGAATTACTTTTCTGCAAACCAATAGAACTCAAAGCAACAGCACTCGCATTATTTGCTATCTTAAATGATTTTATGAACGAGGCAAACATAGAATGGAAAAATTGCGTCGGAATATGCACCGATGGTGCTCGTTCTATGTCCGGAAGATTCCAAAGTATTCAAGCACTTGTGAAACAAAAATCGCCACAGTGCGTCTGGACACATTGCATGATCCACAGAGAAGCTTTGGCTTCCAAAGAAATGAGTCCTGGTTTGAATATTGTGTTAACTACGGTTGTAACCGTAGTAAATTATATAAAAATGAGACCCCTGAAATCAAGAATCTTTTCCGCACTTTGTAAAGACATGGGTGCAGTACATTCAGCGTTACTATTTTATTGCGAGGCAAGATGGTTATCACGAGGGAAATTTTTGCAACGTGTTTATGAATTAAAAGAAGAAATCGCCGTTTTCCTAGAAGAGGAAAACAGACCGGAAGCTGAGAATTTTCGCGATAGTTTATTTGTGATGAAATTGAGCTACATGGTCGACATATTCGAGAAATTAAATAACTTGAATCTTCATCTGCAAGGAGCAAATACACATATATTGGATACGAGTGATAAAGTTAATGCTTTTTGTAGGAAATTGGAATTGTGGAGCAGAAATTTAAAGCAAGAAAACTTAACAATGTTTGCAAATTTGAATGATTGTATTAAAACTTACAAGGCTGAAGAACAACATGTAAAAGTTGTTTTTGCAACCATTGAAAATCATTTAGCAATGCTAGCAAAGAATTTTAAAAAGTACTTTCTTGCTGACGACAAACTGATATCAAGTTACAAGTGGGTGAGGGATCCATTTCAAAATACTCCCGAAGGACTCTCAATTGAAGAGGAAGAAACCTTCATAGACTTCACGGCAAGCGGCGAAACCAAAAGACAATTTAGTAATAAATCACTCTTTGAATTTTGGGCAGGAGTGGATGATGAGTTTTCTGCACTAAAAACAAGGGCATTTCGCATTCTACTACCATTTTCAACATCTTACCTTTGTGAAACTGGATTTTCTGCGGTGGCTTCTTTGAAGACAAAATATAGATCTCAGCTAAATATAGAAAAAGAACTGAGAGTGTCTATTTCTAATATTAAACCCTCCTTCGAAAAACTTTGCTCTGAAAGACAGGCCCAAGGAAGTCACTAATAATTATTAAATTTGTTTTTAATTTAGTAAGTTGTTTTAATTTAATAAGTTAATTATTAAATATGTCGAAATGTATTTTGTTTTGTATGTGTGTGTGTGTTCTTTCCTTTCAGTCACTTAATCAATTTTTTTAAATAACATTTTCTCTTGGATATGCTCGCGCCCCCCCATTAGTGTGCTCGCGCCCCCCTAGGGGGGCGCGCCCCACAGGTTGAGAATCACTGGCTTAGGTACATACGATGCCGACAAAATGTTGATCAACGAATTTTATGACACACTTTGCAAAATTATTCCAATAATAATAAACATTTTTCATTGAATTTAATGCTTTATTTAGCATATCTACGTAATGATGTATATTGTACATACAGATTACATTAATTGTACTTAACTCCATTTATTTCTCTTTTGAATTTCTCCCAGTTTCTGTTTTGCTGTCAATTCAACAATAGCATCTAAGAAATTGTATTTTATGTTGTGGAATTTTATGTTTATATTTAAATTCTAGGGGGACGTATACTTTCCTTGGAACCATTTACAGTCATATAGAAACTTTTATTTGCCATGGAAAGAAGAAAGTATATTGCAATTCCTAAAAGTTCATCACACTCTGTACACATGTTGCAAGTCCTTTTTACTCGGTTCTCTGTGCTATCTTACATATACCGTCTACATTTCGAAACGAACTTTGATATATGATTTACTATACTGACTGAGAGTACATCATCTGGAAACAAACACTTCTTTGTTTAGAAGCTAGCAGAACGGCCTTCCTTTTCCTTGAAGAATATCCATCTATTAGCTGAAGAGCTAATGTTATAAGGGATGTTAGCTGGTCTTTAGTGCATTTTGCGTCTCCTGCTGGTGTATTTTATAAGATCATATAGGAAGTAATCTTTCCAAGGCCTACGAAACGATTAATAATTCGTTAACAAACTATAGTAATAATTTTACACAAAGACTGTAATTGATCTAATAATTTGGTCAGGTATCTATCTTACCTCTGTTCTCAAGTAACGAACCACAAACCTTGCAACTCAGAGAAATGTGAAAACTTTTTGAACCCCTCTTATAAATATAATAAGAACAAACTTCTTGTAATTTACAATCAAGACAGATAAAAAGTAGATATAATTACCTTTTTAACCTAATAGCATAACATGGATTCAAGATACGCTTCTTGCAGGAGAAAAAATGAGATGGTCTTAAAAGGGAAGCCATTAGAATCAAACTATCTAAATTAAACCTAGAAAAGAGAACAAAGCATATTGAGCAATATATTTTATCGTAAGTCAGAAGAATTAATGAAAAGATTAAAAATAAGAATAATAGTAAAGTAACTAATATTTAATAATAATAAAAAAAGTAAATTTTCAAATATTGGCATTGTATGTCCTTTCCCACTATTCATAAAGTAATGTAAGTTTCAAATTCCATTAAAATAGTCCATCATAAAATTAAGAGAATACAAAAAGTGTTGCAATTTTTTAAATCAAACATACTTTTGCAACTCCAAGGAAAAGAGCTATTCCTAGTATAGTATATAATCCATGTATTCAAAGATTCGTTTTAAAGATTCTTTAATTTATAACATTAACGTAAAGTAAAAGGCATTAATTATTTAAATTTTTGAAAATAGCCTATAAATTATGCAACGTATATATTAAATAACATACAATACGCATACTACTAATATATGTATTATAGCAATAATGTAAAGAAATTGAGTCTCTTTAATTACATTTTTAAACTGAAGAATCCCAATTTTTTTTAGCTTTGAATTTTATTCTGATCTTTCCGGAAATCTGAGAATATTTTTATCTTATTATAAACAAATGTTAACAAAGTTTATTTTTTATAAAATTTAACAGGTATGTCAAGTTAATTTCAATTTTGAGCTAGAGAAGATTTTACACAAATGGAAGCTTATTCATATACTTTGTTTAGTATAAGTAAATTTAATTTTTGATTGAAATGTCGAATTTGTTTATAAAATAAGTACTACTTAGAAATAAATCTGTAATTTAAACGGAAAAGACATGACCTATAGAAATGTTCTGCATCATTATGAAATACATTTATTGTCGCGAAGGATTCGTTTTTAAGATAAGGAGATACAAAATAGGTGATATAGCGGATAATAGATAAAGTATGTTTACTCGGTTATTTGTAAAGGGCAAAAACAGAAAAGAAAAACGTCATACTCGATGTTTTTTTACTGATACCGAGACAAGATTTCAACGACGAAACAGTCAGTCGCAAGAAAAATACTTAATATTACGTTCTACAAACACTTTATTTCCTATACAAAATCAAAATTACGTAAATAAAAATTACAATTAGATAATTTAAAATTAATTTTTATTGACTGGGAATAGCTTTTTATATTTTTTAGCTTGTAACTTTATTAAGTACCATCAAATGTATTTTGAGAAATTAAACAATTAATATGACTTTACATAGATTGAAAATGTATTAATTTTTTGTTATAATACAAAAATATTTGAATTATAACTATAATTTTTTTTCTTTTAAACGTTTGTTACACTTACTCTATTTTTTTGTGTTGTTTCCTCATTACTTCAAAAATGAAGCCTCAAAATAACAAAGCTAACGGATTAAGATTACAAATATATTATTTCAGCTGTCTAAAAGAATACCATAAAACTCAAAAGCACTATCTATTTTCTCACATTATGATTTTAAATCTTCTGCTAACCTTAAGTTACAATATTTTGAGATAAATGTGATATTTGTACCAGATCTCCAAAGAAATAATCAAGCAAAGTACAGTTATCTCCTGTATTTATGACTAGATATTTGGTTTCAGTTAGGAAGGCGAAGGGTAATTTTTTACCCTACGATAACTAATTGTGTTGAGAAGCTGATTTTGAACTGCTAGAACATCACACAAACAGCTGAATCCTAACCCGAAAGACTCTATCAGATTGGCCGTTTTTCGGCCCGATATTAATAAGGATAACTTTTATTCTTATTTAAGATTTGTTATCGATACCTTAATGAAATTTAACCTGCTCTTAGATTTCTCTCGATCACTAATGTCTTTTCTACTGTCAACCAACATTACACCACCTGGAACATAACTTATTACATAACTATAAGAGATCCTTCTCTTCTATTGAAAGAAGTTACTGCTCTAGCTATTTCAAAATTATTTTAAATTTTCATGTTTTAGGATACAGTTTCCATGTTTGAAGAAATGTTGTAACAAATTGTTCAAAACGGTAGAGATACACTGATGAATATTTTGTTGCTGTTAAAGTATTAGATGGAATATATAAACTATTAAAGAAAAGAATATGTCAATGTCAACTTTAGAATATCTTTCGAAAAACATTTAAGCAATTTCATTGAAAGAAGCTTTTGTAAAAGATGAGATATAATGAGTAAGTTTCTAAACTATCAGTTTCTTTGTACGTTTGAAATGCTTTAAAATTGACATTAACAACTCCAAAATCGGAAGGTAAATCTTAAAACGGTATTTGAAATAAATGCGTTAAATAGGGCTTCTTAGAATAGGGATTGCGACTCGATCAGGAGTCGCAAAACAAAATGTTGAGATCGCAAAAATTTTATTTAGACAAATAAATTTAAAGAAACATTAGCAGTAACATGTCTTGTGTCACTCAATAGAAAATGCTTATGTGAATCGATATTTCAATTTTAATGCTTATTACTTCCAAATATGTTTTATGTTCAGCAATATCAAATCTTGTATCAAAATTTAATTTCTTGTGCAGCTATTTTGGTTCAAAGTTTGACACAGGGACATCCGTATCATTAAAAACGATTTTCTGTGCTTAATTCTAAACAACTTCATTCCATACAGATATTGTTAACCACAGAAAGAATTATTCATAAACAAATATGCATCTTTATATCATTATTTTACTTTTAACAATTAGTCTCCCCAAAAATCTCGATATTAAAAAGGGGGTCATGAAGGAAATGATATTTTAGAAATTCTGAAATTGGACAAATTGATTCCACGCGTTTTTCATGGTCACGGAGCAAATAAACGGTTGGTAAATGTTCTTAGGTGTGATAAAATGTTGTAGAAGACATTTATTTGTGCTTCACGGACGACCAGTTTAGATCTCAGTGTCCTCTAGGTTAGTTGTCTGATTGTAAAATGTAATAATACACTATTTTATTAATAAACTTTTTATTGATATTGAAGCGTGATTTATGTATAGTTAAAGTTAGGACTGAAATGTCAATTTTTTGTTACGCAGGTGTTCGGATTATTATTATTAATTTTTTTTAAGAACAAGAGAAAAGAAGTATTTAGTTTGTAATTTGAATTGTAACTATAATTTTTTCTTTTAAACGTTTGTGATACTTACTCTAATTTTTTTTTTGTGTGTGTTGTTTCATCATTACCTCTAAAATGAAGCCTCAAAATAATAAAACTAACGGATTAAGATTATAAATATCATATCATTTGAGATGTCTAAAAGAATACCATGAAATTCAAAATCACTACCAATTTTCCCACATATTGATTTTAAATCTTCTAATTATAAGTCATTTTGAGATAAATGTGATATTTGTACCAGATCTCCAAAGAAATAATCAAGCAAAGTACAATTATCTCCTGTATTTATGACTAGATATTTGATTTTAGTTAGGGAGGCGAAGGGTAATTTTCTATCTCACGATAACTAATTGTGTAGAGAAGCTGATTTTCAACGGCTAAGAACATTCATACAAACAGTTGAATCCTAACCCGAAAGACTGTCAGATTGGCCGTTTTTCGGCCTTATATTAATAGGGAATCTTAATATATTATTTTGTAAATAACATACTAATTGGTGTTGTTCATTCATGAGCAAAAACTAGAGTAGTACATTATTGATATTAACACTTAATACTAAATTAGTTCTGGATATTATTATGTAAATTATACCCAATGTTTTTTAACTTTCCACCAAGTAATAACAACAATAAATAAGCCAAATTACCTATTCTTTACTGCATAGACTAGAAGGATCATCATTGATGAAGTTATTTGACTATGCTTTATCTCAAAAACCAAGTTTCCTGTTGTCATTAACAATACTTTGTAATATTTCATTCACCCCGTTTTTTTTAAATGAGGGCGTTAAAATAATTATTGCTTAGTTACATTAAAAGAAATGATTTATTTTGGTAATTAAAATATGCTTTATATCAAAACCCAAAATTATTTCTTTTTCATTAACACTTAATAAGAAATAAATCCATAAGATTATTAATAATTGTGGTTAAATTATGGATTTTGCTTTAACCCTTTTAAAGGACAGTGGTTTCGGAGCGAAACCAGCTGTTACAATTGTTTTTCCTTTTCTGTTTAAAGATATATGAATGACTTTTTGAATTTTCTAAGTTTTTGACACTTTAAACTATCAATAGATGGTAGCACTTTACATAATTTATTTTTTACTTTCAAATATACATTTTTAAACTTGTTGCTTGAAACAATCAGGAATTCTATTTTTCATATTTTATAATCCCAATAAAAGTACTTACACGAAACAACACTTATAAATTGTTTATATATTTATTTATTGCACCATATTAGTAATAATTATTCATTATTCTTCCAACATAATGTAAATTTTAGGGAAGTATTATTTTCAAGCGGTGCAAGGGGAGGGTTTACAGTTAAACCACTTTTCACATCTACAACCCCTGAAGGAATTTTTTTGTCACAAATTTGGCATTTATAAGGTTCATAAATAATATTATAAGATATTTCCATAAAATGCCAAAGAATTTCTAATTATGCACTTTAAAGGGTTAAGTAGCAGTCCTAATGTAGTTCTACCGGTCTAGCGAAAGCTTGATTTTCTTTTTAATAAATTATTTGATTGCTAACCAGTTTTATAAATATATGGCAAAGAAAACTTTTTATTTATTTGTTATCGCAACCAAGTGATCATTATTTGGAGAGCATACAATGTGGGACTTGGCACGACAAAATTAGCATTTGACACTCTCATAAAAGTGACAGGGACAAGCGCTGATTTAAGGATTCATAAACAGCAATTGTCTTTTTACATAAATAAAAAAATATAAAACTTTATTTACAAATATGCTGTTTGAAAAAAAGGTTTATTTATTGAATATTCAAAATATACTTTGTAATTAAAATTTACTTTAAACTTTTTTTTTCAAGTGAAAAAAAAAACTAAACAAAACATCAAACATTCCGTGTTTTAAGTAAGAAGAGAGATGCCACCATCCAGAACAACTTACCTACCAACTTTAACGCTTCCCTCAATATTTTTGCTGAATTAGATAAACAACGCTTAGACCTTGAAAACATTCTCGTCCGTAGAACTTTCTGCAATCTGAGAATGCACGGATCGGCTTATTTTCTGCCGAGGGGTGAAAGCGCGTGCCCATATCAACAAAGCTTGTTTCGGAATAACCTCACATTTCGGATTCGCTAGTTTGGTAGGGAATGATTCCCCCTCTGCTGAATGTGAATTTTCATAAAAAATATCAGACGGAAATCGGCCTATGAAAAATTTCTGTCTTTCGTCATGAGAATTGTTGATTAGAGGAATCACGTGGATCTTCGAGACGGGAGGGGGTCACAGGGTGTATAAATTTCCTCGAGAACTTGACAGCTTATCGAAATTCTCTGCGACCGAGAAGTAAAATATTTGCTTCGTAGACTTTGATTAAAGCACCATGGCACCAAACGTGAGTACCTTAGAATTTTGCTAGATTTCTGTCTATCAGTGGTCATAGAATTTATTTGTGGCATATTTGCGTCTTCTGTCTATGATATCAGAAACAAATACCTGTGTGTTCTTGCATTATATGTATCATATACTGGTATATATGCGTGCAATGTATTGGTATATATGCTTGCAATTGGTATATATACTTGCATTATATGTATCATATATTGGTATATGTACACATACATAAGTGTTTTACAATCTGCTCTTTCTCTTTGCTTCTTCAGTTTAAACATTTATTTTATATTTATGGATTTCAAAAGTAAAATTTTGCACAGCTTTATTAGATTTTTTTACTCATCAGAATTTTTTTTACTCCATTGCATAAAGAATTGTAATTACGAATAAGTTCAATGGAAAATTCAGAGGAATTTCTGATTTTAACTATACTCTTTTTAAAGATGTACTTAAATTCATGACAATGTTTTTATTTTTCGAAAAAAAAAGTTATTTTTTAAATTTATTGGGAATGAAATATGAAACTGTCTCTAGTTAAACTATATAGCTTTTTTTATTCTCTCTTACTTAATGTTGAATTACAATAGGAGAAATCGCCAAATAAACGTGAATAATTCTTATCGTTTCTTTTTTTCTCTATTATCCTTCTTTAAGTCCAAAGTGCATACTGCAAAATAAATGATATTATCATGTTATGCTTTGCGTGTTTTTATAAATGAAATCCATGACATTAAGCAAATATTTTTACTCTTAAATTTTCTTTCATACTTTATGTTAGCAATCTATTATTTTTTTCTTTCATTTATTTTCTTTAACTCTTCTTGCGTTGCAAAGTCACAGCGCAGGCCTGAAATGTTTAGTAGTGGATCGAATAAATTGGTGAATAGCCTTTAGAATCAATTAGATTCCACAAAAATAACGACGCACTTCTTAAATAATGAAGGATAGAGATAGGATAACCTGGAGGTCAACATGTACGGCCAGAATCCCGGGGTACTGCGTTGTAGCTTGGAAGGTGTAGTAAACCCTGTACTACCAATGGCGTAGCAAAATCTGGTGGTACTTGGTGCAGTGTTTTTGTTTGGTTTGGATCATTACGATCTACTGTTTTGCTCACGAGAGCTAATAAGAATTGCACTTACTGCTTAAAACTGAACCCGAACGGCTACGAGCATCCAGCAGCGAAATTCGAACCTGCGAACTCCTGTACCGACGAGCAGCGCTCTACCATTTGGTCATCGTTTGTCATGTACCTGATGTGGAGTTTAAATTTTTGTCGTTTTCATTTCATGTCTACCAAAATATGAAATAAAATTTATTGAAGATGTATTTTTTTATTAAATTAGTTTACATAGAGGGTAAAATATCAATTATTGTAAAATACATTTTTTATTAATAGACCATTATATATCTTTATTAATGTACAACGTAAGAAATATGTCTTCACTGTAATGGTATCTGGTAAATGACTTTATTATTATTTCATTTTAATTAATGAAAACTCAATTGTTTACAGATTTTATTCTCTAGTGTCTAATCCAACAAACTATACTTTAATATGTTATTTACAATTTTACTTCCTAATTTGTAACTCTGCAAATTTTGACATTATGTTATCACAATCGATATCGGTAATTACATTATTTTCAATTGACAAAAAGATTAACGTGGTTAATGGAGAATCCCGTCATCCCTTCTCACCTGGATATTGTAAGGGAAAATAAACTAAATCAGTAAACTAACGTAGGCTCCCGTAAGGAATATAGTGTCACGAACTTCCCGTAATCTGAGAGTTCAAAGATTCCGATGTAAATTTATAGCCGAAAGTCCTCATTAAGGCCCGAGAAAATTCTCAGGGGTTTTCAAATCTTAAGTCAAGGGCAAAAAGCACAATGTCTCTTTGCTTTAGCCTTTTTAACCCCTAGTCTAAATTGAACACTGAGGCTACAGTTCACTCTCCTTCTTTATAAATTCCCAGGCAGTAGAAATCAATTGAAAAAATTCATGTATTTCATGGCACGATAAAATATAATTATATGTACCCAGTGTGTACTGTAATTCCCGCACTCGCCTTCATATTCCACTGTGTACGCCCATAGAAAATAAAGAATGAATCTGTGGGTCTGGATGTCCTCTCGCTTGGAGATTGGCAGATGAGAGAGAGGCACGGAATTAGGAGCAATAATTACCCTTTCCTAGGATGTCCAAAACTGGGAGATTTATTTAATATGGTATCACAAACGCGTTCTACTGGGCAGGATAGCTGCCCTTTATGATTATCAAATAATGAAAGATTTGGGTAAGCTTCTCTTTTCGAATAATAATTTTTAAAGGAGTTTTATCTATAGGGTTTATTAAAATGTTATCCGGGGATACATAAAGTGCTATAACGATCTTACAGGTACTTCGAAAAATTTTTAAGCATCATCAAAATTTAAAAAATAATCCGTAAATTCAGTGTTTACTTTTTTCAAATCCTTACATAATTAGTTGTAGTAATTTTTCGCCAAAAGCACAACAGTAGGAAAAAATAAAACGATTACAAGGAGTCATTCAGAGAACACGTGGCAGTATAGCACAAGTAAGGGTGGAATATTGATTAATGTATCAATTTACTTGTATCATTTCATTAAAAAAAATCTCTTCCACGTTAGATTTTGTAAACATTATCTAAATTTTCATACTGCTTTATATTGTTTTTATGTTTATGTGTAATCAGTGATAAATAATAGGTTCTTCGTTCTTCCTGAATTAATGTTTATTCGGAGTTTTGATAAATACGATATGAAAAGGGTTCTATAAAAAGTTTGATCTACTATAGTACATGTGTACAAACTTATAACGGCCAGTGAGCATATCCTCGCTCTCCATCGTCTTGGAATCCTCTTTTCCCACAAATTCGTCCCCTGCTCTCCCTGCAACTCTTTTCCCAAGAGGGATAAACAATAACGACAGGAGAGGGGGGGGGGTAGACACACAACACAAACATTCAGATGAACGATATCCATAAACCAATTTAAAAAAAACATTACTGGCTACAGCCAGCGTTGTTCACTCGGTTCTCAGGCAATAATAAATGCAAGATTTGCAAGCAGCAGCCAACTCCGAGGTCCCGGCAGTCTCTTATGTAGCCTCCACACTATGGCCAATTGTTCACCACTTCCTGATGTTGACCTTGATCGAAGGTTCACGGGTTGCATTCACACGCTGGTCCACTCAATGAGCCGAGTGCTTAAGGCGCCTCCACACTATGGTCCACTGCAAGCCATCACCACCGTCTGGAGGGGCTTTGGCTTATCGTGGCCGATGGCGGCAGACGATAAAATAGCCTTGGCGGACGATGGCTTCGGAGGCGGTTTTTCTCCAAAGATAAAATGCAGCCAGATGAGCAACATAAGTGCGCAGTAGACCTTATGGACGAATCAATGCGCTCAGCTCATTTAGTGGCCCAGCGTGTGGAATGCAACCCGTGCAACCATCGTTCGAAGGCACCACCAGGAAGTGATGAACAATTGGCCATAGTGTGGAGGCTGCATTAGATTCGTCCGTATTACTGCGCACTTTAGTTGCGCGTCTGGCTGCCTTTGATCTTTGGAAAAAAACCGCCTCCGAAGCCATCGCCGCCAAACCTATTTTGTCGTCTGCCCATCGACCACGATAAGCTATACCCCCCCCTCCAGACGGTGGTAATGGCTTGCAGTGCACCAAGTATGGATAGGCCTTTAGAAATAATTAAAAAACCACCCTTTCTGAGATATTTTTTAACGTAGGCAGATAATACCAAAACTTAGCTTCGAAGAAATACAGATTAAAAATACATTTCAGCAGTAACATGCGTGATGCTACAGCACATTTAAGCAAAAGAATTACGCAAGTAAACCACTTAGTAGACAAGATATTGAAGATAGAAAATAGTTCACTTAAGACATAGTTTACTTTAAGAAATGAAATAAATTACTCAGAATATAATTTCACTCATGTCAAAAATTAGTCCTAGGCTTCAGGAGAAAGAACTGAAGTTGTATTTGTCTAATTTGTTTCCATTTACATTGTTAAAAAATCCGTACAACTAATATATAATTCAGTCCAAACCTCGTAAAATTGTGCAATTCTAGAGAGAAATAAATTTAAAACTAATTACATTCACATATCTTAAAAAATTTTCTCTGAACGAAAGAGCAACTAAATTTTGGATTGCCTTTTTCTGCTTAGAAATGCACTTATCACTCAGTTGAGAGAGAAGATAAGGTGTGCATTTGATAACTGATAAACATGTCTGAAAGATCGTGTAAATGCAAGGCTTATAAAAATAACATGAAGAAGAAGGGAAAATATCGCGTCTAAATAACTAATGCTACTTTTAAAAAAATCTAATCAATCTAGAGTAGCGCTTTTATTTGATTAATATGGAGACGGCTTTTGCCTTGTGTAACCGTAGAAACATTTTTTCATAAAATCCATATCATCAACTTATTATTGTATGTTATTGTCAGTATTATAGTTAATTTTTTCAATTGAAAGACCGCGAGAGAAACAAAAAAAAAATAATAAGTTTTACCACAGCTTTATATTTTTAATTTACATTTTCAACAAAGTGAGATAAAGGCATATAAAGTAAAATATATCGTACAGAAATGTTATTTTTGTATCATAATATGCATAATTGTTTATATGCAACCAGTAAAGCCTTCTTTTCAGTGAGACACTTGTACTTGTCTTTCAACGTACAAATACTGATTACGGAACCATATTTTAACTAAAAAAAAAAACACGGATTTTATCTGATGCAGTCAATTTCACCCTTTTCTTTTCATATTTGCCAAATATTTTAGAGTGGAACTATTAAAAAATTTATTAACACCAAAACCTTGTTCTAGAAATATTGATGAATCACGGTAGACAAAAAATACAAGACAAGTCTTTTAATATCTCACATCGCTTTAATTTTATTCTTCCATGATTACGTCATTATGTTTTACACTTTTATAATTAACCAAAATAAAGAGCAAATATTCAAACAATCCAACGAAATCTTCAATAATTATTGATGTTACATTTGACGAATTTTTCTATATTCATCTCAACACAGCAAAAATATGAAAGGGAAGTCAATGAGATTAAAACAAAAAATTAAGTAAAAATTAATAGCAATCCTAATCAGCTTTTAAATTTTAATTAATTTTAAACCTTGATCCTGTTGTTTTACGTTTACATACGTACTACATTCTGGCATAAAATGTCGCTATTTTGTTATTTCAGATATATATTTATCTGTTAAACATGATGCTTAATGTCCATTATTTTAAAAGAAACTTTTTAAATCTTAAACGTCTGCATATTGATGAATTATTTATAGGAAATGCGATCTGAAACCAAGAACTCATTTTTGAGGATACATAAACATATTAATTAAGAAATCCGTTAATTTATGTTTATGTTCCAACATGTAAATTTTATTCTCTTACCGTACATGCTACTGCCGCACCATTTATAGAAAGTCTTCATTAAAATTTAACAACAATATAACTTTTTATTTAACTCCTTGGTTCTTTTGCACGTATACACATTACGGGCATGGGTTATCTTGCCTTTAACGATTTGTCCCGTACGGTGTAAGGGCAATCTCTGTCGTTCTCTCTGTTTTGGCTGTATCTTTGTATTTTTAATGTCAAATTAGTTGTATAGATGTCCACGAGATTCCTCAAATTTTTATCTTTGAGTTTAAGGTTTGATTTTGGTTCGAATTTTTGGGTGACTGACCGAGAGAGACTTTTTAGAGGTAATTCCACCTACAGACAAAAAACTAAGACCTACAAACCAGTGCTATGTGTGTTCACTGAAGAAAAATGACAGCTGCAAAAGAATTAGAAAAGAGACTAGGTATTTTTGTCTGGACTGTGACTTTGGACTATGCCTCTTGCCCTCTTTCAAGATTTATCACACTAAATCTGATTTTTGAAAAAACAGGTTAAGCAAATGTACTTGTAGCATTTGCATTCAAAAATAATTGTGTAGCAATTGTATTAAAAAATATTTGTACCTTTTATATGAATAACCGTAAATGTAATTTCCCTGTCTGGCTTACATGAAAGAGAAAAGACAACTTCCAGGGAAAACGTTATTTTATTTCCAATAAAAAAGTTGTTATACATGCTTAAAATAGTTAGAAATATTACTTTGAATAACATTTTACAGATTACAAATGTAAAATGAACAAAAATATGCAATTAAAAATCTGACATTTTTTGAATCGAATTAGTGAAAAAACTGAAATTTTCTAAGAGGTTAACTACAAAGAAACAAATCCGAGAGTCAACTTCTCTCTTAATAACATCAGTTCATAGCAGAGGCTCACCTACTTACATTTATACACAATTCTGGGCCCGTTTGGCCATGAAGCCCTCAGGCTTGTCTTGGCGATTGTTGCCAGTTCTCAAGTACTAATCTCACTCATCGCATACAAACATCTAAAACTCAAATTATACACCTAACATCTACCATTTTCACAGTGAATAAAAGTGCGGTAAGTAGGCTCATAAAAGAAAAAACATTGGAAGAACGACAAACTTAAAAAAACCAAAAAGAGCAAAAAACAAAGAAAAAATAAGCCTGTGATATCACAAACATTTGGCTATCTTTTTGTTTGTATCAACATCTTTTAGTTAAGATTATAATTTTTTGTGTACTCTGGTTAAATTCATGTGTTTCATTTTAATAATAGATTAAAAAAATAAATAAAATTGTAGTTTCTGTTTATGCTTTCAAAAAAATGCAAACAAATCATAAAACTAGCGAATTCGCTAGCGAAAAATGGCAGATGATTATTAGATACTACAGCGTTAAACTTGTAAGTCAAATTCAATCGAAATCGAAATATTAAATATGTGTTATTGGCTTAAGTTCATATCCAAGATGTAAAGAAATGCAAACAAATCATAAAACTAGCGAATTCGCTAGCGAAAAATGGCAGATGATTATTAGATACTACAGCGTTAAACTTGTAAGTCAAATTCAATCGAAATCGAAATATTAAATATGTGTTATTGGCTTAAGTTCATATCCAAGATGTAATCTTATCTTACAGTTTGTTCTCTGATTGCTAAAGTTATCTCGGTGCATTTGCCCTCAGTTATGAAGCCTTTTTTTTTTTTGCCTCCGATATCATTTCCTCCTTGTTATCAGAATTTTTTTCCCATTGTCTAGGTCAGTGGTCGATCAAGGGATTTTTGCTTACTTTCAATGACAGGAGGTTGACGACTGCTTTGTTGTTAAGAGATCGAGGAGAAAGAAATTGAATTTAAATATAAGGATTTTTTATTAGAAATATAAAATAATTTTATTGTAAATTACGACTGACCGTCCATCCGGACTAGTGTAAGGCGACACCAGAAGTTTCCCAATTTTCCTGCCCCCCCCCTTTACAATAGAAAGCAATTTCATTTCCCTCTTTTCTTTAATAGTTATCTATCGAAATAATAAAATATTGCATATTATCTACGACTTTTATTTATTTAATGACCACAAAGCAGAAATTAATGAAAATAACCATCTAATGTAGTGAAAAATTATTAAAAAAAATAATAAAAATAAACACAAAATGAAATTGAGAATAGCGTTTTGTTTTTTAGTAGAAGTGGTTATCGAGTTAAAGGGAAAATTTGCAAGTCTTCGCATAAAGATAATTCAATTTTTTACGCCATTTCATCAATTTTTCTTTGCAATGAATTATTTCTCAAAAAAAAAAAACAGTTTTTAATAATTTACTTACCACACCAAGATTAGCTACTCGTCAAATGTGTTCGATTTCCGCTTCGAGGATGTCCTTAAAGATGCCACACTTTTTTCCAAGATATTGGAACCCCTTTCGACCTTTGTCACAAAGGGTCACACTTCAACATACTTTCTCCTCCATCTTTGTCACATATCCCGCAATATTTTAGAGACATGTACTTACAATTCAGAAACAAAGTACTACACTATAGATCATATTTAAAATTTTATTTTTCAATTTTAATTCTGTGTTTTAATGACATCTGTAAATGTAACAGGATGATGTTTTGTGCACTTATTTTGTATGGAATAAGGATTTTGTTTATGGTTTACAACATAAACAAAATATACGATAACAATAAAATATTAATAAAGAAGCCCGATTTAAAACAGTATTATTTTGGAATATTCAACGGAATTAGATGCGTTTTGATTTAAATCTCATCTTTACTTTGAACCACTTACTCAGGCTTGGGGACATCTTTGGTTGGACATTTCCAGGGTGCGACTGGGAAGGTTTTCTTCTGAAGAATCTTTGTTGTTACCATATTCTGAAAACCTATTCTGAATGCGTCTCTTTCGGAAAGAAAGAAAAGTAAGTGGAAGAAAATCACTTGAAAGTTTAGAAAACTTACAAACCTTCGGTTATGAGATCGAAGTCTTTGCCGACTGAGATACCGCGACTCTTTTTAATTCATCCCTGTATTGCAATACATTAGTTTGTAAAATTTCAGCTGAATTGGAGATCAGTAATTTCTGGGAAAATTCATTACTAGGTTTAGACTTAAATAAAGACAAAGTGAGAATTTAATAGAAATGTTAATTTCAACTAAAATTTCTTCCTAGGCTCGCAAAGGTCTTCTGGAGCGCTTGAAGGAAAACGTAGTTGTCGGCGATGGAGGATTCGTTTTTTCCCTGGAGAAGCGGGGTTACGTGAAAGCCGGACCTTGGACACCCGAGGCAGCGGTTGAGAATCCCGAAGCAGGTAAGAAATTACCTTATACCAAATTAAGGAAACATACTGTCCATTCACTGGATTTTAGTTCTGATGGAATGAGAGTGCTCTTGTTTCTACAATAGGAATGGCAAATAGCATTTTATTACAATGCCAAAAATTAAATAAAGTAAAACGAAAATGTTTTCGAGTACCAGTACCTTATGTATTATTAGTTTATTATTTATTTTTATTTATTTTATTTTTAAATTTTATTGGCTTGACTAAAGAACTAGGTTCCCCCGCCAACTTGGCGATAATGGTTTAAGTATGGTCGCCTAACATTTTCTTCTGATCTCGCCGTGTCCAAACAATCTGTATCTATATTATAATTTCTTACGATATTTGCATCCAACTCTCCTTCTGTAACTCTTTTTTTCTTACATATTAAAAGTGCACAATGTTAAAAATAATTAGGTATAACAAACCATTAATGATTCACTAAGACTGATTTTTAATAATTTAAAGCTGTTGTGTTTTTAAACTGTTAAGGGATTAATTTCCCATAAATATAAATGTCCGGTTTTCAAGTCTTTTTTTTTAATTAAGTAAGAGTATATAATTCTTTTACGATGGCTCACTGTGCATTGATTAAAGTCGCCAGAAAAAGCAAGAAATACAATGTTTGGATGGATTTCCTTTGTGTTTTAGTAAATATCGCCAATATTTTCACCAAATTTGCCAAGGGGAACCCAATTCTTAAGTAGTTCCAATTTTATTTATTCATTTAATTTTTATTTATTTGTTTCAAATTTTTGGAGTTTCAGGTAAATTTTCTGGCTTGCCAAACGGGCCATATAATTTTGCCATCCCTGTAATATCCACGATAACACTAAAAATACATTTTGCTGCATTTGTTTTTAAAAGGGCATTGGCTGTTTTACGACAGAGAAAAAAGACCAGAAATAAACGGTCTTTATATAAGGAGGCCTTCTTATAGATGTCTTTGAAAAATTCTTAAACTGCGACTCAAATGGAATTTTATTTTCCTCATTGGTTAACAATGAGCGAGATGAATCCAGTATAGCAGTTGCAGACCCACCTTAACGAAGTCTTTCAGGCTTATTATCGGTCCTATTAGGTCATTAGGAGGGGGGCGCTATGAGATGACTGGGAGGGAGGAAATTAAATACCTCAAAATACACCGCCTTTCGTAAAGGGTGTTATGCGAGGGATTGTTTCAACTAGAACTTTTCTCCTCCCCAGTTCTCCTTTTCCTTTTTATTCTGTAAGAAAAGAGGATTTGTAATAACGGGCTAGGAAGATGAAAAGAAATCTAGTTATACTTTACGATTTAAGTTTCAAACTGTGAAATAAGCAACAGAAAATAAGAACCGGGCTTCAAGTAGAAAATTCGGAGTTCAAAGTTCATAATTATTGTTGCTAAAAGTGTTGCAGAAGAGAAGTGAGAAATATAGATGCAGCAACACTTTTAGTGATAAAAATTTAATTTCCTTACTTGAAAACCTGTTTTTGTTCAAACATATATCGGGTGATTACAATAAGCAGTAAGATATATTTCGTGTATAACGCACAGTTTTGAAATTTTGTTCTAAATTTTTCAAAAAAGAAATTCTCATTATACAAGAGTAAATGTGGCATAAAAGATGTATTTTTAATATATTGTTGAGAAATATGATGCTTGATGCTCTTTTTTTATTACAGATTTCTGGCTGTTCATTATTTCCTTTGTAAATAATTAATATTATACAGCAATTAACTCATTTAATTTTTTCCCGAAGATATCTTTTTACAAAATATTGTACTACTTGCTTAATTTAGTTTCACTAAAGCTTCATAACAGAGTACCTTTATAGAAAGACCTTGGAAAGAAGTTTGTTAGGGTCTTTAACTACTAGTATAGTTAGGTCATTTATTGGTATTTATTCATAGAATATCGTCTTAAATATGTCTTAAATATTTTCAATAATTAAACAAAACATAAACTATTTACGCATATACTTGTACTTATCTAAAATTGCATTAAAAGAATCTTGTTAAATCTAATTTTATTTTCAGTTCGCAATTTACATCGTGAATTCTTGAGAGCCGGGTCTGACGTAATGCAAGCTTTCACTTTCTACGCTAGTGACGATAAATTAATTAACAGAGGCAATCAAGCTGGTAAACTCTATACGGTAAGTTTGTTTTATTTAAGACAGTATATCATAATCTAAATTGATATTTAAGGAATTTTGCCACTGTTACTTTTTTTAATAGACCTTTTTCAACATTTGAAAATATTTAAAAATTGGCAAATACTTTTCATGTGACATTGAAATTTATTCTACTGAAACTTATACTTAAAATATGTATCTGAAATTAAGTGACTTGAATTTGATTTAACAACCTAATAATACGAAAGCAACTTCTTTTTGAAGTATTGATGTCTTACATAAGCCCTTATTTAATTCAGGACTCTGTGAGATTAAGAAAGTATGTAAGTTACTTATCGAGATTTCCAAATTCATAACTCCGATTTCTGATAATCTTAAGCTATCTTCACGGAAAAATGTTGCTAGAATATTTATAAATTCTAGTTGGATTTTTAAGGCTACATTTGACTCTAAAGACGCAACTTTAAAATTAACTTTTATTGCTCTAAAGTTACTTGAAAGTGTAAAATGTCATTTAAAATATATTTATGTAAAAGTGGATCTCATTTATAAACGTTTTTTCTATTGGTCTCTAAACACCAGTATGTAGTTTTACGTTAAAATATTTAATTTTTACGCCTATTTCGAATTCAGTATTTCCTTTATATGTCATTAAAGTTATAATTTATCGAAAATAGTTCCAAATTTACGCTCTTATACGAAATGCAAAGCTTCATCTCTCTGGACTGTGACTCTAATATCGAGAAACATTCAAATTGGGATGTGGATTTACCGACTCAAACTTGTTTTCGATTGAGGACGAGTTACGAGTTGCAGAAGATGAAATCAGCAGTGATGATGATGACCGAGAAATCTCTTTCTTACCAACAAATAACAAGACAACATTATGAGTAGAACTCTACGATTCTTCGTTATGTACCATGATAAACAAAAATCATCTCAAAAGTTAAATGCTGTCCAAAATGTCTTATCAAATGTGAAGGGAAAGGCTTCCTAGGAAATAAAAATTTCGGATTTCTTTAAGTTATAAATACTATTTCAAGAACTCGGAAAGTTTGTTTTATTTTATCTTCATTTAGAGACATTAATGGTTTATAAATTTTGTCTTGTTTATTTATTACTAATACAGAAACTATACAAGTACAGCAATGTAACATTGTGTTAATGAATTAATATTATGAAAACTGCAATTTCTAATATTTTATTTATCTTTTTTTCGGTAGTTTGAAAAACATACAAATGGTACTTTCTTGTACATTTCGTTTGTAGGCTTTTTTATTTATACATTTTTGTCGGTATTTTGTAAAACGTATAAATGGGGTTCCACTGTATTAATTTGGAATAGTCCCTCTCAGTTTGTATGGTTCAATTACTGAAGATTTCGAAGCCATAATTCTTGGAAAAGGCAGATATTCTCCTCCGGACTAAAAATATCGCATTTCCAGTAAAATGTCATTCAGAATAAGACAAAGCATGCCAGTTCGCCTTACGACAAGACTACTTTTACTGATAGCATATTTTTATGGTCAATCATCACAACTATAAGCCTTATTAAGCATGTCGAGTGTTTGACAAAAAGCATGTGAAAGGTAATTTGGAATACTAAAATATCTTTGGGCATCTGAACTCATTACACGATATTAGCCATTAAATTCTAAAGCTAATGAAATATTTCAGCTATATTTTCTTAATCAACTAAATCAACAGAATGTGGACATATATATTAAAAACAATTTTGACATACTTCAAGGGTGTTTTATACTGCAAAATGTAATATTATGTTTGAACATCGTTAGTAATGTGTTTCAACTGCTCGTATTTTGTTAAATTTTTTCTTCTTAATTTTTAAAAGGGAAGTGACATCAACGAGGCAGCCTGCAAAATTGCAAGAGAAGTGGCAAACGAAGGCGATGCTTTAGTGGCTGGAGGAATCTCGCAAACGCCAACATATCTAAGTAACAAGGGCAAGTCAAATGTCCAAGCAGAATTTAGAAAACAAGTACAAGTTTTTGTTAAAAACAAAGTAGACTTTCTTATTTGTGAGGTAAGGGAATTTTATCTGTTCGTATTCTTTTCTATTGCCTACCACGTGTATTCGATACAATTTGTTGAGTAGGTTGTTTAAAGACAGAATTAATCAATAGATTTTTCAAGGCTTGACCCCCAATCAACCAAACTCGAGAGATGTAAAGCGGTTCTGCATTTTTTTTTCATGCGCTCAATCAGTATGTGCAACATAGTTCCACTTTCGGTAGTGTCAAGATTATGTGAATCTAAGTGACCCACAACACTGGTTCCCTTTATTTGAACATTTAGTTGCTGTGCTATAATTAAATCAGGGAAAAGTTTGATAAGAATTTTAATGATATGACTTTATAACTAAAACTGCGAAAAGAACAACCAAAGAGTTTCTTTAAAATATATATAAACTTCATTCTAAATTCTCCTTGTTTATTTAAATTTGATGCCTTGGTTGAACTTATAACATTTGAAGCATAACTTAAGTTTACAAGGGGAGATTATGTGTTCGTAAACTAAGAAAGATAACGTATATCCATCTTTCCTTTTTCTAAGAAGTGCTGTTTTCACTAAGAAATAATTAGACTACATAGCCGGACTATGGCCGAATGGTTAGGGTGCTGGCCTTCGGAACCGGAGTTCGTGGGTTCGAATCCCACTATGGCATGGATGTTCGTAGCCGTTCGGAATCGGCTTTAAGCAGTAGGTCCCGGTCTCATTAGCCCTTGTGTTGCAAAAAGTAGACCGTAGTGCTCCAAAACCAACAAAATTAAATTGCATAGCAAAATGTGTCGACGGCGTACACAGACTTCTTTCATGAAGGTTGGTGGTAGTGAATTTTTTTGTATGTGAAACCCACCGCTATTTTGTTAAAAAATAATATTATACAAGCGCGTGTTATATTATAGATTGACAAATACATAAGTGTCAACATATAATACAAATACTTAAGCTATAGAGACATTTTTATGCTAAAAACAAAAACAAATTATGGACTTTTTCTGTTTTATAGATTTATGGGGTAAGGAGGTTTGAATATCTCAACATCCCTTTGTGTATGCGAGGAAATATGTGTTTATTATAGTATTATTTAATTCAATGGGTAGCAACCTGTAATCTGCACGAATATTTTGAAAATATAATTAAATTTAATGCATTTAAATATGAGAATGAAATTATTACATCTTACATAATTTCTCCAGGTATAATAGTTATATTCTCCAGGTTTATTTAATATTAAGTCTGGTTAACTTTTATTCATGATTTAGTATAGCCAAATAAAATGGGAATAATTATGACAAATACTGAGGGCTACTTGGTGCCTTTATAATATGCCTGGTTTCGTAACCAGTTTTAAAGAGATTATTTTATTTATTAGCATGTAGCCTGTCATATGACGGGATTAGTAAAATTTTTAATTTTCCAGAATTGTAAAGTACCCTATAGCCAGGTTAAAAAAAAATGGTTTGTTTTTTGGCTGAGAATTATCTAGTATGCGCTCAATAATTTGTTTATATTCATACTCTTCTAATGCCTCCTGATGCTGTGAATACAGTTTAGAATTATGTTGATTTCATTTGGCCCGACCACGCGGTTATGTATAAAAAACAAACACACAAACGAACAAACTTCTTAGTTTTAAAGATATATAACTTAAACGTTCGATATTTATTAGTCTGTAAAATAGACTCATAGACTTTTATGAAAATAATTTGTTGTTAATACCGGTGATAAAAGTTTCATTGCAACAAAAAATTATCGATGATTAAATTTAAAATTATCACATATGTACCTAATCTATTATTTATACCAAATATGAAAGAAAATTAATTACGTAATATCTCAGTTCAGTGATAAATCGTATGAACATAATACAGACGATTTTTAAGAAATATAAAGTAAGAAAGGATTAAATGAGATGGTTAAAGGAATGACGTCATAATGCTAGAACCTAAATGCTATTTTTACCTATTTATTATGTGATAAACTTAACAGCCTGGTCTTAGCCGGAGAAAATAGGGCTTGAAATAATGGGATTCAATTCTTGAAAAGGGGGGGAGGAGGGGTTCGAACGTTTTAAATATTTGCTTTGAATTTTGCTAACCCTAACTCATCACGAATCCAATATGGATGCCTCTATCCATTCCAAATCCAACCGCTTCATAAATTCGAGGACAGACGGACAGATAACTTAGGCTATTATTGTATAGGAGATATGTAAAATTATCCAACGACATACAAATTAAAATTCTTCTATAAGATTCTGATGTACTTTAATATATACTGATATCTACTTTTTTCTCCAGTATTTCGAACACATTGAGGAAATGGAGTGGGCCATTGAAGTTTGCAAAGAGACAAATATGCCTGTTGCAGCAACTATGTGCATAGGTTCTGAAGGAGACATGCACGGTATTTCTGCAGGAGAATGCGCTGTCCGAATGGCTAAAGCAGGTTATTTCCGTTTATGTATATGCTGTTTTTTTAAACTTGTTCATTACATTTCTTTTCTTAATCAACATTTGTTTAACATAAGAAGGAATTCCCTTCCCAAGCGTTTCAAATCCCAACCATTCTGCATTTTAAAATAATCTATTTTGGCTGTAAATGAATGCGAATTTTTAAAAAAACAAAATAACTACAAAATTGGTTTATTCATAATTATGTATTTGAAATTTACTCATATTTTAGAGTTAACATACGTAACATATTTTTAACAAGGATTTTTAAAAGTATTTACTTACATTGTAAAGGCTGCTGATCAGATCTAGATAAAAATCAGATTTAGATAAAATTGTATACCGGAAAATTCTTGAAACTAAATAGAGAAATCAATGTATAACAGTGAATATTGCGGGTTGAGCAACTTTTGCTATATTTCTGTTCCCCTCGGAAATTTGCCTCATGTAGATTAGTAATCAAAATGTTAAGATGATTTTAGGTTTTAATTGTTAAATGTCTTAAAAGCAACAAAAGTGATTTAATCAACAGATTTATTTGTTTTTTAAAAATTTCCATATATATTTCCAGGAAGTATAGTGTAATATTTTACTTTTTTTATCCTTTTCATTTTTAGTATTTAGAACTTCAAATTTTTAATATTCTCATTTGATTGTTTGAATATAGAACCCTGTTATTTATTAATAAAAAGTAAGTTATGTAATTTATAAAATGGTAATATGCACACACACACACACACTCACACACACATAATGTATATATTTGTGACTATCTATTTCAATGTTTTTCAAGAGCAGATTTAGAGCGTAAATAATCAATTACATTTTTCTTACTATTCTCACACAAAATTGAATGCTTTTTAAGTACGTGATTTAATTTTTAAAAAGTATAGAAAATTTTATAATTTTATTTTCGCTGAACCCAATATTCTCCACTACTCAATGCTGAAAGATGGATCGAATGGAAAGGACCCTGCTCCTTGGGTACTTGAGTTCATGAGTTCGAACCCAACTCTAACGTGCATGTTCGTAGCCCTTCGAAATCAGCTTTAAGTAGTAGGTTTGTTCTCTAGCCCTCGGATAGTATAAAATAGACTGTAGTGTTCCAAACCAAACCAAATCTCACATCTCAATAAACTAAACAACTTCCAAGTGTTACAATTCCGAACGATGATCAAATAGGTGGTGTCCTACCTTTCGATAACTGAGTCCATGAATTCGAATACCATTATTGGATTGGATACTGGAAACCGGATCTCAGAATTAGGCCCCTGACTAGTTAAAAAAACAATTGTATCTAGTGTTCTAAACCAAACCAAATCGTTACATGAACGGAAGGCGTTTGGTATGCTTAAAAAAAACATTTCCGTATTGAACGTAACAATATGAGCTTCCATTATAATGCCGATGGCGTTAAAGATAAAACTACTAATGACAAGGGATAAATTAGGTACCGCATAAAAGTTAGGAGTTAGTTACCTCCTTAACATAAATGGAATGATCAATTCTTAAAATAGCCAGTTATACTTTACACTTAGATATATGTTTTTTCTTTTCTTGATTATTGATTTTAGTTACCATTTAATTAATTCCTAATTGATTTATTAAAAGAATCAGATTTACTTACAAATGTCTATTTAAGGCACAAATTATACTTTAGAACTTAGGATTGAACTTTTTTTTTCTATCTCGCTAAGGACTTCTTCCTTTTCTAAATTTTCGAATATATTCTTAAGAATGCACAATTCATATCGCCCAAGAAAAGCAAACAAAAATAATAAAGAAAACACTAGTGGTAATAATCGTTTGTAAATAATGATAATAATCATAATAAGCGTTTATAATTATAATAATGCTTATCGTTTAATTTATTGTTACCGTCATATCGTATTCTGTACGAAAATTTAGATCCATTATAAATTTACTGATTGAACTCCTTGGTAAAAAAACCCCTTCTTAAAATGATTGTGTTCTCCCTGAAAACTTTAAAAAAGAAATCTCACTTCTAAATCCCAAAATCCAATCAGACTTATTTTCCATGCACAGATGTCACTATGAATAAAATTATGTTAACAGTTAACAAACGGATGAACTTCCAACAGGGGATCAAATAATGGATTAATAATTATTTTATAATTTTAGAAATTCACATCTGTTTTATGCACTATTAGATTACTAAGAGATAAATCTTAATGTATCTTCAGATCTGTCCTTTATAGCGTTGAGATATGAAAGGAAAATGAAGGCATTTTTATAGCTTGATTCCAAAGTAATATTACCCCAGATCAGGGATGGCGAACATTTTTCGATTTGTGGTCAGTAAAGTTACGGTTTATTATTTTTTGATGTTCAGTGTGGTACTTGTTACATTTCTTTTAAAAATCCTCTTTAAACGTCTATAAGCTACATAAAGATATTTAATTTTTAAAATTATGCTTTGTCCACTTGACACAATGTGGGAATCACTGCTTTAATATAAAAGTTTTCTGTTATATTTATCTAAAAATTCAGTTTTTGTATGGTATAAAATCCTTTTATCTTGTCACCTTTTTAAGACTGCTATGTTTAGAAAATCAAATTGTTAGAATCAATAAAGGAGACAATAGCATCGGTGCTCTTATTTTCAAAAATTCTCCCTCCTATACATCAAACCATCAGTTTTGTTGCATACCACCTTCATATTAAAATATAAGAAACCCAAGTTCAAACTATACCATAATACAATATTTGTAATTTTATGTGTATTTCTTGCCTCCACTGAACTCGTGAACCTCAGCTTATTATAACCTAATTTTTAACTTATACTCTTAACTAAACATCGAATTTTTAATTCTCAATATCGTTGCAATATATCTGCTATGTCTCATTCCATGCATCTACAGTAATCTGGCTTAGAGGGTTTGGCCCAGGGAAGTCAGATCCGAGAGCTCCAGTGCGATGTCCAGTACAATATTTAGTTTGGTTTCTGTCCATATAACTCATCCCACTCACGTATTTCCACAAGAAATAAACGCCAGTGTTCCGTACAGGGACTTCCATGGTGGAGGACAGCACATGTCACCCTTCTCTTCTAATAAATTTCACAATGGCGCTTATACTCCTACTCGTTTCTGAATCCACTTTTGACGGCTTCTAGTCTTGGAGATACGTTTTTACTTAAATGTTTTTTACAGAAATGTAAGTGAATAAAAATAATCTAATATGTACCTGTTGCGTGTTACCTAATGACAAGCGTGCGATAGGTTCACCATCTTTGTCCTACATCAAGGAATCTTATTGAGATTTCTGCTCTAGTTTCCGAGTTTCTCAAAAATAAAAAAACACTAGTTAAGGCTTCCTCGATCCATTTTCCTCGATGTACCCCAGCTTGGTTCTTAAGTTTCAACAGCAAGAAAATGTTTTCCCTAACAAATGTTTGAGTATTCCAGCTACAGATTTTTCGCCTTATCATTACTCAACGACTGTGTCACCGATAAATTATTCAACTGTATATTTCGAATGTTAACTGTAGTACATTGTCTGACATGTGAAATAATTGTCTCAAATATGATACATGAATAAAAAAAACGGCAGAACAATTTTATCATCATCAGATCTCTGCTTTTATTCCAGAAGAAAACTGTTAGAAGACGAAAAAGTATATAAAAAAAAGTTGAGTAGAAATTCTGATCTGTTATTTAAATTACTAATTACTTCATTTGAAAGCCAGAAATATCTCACTTCTTTTTGGGAAAAACTATGAAGTCCTAATGAACCCCTCCTCCAACTAAAAATGTCCAGTTCTCACCAAAACAGACAATGAGTTATCAATTTATTTTGACGAATTTATATGGGTTATTATAACTGCATTACAATGAATCGAAACATTTTCAATTGATTGGACATTATCTATTTGCGAAGCCACAATTTCTCATAATACAATAATAACTTCTTTATTCTAGGAGCTGATGTTGTAGGTTTGAACTGCCATTATGATCCTTTTAAAACTCTGGAAACCATTGCAATCATGAAAAAAGCCTTAGATGCAAAGGGCCTGAAGCCGTACCTGATGTCACAACCTTTAGCATTTCACACACCAGATGCTGAGAAACAAGGTTTTATTGATTTGCCAGAATTTCCATTCGGTAGGTTTCAGCCTCTTATTTAATAGTTTTACGAATAGTGCTTTTTGCAAAGGAAAAAAAGATGTGCACAAAACTTTAAAACCAGAACATCGACAAACAGCTCATAGTAAACAACTCAGTCATAATACTGAGGAAATCTCTAGAAAGGTCTTAGTAATCATGTCGGGTCGCGGACCGCCCAGAATTTTATCGTGCTATTATTACATCATCAAATGCATACGGGGAATAGAACCTTTCGAGCAATAAACTTGAAAGGATAAAACTAATTGTTTTTTTACAAAAATGCTTTTTAAAGAACCCGCCAAACTTTTATTTTAATATAAGTACACTGTCTACCAATAAGTATTTGGACACCTGTGATAGAAAAGAAAAACTAACTTTATTCAAAATCAATAATTGGTTGAGCTTCCACGAGAGGCAATTACAGCATGAACCCTCCGGGGCATACTTTCCACAAGTCTCTGTATTACAGCTAGTGGTATTGTCTTCCACTCGGCTTGGAGTAGACATACAAGTTCCTTCACCGATTTTGGACGGGTAGTGCACCTCTTAATTTGGCGATCCAACTCGTCCCAGAGGTTCTCGATAGGGTTCAGGTCTGGGCTCTGGGCAGGCCAGTTCATTCGATGAACTCCATTGGCACCATACCAAGCCTTGGTTAACCTCGAAGCATGATAACTGGCATTGTCGTCCTGAAAGTAACAGGGGTCCAACCCGTAAAAGTGCCACAACTTAAGAAGCATATTGTCATCCAAAATAGTGCAGGATTTTGGGTACTTTAGATAGCTAGATATGTCCCTTAAGAATCGTCCACGTTTGTGATACCCGATAATTACACCTTTCTCGAAAATCAGAGAGCTCCGAATTGCGCGGCATCTTGCATGCGACTAATGCCGATGCTGTTTCCTACACGATGTATACCGGCGGAGGCTGTGACGTACCTTAGGACCGCAGATATCGTCATTTGTATAGGTATCCAAATACGTATTGGTAGACAGTGTATATCTTTATTATTTTATGGTGAACTGAAAAATATCTGTTATAATGAAATCTTTTAGATTAAGCATTTTAACCAAACTAAATAAAAATTATTTGAATTATCTTTGTTTAAGAAAATTTGATACTTTTAGTATTATAAATTCAAAAGCAGAAAAGAATGAAATAAATGCCTCGTATTCATATAATTGTAAACAAAATAATTGAATCCTACCATGAAAATATGTTAATTTATACAACAGCATTATTAGTTCTCTCCATCGGGTCTTAATCAAATTCCGAGGATTTCGTGTGGGGGTGGTGTCTAAAGAAAAATCAAAGACTTTATCTAATAAAAAACTATATTATTGAATTAAAAAATATCGAATGACCCAAACATTAGTACAATCAAATATAGAACTACAACTGACATATATTTTGATATATATTTTGACGG